>JANFCV010000076.1:0-674927 GCA_024500475.1 Phthorimaea operculella | reverse complement strand
CAATCCCGCTAAAAGCTTGTAACAAACGACCAGCAATGTTCATCAAGTTGTCGGAAAAACTAAAATCCGCCGTTGAATATCCGTGTGAGAAGGCATTGCCTGACTCACGCGCACGTGCGCCTGCGCTGCCATGCCTGTCATGTCCACAGTCCAACCAATTATGCGACAAATAGGCACTGAATTACTCTGCAGCACAGTCACTTAGCCTACCATACGACTACGCATTCACCAACTACCGAGAACGAGCTCCGCGGTCGGACGCAATGCCACAAAAGTACAAAACACTCGAAGAGTGATAGCTTGAGTCATTGCCCGACTTAGAACTTGAAACGAGTCTTGTGAAGTCGTGTTGAATGTGTTTTATCATGTGTTAAAGTTGTAAATGTAAAGCCTTGTTCGAGTGCAAGGCTACAAACGCATGGGCTGATCTTGCATGCTGCATAATTCAATAATGCATACCAGTTGAGTGCAGGATAACCAATTCAAGGTCCTTTGCAGCAATTATTGTTCATTTAATATCGGTGAGATCAAGCAGTTCGTATGTGATTGGGATTTGCTCATTCGTCTTAGTATCTTCCTCTATCTATTCCTTTTCTGGCATTCATTAAGACCTACTTATACTGGTAATGCTTTATCTTCGTCATCATTCCTTTTTGAGAATTGTTTTGTTTCCTTTGCGTCCAGAATATTAATAGCAGATCTTATGTATTCATAAAAGTATATGTACATACTTTTAATTATAGAAACGAAACGAAAAGTTTATTGCTACCCTAAATAAAATCTAATGGGTTGCGGTAACTTTGAAGCTTGCTTTGAAGCCCGAGGTCAATTGAGTAGAGGTTGCTACTTAAACTGAAGAGATAAACAGCTTTTTTAAGAGTTATTTTACTATAAATAGATTCTCACTGGAGCTTTATTTTATCTTAATTGTTTTTTGTTAACTGAGGCATTATTTAAACTTGAAAGAAATTTAAAACATCCCTATTTCATAAAGGTTTGGTTGGTTAACAAACAAATCTGTTGTCATTGCATGATTTTGTAGAACTTATTTGGACGATTGTTTAACGTAGATTTCTGTAACTATTGATTCATTATTTTATTAAGTTGGAACGTTCTTGTTACTTCGCAATTACGTTTTACTTAGCCTCATGAGTAATCTTCAGCTACCTACCTACTTATAACCAGTTCCTATAACCTAATGTCCAAAATTTTGCTTTTCAAAAACCCAGAAACCGGTATCGTGGTAAAATGATAATCTCGTAAGAAGCGAAAACAATGGACTGAATGAGCAAAACGTTAACAAAAATTCATCATTGTCTTCGGGGTTTCCTAAATATAACAGCAACACAGTTTTGTTTCGCATTCAAGGCCACCTGCTTTGCTTATCCAATATTTGTCTATCTAAGTACCTACAGACTGGTTATTTGAGCATCATGCATGCATACGATATCAGTACGTGCTTCTTTTGACCCAGTTATAAAAGTGTGTCGTTTTAATTTGTACCGAATTTTGTATTATGTTGAAATAAGGGTTTAGGTATATTAGGTCGTAAGCCATCCAAATGATGTATAAGACTAGTTAGACTCAAGTCCTTGAATGGTACACTCATGCCGTACTAGGCTAAGAACCAGTACTAAATTAAACGATCGACCAGCTCGACTAGTTGATTGCTTTTAATTGCAAGCTGTTCTCGTCTAAACCATAAACCCTCCATGTCGCTAGATCATAAACTTGGATTCATGATGCTAAAAGACAATCACACACTATAACAGAGCTTGCGGAAAAAGCACATAATAGAGTACCTAGACTGCCATTCCATACCTGGAACCAGCAGTAATTATACTGTAGCAGAGATAATGCGTGTTCCCAGGAACAGTGCATTCACTAGCTTCACAGCACGCCCTTTAGTCATTAGTTTTTCACACAAAGAGTGCGCTTTCCACCTCATTCCATCTGTTCTCCTAGTACCAAGAACCCGCTTGATGAGCACAAAAACACATATAGTTGAGTAGTTTTTGTTTTTTCATGAGCTACCCGAATCTATTCGATCTCGGCTCGAGATGGAATGAATGCCGGTATCGTGACGGATAATTCTATTAAATTACTCGTCATTAGAACACGTTTCCATGGTGAAACGACAAGGTTCCTGTTTCCGGCGACGATTTCTTTAAACCCTTTCCACATTTCAAGAATTCTAGATCCGTAATATGTCTAGCTGGAAGAAAGTTAGGTACTTAAACTCTTCTGAATCAGAAAATTCCAACACCGTTCCACTTCGAAGTAATCATAATATCATTTGAATGGTAAAAACCCCGGCTATTTATAAAGCTAATAACAGTGCTGTGTTTAAAATAAAATAACTGGAGTGTCCGCATAACGAGCAGACAATGGGCACCCGGTCTGCCGATGTCTGGAGAGTGTCTTTCTTCGAGGAAAGGTTTCTTTTACTTTTTACACAGTGTGTAATTATGGGGCAGCCGGGAGGGGCGGGGGGTAAGCCCCCGGTGCCTCTGTGGAATGTTACCGACCTACCTGCGATCCTATTACGATTTATAGAGCGGCTTGTCTATTCAACGTCGGATTTGGGGTTCGGTTTATAACATGGATAGATTGATGAGTTTTCGGTGTCAATGTTTCGGGGGCAGAGGGGAAGGTGAAAGCATGTGGGGTGGATTTCGTGTGATAATTAAGTAAAGTGACTTTCTATGCAAGCGTGAAGAATTTCTTGAAAGGGTGCGCATTACAGCGCAAAAGTCGTACAGCTTTACATATTTGTTTAATCCATATTGGGTTGTGGTTTGAGTAGGAATAAGTACATTATGCTGCTAATCTCCTCTAGGTTTCTGAATGATTTGTGACGTGATCTTGGCCTGTCTTTCCGTCGCCTGCCCACCAGCGCCGCGCCTGTGACTACGTGAGGACATTCAGCGCGTTCTTGGCGTAGGCGGTGCGCGTGCGCATGCCTGTGCGCCGTGCGCCTGCGCACCGAGGCCGCTCCCGATGCGCGTAGGCCTTAATCACAACAATCACTACGATAATTTGTATGAAGATGCTTTTGGAGATGGCATTCTTAGTATTTTTTGAAGAACTATGGGCAACTAGCAAGCAACATTTTGATTGTTGGAGGTACAGTAGGTACCTACACTACTAGTTACACCATCCATCAGTGACAGGTAATTAGTACCTGTGCTGAAGTCACAACTATCTTCACCATTGTGACCTGATATAACGACCCTCGAGCATTTCCCATATTTGATGAAAAAACATTTTACGGCCATTTACGTTCTGTCTACTCCGCAAGGGATCAGGTAAGATGCGTGGCACGTAGATATGTCGGTAATGTCAGTGGCTTTATTCCGTAAAAAACTGAAATTGTTGCAGTGTTCATGTGCATTGTACGAATCACATAAATCATTTGTTATTGGTCTAAAATTGTTTGCATGGTCGAATAGTCTTGGTTGGATTCATAGGAAGTCATTAGGTGGTGATTTCCTTCCTGTTTTATGAAATGACGCACTCTGTTGCTCATTATTTGTAGAGGATTCAGAATTGATTACCTACTAAGAATAGATGTTCTTATCAGTAGGTAGTAGTATTTACCCGACTGCCTCAGGAGGGTTATGTTTTTCGAGAGTATGTATGTATGTATTTATGTGTGTTTGTAACCATAAATTCGTTTTTACGGGATACAGCCCGTAGGCTGAGGTGTCGTTAGATTTGTCTCAGCAGCGTGAGTGTCACTGGCATTATTAAAAATTCATAGATTTAAGATGGCGTATTTTTATTGCAAAATACAACTTAAAAAATTACCGCAGTCGAATTTTGTTTATTAATAGATTTAACTTAATTTTGATGGTCCGATGGACAAAATAAAAGGGAATCTAACTAGTTCTACTATAATTTAAATATCTAGGCAGGCAGTAGATACCTACTTACGTGATTACGTCGCACATGTCTGAGTTAATCTTATCTTAATAATTTGTAACATTGGTATTTTATAAATACTTAGATAATCCCTGTTCGTAATCCCTATATGACGCGTTTCTAAGGTTTTATCATTATTCAAATCTTTTCAAATATGTGGAACCTATCAACTAAAAAGTACACATTTAAGAAATTTGAAAATCTATGTAAATATATAGTAAAAAAAAAAATTAAAATACAAACATTTCATATAAAATAGTCAGTATAATGAAGAAGTTAAACAAAAATTTTTTTTTAAACTATTTAGTTTGTGTCTGATCCAGCTAATATTGTGAATTGCTTGATAGATATTTATTTCTATAAATATTTATATGCTTAATTTTCTGTAGATTTTCCTCATACAGGATACCTACGCATAACCACCACATAATAAACAATAGTAGGTACCTCGCGCTCTACAGGTACAGTTTATAATACCTATTATAACGTTGATTTCTATGTTTACGATTCAGGAACAAAAGGCGTAGGCATACAACTCTAAACAATATGAAACAGTAGGCTTTAAACCTACTATTGTTTAAACTATGACCTGCAACTACTTCCGTTAAAACTAAGGATGTACTAATTGTTAATTCGACCGAACTTTATTATAAATGGACAAAATATAAAATATAGGTAAAGTTAGTTTTAAAATGTGTTTTCTCAAGGATGCAATTTCCTCAAGAAGTTTCCCAAGAAGGCAGATTTTTCCATTTTGTAAAAGCTCTTAATAAAAGTACCTACTAATCGTGCTAGGCAAAATAATATCTTCAAATTTTTCTCCTTCGGAAGTTATTTAGCTAAATCGGAAGTTATTTTCGTTGGAATGTAAATAAAGTTGCTCCCAATAAGGTTTTTTTTTCATCGCTACTGTAACATGTACTAAAAGTTATAAGTGCTTGCTAGTACTAGCAAATCTAGTCCAAAAGTTAGCTTCCGCAAACCTTATCAGTCGTATCTAAACACGGAAAGGGTGCAAGTTTATCTCGTGTTCTCATTGTTTAAAAGTTTCTCACCTCAACACCAGATAACGCGCAGAACAATATAAAATTACTACAATTTGGAGGTTAATGACTGACTGTTTACACGCTACGTACCTACTGCATTTTCCGAACAAATAATTTTGGGACAACACTTTCTAAATTCATGTCATGATTAATTGCCGTTAGTTGCCAGGACGTTCTTTTTTCTTTTCGTAGATTTACACATAAATTCTGCTCAAAGCAATCTCGTCTATCCTAAATCCCGATTGCTGCCTGTGATACAACTCTGAATATAAATCAGTTCAATTAAGTTGCAACTAGTTGCAAGTTAGATAATTTCCAGTTTGTATAAAGTTCGCAGGTACTCACATTCTTGATTGCTGAATGATATGACATGTTATCAGAACTCCGTGCTCCAGTTTTATTCCTTGCCCGATAAAGGAAACACGTTTATGGACGAAACGCAATTATTTACTGACACACCCTGTATTACACACGATGCAGTCATTCAATAAACATCATGTTTAGATTGTAGTACTCCGTAGGTTGAGTGTACATACATACATACATATTTCACGCCTATATCCCTTGCGGGGTAGGCAGAGCGTGGCTGTAAAAACGGCCATTTACACCATGTCTGATAAAAGATTGAGAGTCATTCAGAAGACTGCGTATCACCGTAGAGTAAGAATAATTTAGTATTTCTCTAACAAACATAATCGTACAAACAAATCAAATCTTTTAGCTTTCTTAAAAAATACAAACAAGACATTATTTTATCCACAAACGTGTCTTATTGAATTAATTCCTAGCTATCTATGTTTCTGTGTACAATAAATCGTAAATAGGTTTCGAGTAAACGCATTTGCTTACTACTAGATATGCAAGAAACTGCGTAGAAAAATAATCAATAACAAAAGTTATTAAAGTCTGGTTAATTTTTAAAGAAGAAAGTCTCGCATGTTGGTGCTGTTATTAATCGGTAACGGTAGTACCCTACATTCCCAAGGTATAATTTAAAGTCAATTATTACATGCGTGTTCTACATTATCCAGTCATTTAAAACCAAACCTTCTATTCTCAAATGTCTTTTTTTGTCCAAACAACAAACTTAATTGCAAACAGTTTCACCAAAACTGAATTAGTTAAACTTTGTAGCTTAATAAAGTGATTGCATTTACCTACACGAACATTAACTTGATTAGATAACATAAACTAAATTATATTACATAGGTAGTTAAATTTAACACAGCTGCTAACAACCATCAACTAGGTCTTACGCATAGTGATGAAATTACACACCAATTAATTATTTGGAAATTACACAATGTTAGCTTGTTAGAAAACGGTTCTACTACCATACTACCTAGAATGAAACCATTCGAAAATAATATTTTTGTAAATATTATAAAGAAGGTTTAAAAGCAGAGGTTGGCACGTCGATTGCCCATAT
The DNA here is from genome assembly GCA_024500475.1 of Phthorimaea operculella. NCBI lineage: Eukaryota > Metazoa > Arthropoda > Insecta > Lepidoptera > Gelechiidae > Phthorimaea > Phthorimaea operculella. The sequence continues at coordinate 668,528 of JANFCV010000076.1, read as the reverse complement.
AATTAACTAACAAGACTTAAGAGGTAGGTTAAATGCTGCCACTTAAAAATTCATATCATAAACTCAAAGTAATTTATCTAAAGCGTAGCGTTTGGTATATTCAAGTACAAGCGTTAAAGCTTATGTATCGGCAATGGTAATGAGTCCTAGTTACAGATAGAGGAATTTACCAAAAGTGGGCACTTTTAGCACTTTATGAACAAGTAGATGTGTTAAAAAACAAACAACCCGACTGCGGTAATTTATAGTAGTATTTTGCTCTAAAAATCAGCCATCTTGTATCTATAATTTTTTAATATGCCAGTGTCACTCGCGCTGCTGAGACAAATCTATCGACACCTCATATGTCAAAATATAACTATCCGTTTGGGCTGTAGCCCGTGCAAAAGAATTTTCTTGTCCACATACATACTCTCGAAAAACATAACCCTCCTTCTGAGGCAGTCGGGTAAAAATTACGTTTTCATCGATTTATTCATTCAAATCACCTAGCCTATGGTATGGTAACCTCTTAAAAGTGTATCATGTATTAACCGCTGTTTTAAATTACTATCTAATACAGGTTAGATGTTCAGTAGCCGAACAACAGGTACCGCAATAATTGGCGTAGCTGTATCTCAACCTGCTGCCTGTAGGTAGGCTATCATCATATCACTCTCGTTTTCTCCCATGGACGGTCACTCTTCGCTGCTCACCCCGCAGCCGCATAATTGCACGTAAAACATCTATTCCCAGGTCACTACCCATGACCAAGTGTTTATTGAACGTTTTATAAAAACAACATTACATGATTTTGTTTTGATTAGTACCTATTTCTTTAGTTATTGTTACTGGGGCCTAGGTATATGAATATGCAATTCAGACGTGAGAATGAGTGTGGATGGATCGTATCATAATAAAAACCTTAGCCATGATAATAAGTTATTATCGTGGGCAAAGCCTATTTTCTTTTCAACTAAACAAGTCCTGTGCCTCCGTGTTCCAGTCCTTCGAGAACAAAGGATTATAAGGCTTGCTATGGTAATGATGTTATTAGGTGGTTAAATAACTTAAGCACCAGGGTTCATCGGGTCATGGGACAACTCGGTGTTCCACTCGAAAAGAACAATATCAAAGTTCATACCGGGCCGGGCGATATACATTTTTTTATACTGTCCACATTATCTATATTTGTCAGACGTGGCGATAGCGACCGTTTTTTTACGGTCTGCAAACCCCGCAAGGGATGAAGGCGTGTATGTTATAGTATGTATGTTTCACTATGTTTATACCGGGTACCTTTACCAGTCAATATTAATACCTACCGCGCGAGTGAACTGTCAGTCACGCTCAGTGAATCTTGTCCCGTACTACCAGTTCCGCGGTACTACCATCACTAGTCACTACCCAGTAGTACCACAGGTAGTACCCGTAGTAGGGTCGAGTGCCCCCGCCCGCTACAATTACCCACTTTCCGGTTGCAGCCTGTTTCCGCCATGATCGCAACATCGAAAGTGGTCCTGCGCACTCGGATACCACAATTTTATGCACACTCATTTATTTAAACGAGAATTGTGGGAATTTCTACACTGAATACTACGCGATGGGAATCTCGTATGCATATTTAAACTTATACAGGGTGTCCCGGATATCGTGGTCCAAAGAAAAAATCTAGACTGGACATCCTAAGCTACCATAAAAGCAAAAAAAAAATTCAATATTTGAAGAAAAAATTGGACCATCCATACAAAATGCTCTATCAGGCAGCAAAATTAGTATGGAAGGTCCATTTTTTTTCTTCAAATATAAAACTTTTTTTTGCTAAGTATTATGGTAACTTAGGATGTCGAGAGTCTAGATTTTTTCTTTGGACCACGATAACCGGGACACCCTGTATGATTGTGATTAATGATGATGATCTTTGATCTTTCCGACCGGTTTCGGCCATGGCGACCACTTCTACTCCTAATCAAGTCGGCGCTGATGCGCTCGTAGGTGGCTATTGTAGCCTATTTTGGCAGTAAACTCCCGTGCACAGTGTGGGCACGTGAGTTTGCCATTGATATAATTGTAGTTAATGGCGGCGGGAGGACGGGCCTTCAGTTCATCGCGTTTAGCGTCAAGGTCTGCTTTACGCTGCTCCTCGAAGTCGCGGATTCGCCTCTTTACAAGACCGCGCCATTCTGGCCGTTGTGCTGCCAAAACCTCAAATTGAGAGGGTTCGATATTGCATCTTTTCATGTGTCTCTTCTGAACATCTTTAAATCGGAGGAGTTGACCGCCATGCTTTCGCTTGCCCTCCTCTAGCTCAGAACAGAAGATGCGCTTCGCCACTCGCTCATCCGCCATCCGGGATACGTGACCGCACCACCGAAGCTGTCGACGCATTAAGTAGGCTTCAATGCCACCAACATTGGCTCGTCTTAGAACGTCCAGTTCTAGACTATGATACTAACAATCCAAATAACTTTTATTCAAAGCTTTTTATAACGATACGTGATGAATTTGAAGACAAATTCAAGGTAAAGAAATTAACAATTAATCCTAAATTTAAATTCAGCGACTGGGCAACTGTAGGGATTCGAACAAGTAGGAATAAGTTATTTGAGCTGTATGACGAAAAGTCTTATAATCATAGTGTAACTTTTGTTGAACATGTTAAAAATATTCTAAGATATTCAAAATGTTTGCATAAAGCTAAAGCAATTTTCACCAAAATAAAATATACTCTGCTGAAAATGTTATTAAAACTGTTTGGAAAGTTGTCAATTCAGAGACTGGTCGAAACAAACCAATTGAAAAATCTCATTCTTTGATGACTGGTCAGGGCATTGTTACTGCAGACGCTGATGTAGCTAATGAGTTTGAAACTTTTTCAGTAACATCCCATTCAAAACTACTGAGTCACTTAACTCTTCGCCAATCATCGCGTCAAATCTTCTTAAAAACAATGTTCAGACTTGTGTTAATATATTTGAGTTTAGGCACATTAATGCGAACGTAATATTAAAAACTTTTAAAGATATAAAAGTAAAACTACAGAGGATTTATGGGGCATGTCAGTAAGACTATGTAGTTCTTTAATTGATACATTAGCACCATACTTAGCCTGTATATTTAATGCTTGCATTGATCATGGCGTATTTCCTGATCTCATGAAGCACAGTAAAGTAATACCTCTTTTAAAGCAGGAGATAAAACGGATCCCAGTAACTTTAGGCCAGTATCTGTACTACCAGTTTTGAGTAAAGTTTTGAGAAAATTGTACTTAATCAAATGCTCCTACATTTCAACTTAAATAAATTACTACATGATCAACAATTCGGTTTTACGAAAGGGCGCTCGACAACCGACGCTGCTGTTAACCTCCTACAACTTATTTACGGTGCTTGGGAGGAGTCGCAGGATGTCATAGGGTGTTCTGCGATTTGTCCAAGGCATTTGATTGCGTTGATCATGAGACACTGTTGCTGAAACTGGACCATTATGGTATAAGAGGAAAAGCGCTTGATTTAGTTCAATCTTATCTCGGAGATAGGACGCAGACAGTGCAGATAAATGGTGTGAAGTCGATAGGATCTGCCGTCAGAATTGTTTCCATATATACTAGCACTGGCTAGTAAACTTAGCTCAGCGGCATACGCTGTTCGAAAAATCGACAATTGACCGATGTTGCTACAGCCAGGCTTGTGTATTTTAGTTACTTTCACAGCATAATGTCCTACGGATTATTGTTATGGGGGCAAGCCGCTAACATTGAAACTATCTTTGTGTTACAAAAGGGCTATAAGAGCAATATATAAACTGAAGTCATGAATCCCTACGAGAATTGTTTAAGGAAATTGGCATTCTTACGCTTCCTTCAGTACATATTTGACAATATAATGTATGTACGTAAGAATTCCAGTTCCTATTTAAGAAACTCTGATATTCATTGTCGTAATACAAGAAATAAAATAAAATTGTACCGCCACAAACTAGATTAAGTAAGATCAGTAAATCATATATGGTAACTGTGTACGCTACTATAATAAAATTCCAGAGGAAATTTTAAAGTTAAATGATAGGCAATTTAAAATTAAAATAAAGAATACTTTATGTTTGAAAGCGTATTACAAGACTGAACATTATCTGAAAGACAAAGATGTCTGGTTAGTAGCAACAGTTGCTCCAACACAATGCAAGAGATAGGCATTATTTAAAAATAAACATGACATTATATTTTAGTGGTTAAACTTTATGATATGTAAATTGACATGTATAGTGGTTAAATTTGACATTTCATACTTATTATTCTTAAATTTTTGACATGTATTTTACATTTACTGTAAATTTACTTTTTGTTATGTTATTTTATTGCTCGTATATTTAAAGTACCTATATTTTAAAGACGAAACAGTTAGAATAATATACTGTAATATTATTTTATTTTGTTGAGCCGTTTTTGGCTATTACTATTATACTATTAATTTATTTTCTAGCTTAGATAGGGTAGCATAGGGCCTAAAATATTGTCAACATTAGAATAGGTGCACTTCTGGGCAGGTTTTGGGGTTTTCCTGTCCAGGGGTCCGGCTAACTATACGTATGGAACACCTTTTAAAATATTGACAGAATGTAATTCCATTTACTTGTCAATCACTGAGGCATAAAGTTACATGCTGTGTGGTTAGCCTGGCCAGCCCCGAGGCAGTGCCTTTATTTTTATTTTTATCCCGCCTGTGCCGCGTTTAGAGTAGGAACACAAATTGTTATAAAAATAGAAAATTTTGCATTAGAAATTTTCTCTTTTTTAAGTTTGAATTAGAATGTGACTTTCTTAAAGAGAATCTTGTAAATTCCTACTAAGAAATAAATTATTGAATTTGAATTTGAATTTGAATTTGAACTTCGGTGTTTCGCACTCGGTCGGACCATCTGATCTTCATGATGGTGCGAAGGCATTTGAGGTGGAATCGATCCAAAGTGCGTATGTGGTGACGATACACACACCAGGTCTCGGAAGAGTACAGAAGGTTTGGCAGCACAATCGCCATATATACAGATATTTTTGTGGCTAGTTTAAGGTCGCGAGCAGAAAACCTTGGAACGCAGCTTCCCAAATGCTGCAGCTGCAGCACTGATTCTGCTATTGATCTCAGCATCAAGGTCACACTTAGCTGTAATAGTGTTCCCCAGATATCGGAACTTGTCAACCTGTTTCAACATATCTTCACCAAGCTTAATTGTCAGTGTCTCACGACCTTGTGTATCCAGGGACATCACTTCCGTCTTTTTGACACTAATCTTAAGGCCGAATTTGCAGCAAGCTTGGTGAAAAACGGTCATCAGTTGTTGTAGGCCTTCTGGGATTCTGCAAGAAAGCACAAGTCATCGGCATACATAATTTCAGTAATAAGTGCATGCGAGACTTTGGTGCGCCTTAAGTCTAGCCAAATTGAAAAGACTGCCATCAGTGCGGAAGCGGATGCGGACTCCTTCGGAGACAGTATTTAGGACCTCCTTGACTACTACCGCAAAGTATAAGGCGAACAGTGTGGGCGCTAGAACGCACCCTTGTTTCACCCCACAGGTGACGGGGAAAAAATCAGACTGTTCACCGTCTACAGAGACGCAGCACTGCATATTGTCATGCAGGAGTCTCAGGAGGCGCACAAACTTCTCCGTGCACCCCAGTTTTCCTAGCACCATCCAGAGCCTCACGAGGCACACTGTCGAACGCTTTCTCCAGGTCAACAAAGCAGAGGTACAACTGACGACCTTGTTCTCTGCTTTTTCCTGCAGTTGACGTACCGAGAAAATAGCTTCACATGTGCCTCGGTCAGGTCGGAAGCCAAACTGGGTTTCGGGCAGAATCTTTCTGATAAGTCCTTCAAGCGGTTTAATAGGACTCTTGCAAAGGCCTTTCCGGGGACCGATAATAACGAAATACCGCGGTACGAGTTACAGTCAGAACGGTCACCTTGTTCTTGTAGAGGGCACTAATGCGAGACACTTTAAAATCGTCCGGGACTCGCTCCTCCTCCCACATTCGAACAAAAGTTTCCATACCATCGAGTGCAGCTCCGCACCGCCATATTTAAGTATTTCGCCTGGTATAAGGTCAATGCCAACCGCCCGTTTATTATGCTGCTGTCTGATGGCAGTAACAACCTCATCACACGGGGCTCGTCCAGCTCGGTGGCTAGGGGAGTTGAGGTAATAAACTGATGTGATGCAGGTTAACTGATCGATCTACGTTAAGCAGATCGTTAAAATGTTCAGCCCACCGTTTGAGCACATCCTCTTTGCTGGTCAAGAGTTGCGAGCCATCCAGAGACCTCAAAGGCACTTTTGCTCTATGGGGCGTACCTGTCAGTTTACGCACCTCGCAGAACTCCCAAGCTGGTTTGTATCGGCAAGCCACTGCATCTGACAAGCTTTTTCCTGCCACCACTTGTCTTTTATTTGCCGAGACAGCCTACGTAATTCTTGGTCACTTTCTTTGACTGCCGCTACACTTCCACCTCTCCGATGATGCTGTCGCAGGAGCTCTCGATGTTTGTCGAATGCTGCCTTGAGAACTTCGTCATTGTCATCGAACCAATCTTCACTACGCCGGTCTTTTGTACCTAAGGTAGCGGTAGCGGCTTCTATGAGATGACATGACAAATTTCGCCAAGCAGCATTGACATCAACTGTCTCATTTGTTGGCAACAGATTTTCGGTTAAGGTTTCAGCATACTTTTCTCTCATCTCGCGATCTTGCAGCCTATCCACGTTCAAAGACGCAGGCTTTTTTATCATGGATCTACGAGGTCGACGAAGGCGGAGTCGCAGTTTTGTGACAATAAGTCGGTGGTCAGTCCAGCAGTGAGCACCGCGCATGACGCGGGTGACTTGGACTTGACTGATGTCTCTTTGCCGCATAATAGCATAATCGATCAAATGCCAGTGTTTGGATCGCGGGTGCATCCACGTCGCCTTGTGCTTAGCGGCAAGTCTGAACATAGTGTTCGATATCGCTAGATCGTATTGAGCACAGAGACTGAGTAGCAACTGACCATTGCTGTTCATGTTGCCGACTCCGTGTCGCCCCAGAACTCCAGGCCAAGCCTCATAGTCCCGACCAACTCTAGCATTGAAATCGCCCAGCAATAGTATCTGCTCTCTGGCGCTTATGCTGTCAAGGCATTGAGATAGTTCCTCATAGAATTTGTCCTTAATGTCATCAGACTTGTCTAGCGTTGGAGCATAGACACTGATAACATTAAGGTAGTTGTCTTTGTCAAAGTGAAGGCGCAGTGTGGTAACGCGGTCCGAGATGTGAACAGGACATTCTTCAAGTCGCTTTACTAAATGATTTTTGATGGCAAATCCTACCCCAGAACGTCGAGGTTCAGATACGGATGTACCTTTACAGAAGAAAGTGTATCCCCCTCCATCTTCCACTAGTTATCCTTCATCGGCAAGATGTGTTTCGCTGAGTGCAGCCACATCCACGTTATAGCGATGAAGTTCCCGAGCTACTATAGCGGTTTTACGTTCAGGACAGGCGTTGCCATCTCTATCAATGAGCGTTCTCACGTTCCATGCGCCAAATGTCATTATAGATGGTGTGTTATTTATTTTATTTTTGTTGCGTCGACCACGTGTTAAGTGATGCGATGGCAGCCGTGGTTACTACCACCTTCCAGGAAGGGACGAGCATTTGTTTAGGCACCTTTTCTAGCCCCCTCGACTGAGCGAGGCAGTGCTTCCTAAATAGGGCTGCTCTTGTCATCCCAGGTGCTGCCGAATTCGCATTGTCGTCCCGATTTTTCAATGCAAAGCGACCACGGCGTGTACTCACCCCTGGGACCGCCTGCGTGCAGGAATCAGACAAAGCCCAGCTTGCACCACGCTAGACCTCTCTACTTCAACCCATCGCCGCAGGACTTAGCGTCATCGGAGTCCATTATTCGGAAGCGGTCAGTTGCGCAGGATATATTAGGGTGCGCAGACGTTCGCGCAAACGCAAGCGCACACACTTAGTCCTTCCTCCCGGTTCAGTGGAACGGAGAACCGCTACGACTGAAGGAGAGGTCGGATGCAGTGTCTGGCCGACAGTAACTACCGCGCCCTCTACCGTCGCCCTAGGCCATCCACCTTGCCTCGCTGAATCGCCGAGTCCGCCAAGCCCATTCGCACTATCTGCATTGGGTTGCCATTCTCGCCGAAACAGACTTTGTTTGTTAAGCAGGAGGGAGCTGCTTTTTTCCTTCCCCTCCCCAGTTCAGTGGAACGGAGAACCGTTACAACTGAAGGAAAGGTCGGATGCTGTGTCTGGCCGACAGTAACTACACGCGCCCTCTACCGTCGCCCTAGGCCATCCACATTGCCTTGCTGAATCGCCGAGTCCGCCAAGCCCGTTCGCACTATCTGCATTGGGTTGCCATTATCGCCGAAACAGACTTTGTTTGTTAAGCAGGAGGGAGCTGCTTTTGTTGGATCTAGGAGAGATAGGAAAGTAGGAATAGGAGTGGGGAGGAATGTGGTGAGATTGGGACAGGAATACAGGTAGTAGGATACTACTGCCCGGAAGGTAGTCAAAGACAGTAGAAGCTCGGGAAGCCGGGGTCGCGTACCCGTATACCACATCTCAGCTTTCTTCTCAGATTGTGATTAATACACCGTGAGCGTAGCTCATTTTGTACACATTAAAATCTAAACTAGCGTCTATAAAATAATTCAAAAAGATACGACAACGATAAACTAAACTGGACGTTAACTATCGTAGTTTTACGCGTTATCTTAATCCCTCACATCGGCAGCCACTAATTCTGTTGAGCAATGTCCTGTCCACTGCTGGGCGTTTCACAACTTTACGAGTGTTTGCTTATTGACATTCAGTATCTGAGGATTAAAAACATCGCATAGTAGAGTGGTCAATGATTGATTCTTGTTGGGAAATCCGGACCACTATTTTTACGACGGAACTTTGTTTGGGCTCGGAGACAACCATACTAAAATACCCCACCTCTCCGAGGCTGGGCGCCTTGAGGGAAGCACAAAGAATTGCTTGTTATATTCTGAAAACAGTGCGTTGTATGAAATATTTTTGTACATGACGCGAGTAGAATGAATTCACACCTTTGATTTCAGGATCCATCAAGCATAACTCATTCATTATGTATGTAAGACAATACATTACTCATGTGATGAAGAGATAGTAGTTCGTTGGATAGTAGAGATCTGATATCAACGTACTCTACTTTTCTGCATAAATCGATGATTTTTCCTTTGAGAAAGTCGATTATCGTGTAAAATGCTTCTCTATTCAGTGATGATGGTACATTACAAGTCCATTATGTTAGGTTTCATCACTTATTGTTCCGGATCAAAGACGTGGGAACATATTTGCTAAGCTAGGTCGACGAAAGCTGAACTTCATTAGATTTCTTTGAGTTTCTTTCTACATTGTGATAACAGAAATGCGATGAAAAAATATCGGATCAAAAGATTTTCTATCTATTATGAACGAATTGTACCTAAAGTCACATTATCTAGGGCAATAAAGACTGATGAAAAATTTCGTGTCTAAGATATATTCTATTTATTGAAAGAAGAAATATGTCATCAAGTCATCGCATTTTCTAGGGCAATAAACTTGTATTTCACACGTGAGATCGAGTTAATAAACCTCGCATTGCAATTTATGCAAATTGCGATATCAGCATCGGAGTGAACGTGGAACGTGAACGTGAAGTTACTAACATGAACTACTTACATGTCATAATCATCTGCCTGCCTTTATGCCAAATCGATTGGAGTCGGCGCAACATGTTTTGTAAGAACACAAAATCATGTACCAAAAGGATTTGGCTATGTTTTATGACCGGTTACCTGCCTGTTAACCTGCTAACCTTCTTTGGGAATGCTATTGTAGGTGGTAGCACCTATGGTATCACCGCCACCATGTGGTTGACCATAATCGACAGATATTTAGCTGTGGTCAAAAACGTTACGTCGCCTTTTACAAAACATCCTGAGTGGTCTAGGGGTGCAGGGCAGTATTCTTAGCCGCTATCACGCGGAAACATGGACTACTTTGTGATTAATTTGGAAAACGAATCCTTGCCTTTATTTTTCAAAGTCCTGTAACGTTTATTTAAACGCAGGCAGATATGCGATATCCGAAAGCAAAATTATACACGACCTAACGGTAGAGCCAATATATTGATATTGGAATATTATAATTTAATATCAAAGTGATTCATGCTCATGTGTCGTTAGGTTGTATTGTAGCTAACCTAACCTATATACGAGGCAAATTAATCCCGTAAAGGGGTAGTGCTCCGTTACTATGACGAGTACAGCTAACTGAAGCAATAGTATAAGCACAGAGATAGTAAGTACATCGATAGTAAGTAAGTACAAATAGATATACCGTACAGGCACTTGAAAGACTTCCGGAGATTGATTTTTTAAGTTAATTACTTTGTATTGTGAAGCTTTCTCTTCGTCAAGTCAATGAACTTTAATACAGGGTGTAAGATAATTCAATAAATGGATTTTATTAATTTAAGTTAGGTACTTTAGTACTTAATACTATACACTTCAATCATTTACAGCTATTTACATAGACAGAAACCTACTGAGTAGAGTTGATACTTTTTAAAGGTATTTTGTAGTCAGGTAAGGTAGATAGATACGTCTCATCATATTAATAGTTCTTACCCATGTCGTTAAAAGTTTCCTAAAATGCGACTATCTAGTAACCTAATGTAAAGGATGTTATTTGCCTACCAGGTAGAGCGATAACGGTCTCGGAGGGTAACAAACAGTGTCAGGTGGCGCAGGTGTGGGCAAACCGACATTTCCACCCTCTGCTGTCCCTACGTCCTACAGTACGGTCGTTTGAATAGGCCATATGTGACAGCTGTCAATATCATGTTAATGCTATGACATACGGTCTATTTTTCTTTGTTGACACGTCTTCTAGTATGGGTTTGACAGCTGTCAAATATGGCCTATTCGAACGGACGTACTCTAGTTTGACTCTAGTCCCTTGCACGCACAGATGAACTTAAATATGTAGACTCTTGCAAGATTCAGATTTGCAAACTGTTATCTAGCATTTAAACTATCTAGTAGTGCCTACTACGTATTTAGGTCAATACACTAAAAATAAAACCTGTAACAGAAGCTTAAATATTCTCTTTACAGAATAAAATCACTGGTTGATTACAATATAACCCTTGATAGAGTTAGTTCCTAATCCATAACAGCCACAACAGTCCACTGCTGGACATGGGCTTCCCATTGACTTCCCCCTATCGGAGGGTGTCAGGGTTGCCAACCTAAAATTTTCTTTTCTCGTACACAAGGTCCTAAAAATCTCGTATTTTACGTTTCGAACCTCGTACAGCTTTGGACGTGTGGTAAAACCAACAAAATTCAAGTTGGCGAGCGATCAGCATCATCGTTGCTATCACTCATACTGATTTCAATGAATTCAGACTAAACTTCATACATCATTTATAATTATAACGTAAAGTTTTTCTTTATTTGAAAGCAACCCTCAACGCTCACTTCTACAAAGACAAACAAAGTAAAAATCTCCTATCTACATGTAAAGAAAGAAAAGAAGATAGATATTTCAGTATGTGCGACAGAGACAAATGGTGCGAGAAACGAACGAATGAACCAGCGAGCGAACGAACGGGAACTTTTCCGTCTCGCTCGGGTATTTCTTTCATAGGCAATCGATGACTTTTTATAGACTATCACTACTTGAGAAGCAAAAAAGGGTTTGGAGCAATTAAAATTATGTAACATGTGAAAATCTCGTACAAAATTGTACGAGATAGACAGTGTCCTCGTACCTCGTACGGGAGACCATAAATCTCGTATTTGTACGAGAAATCTCGTACGGTTGGCAACCCTGGAGGGTGTGGTTTTTGCCATCTACTATCATGTTACCAGACATTTATAGTTTACGTTGTTGGTATGTAGTTGAAGTATTTAGTTAGAATTCTTCATTTACCTAATTATATTGATAGAGCGGTTTAGTCCAATCGGACACCCTAGGATGACTCTTCTGGCTGGGGTGATTGGAAAAACCCCGAAAGAGCATGCTCTACTCTCGCTGTCTATTCTATAATCTACACATCTACCTACACACCATAGACTTATATACGGTTTTTAATTAAGTACAAATCCCTTGAGGGTATAATCTACTCACATAACTGAACAACTTTTGTTTGAAACTTTTCTTCGAAATATGAAAAAGAAATTTGGCCCTCCCATACTAAGTGATTTTGTATGGGAGGTACAATTTGTTTTTTCATATTTCTAAGAAATTTTCAAACAAAAGTTGTTCAGTTTTGTGAGTAGATTACACCCTCAAGAGATTTGTACTTAATTAAATGTAACCCTATATATCTATGCTTCACACTATGCATACTCTACACTCTACATTGACATCTAGCGTGTAAAACATGTACTACACTTGTAAACAAATCGTGCTTGAAGCTTCGTAGACCAATCTAACGCTCGTCGTAGCAAACTCGTAGCCTCCCGTAGCTCTTAAAAGTTCAAGTATATAAACAAAGATGGCGCTACGATTAACAACTGGAGTTAAGATTAAGTTAGTGATTTAGTTAATTCAATTAAAAACATCATTATTTATTTTCAAAAAAAAATGAAATAAGTTTATCAAAACTAACTCTACATAATCTATTTCGAAACAATTTCTGTCTGATAATTTCTACGGAATCGGAGTAGAAAATTGTGAGACGGCAATTTTCCTTGCAGGTTAATAGGGCGGTCTATAAATTACACGACTTTAGACATTTAAATTAGTTAGATGTATCAGAGAAGAAGGGTATTCCGCACCCCTCTTCCGTTCCGCGGCTTGCGCCTGCGCTGCGTCGCGCTCTGGTGCTCGCCACGCCACTGACCCCCTCTTTTATGTGTCATTCCGGACAATTCCCACCAAGTCCTCCGTGGACTGACCTGCATGCACACCCTTCGAGAAATTCCCCTACTTACCCACTGTGACCTGCAGACAGGATCTGCAGATCGTTAAATAGTGGCAGGAACAGGAATCAAGGATGTCAATCCTAATTCTTATTTAATTTTTTTGTTGGAAGTTGTGATTACTTGGATGTAATTATCCATTTCCTGTGATTTTATTGGTCGTGTTCGTGTTAAATTACTGGTGCGCATCTAGGACACTCACAGAAATGGTAGAGACGGCGGCCTATAGGAAATTCTTCAAGTGTGTACACAGATGGACAGTCAAATGTACCTAACGGTCTCTGAAACCGAGTGGTCTGGGAACGGGTGGTGCTCTACCTACACTGCTGCTTGTTATTTCCACGGCAAATACACGTTCCTAGATTAGCGACACACTTGAGCTCTATTTGTGGTGACACAGGTGGAGTGATTGTTTACATGACGCGCGAGCACCTTTCAATGGCCGGGGCCCGGGGCTTGCCGGCTCGCGGAGGGGGGGGAGGGGGGGTGACCTGCGAGCCTCCGCCCCGCGCCTGCGCCACCGCCGCCGCCGCGCCGCGAGCTCGCCCGACCGTCGCACGCGCAGAAAATCGAGCCAGTTGCCCGCCGCGCAACCTCCTGTTTATTTACATCGATTATATTACGTGACGCGATTACAGTGTAAATGGACAATACCCTTGACTAAGAAACAGTTCGTAAGTGGAAAAGTGACTCGGAAAAGTTGTGATAGCTTAGAAATGCTAGAAACGTGGCTCCGACTGGTCTGTGGTGTAGAGCATTGTTAAGGCATACTGTTGCGCTTGACGTTTCGTTGGTTAGGTGTTATTAGTAAGGCACTAAGGTTGCACTATGCTGGAATTACTTCTGATTAGAGTATCGCGCTGTTTTGTAACGTGGTCACCACCTAATCTGCATTGTTGCAGCTTACTGGGATCACGATCGCAGCATGATTATTCAGCACGAAGTGCTACTCAATCACAATGATAAATTCGTGTTCAGTAACTTATTTAGTACTTATTTATTTGTAGAGCAGCAAGATGTTATCGAATCTAGTTATGGTAATACAGTATTTTTAGAATGAAACGAGACACAGTTGATCATTATTCATATTCATATTCTCTGAGTTTTGGAGTCAGCGTTGCATGACTGCACGCAGCCCTCAAATCAAATATCTCAAAGCCTCAGACCGCTAATAGCTGGAGTGATTTTCATTTCCACAGCCAAATACCAACAATATCTTATCACGTTTTATTGAGATTAATGAACATCGTTAAGTCACAGGTAGCTAAAGAGCTATTTACCTAAAATCATTAACAAAAACTGCTTAATTTCAAGCTGTCTACACGGTGAACATGCAACTTTGTTTGCCAACTTTTTGTGGTACCAACGCACAAAAAATAGTAATTGTTTCTACAAAATTTTAAATGGGTACTACAACTACAACAACCAATTTGTTTGACGATTTGATTGTTAATACCGCTACATCAAATCTAAATCAGCGCCAAGAATAGCTATTTTCTAAATTAACGGAATATTTGATGTTTGTGAGAAGCTGCCACACTGTTGATACAATAGTGAGTGTCGGTATTGTCAGCCGTGTGGCTAATGAGTATCATTGCCATGGGTTTCCATCGGCATTGTTATTGAGAGCCGCATAATGCAAGCTTCGGCATCGCCCCACATACCCATATCTCAGGGTAGATAGAAACCAACTTTCCAAGTCACACTTTTTGAGAGAGTTAATGTCACCATCAATTTTAATGGGGCAATTCAAGCTAGCTTTTTGATGAAGTCACGTTTCTTGGCGAGCCTTGATAGTTTATTCGCATGGCTTCCCAAACTCATCTTACCTAATTGTCCCAAATTCTTCAACAAAAGATGCTTTGGAAGAAGTCTCATGGCCGTTCACGTGGTTTCACAATACCAAGAGCTTTTAATTAAGCGAAGGCATTTACAAGTGTTGAATGTTCATTGGCATGAAGTATCTGGCTCCCACAGTCCGGTACATGCCACCAGATCTGGGTAAGGTTACTCGACAATGGCTTGTCTCGAATTCAATGGGTTTAGAAACCGCTGCTGGGTCTCTTAATTAACAATTGTTCGGATTGTTACTAGCGGTCATTCAATCAGATGTCAATCGTTATTGTAAATTTTAAAACGCAGATTGCAGGTGTTACCTATTTTAGCGTAATTTAATTAACGAACTTCCATACGTGTCATGTTACTCGCTCTATTTCCCAATTTCAAAATAAAAGTCGGAATTCGCCCATTTATTTCTTTCGATGATTTATTTACATATCCGCGAATAGTTTCGATATCCTACTCTTCGACGACATGCTACCTTCCTGTTTTCTTTACATTCGAATCAATATACGTCACATTTAGTTTCTGAGGCATTGTGACTAGACGTGATTGTAAATGTTCATACAGTGTCTATCACTTGGAATAATTTTACGATCACGAAATGGCGATAATTGTTGCATAGACGTGACAATTTGTCTTCAGAATACTTCTAAGAACCTTCTCACGTACACTTATCATTGGAATACAATGTGAGTCGGCAAGAGGAGAGAGAGCCTGTAATTTCACAGCTGAATTTCAAAACGCCTTTACAGTGCCAGCAGTGCTTAGTACTGCGAAGTCAACGATTTGCAAGCTATGCAGCTATGCATTTATGTGCACCGTGCAATTATGCTGCTTGCTGCAACGCCGCCGGCACCTCGGCCCGCGGACGTTTTTGCACCGTTTATTGAACTGAACGCTATGCACGGATGGCTCAGTCCAATATGCAATTTGTCAAGCAAATGAATGGCGTTTTCCATAATATTTCTTTTGCGGAAGAATCCAGAAATTACTTATACATAGTACACGACAATAAAATTAATTCTGTCTGGCATAATCTGAGCACTTGCGTAGGCATACAAGTTACTCCAAAATGGCCATTGAATTTCGAAGCCATATCTCCATATAATTATAGGTGGATTAGAGAATCCACTTTCCTTTTCTAGCAAACGTTATCGGCGATATCAAATCATGTATGTTAATTGATATAGCGAACGTTGGCGTACGGCTTATCTCTCTGTATGTCCAGTGACTGATGCTAATGTAACCCAACCTGCCTAACTATAGAGCTTTCTTTGTTCCACTTGCTCGCTGACCGGTAACGTGTCACACAACACTCTCCACACGTAATTAGTACTAATGGCCATTGGAATGCTCAGCTTTGTCGTCGAGTCCTTTGCATTTGAGTGTACATTCTAATTTACTCGCCAACTCTTGAAGCAACGCGCTGTCGTGAAAGCGAATAATTGGTAATCTGTTAACCATTCAGCTTCGAGGTTCAAGAGTTTAACCTTTTCTGATTGGCGTTCTCATTTCTTGTCTATCATCACATCAGTTGGGAAATCGTACGTGGGAACAATCGGGACGAGAATCTACATAATTATATATGCTGGACTGAAGGCATGCGCACGTCAAATGGCTGATTTCCTCGTCCGTTCACCCGGGACGGTGCATATCATCTGCATCTTCGTAGCTTGGATGCCCGCGGTGCTTACTAAAGATACTTCGTTAAGCTAAGATACCTGATAAGCACATAGTACAAAGGCTGAGATTCCCGAGCCTGATGCAAAATTTTCAATTTCAATTTCAATTTCATTTATTAAGCCTTAAATTGTAAGTATGTACAGGTACATGGTGGTAGGTTTATATTATATTATAATTTAAACTATAGGAGATACAGAAGTAGTTCCATAGCAATACTTGTTCTGTATGATTGGCCGCTTCAGTTGGTACTAAAATATTGAGGATCTGGAGACCCTACTGTAGAACACCAGGTACACAGCGCTAATAAGGTAAGATAAGACCACATAAGTTTCATTCCATTCTGACTTAGAGTCCCGCTGCGTATACGTACATGAAAATTTTCAATTTCAATTTCATTTATTAAGCCTTAAATTGTAAGTATGTACAGGTACATGGTGGTAGGTTTATATTATATTATAACATATAAATGAGTCCTTTACAATTTTACCCCTTTTATGTAGGGTGTAGCTTAAGATATTAAATTTTTTTTTTTTTTTTTTTTTTTTAAATTTATATTAGGTACCTATTTTGAATTTAATTAAAATTATATAAAATTAATTATATCGACTATTAGTTAATTATTACATTTAAAAAATATCTTACTACTTAGGTATATGAACTTATCATGTCTACAACTTACTAATGTCATTTTATTCTATTTGCTAAGGTCTAGTTTTAAAAATTCATTCATATCATATGGACAGTTTTTAATAAGTAGAGTTTTAACTTCATGGAAGAATTTATTGTCCGGAAGAGACTTAATACGTTCTGGAAGTTTGTTATAGATAATGACAGCATTATACATAGCCGAACGCTTATAAGAAGCAGTTCTGCAAAGAGGCTTCATCAATTCCCTACCATGCAAAATATTTAGCCTGCTACTCTTGTAAGGTTCTCTATACGGAAATTTCTCTGGGTAGCGCCTCACTAGTTTACATAGTTCAAATATATAAAGGCTGATTAGAGTCATCAAATTGAGATCCACAAAATACTTGCGACAAGAAACTCTGTTTGATCTAATGTTTGCGAGAATTCGAACGCATCGTTTTTGAAGCGGAAACAACCTTTTCATATACACTGAACCACCCCACACAACAAGTCCATAAAGAATCCTGGATTGGAAGAAAGCATAGTACGCCTGCATTGCTGCCCTTCTCGTAGAAATTCCCATTAGGTTTTTCAAGGCAAAGCAGAAACTGCTTAATTTGCTTTCGAGACTCTCAACATGCTTCTTCCAGTTCAGGTATTCGTCCACCCACAAGCCAAGGAACTTCGCATCCTGAACAAGGTCAATATTTTTACCATCCAGTTGAACGTCTATGTCAACCAGTTGTGTGTTACAATTTCTAAAGTGTAATATCTTGGTCTTAGACGGGTTTACTTTTAAGTTTAAAGATAGGAGCCAATCGCCCGTAGAAGATAAAGTTCTCTGGACCTGCTCCTGAAGGGAGTCAGAATGTTTTCTGGGGAATTTGAAGAAAATTGATATATCATCGGCGAACATAACGGTTTTTTCAGTAACAATAGATGGCAAATGATTAACATATAGGAGAAAGAGCAAAGGCCCCAGTATGCTTCCTTGTGGCACACCGTGTGACATGCAGAACGTCTCTGAATGGCAATCCTCAAGGGTAGATGTTTTTACATTTAGGGCAGATAAAACTACATTTTGTTTTCTATCCAAAAGATAAGACTGCAGCCAATTTAGTGGGGGTCCCCTTACTCCATACCTTTGCAAAATTTCCGATAAAGTTGAATGGTCAACGCTGTCAAAAGCTTTAGACAAATCTAACAATAATGCCACGACATTTTGATCCCCATCGATTTCACTGTGCACAAACTCGGTCATGCTGAAAACTGCATCTGAAGTAGATATCCCCTTCTGAAACCCGAATTGTTGCGGTGCAAGTATATTATTATGATTAAGAAAGGCACAAAGGCGCGACTCCATTGCCTTTTCAAAGATTTTTGAAATGACAGGAAGCAATGAAATAGGACGATAGTTTTCAACCTGATGTCTGTCGCCTTTTTTAAATATAGGTTTAATTTGAGCTATTTTCAACTTGTCCGGAAAAACCCCAGCTTCAAACGACAGGTTTAGGATGTGTAATAAGGGAATTGCTATCTCATCGCTTACATATTTCAAGACTCCAACAGGAACACCGTCGTAACCAGTCGACCTTTTATCTTTGAGATTTTTGATAATATTCTGGATCTCAATCCCATTTACGGGAGTTAAAAACATTGTTGATGAATGGAACGGGGGCAGACGCAAGAATGCGCCTGTGGGAATCCTAGATGTTACGGAGTTCTGAAAGTAAGCTTTGAAAATTTCGGCGGCTTTCATGTTCGTTCTGGCTATGTCTGTACCATCAGTAATGCCCACAAAATCATTTATTTCATTACTTACTTCCTCCTTAATATTATTATTTATAAGATTCCAAGTAGTACGATTTACATTTTTAGAATTCATAATTTTACTTTCATTATATTTCTTTTTCGCAATTACTACGACGTTTTTTAGAATTTCTGAATACTGCTTATATCTGTCTCTTTTCTCAGTTGCGACACCTTCACTACAAGTATTTGCCTCCAAAAATAATTCACGTTTTGTTTCACTCGATTTTTTTATACCTTCACTTATCCATGCGGTACCCGAGCTAATTTTATCACCTCTAATTTTTTTGATGGGTATTGTTTCCTCAAAAACACTTAAAAGAGCAGATAGGAACATATCAAAACTATCGTTTACATCGCTTGAAGATAGAACAGATCTCCAACATACAGACGATAGGCGCTCTTTAAATGCATCTAAATTCTGCACATTGAAGTTTCTTATCCATTTGTAATATTTGGTTGCCTTTTTTTTAAGATTTAATGGCAGGGTTGCAAATTGCAAGGTATGATCAGACAATGCCAGCTCCAGCACGCTTGGGTTTGATAATCTCAGATTGGAAATTATGTGATCTATACATTTCTTACTGTGGTTTGTGATTCTAGTAGGCTCTTTTATAAAAGCTTTCAGATTGAAAGTATTTAAGATATTAGTGAATTCCCTACATTCTGTTGATGGTATCAGTGTGTTCAAATTTAAGTCGCCACATATAACTATCTTTCGTTTGAGCCGCACGCTATTAATGGACATCAGAAGATCTTCGAAATGAATCAGGAAATCATCGTTTTTACGCGTGTTAGGTCTATAAACACACACTACATAAAGACCGCCAATATTTATGCCACATGTTTCAAAAATATAGGGAATTGACTTATTCTTTACTCTTGGCAGTTCTTCATAAATCAAACCCCTTCTTACAAAGATACAAGACCCTCCACTATCTTTCTTTGAAGGTCTACAGTAGTGGCTTGCAAGAGTAAAGTTAGAGAATTTTAAAAGTTTAAGTTCATCTTCCTTCCTGAGGTGTTCAGTAAAGCATAGGATTTGAACATCCCGACCCTGTTCACTGTCCAACCATATTTCAATATCGGATATTTTTTTAGATTTTAGACTGCGTATGTTTACATGAGCAATTTTTTGGACCTTGTTAGTATGGGTAGGAGCAGGAAAATTATTACGACTGATATTACCGCTACAAACCCGATGAGAATCTACGTTTAATGTACCTTTGTGGATCCCATCTTTGGTGGAAGCTAAATCAATTACCTTACCTAGGATGTTATTTTTAAGGATATGTATATTCTTTGGTTTAGTCACGAAAAAACCGCTGCAACTCTTTGACTTTTTTAAGAATAGAATTGAAAATAAGTCGCACACCATATTTGTTCAATGTGCCAGTACGTTTAGAGAACATGGTTTCGTCATACGCTAGATTTTCATTCGAATCAATTATGTGCGCATAGTTCTTCTCGTAATTATCCCAATACAGTTTAGTGTTAAACATTTCGACTCGTGAGTTAAACAGGTTGTGACAATAATAGCCGTGCTTATAGGTAGGCAAACAGACAATGATATTTGTGTGACTTAATGCACACAGCTTATTTTTAATACTATTGATGAGATTTATGTAGTTATGAGTCTCTTTAAAATCATTTTCTCCTAGCATAATTATGCAAAAGTCCTTATGTGAGTAGTCTTTTACTTTTGAATCAATTCCCTCAACTAGATTATCTATGCTGCAAGCTGGCTTTAGATAGTGGCAGAGCTGGAATTCTTCGCCAAAGAGCTCTTCCGCAACAGCCAGTACATTATGATGCTTTTGTGAGCTTAATAGACACATTTTGTTCTTTTCTTCCAGAGTGCTGCCAAAAGTTACGTCTTGCCGAAGTTCAGAGTCTTGCTCTTCCAAGGATGAGTCATAGATGTCACCGTCAGTAACTTCGGAATTTTCTGCACGTTTTTCTGAGTTCGTTAAGTGCTTAAGGTCTTTGAGTGTTTCGCTAAGTTGTCTTTGTAGCATTGCAATTTTGTTGCTAATTGATGAGAGCTGTATAGAGCTCAAAGCCTGGTTATGGAATGAAGAGTCTTGTTTCTCCGAGGGGGTTTTCAAAGGGGTATTTTTCGGTGAGGATGAAAAGGCGAACTGGTCCAAATTTCGTTTAATAAGGTCCATGTCATAGTTTTCTTGTCTATTTCCGGTAACAGTTTTTTTGCAACTGGAATAAGTATTTCTATTGGTAGGAACTGTACATATCCTTGTCAATACATTTATTCTTGCTTCATATCTCGCCACCATCTTTTTGAGCTCTGAATTTTCTTTAAGATACTTATCACACAGTTTGTCCGTAATAGCTAGCTGTTTTTCTAAAGCTAGAATTTTATATGTTTTCTCGTTCAGTTCTTCGTTAATATCAATCGTTTTCGTTAGCTCTGGGCAGCTCCTATTTAGGTGGCCCGGTAGAAGTTGCAAGGTTTCCATACAGTCATTTACTTCAGTTGGAAGTATTTCAAAAGAGTTTCTGGTGGGGATACTTATTTTCGTCTCTATCAAAGGAGAGTTTGTAGAAGAACGACGATTCCTATCCACAATCGTGAGAGTGTCATCATCAGTTTCATCCAAGTGGGAGTCACTACTTGTGGATGTTTCACTTGTAGTATTGGCTGCATATGTAGGTCTTTTGGTATTTACATGGCTCACTAGCAGTGAAGTTTCAAGTTTTGAAGTTGATGCTGATGTTTTCATTTCAGCTAGGTTCGGAGCGATTTCTGGCAGCTGTTCTTGAGAGTTTACTGAAGAATAATTTTCGACAAAGTCTGCCTGGTTATTATTCAAAGTTTCGTCCAATGATTGTGAAGCGGAATCCATTGAAGATTCAAATGAAATGGCCGTGTTTTTAGATCTCGCATCATTTATATAGCCATGAAGCTGCGCTGAATTAGCCAAAATAGAGTTACCGCTTCTGGCGTTTTGTATAACTTGTATAGTTTTACATGTACTGCATTTCCATTCATTTTTGTGCTTTTTTTGCATCGTATTATAAAACCGCTGAAGTGGCACATCTGTGCAGAGAGTGTGGTACTTTTTTGCACATAATGAACAACTTAGACATTCTTTATTTACTATTTCTTTCCGACATTTACTGCATTTTTCAATTTTTAGCTTATCTTCTCGTGTTGGTGTATTTTTAGTATATTTGTTTTTGTTATCTTTTTTCTTCGAGTTTACTTTTTTATCAACCATTCTCTTATGATTATATTGTAATATCTTATAAAAAAATATAAGTCAGAAAAAAATACAAAAAGTGGATGATGTCGTCGAGTATTGAACGCAGACTCTATAGCTTGAGAGTCAGCCGCGCCACCAATGCGCCACAGTGACAGCTAGCAGCAGTGTCGAAATAGTTATAGATGATCGACGTGCTCGACGAGAAATAAAGTGAAAGGCGCTCCGGCGCTCAAGGACGCTCTTTGTTCGCACGGACACAAGCACGGACACAATTGCAAATTATGAGGAATTTGCACAAATAATTTAAGTTTTATCACCTTGAGCGTACACAATTGTTTTATATTATCGCAGAAAGTAAAAGTTCACTAAAAAATCTATGTCACAGTGTAAATTTTGTCCCAAATAGTAAACATTTAGCACGGCACTCAATTTTTAAACAAGGAGCGGAAAAGAACACGTCTACTATACTGCGCAGCTCCGCGCGGACCCCGACCGAAATGACACGATAGCAAAAAAAGTAACATGATCTGCCGCCCATAGACTTATATATATATACTAGCGTATATAGACGAACTGACAGCTCGATCTCGCGTGACCAATTTTGGTTTTGGCGGGTTTACCTCAGCTAGTGATGTACATTATTCATTTTCGAGGGTTATCGATAATTTCGAACAAAAAGTTGTATTAAGATTTCAACTTTATTTATTCGTTCAGATGAAATGTCGACATAATGTTTCCTTTTTTGCAGTCAGCCAATTTTCTTTCGTAGGTTTCCTACGTAGATTTCTTTAAAGAAATATCTGAAAAGGTTGTTCGTAAGAATCCTGGTCAATAGGCGCTATCTTCACAAATAAGACGTGCGAAACGAGAAATAGAATGACATCTGTCAGAAAAGTGGTCGCCGGTGGTCATCGATGCAATGCGCGTCTTACATGTGTAGACGGCGTCTCTTCTGTTTCATATATTTTATATGGAAACAGTTTCGAGCTTTGCGGTCTCTCACGTCTCACGTGCTATGTCTAATGTCTTACGTCTCATGTGCGAAGATAGGCCTGAAATTAAATAAATATTTAAAAAGAATATTATTTAAGTTATAAAAAGTTTTTATTTAAAATCTTGGGTCACTGGCATTTAAACAGCACTAATTTTATTCAATTGCTTCCTTACAGCTTTTTATTTTCCAACTTATGTATTTATTCTGAAAGCTTAGCTTAGCTCATCAAGCCATTCGTTAACTCAGTGTCACACATAGGGAATGCAATCTCGATCTCGCGAGATCTCGAGCAATTTTTCGAGATCGAGATCTCGAAAAAGGAAATCTTGATTCAGAAAAATTCTTCGAGATCCGTCGTGATTTTGAACGAGGTTTCGAGATTGAGCTTGAAGGCATTGACGTGTTTATTGATGTGTGTAGCATATTTTCCGGTGTCTGCCGATTTACCCCGAGCGCATGATTTATTCAACTGGAAAATACATTTTACTGTTAGACATTTAAGAAAAACGACTGGAATGGACAGAATATAACAGGGCCTCAAGTCTGTTCTTTTTTCCATTGCAAGCGACACTCAACTCTCATTCTATTGCCAATGAGATTTTCCGTAGGTACTAACTGTTAGCAAAATACTGTTAGCAACATAACTGTCATGCGATCGACATCCAACAGATACGATTTTTATTTAGCAGAATTCGGGCCCAGATAAAAAGTATAAGAGATGGGATATACTACTAGTCTAAGCTCCCGTCGACCAAGTCTTACCTCATAGGTCTACCGCACGGACGTATACTGTAGCGATAGATACCACTTAGGAGGAAAATATTGGTTGCCATCTTCAACCTGGAGGAAACTTTATTCGAGTTGGAAAATGCAAAAAGTCCAAAATATCTCATTTCTACTCCCTACCTACCTGAGACTTTTGAGATGAGAATGCTATAGTTGCAGCCATCCTGGCAGGTTCATCAGCCACATTTTATCTAAAATGGAGTTTACCTCATCTTACCGACGAAATTAGTGTCAATCGATAGCTCTAAGCACATTGACAAATATAGGGTTGCTTTCGGCACGAACTCTGTAAAACCCCTCAAAGAAACGACGGTAAAATCTTCAAACAAAAGAAAAGTCGAAAACCACTGACTCCAGCAAACTTAATGAAAACCCGTTACAGAGTTACCGACATTGCGACACGAACGACCCGACGGTGTTAAAGCATTATAATTATAATAGTAAGCAACACTGACAGCCTTACCTTTTTGCAACCAAAATTTATGCCAATCGATGTTTCTAGGTATGCCATTTATAAATATATAGGTTGTGTTATCAGTGGTAGCATGGTAGAATGAACACATGAAAATTTAGCAAACAGCAAGATAATTGCATTAATTAGCTGGTGCAATCGATAATGCAGACATTGATGATACATAAGTTGCCTGTTATCACCTGACAGTATCCCTAGTATACCTCCTCAAACAATTGGTTACTTCAACAAAGAAAAACTACGTAAAACTGCCAAGATTTTGCTACCGAACAAAATTAGTGTCAATCGATAGCTTTAGGTTACCATGAAAATAGGGTTGCCTGCCATCAGCCGGTTTTGAACCTCAACGAACGGTGGTAAAATCTTCAAACCAAAAAAAACTAAACTGCTAAGATATCTTACACCGAACAAACAGTGTTCAATACATGCTAGGTATGCCGTTTATGAATTTATAGGCCAGCCTGGCAGTTTCGGAGAGAGAACAAAACCCAGAACTTGTAAGACTGCGCAGATACTTGTTACCAACAAAGTCTCAGAGCAATCATTGATGCATAGTTGCCTGCCATCAGCCAGTATCTCAGAGCCTTCAAACGAACGCAAGATTTAACCAGCGTTCGTTTGAGGGGATACCAGGGGTATACCAGATACTGCCAAGCTGATAGCAGGCAACCCATGTATTCATCAATGACATGTCTAGGACTATCGATTGGCACTAATTTTGTTTGTAACCAAGACATCTTAGCAGTCTTACACAAGTTTTTTGGGTTTGAATAGTTTACCTGCCTTCATTTGACGGAGTCTACAGGAAACTGCCAGGCTGTTAGCAGGCAACCCTATAAATACATAAACGGCATACCTAGCGCTATGATTGGCACATTTTGTTCGGTAGCAAGATATCTTAGCAGTTTACATAAGTTTTTCTTGGTTTGAAGATTTTACCACCGTTCGTTTGAGGGGGTATACCAGGAAAACTTCCAAGCTGAGCAGGCAACCCTATATTTTCATCAGTGGCATGCCTAGAGCTATCGATTGACACTAATTTTGTTCGATAGCAAAATATCTTGGCAGTTTTACGTAAGTTTTTCTTGGTTTGAAGATTAAACCAACGTTTGTTTGAGGAGGTATACCAGGGATACTGTCAGGCTGATAGCAGGCAACCCTATATATTCATCAATGTCATGTCTAGGGTTATCGATTGACAGTAATTTAGTTTGGTAGCAAGACATCTTAGCAGTGTAACACAAGTTTTATGGGTTTGAACATTTTACCTGCGTTCATTTGACTGGGTCTACCAGGATGCTACCAGGTGATAGCAGGCAACCCTATATTTATAAATGGCATACCTAGGCTATCGATTGGCATAAATTTTGTTTGGTTGCAAGAAAGGTAAGGCCTGTCAGTGGCCTGCTTTGTACTTCCTAATTATAGATGCTTTGAAAACACCAGGTTCCGTCGGGTCGTTCGTCGACGCAGTATCCCACACAACAGAATGTAACTCTATGGCGCAGTTTACATTAAGTTTTGCTGGAGTCTTAGTGGTTTTCATGACTTTTTCTTTGTTTGAAGATTTTACCGTCGTTTCTTTGAGGGGGTTTACCAGAGTTCGTGCCAGGCTGATAGCAGGCAACCCTATATATTTTTCAATGGCATGCTTAGAGCTATCGATTGACACTAATTTCGTCCGGTAGAAAGATGAGGTAAAAAACTCCATTTTGGGCTTCATAAATGTGGCTGACCTTGGAACCTGCCAGGATTGGAGCTGGCAACCCTAGCGCATTCTCATCTCAAAAGGTGTCTCTTTAGGTAGGTAAACGTTTGGTGCGGTAGAAATATGAGATAATTTTTGGACTTTTTTTGCATTTTCCAACTCGAATAAAAATTTTTCCTCCAGGTTAGGAGATGGCAACCCAGTATTTTCTTGACCTCCAAAGTGGTATCTATCGCTACAGTATACGTCCATGCGGTAGACCTATGAGGTAAGACTTGGTCGACGGGAGCTTAGACTATACTGACTGGGGTAGTGAGACAGTTCGGGGAGCCGGAATCGCGTACCCGACTTATCGAGCCGGGTAACACACCGCAACTTTTGGACCTAAAAGCTGAGATGGATCCCCGAGGTGATTAATATTACAACAGTACCTTGGCATGTAAAGAAAGTTTAATTTTGATGATTTTTATTTGAGATAAGCAAAATCTCGATCTCGAAATTCTGAGATCTCGACCAATAAATCAACGAGATCTGGAG
This sequence comes from Phthorimaea operculella, assembly GCA_024500475.1. Taxonomy (NCBI): domain Eukaryota; kingdom Metazoa; phylum Arthropoda; class Insecta; order Lepidoptera; family Gelechiidae; genus Phthorimaea; species Phthorimaea operculella. The sequence continues at coordinate 641,865 of JANFCV010000076.1, read as the reverse complement.
TTGGTAAATCTCGAACCCTTAGATCTCGACCGAGATCTCGAACCCTAAGATCTCGACCGAGATCTCGAATCGTCAATCTCGGCACGAGATTGCATTCCCTAGTCACACACTACAGAAGCTGGCGGCAGCATAGACATAGAAACTATAGACGAACATAGTGTGCAAAAGAGAAGAAAATAATTTATGGAAACTCAGTAAGATCGAAAAGGATAGCGAACCTTCTGTCACTGTGACCTGTTTTGGATGGCAGCTCTTCCGAACTAAACCTGCAAATTTTGACCCATATAATAATTTAGTATATTTTTCATAAATCCTGATTTATTTTTATAATTTGATTGGTGTGCAACAAAGTTTATGTACTCAGGATGCGAATTTAGTGCGAATCTTCACATTTACCCGGAAAACTGCACATTTCACTGGCAAAATCTTAGAAAGTCGTCACTGGGTTTACACGTGATTTTTTTGTTTAAATTTGCCTTTTTTTGTAAGTAAAGTACTAAAATACGCAAATCCTTATATTTCCTTTCGTATTTGTGTGTATCTATCTAGCGGGGTCCCCTGAGGTATAACGATGAAATATATGAAAATGAATAGGCTTTTCAATGTACTTCACGACTTTGATAATGAAATCCAATGTACCTCATTAATTTTTGGAAAAAAGCCGAAAAACTACGTGATCTGGCTAGCGGGCTACTTTTTCATTTCAAAACAAAAATAAATTATAATTATACAGTTCGATTCGCCTTCCAATGTACTCACCAAAACAGGTATTAAATCTTTAAAAAGTTTGTTATTTTACGCGAAATACCACAACAAAAGATTTCTCTATCCAGCGGGCTACTTTTTATATTTACCACGTACAGACTTGAGAAATATACCATTTGGTTGCATTTTCAATGTACCCCTCAGTTTTGCTAAGTTTGATGTGAGATAATATCCTGATGCAAAAATATTTTGAAAAAACGATAATGCCTATATACAGGATGCTGTACAAACGTAAAACTCCATTATGGTTATGTGTCGACGCTCCCTACGTATACTAGTCAAAGTGAAAGAAAATGCTAACTGCACTGGCAAGTGCATTAGAATGTACACATTAAAACGCATCTACTGGCATTAAATTTTTTTCTAAATTCAGTTTAGTTTAGATTTTAAATCAGCCACAGACTATTCTATCTGCATTCTAAGTGCACCAAGACTTCTAAAAGTATTCGAACTGCCGCTTATCATAGTGTACCTTGTTTGCAACTTTTTTAACTCGCACGAATACTACTACATCTGGCAGTACGAACATTTTTTGCTGAGGCACGACACAATGATAGTAAATACCTAATCAAGATATACTAACGTTCTTTTAGCTTTATTAATCTGGAATTTCCTTTAAGTCCCAAGTTTTGTTCTAATACAACGTACACTATGCCATCTACCAGATTGAATAGTATTCGTTTTAACGTCTGAATTAGTAATCAATGTACACTATTCGATCTGGTACATAGAATAGTGTACGCCATAAATTTATAGAATAATAGAAACGCATAGTATTCTATCTGGTAGATCGAACAGTTTACTTTTGTTGTATGAAGTCACGAAGCTATTCTAACTGGTAGATGGAATAGTATACCTAAATCGCGTTTTGCTGATAAAATGAGAATTAATTGAATACATTGCAAACCATACACCGTACTAAAGAATTTGGAACAGACAAATGAAAAAATTAATAAAGAATGATGAATTATTATTTATTTTCAATTAATGCAAACTGCTCAGATCAAGGTTGGTACCAAATAAATTTCACTATAGCTATAGAACATGGTAGACCACAGGGAAGGCCTTGGCCCAATAGTGGAATCGGTTAACCCTTAACTGCTTAAGAACAAAGTCAAGACTTGGTTCCAAAATATTATGTATTTGGAAAATGGCACCCGCCACAGCGTGCCATCTTTTTTTCTGTACGTAATATTAATGTGTTTACAAATTTGCCGGTACAAAGCTAAGTAAAATAATAAGAAATAATTATTTGCCCACTATAATAAGACGAAAACAAAAAAGGAAACAATAAAAAAGAAACTTATTCAGCAGATACCATACTTGCCGGCGAGGAACCTATGGCTGAAATCTCTGAAGGTCACCAAGAGCAGTGGGTTAATCTGGTCGAATCAGTGGGTCATGTCCTACAATAGTAAAAAGACTTGGGGCATACTTTGAAAACTGACTAGTGACCCTAACCCGGCAATACAATCTGGCCCCGTTACTGCGAACCAGGTTGCCCACCAGCTGCTTCTTAACGGTAAACCTGGTCGCGGGGGTGGTATCCGTCGACCTAAGTGCAGCCTACAACACCGTCAATACAAGCGTCAGCTCGGAAAATTTACAACGTACACAAACAACTTTTTGTTGTTATCCTAAGCGAAATGCTGAGTAACCGCCGGTTCCATGTGAGCTTGAACTCTGAAAAGAGCAGACGGCGAGCACAAAAAAATGTATTCCACAGGGTAGTGTTCTCGCACCTACCCTGTTTAACAATAACACCAATAACCAACCCCACCATCCTGCAACGAACCGGTTTATCAACGCGAATGATCTCGCTTTGACATGCCAGCGAAAATATTTCGAGGACCTGGAAGGACATCTTTCGACAGCGTTAGCTAATCTAACAACCTACTATCACGAAACCCTTTTAAGGCGAAACACCACAAAACTGAATCATGCGCGTTTAACCTCCGAAATCGAGAATTTCGGTTCGTAAGTCCGGTTTGGGCTCGCTCCTAACATGCGAGCCAGGTAGATGTTGCCTTGAACGAATCCTGCCGAATAGTGACGGGTACATTCAAGCTGACTACACTCTCCCACCTGTACTCGCTAGCCGGGATAGCCCCACCTAACGTCCGCTGATATTCTGCCTTTTGTGTCGAGAGGGTAAAACAAACGGAGGATCCCAGACACCCGTTGCATAACCACGTTTCACCACCACTGCGACCTAAGAGCCGAAAAAGCTTAATTAGTGACCCTTATTCCGACACAAATGGGGCACCTGTAATAAGGTTGGAACAATGAATAAGAAGGTACCCTCCTGACGCGTCCCAACTCCCGCCAGATGAAAAACTCCCACCTGGTGGCAACCTTCCCTGGGCAGTCTGGAAGTCACTCAATCGTCTCCGGGATGGTGTTGGAACAAAGTAAAGTGGGGATTTTCAGCCAATTTTAGGTGTGGTTGTGGCGCCGTCCAAACCATGGACCACCTGCTGTGTTTCCCCAATTGTCCCAACTTCAAGACCTAAAAGAGGCGAACACAATCTACCCAGACTGGGAGATAGCGTTAAGTTCACCATGGTACAGCTGAACATTGTGTTAAATAAATAAATAACTAATTCAGTCAGTCTCCGGGAACGACGCAGTCGTAAAATTAACTCAGGTTTTACTATGACACCAATGTGAACCCAAATAAAGCCGTTTAATAAAAAATAACCTGTCTCATAGTAGACAATGTTTAGTCAGTACCAAATTGATACAAAATAGAATAGTATTCATAAATCAATATTCTTTTTTGTAACAACGTATATAATTCTATTTACAAAAAATATTAGATTTCTGCGTATTCACTACATAAATATATATATTTAAGTATAAAAACTTAAAGAATAATGTAACACAACCGATTATTACAACTAGTCTTAAATTTTCATGTGAAATTAATGTCAGAGTTGAGCCCGAGGTATATGAGTCTATATGGCACATTGAATAGTATGTCCAATATAATCGGATAATATTTCAAAGAATACTATTCTATGTGGTAAATAGAATAGTTTAACCAAAAAATTTCTGCTATATCAAGCCACGTATAGTATGCTATATGGCAGTTAGAATAGTATACGCGTATGTTGGAACACTGACTTGACCTTATAAATGTTCTATCTACAATAAAATCCAAAAATAAGCAAAATTTTTTAAATATTAAGATGACATTCATGAAAATATTGTTTGAAGTTCATACTGTATGAATTTCAAGTTCGTAGGTAAATTACAAAAAAAGTTGTGACTCTTCTACGGTTTTTCGGCTCTCCTGTAAAGTAGCTATTTTTCAGATAGCATATTGTACGTAGGGAGCGTCGGTGTGTGTTCAAATGTCAACCATTTTTAGCAAGGAATTAGAAATGAAAGTAAGGAACATAGTTGACGTTCACACGAATTTACCATATCAATGATCACCTAACTGATTTACTACAAAATTTACAATATTTTTTATCATGCTTGTAGGTGTAACCCCCTGTAGTAAAAAACTCTGAGGCATGTAGGTATGGTTTGCAAAAATGTTGCAGTGTTGTTGTCAAAAGTGGCCTCTGTCAAGAATGGTCAATTTTGCCAATGTCCAGTTAGAGGTTACAAGCTTATAAAAAGGGTTCAAACGAAAATATTATTAGGTCGGTTGACCCTAAAACTGCTGCTACTGCTAACTAACCGAATAAATAAATGAGCTGACATAGTTAACAAAAAAGCTAGGGTGGGCAGGGGGGACTAGGTGGATGCCCTGGTGTAGCGTCGTACTCCCTGGAGGTAACGGATAACCTTGAGGGAGCGGGATAGCGTCGTATAGGTACTCTGGAGTCGTTGGACGCCCTGGGATAACGTCGGAATAAGACGTATGTAGAGGGAGAGAGAAATACATCACAATGCAGCTGGTACACTGGGTACGTATTAGAATGTCTAAAGTTATAAAAACTAAAGTAAAAAGACCTAAGTTCAAAATACCTAAAATCTGAAAACCTAATGGATGTTACACTTAAATTCAAAATACCTAAAACTTAAAACGTCAAACGGATAGTTTACCTAATTTCATAATGGTAAAACTTAAAATACCTAAGAACAAATTACCTAAATTTAGTTTACCTCACAGTTTATTGACCTAAATGAAAAATACCTATTTAATTTAAGTCGAGGCTTATAGAGTCTCGACGTTTCGATGCAATACGAGCATCATCTTCGGGAGTCCGACAGGTTGCTCACGCACGATAGCACGGCCCGCCTATAAGCCTCGACTTAAATTAACAAGGTTAGTCGTTAAAATAATAAATATGAGTTATCCTTGTTCATTTAATAATTTAACACTGGCTATATTAAAAATTCAAAAAATGAAGATGTCGTATTCTTATCGCAAAAGAAATTGTCTTCATTAATAGGCTAACCTATTGTCTTCATTTTTGAAGCCGTGATGCCGTGTGATGCCGGCTTAAAATAGCATCAACCTATTTCTTCGGAGGGATTCGAGGGTTTTATGTGTATTGCAATTTTAGGCGACAGACTGACAACCTATAGTGATACACGACAATAGCTAAGACAGCCCTCAAATACTTGTCAGACGTGGCAATATTGACTGTATTTTTACGTTCTCGGTTACGTTTACGGTTACGTTACGTTTTTACGGCCTCCCATACAAAGTTGCCGATCAGTTGATTTAAATTACTATGGGAGGTCAAATTTTTTTCGGATTTCGACCCATGTTCCTTGGGAAAGTTGTTCCTTATCACCAGCCGGTTCTGAGTTTTCGCTATCTATTATAGTCAAATTTCATACTATATTACAGAAAACGTATGATTCGGAGAATTTCGACACGGTTACATCTTGAGATTTTGTTGATCTAAGGCTCACAAATAAGTGAGGCATCATTATAGGTATTTTGACCACTTGGTATTTCTAATTTTGGTATACCAAAGTTTTGTGTAATAACCATAGGTATTTTAAAAGTTAGGTATTTAGTCCAATAAGCATTTTGAATTTAGGTAATTTATAAGTAGGTATTAGTAACTTAGGTATTTAAAACCATTATGTGTTCAGATTTTAGGTATTTTGAACTTAGGTATTTTTACTTTAGTTTTTATAACTTTAGACATTCTAATACGTACCCGGTACACTTGCTGCTCAAACACAATACTTTGTTAATCCCCTACGAGCACGCGGGTGAAGCCATGGGTAAAAAGCAAGTATTTTTATAATAACACTTAACTATTTTCTGATTTTATCCCTTACTCTTACATCTATGTCGATGCTCAGTTTCAGATTTCTAAGTCTAGTCTCTGTGCTTTGAATCCGTTTTATTTTATTTTATTTTTTATTTTATTTTTATTTTCACAGGAAAACTTACAGCCAGTATTTCACATAACAATAGTAATAAAAGTAGACAAAACAGGGCCATTTACAAGTTTTCACCTATTTTATGTTCAACAAAAGTTTTTGTAAAGCTAGTCAGTATAGTCTTTCATCTTCGCCTGTCCTGAATGGACCACCATGAAAAAAAAAGTGGCAACTCTAACCATTGCTCTGGTATTTTTCTTTTACTTCTCATAAACATTTTGTTTTATCCGTCAATGGCAGACGTATTTTCAAATCAAATCATTTATTTTATTTTTACTCGGATATTCAATGATTAACTTAAATTGTATTATAAGCAGTGAAAAACCCTACAGTGCAAAAAGAGTAGACAAAAATGAGGGCGCCACTATGTATGAAATTTAAAAATTAAATGGCAACATTGGCTATGAATGGCAACAATTTAGTATGAAAATTTTGTAGTTCCATTTTATGTAATTTCTACTCTTTTTTGCTGGACTGTAAGTGTAAACATTAAATTAAGAATTTCCATTGAAGAGTTAACAAGACATTTCCGGATAGATCAAGAGGATGTTCCTAGCGCCTGCAGAAGACACTATTATCCTGCTGGAGCCATCACTCGTCCAGCAGCAGCGCTGGAATCTTATACTGGGTGTTACAAAACAACCAATAAAGCTTAAAGTAGGTCAAGGTACTCGTAAAACTGAACAACTTTCCCCATGGAATATGGGTCGAAATACGAAAAAAAAAATTGGTCCTCCAATACAAAATTAACTCAATTTGTATGAGACATTCATTGGTTGTTTTGTAATACGTTGTATTACTGACACCCATCTTGGGTAGTTCTGCCAGTGGATGGGGAACTACCAAAGTCGATATTAAAAAATAATAAATTAATAAATAAACATTGAATGTTTTTTGCAGATCTTACAGATCTGTTTTTAGATATTTTACAATTATTCAATGCTTTTATAAATAAAACTTAGCAAAACTGAGGGGTACATTGAAAATGCAACCAAATGGTATATTTCTCAAGTCTGTACGTGGTAAATATAAAAAGTAGCCCGCTGGATAGAGAAATCTTTTATTGTGGTATTTCGCGTAAAATAACAAACTTTTTAAAGATTTAATACCTGTTTTGGTGAGTACATTGGAAGGCGAATCGAACTGTATAATTATAATTTATTTTTGTTTTGAAATGAAAAAGTAGCCCGCTAGCCAGATCACGTAGTTTTATGGCTTTTTTCCAAAAATGAATGAGGTACATTGGATTTCATTATCAAAGTCGTGAAGTACATTGAAAAGCCTATTCATTTTCATATATTTCATCGTTATACCTCAGGGGACCCCGCTAGATAGATACACACGTATTTTAGATATGTAAAAGTGTATTAGGTAGTAATTTTTATAATATTTAGGGATAAAATAAATTCGCATGTAGGCTAGGGATTGACTCCAATTTATCGACTAGGTCCGGTTTCACGTCCGAAATGTTAGTTAATTTGAAGCCCCGTTAAGTAATAAAGGTCAAACCGCACTAGCGTACCACGCGTAACTGCGGCGAAGCCGCGCATTACAACTACTATTGTTTACATCAAACTAAAACCACACTACAATATCGCTGCAGAGGATTGGCGTGGTGTGGCGCAACATATTTACTTACGGAGAATATATTATAGTTGATAACAATCGGCAGAGGAGTGGCGCGGCGCGAATTTGGTTCTTGTAGAAATATGTTACGTATCACATGCAAAAAAGACTGAGCTGGCGTGCATAACGAGCCGAGCGTGCGTGTTTTAACTGAGTCACTGTCGCCATTTCCACGCTGTGAAATGAACGATACGCGCTCAAGGGCGACGGTGTCACGACTTTGTCCTTTAAAGTAGCCGCAGTTGGATAAGCCACCTTGTCTTCGAGATGCAGCCCACCCATTTACGAAAGTACGTGACATTTTTTGCAGCCACGCCCTCCAAACCCAAGTTGCCGCTAGCTGATGAGCACAATTTGGGCCTCCTAATGGGGAATCACCTAAACTAGTAAGATCTCGCCGCGGCGTGATGTTTCGCCTGCAGGACACACAGGTCCATGGCTAACTAGAGCAATTCAACCCCTACCCCATAAGGTTCAGTCTTAAAGGTGAATCGCCGCCGGCCTCTGAACGGCCGTTGTGAAGATCTCCTCGACAAATTGCCGTAGTCATTGATATTCATTTCTAAGAGATTGTTGTGCCTGTACGCTTATTGTGCCCTCAAAATTAAATTTTAAGCCCCTCCCATCATAAGCCCAAAATTGGGGTATCAAGTCCTTGTATGACATACTTATTTCCAAGTTATCGATTCCCAAGAGGTATCAAAAGTTGAAATCATACAAGCATGGGACAGCCTAGTGTTGGGGCCTCAGGGCAACCCCGCCCCCCCACGGGTCTCTACTCTAGGGCCTTGCGCAACGAGAGCACGCTACACTTTACTACCAGAATAGGCTTGAGCATCCGCAGCTTCCGTAAGCGAGAGGATATTCGTCCGCACGAACCAACGATTCGCCTAGCAGTGACACATCGTCGATTTCTCCCCGTTGCTATAGACGCCCTCTGAAGGCTAGGGGCCGGGTCTACCAGGGTCACGCCACCGCTTTCCTTCTCCCTGATGTGGGATTCAGGGATTGGGTGGCAGCGTTTCCGGTAAATAAAACATCTTGCATTGTGTTCGTCAATCCACCTGCCAATCATGGTGAGTATGGCAGTACCCCCCGATAAGGGGAGGTCCATGTCCAGCAGTGGATTGTTGGGACTGATAAGTTTGAAAGATAGCGTGAACTATCGATTAGATAAAACTCTGCAAAACGCGCGACACAGTAAGGTCGAAAGTATGTCAATGCCAAAGTTTAGTTACTTCTCATTGGTTGTCGTTGCATCAACATCGTCGTATTCACAGGTAGTACTGCAATCTGCAATAAGCTTTGAGTTTTCCTCCCCGTGTTGGTCCGGCACGAAACGAGTACCTACAGTCTATGTAAGCCTTTATAGTTTTCGAATGCTTCACTTTTGACAGTTTTGACTCAAAAGGTCGTCAAAGCCCTAAATCGGACGTTAAAGTTAATGACAGCTCCGGGGACCTGTTAGATTTTTAACAGCCGATTAGTTGTTGTCAAAGAAATATGACATGCGCCGCATACAAAGCTGTCAAATTAGTGACTGCTACAAATGCAAAATTGACGCCACATTGAAAGCTGTCTTAATTGTCAATTGTCCCAAATCATAAAGGCTAACACAGACGGTACGCGAGACATCAAATAAATGAGCTAGTTTGATGGTGCGCGACGCAACTCCCGGGAGACTTTCTTGTCCGCGGTTCAGGAGACTACGCCGCAACGCAACTGTCTCCGGGTCTATAATGGCTTCAAATTTAATGCTCAAGTACGGGCACTGCAACAAAAAACTTTCTGGTAGGTTTTATCACTCGTTAGGTCGTCACCTATAAATAAATTCTTTTCTTTCTTTATTATCAATAAACATACTTACAAATAGGTAAAATTATACAAAAACAATTATGTTGCTAACCATTTCCTAAACTAAAAATATAAAAATATTCTTGTATCATAGGGTAGGGTAGGGTAGGTCAGTTGGTATAGCCGCTTATGCAGTGAAAACCCGTTATTCCCCGTCGGGAATTTCTCGTCCCAAACCAAAGGCCCCCAAATTCAAACTTTTAGAGATTCGGGGGCCGTTGGAACGCAAAATTCCCAACGGGCTGCTCGGGGGCCAATCTGCGGGGGTCGTTGGGAATAACGGGTAAAAACGCTCAAAGGAATCAAAATTCAGAGGATACTTCCCGTAGACCTAGAACAATGAAAGGAGACAGGAGAAAGGAATACATATTTTTATTCTCAAAACTGCCAGATTTTATTTATATTTCCTCTTGAACGATATATAGAAGTACCAGATTAGATTTTTATTTTCTCTTAAACATATATAGTTAAGAGGTTACCTATTCATACAAGGGTAACCACGTTTGAATAGAATCAAAGAAAAAAAAATTCTCAAAACTGCCGTGTTAGATTTTTGTTTTCTTTTAAAATTGTATAGCTAAAATAGGTCACTTATTTTTACTAGGGTGAGCACGTTTGTATTGAGTCAAAGAAAAAATATTTTTATTTTTTTCCTCATATCTGCCAGGTTAGATTTTTGTTTTCTCTTAAGCATCTATAGCTAATAGGTCACTTATTTTAACTAGGGTGACCACGTTTGTATTGAGTCAAAGAAAAAATATTTCAATTTTTTTTCTCAAAACTGCCGGGTTAGATTTTTGTTTTCTCTTAAGCATATATAGCTAACAAATCATCTATTTTAACTAGGGTTACCACGTTTGTATTGAGTCAAAGAAAAAATATTTTTATTTTTTTTCTCAAAACTGCCGGGTTAGATTTTTGTTTTCTCTTAAGCATGTATAGCTAATTGATCATCTATTTGAACTAGGGTGACCACGTTTGTATTGAGTCAAAGAAAAGAATTTTTTTTTCTCAAAACTGCCGGGTTGGATTTTTGTTTTCTCTTAAGCATGTATAGTTAATAGATCATCTATTCTAACTAGGGTGACCACGTTTGTATTGTGTTAAAGAATATTTTTTTTATTTTTTTTTCTCGAAATTGCCGGGTAAGATTTTTGTTTTCTCTTAAGCATGTGTAGTTAATAAGTCACCTATCTTAACTAAGGTGACCATGTTTGAATTGAATCAAAGGAAAAAAATTAGGCCGTATTCTAATGAATAATATTTTTGAGCTTTTTCTCGAAATTGCCGCGCCAGATTTTTATTTTATTGTAATCATGTATAAAGGATAGGTAACACGTCAGAATAAGGGTGACCATGTTTGTAAACCCTTCGGAGCATTTGGACAACTGTCCCAAAAAGACAACTTCCCAAATAGCCAACTCGCTAATTCTATGTCCCAATTCACCAATATCCCACTTCACCAACATCCCACTTCACCTACTTCCCATTTCACCGACTTCCCACTTCACCAACTTCCCACTTCACAACTTCCCAGTTCACCAACTTCCCACAATACGAGTGTATGTTTGTGGGTGTGTGTGTGTGGTGTGTCGGTGGTGCGTGTGTGTGTGCGCGTTCGTGTGCGTTTGGTGTGTGGTTTATGTTTGAGTGAGTGTGGTGTGTGGATGTGTTTGTGTGTGTGTGTGTGTGTGGTGCGTGTGTGATGTGTGTGTGTGTGTCTGTTGTGTGGTTGTGTGTGTGTCTGTTGTGTGGTCGTGTGTGTGTGTGTGTGTGTGTGTGTGTGTGTGTGTGTGTGTGTGTGTGTGTGTGAGTGTGTGTGAGTGTGTGTGTGAGTGTGTGTGGGGTGTGTGTGTGTTTGTGTGTGCGGTGTATGTGAGTGTGGGTGTTTACCGAAAAAAACGATGTTGAAGTTTGACAGCTGTCATCTGAAATGTAGATTTCGTCGAGACCAACAACTTTCCCTAAGAAACTATTTGTCTAGCATGCATCGTTTCCGAGAAAAACGGGTTTTGAGTTAGACAGCTGTCACCTGAAATGTAGATTTTGTCAAGACCAACAACTTTCTCTAAGAAACTAGTTATCTCGCATGCATAGTTCCCGAGAAAAAAACGTTAAAAATTTGACAGCTGTCATCTAACATGTAGATTTCGTCCAGATCAACAACTTTCTCTAAGACACTAGTTGCCTAGCATGCATATTTTCCGAGAAAAACACGTTTACAGTTTGACAGCTGTCATACGAAATGATGATCTCGTCAGAACTTTTTTTTTCTACGGGAAAAAGTGGGTATAAGTTGTTTGGCATCTTCCCTTCAGCCTATTAATTTAATTTAATATTACTAGGAATTTTGTCCTTTTGGGAAGTTGTCCTTATGGGAAATAGATCAATTGGGATGTTGTCCTTATGGGAAATAGATCATTTGGGATTTATGTCCTTTTGGGAAGTAGGCAAATTGAAACAGTTGTCCAACTGAGACAGTCGGTGAAATGGCACAGTTGTCCAAATAGTCCGGAAGGTTTGTAAAAAATCAAGGACTTGTGGCGACTCCCACAAACATAACTAAAAACTAAATAACTAAATTAAATACAATATAATAATTAAAATCTAATCATAAATAAATTTCACTAAACTATTAAGTAATATAAAAACAAATAAAATACTTACCATAACTTACCTCCGTCCGATATCGTTGTCGGAGCGCTTCGATCAAATGGAAACGCGCAAAACAACTTTGAGGACAATAGGCGAGGTACCTACCTCGACCGGCCTGCCGATGCTCCTGCGCGCTGCCCCCGCCACCAGTCGTATCGATGTCTAGCCGCGGAGCGCACGCTTCTCTTACGCATATTTTCCCGCTAAATATTTCGTACTGCTACCGCTATCGTTTACCTGTATCGCTGTATTCTTCTTTCCGCTAATTCTTCGCCTACTTCACACTGTGCTTACTTGTGCTTTACTTTCAAAACTGTAACCTGTGCTTGTGCTTAATAAACTTGAACTTTGAAAATTTATGTGCTGTGTTGATCATTCATCACCAATCAACCCCACATCTGGTGACCCGCTGAAGGAATACGCCTGAAAAGCACATTTGGACGTTGAAAACAGTAAGCAAAAAGCACATTATTTGCAAGTCATGCCCGACGACACCGGCGATGACACGAGAAAAACCGAAGGCGGAACTGGTTCCACAACACAGTCCGACATTTTTCATGTCGGAGTTCGGATTCCGACTTTTTGGCCAGAGAAACCGGCACTATGGTTTGCCCGAGTCGAAGGAAACTTTGCACTATCGAAGATCACTAAAGACGAAACAAAGTTTAATTATGTAATTTCGCAACTGGATCAGCGATATGCAGCGGAAGTGGAAGATATTATAGTAGCGCCTCCAAAAGAAAATCAATATAAGACATTGAAGACCCAGCTCATCAAAAGACTCTCAGCTTCCAGAGAAAAAGAGATACAGCAGTTACTCATGCGTGAAGAGATGGGAGATCGTCGACCTTCACAATTTCTACGGTTTTTACGCAAACTCGCCGGACCTGGCGTACCCGAAGATTTTTTGAAGTCGATATGGACAGGACGCCTGCCTACTCACGTACAGACGGCCCTCGCATCACAGCCATCATCAAGCTTGGACAGTTTAGCTGACTTGGCAGACACAGTCATGGATATAGTGTCCACCAACCCCCACGTCGCTGCTACTTCTACAACTCCAGGATCTTCACTCGACCTTATGGCGAAGCAAATAGCTGCACTTACAAAACAAGTCGAAGCCCTCTCACTTGGTCACGCCCCGCGAAGATCACGCTCTAGAGCTCGCCACAACTCAGCCAGTCGAAGAGAACGTTCTGAATCGAGCTACAGAAAGCACCCGATTTGTTGGTTTCACGCAAAATTCGGCAAGAAAGCTGCAAAATGCGCAAAACCCTGCGACTACAAGAAGGAAAACTTCCAGGGCAGTCTGTAATGGCGACGTATGATTGCCCCAATTCAACAGGTCGCCTTTTTGTCACCGATCGCTTTTCAAAGATGCAGTTTCTCGTTGATACCGGAAGCGATCTCTGCGTCTTTCCTAAATCTTGGCTACGACAAATGCGATCCAAAACGACTTATCAACTCTACGCAGCGAATGGCAGTTGCATTGCCACTTATGGGTATACTCACCTCAACTTGAACCTGGGACTACGCCGTGACTTCTGCTGGCGCTTCACAGTGGCTGACGTCACGAAAGCAATCATCGGAGTGGACTTTCTAGCATATTATCATCTATTAGTCGACGTCCGAAACAAACGCCTTCTAGACATGACCACTTTACTTACCGCGACAGCATCTTCAGTTTCTTCGTCCCTCAATATATCTTCAGTGAAGACAATGACGGGCGAATCTCAGTACCACGACATACTGCGTGACTTCCCAGAAATCACACGCCCATCTGGGACTCAGAACGCACCATCCCATAATACGGTTCATCACATTAAGACGACCCCAGGCCAGCCAGTCTTCTGCACTCCACGACGGTTAGCTCCTGACAAACTCAAGATTGCCCGACAAGAGTTCGATGCCATGTTGAAGTGTGGTACGGCCAGGCCCTCTGATAGCCCTTGGTCATCGCCACTACACCTCGCGCCGAAGAAAGATAATGGATGGCGTCCTTGCGGGGATTATCGCATGCTCAACGCTCGCACAATCCCTGACAGATATCCCATACGCCATATCCACGACTTTGCGCACAATGTATCAGGATGCCACGTCTTTTCTACAATAGATCTCGTTAAGGCGTATAACCAAATACCTGTGGCAAAAGAAGACATCTGCAAAACAGCAATATCGACACCATTCGGACTCTTCGAGTTTCCGTTTATGACATTTGGCCTGAGAAACGCTGGACAAACCTTCCAGAGATTCGTAGACGAGATGACACGTGGTTTAGACTTCTGCTTCGCGTACCTTGACGATTTCCTCATATTCTCCAAGGACGAGGAAACTCACCAAAACCATCTACGTCAACTCTTCACTCGCCTGAAAGACTACAACATGGTCATCAACACGTCAAAATGCGTGTTTGGCGTCTCCGAAGTAACATTCCTAGGCTACACTGTATCAGCTGACGGCGTGAAGCCTCTCGACTCCAAAGTAGAGGCCATCAAAAGCTTCCCCACACCTAAGAACGTCAAGGAACTAAGGCGTTTCCTGGGGATGCTCAACTTTTATCGTCGCTTCATCCCTGGTGCAGCCCAACTTCAAGCTCCACTGCACGCATTACTGACTGGATCCGTCAAAGGCTCTCATCCTGTCGACATCTCCGGCGAAGCAATGAAAGCATTCATCCAGTGCAAAGAAAGTCTTTGCAAAGCTGCACTTCTGGCACATCCAGACTTACAGGCGAGACTTGCCTTAGTCACAGATGCTTCAGACACGGCTACAGGAGCAGTCTTGCAACAACACAAAGATGGTGCATGGCAGCCCCTTGCTTTCTATTCAAGAAAACTAAGCCCTTCGCAACAAAAGTACTCACCGTACGACAGGGAATTACTAGCCATATATGACGCGATTAAGTATTTTCGCCATATGTTGGAAGCGAGACACTTCACCGTTTATACGGATCATAAACCGATATGCTTTGCATTCCATTCAAGAAAAGAGAATTGTTCTCCAAGGCAGTTTCGCCACCTTGATTACATATCTCAATTTACAACGATTATACAACATATATCAGGAAAAGACAACCTAGTCGCCGACACACTCTCACGCATTGAGGAGGTGGTTCAACCAATTGACCTGACAACTTTGGCAAAATCACAAGAAAGCGACGAAGAGCTAAAATCACTGCTAAATAATGAGACCTCATTGCGACTGATTAGAGTGAACATACCCGGAACTGACGAATACATCTATTGTGACCAAAGTACTGACACTTGTCGACCTTACGTACCAAAAGAATTACGACGTAAAGTTTTCGAGAGCTTGCACTCACTTAGCCACCCAGGAGCAAACGCAACAGCAAAGTTGGTGACACAACGTTACGTGTGGCCCAGCATTCGCAGAGATTGTCGCGACTGGGCAAAGAGCTGCTACGCTTGCCAGCGAGCAAAAGTGACAAGACATGTCTCATCACCATTGGGCACATTCAAGATACCACGCGCCAGATTCATGCACGTCCACATAGATATCGTAGGACCACTACCAGTCTCACACGGATACAAGTACTGCCTCACAGCCATAGATAGATTTTCAAGATGGCCCGAAGCTATACCCATTACCGATATTACGGCAGAAACAGTCGCACGTGCACTTTTGTCTGGGTGGATCGCACGTTTTGGGTGCCCAATCGAAATAGTGTCAGATAGAGGACGCCAATTCGAATCAGCAGTCTTCAAATGCCTGTCTGAGATAGCAGGTTTTCAACACAAACGCACGACAGCTTACCATCCGGCAGCCAATGGCCTCATTGAAAGATTTCACAGACAAATGAAAGCGGCCATCATGTGCCATGAGAACAGCAACTGGTCAGAGATTCTACCGTTGGTACTACTTGGCATACGTTGTGCCTACAAAGACGACCTGAAAACATCGTCTGCAGAGTTGCTTTACGGCGAAGCACTGAGACTCCCTGGCGAAATACTTCAACCTGGTTCGCAAACTACATCTGATCTGACCGACTTTTCCGCTCGTATCCGAGACTTTGCCATGAAAGTCCAACCACAACCAGCTTCACGACACGGCAAGAAGTCAATCTTCGTGTTTAAAGACCTGGCCACTACCAGCCACGTATTTTTGAGAGAAGACGCACTACGTGGAGCCCTTCAGCCAGCCTACACAGGACCACACGAAGTACTGGAACGAGGAGAAAAGACATTCAAGCTACTGGTCAAAGGCAAGATAGTCACAGTAACAATAGACCGACTAAAACCAGCCTACTTACTCGTGACACCAGCTACCAGCGACGAAACGCCATCACCTGCAACAAAAGAACTGCCACCTGAAAAAGAAAAACCTAAACCTAAAAATAAAAAACAACCAATACCTAAACCTGCACCTGAAAAACAAAATTTTTATAAAACAAAATCAGGAAGACAAGTAAAATTCACTAATTATTATCGCCCGTAGGACGGTCTCTCGGGGGGAGTGATGTGGCGACTCCCACAAATATACATAACTAAAAACTAAATAACTAAATTAAATACAATATAATAATTAAAATCTAATCATAAATAAATTTCACTAAACTATTAAGTAATATAAAAACAAATAAAATACTTACCATAACTTACCTCCGTCCGATATCGTTGTCGGAGCGCTTCGATCAAATGGAAACGCGCAAAACAACTTTGAGGACAATAGGCGAGGTACCTACCTCGACCGGCCTGCCGATGCTCCTGCGCGCTGCCCCCGCCACCAGTCGTATCGATGTCTAGCCGCGGAGCGCACGCTTCTCTTACGCATATTTTCCCGCTAAATATTTCGTACTGCTACCGCTATTGTTTACCTGTATCGCTGTATTCTTCTTTCCGCTAATTCTTCGCCTACTTCACACTGTGCTTACTTGTGCTTTACTTTCAAAACTGTAACCTGTGCTTGTGCTTAATAAACTTGAACTTTGAAAATTTATGTGCTGTGTTGATCATTCATCACCAATCAACCCCACAGACTAAAAAAAAATTTTGTTTTTGTCGTCTCTCCCGGGACGAATTTTTTTAAAATTATGAAATTATAAAATGATGAAGTTACATAATATAACTACAATGACCACGTTTGTATTGAGTCAAAGGAACTCAAATTATGGCCATAGCCCAATTTCGCCCAGTCGCCTTTGGCAATTAGTTTCGTTTTGAAGTACGAGTAAAACGCTAAAAATTTACATTTTCATAAATTTATGGTTTTTATGGAGACCGAAAAATAAACAAAATTTAAGAAATTTGGCTAGTTGTCCAAGTGGAGTATCATATGAAATATAGGTCTATCAACCAGAATAACCTACAAATCTTGGAACGGAACCCTCGGAGGGCGAGCCGAACTCGCACTTGGCCGATTTTTTTTACGAAGTATTCATAAGCATTATACATCCCAGTATATCTCCCCTATTTTCCACTCCATAATGGACGTAGTCGTACACAACATTGTTTTTCTCCCAAAGTTTTTTGTTCTCAAAACAAGCGTACAGGCACAACTATCTCCTAGAAATGTATATCTATGACTGCGGCAATTTGTCGTGAACTGAGCTTTATGGGGTAGGGGTTGAATTACTCTAGTTAGCCATGCACCTGTCCTGCAGGTGAAACATCACGCCGCGGCGAGATCGTACCAGTTTGGTGATACCGGTGATACCCCATTAGGAGGGATGCCCAAATTGTGCTCATCAGCTAGCGGTAACTTGGGTTTGGAGGGCGTGGCTGCGGAAGTTGTCACGTACTTTCGTAAATGGGTGGGCTGCATTACGAAGACAAGGTGTCTCATCCAACTGCGGCTACTTTAAAGGAAAAATCGTCCATTTCACAGCATGGAGATGGCGACAGTGACAGTTAAAACGTTGTATGCACGTCAGCCTTACTATAGCGGCATGGCAGCGGAGAGGATTGGCCATTTTTGCATGTGATCCGTAACATATTTCTACAAGAACCAAATCGCGCCGCGCCGCTCCTCTGCCAATTGTTATCACCTAAAATATATACTCCGCAAATAAGGTCGGAAATTTTTTGTCGTTTCCCATCATTGGCTCCATAGTAAAAGTTGTGCAGTTTGATGGTCTGCTTATGCCTGCAAAGTTTTCGTTACACCATCCCTAACACCCCGTATAGCGCCACACCACGCCAATCCTCTGCAGCCATATTGTAGTGTGGTTTTAGGTTGATGTTAACAATATTAGTTGTAACGCGCGGCTTTGCCGTGGTTCCGCGCGGTGCGTTGGTGCGATTTGACCTTTAAAATATTTAACGGAGCTTCAAATTAACTAACATTGTATGGAGAAATTAGGTCTAAGTTATCGATAGTTACCTAGAGGTACCTTACGTACTTTGAATGATATAACTACTGAAAATTATGCAAATTTTAAAGATTCGCTAAATTAGACATAAAATTTTGACAAATACATATAACATTCTTTTAAACTACACCCAACAGATTCCTTTTAGATCCAGTTATTAGAGATCAACTCGGTGACTCATACGAATTACTTATAAATATTATTTTCAGGGTCGTATTAACAAGAGATTCGCATCATGGTACGTAAACCGTGATATAGTCCCATCTACGTCTCAACATTAAAGATTGAAAAAAGATGTGTTTGTGCAGTGTTCGTCTATCACCAAGAGTAAAGAAGCTTTCAGAATAAATATATAAGTTGGAAAATAAAAAGCTGTAAGGAAGCAATTGAAT
This sequence comes from Phthorimaea operculella, assembly GCA_024500475.1. Lineage (NCBI taxonomy): Eukaryota > Metazoa > Arthropoda > Insecta > Lepidoptera > Gelechiidae > Phthorimaea > Phthorimaea operculella. The sequence continues at coordinate 622,884 of JANFCV010000076.1, read as the reverse complement.
AAAATTAGTGCTGTTTAAATGCCAGTGACCCAAGATTTTAAATAAAAACTTTTTATAACTTAAATAATATTCTTTTTAAATATTTATTTAATTTCAGGCCTATCTTCGCACATGAGACGTAAGACATTAGACATAGCACGTGAGACGTGAGAGACCGCAAAGCTCGAAACTGTTTCCATATAAAATATATGAAACAGAAGAGACGCCGTCAACACATGTAAGACGCGCATTGCATCGATGACCACCGGCGACTACTTTTCTGACAGATGTCATTCTATTTCTCGTTTCGCATCTTATTTGTGAAGATAGCGCCTATTGACCAGGATTCTTACGAACAACCTTTTCAGATATTTCTTTAAAGAAATCTACGTAGGAAACCTACGAAAGAAAATTGGCTGACTGCAAAAAAGGAAACATTATGTCGACATTTCATCTGAACGAATAAATAAAGTTGAAATCTTAATACAACTTTTTGTTTGAAATTATCGATAACCCTCGAAAATGAATAATGTACATCACTAGCTGAGGTAAACCCGCCAAAACCAAAATTGGTCACGCGAGATCGAGCTGTCAGTTCGTCTATATACGCTAGTATTTATATATAAGTCTATGGTTAGGATAGTTTTTGTTTTGATTGTCAATTTGTCATGATAGCGATGCAGTTTTCGCGGAGCTAACCCGAAAATCGGTAGTACCGGTTTCAACCCTCTTCGACTGATTGTAACAATTTATTCGAATTACAAAAAATAAATAAAACGAGATGTTTGGCATATAGATACGAGATGTTTGGCATAATATAGTCTTTACACTTATTATTTTGCAACAAAATAAAAGAATATTTTTTCAATTGCATTTTATAATCTGAGGTGTTTTGAAGCGAAATATTTATTTTATTTATTAGGTACAATTACAGATAACAGAATGGTAAATCACAATATCATCAAATATTAAAGTAGGACAGTTTTAAGACTGAAATCCTATTAAATAACATTTTGGATTTAAACAAGCGTATTCTTTGGTTAAAATAGGAATCTTCCAAATCTACCTGTTTATTGTGTCAATAAACCAGTACCTACCGATTTACGATTTGGACAACGTTTTTGAAGATATTTGACATAATCATAAGGCTCTTTTTCCACTAGTCCGATCCGTAATCGGATGTCGAATGTAGCCATCCGAAAAATATCAGAAATCCGGTTACCGCTTTCCTACCTATCCGGTAAAAAAAGGAGTCTAGGCGGGTACGGTCAAAAATCACCCGGAAGCTGTTTTGCCGGCACAGTTGATGCCGCTTTGCTCAGTGTTACTAGGGACCATTGTGAATGATTCCATCCGAGGAAATGAAAAATCCATCCACTAGATTTCAAGATGGCGGACCATCGTTTTTTTGTATGGCACTAAAAAAATAATTCTTCTGGAGCCCGCCGTGTGGGGTATCAAATGAAAGGGCTACACGAGACAATTTCAAAAATATATCGTTTTAAGGCGTTCCGTTTTCCATACAAAAGTTCAATGGAGTTATGTATGTAAAGGAGACAAGAGTCGGTTTAAAAAACTTGATGGGCAGTCCCGTGGGTATATAAGATTGTCGCAAAACACTAAAAAGAATTTTTAAATCATCAGATTTCCCCGTAAAAAGCGAGTCGCCACTTTACGAAAATAGATGGAGCTACTGCTGCAATAAATACGTTTAATTTTATTGTGCAGAAAATACTGATTATCTTTTAACTATAAGTAGTTTTGCGACAAATTTACGTGTGCCTTCATCATTCAGAATAAAGTTTCTTTAAAAAGAAACTCTACAGCTCATGTGTAACCCGACTGAAGTGCAGTTTTTCGTTTGTATGACGTAACGAACCACCTTAATACCTTTCAGTTGCCCTCTTAGAAAAAATCGATTTACATTTTTAAAAGTAGTCAAAACATGCCAAGTTTGAGGTCACAAGTGAAAATAAGAAATAGAAAAGTTGACGTACATCGACCGGGGATCGAACCCGGGCCGCATGGGTAAACGCCCCACCACTCTGCCACTGAGCTATCGATGCACGGCCGATGGACGCCAAATTTTCTATCTCTTGATGCTCGTCTCCAAGCGACGATCCAGCGACATCTATAGTAAGTATTTAGAACTTACTACATGGTTAGTCCACATTATGAGTGGAATTCAAACCATATGATGAAGCTTGCTTAATCAATCTATTGGGATTGTAATGCACTCACAGTGCTATATTATTCTCACAAGTGAAAATAAGAAATAGAAAAGATGACGTACATCGACCGGGGATCGAACCCGGGCCGCATGGGTAAACGCCCCACCGCTCTGCCACTGAGCTATCGATGCACGGCCGATGGACGCCAAATTTTCTATCTCTTGATGCTCGTCTCCAAGTGACGATCCAGCGACATCTATAGTAAGTATTTAGAACTTACTACATAGAAAAGATGACGTACATCGACCGGGGACCGCGTTTACCCATGCGGCCCGGGTTCGATCCCCGGTCGATGTACGTCATCTTTTCTATTTTTTATTTTCACTTGTGAGAATAATATAGCACTGTGAGTGCATTACAATCCCAAAAGATTGATTAAGCAAGCTTCATCATATGGTTTGAATTCCACTCATAATGTGGACTAACCATGTAGTAAGTTCTAAATACTTACTATAGATGTCGCTGGATCGTCGCTTGGAGACGAGCATCAAGAGATAGAAAATTTGGCGTCCATCGGCCGTGCATCGATAGCTCAGTGACAGAGCGGTGGGGCGTTTACCCATGCGGCCCGGGTTCAATCCCCGGTCGATGTACGTCATCTTTTCTATTTCTTATTTTCACTTGTGAGAATAATATAGCACTGTGAGTGCATTACAATCCCAATAGATTGATTAAGCAAGCTTCATCATATGGTTTGAATTCCACTCATAATGTGGACTAACCATGTAGTAGTTTCCACTAAACGTACGTTTTTATTTACTTTGGAGACATTAAATGATGGTTTACAACACCCAAAAAACTATGACTATTTTGTAAGAGCACTGCAAATGAAACTATAAATTCAATAAAATAAAACAAGTTTCAGTTGACCCCGTTACTGTTTTTTAGTTGTAGAACCTAAGGTTTTACGAAAGAACGGCAAGCTATTAAAAATTTCTATTTATTCACATTAATCCTTGGTTATTTTCCTTTTGACTTAACTTAATGAACCAACGCAATCTAATGGGGTTTTGAAATGAAAAATATTTTTTGTAAAATGTACCTTTTTCTTGAAATCGTACCGATCCGTAGTTTCTAAATCGTACCAAAGAATTGTTACTAAGATATATCGGTTTTAGTCCCAACATTTTGAATCTCTGATCTTAGAGGTGTGATTAATTGTAAAAAGAGTGGAGATGGTAATACAACATTGACCCTTTTTTAAATGTTTTTTTTTTACAGAAATTTGCACAAGATTTTATTTTTATAATTTGTATTGTAATTTTCAAAGTACGACATAAAAACCTCGCGGTACGAATAAACGAACCGGACTGTAAATCGTACTGATAGCTACTTTTTTTTGTGAACTCTTTTGTGACGAAACTACTGACTTATTTTAAAAAACCATTCCGGTACATCAGAGTTAATTAACTAAAAAGCAAAACATCACAAGTATAACGTTAATAGTTTTCTCGCAAAACAAGACAGAAATTAGGGGGTACAATATAGCCAACTCTCCCCTAGTTTCTTAAAAGTATGCCAAATGATCCTCCATATCCTTAAAACTAACGTGAAGAAAGGAATTTTGAAAAAAATAAGATTTAATGTATATTTTGCAATGAAAAGTAGATCATTGGGAACTACAGTAGGTTAGTAATAACTGCTTGTGCATAAATGTTTTAGATGCAATTCTTCTCATGATTGCTTTTACACTTAAAGCTAGATTATGATGTGCCGGATTATTTTTAATCTGTGTGCACGGTGCTGCCCCCGCCAAGTCGAGTAAATAGCGGATTTGCCATAGGTACCACGTATCTCTACTCATGAATGCCATCTCACTCTAGTAGGCCTGCTGTAAGAAAATTTCTTGTTAGAAATAAGTAATGTCTGCTGTGTCGTTTATATTTTTGTTTTTGCCCTGTGTTTGTTTTTGTGTACAGTAAGTGATTAAATTAAATTAAAATGTATATCTCGTAACAGTTCAGGCTAACTTTGACACCCGAACAACGATATTTTAAATAACATTTGAAACCTGTGTTTAAAGGACCCAAACAGTCATTAAATAAACATTACATATTTCAAATTCTAAAACATTTATTCAATTTCCTTGAGACCGACCATAAAACTTCTAAATCACTTTGAGATGACATGTACCTATATAATCAAAAAACTCCTTATTTAAAGATATGAAATAAGTACCCATCAAAACATAACTTAAAAAAAGCAAGTCTCACCACTCATTACATCTACTGCAGTAAAAATATAGTTTTCGTACATAAAATAGACATAGACATAGACATAGACATTTTTTATTGGTAAACATTCATTACACGTCAAATGTACATTTAAGGCAAATAAAATGTAAGGTAAAATAAATTAATATTTTATCATATATAACGAATTATATACAATACCAAAATAAATCATTAAGTTAATTTCAACTAACACTATAATAATGCTTGACCGATAAGCCACCTACGTAATCTTTTTTTGAAGATGTTCAAATTTGGTGAGCTGGTTATATCCTCGGGTAGCCTGTTGTACACCGCGGGACCCATGACTTTAATTGTCTTGGCAGTTTTAGTCAGTTTATGAGTGACGGGCCAGAGTCTATTGGCGTGTCTCAACTGGCGCGCGTGTCGATCTCCTTTTCGCGTGAATTCATCCCGATTTTCCCACACGTACGTTGCTGTCTGGAAAATGAGGAGGCTTGGAAGTGTCATGATACCCTCCGACACAAACAGCGGTCTCACGGACTCGTCATCGTCAGCCACACGCGCAATCGCTCTTATCGCTCGCTTTTGCATCCGGGAGACGCGCTCCCAATCAGCCGCGCGACCCCAGAGCTCGATGCCGTATTGGAGAAGCGACTGCACGGTGGCAAAATAACAAGTGCGTACCACGTCTTTGGGGAGGGTTGAGCTAAGACGACCTAACGCATAGCACGACCCGCCCAACTTGGCACACAGGGAGTCAATCTGGGATTTCCATGAGAGGCAATCATCCAACTTAAAACCTAGAAAAGGCAGGGAAGGTACCTGATTTATAGCGACCCCTTCGGCTTTAACAATCAAAGTTTAACAATATTGACTTTGACAATATTGACTTAGAGTACGGTTGTTCCAATAGGCCATATTAGACTTTGAGATGACATGTACCTATATGATCAAAAATCTCCTTATTTAAAGATATGAGATAAGTACCCATCAAAACATAACTTTAAAAAAAGCAAGTCTCACCACTCATTACATCTACTGCAGTAAAAATAGAGTTTTCGTATATAAAATATTGACTTAAAAGTACGGTTGTTTCAATAGGCCATATTTGACAGTCCATACTAAAAGACACATTATCAAAGAAAAATAACCTGATATCTCTAAGTTATCAAATATGGCCTTTTTGAGCGACCGTAATTAAATAATTGCAAAAACATAATAATCATATACCTACTAGGTACTTACAAGATATATTTTATTAAAATAAAATAAAATAAAACAGCCAAGTCTGCCACTCTACCAGAAAATATGTGCAATCCACGACGTCGTCGGTACGAAATAACTGTAGCATCGTTGTCTTTCATATTTATATTCTAAACACTAACATAATTCTACAATTAAAACTGCAATGAATGCTGTTTTGCTGTTTTAAAATGTTATCCTATGTATCTACAAAGAATCGCATTGTTTATTGCTGTTTTATTCTTAAACTTAACACTTAAGTAGCAATTTTACTCCATTTAGAGCTTCTATGTCTGCTAAATTAAATTTTTTTTTTTTTATCCAATGTTAAAGGAGTGTCAACTTTGGCTGAAACTGCTTCAAGAAATATATGGAACGGCCAAGCTGTTTTTTTTTTTGGGTGAAATGGTTCCCAACAAATGGAGCTGATCACCCATCTGCGAGCTCCGCAGACGTCCCGACCCGAGGAAGCTTTATTTTACTCGACTTGGCGGGGCACAACCGTGCACACAGATTAAAAATGATCCGGCACATCATATTCTAGCTTTAAGTGTAAAAGCAATCATGAGAAGAATTGCATCTAAAACATTTATGGAGGCGCACAAGCAGTTCTTACTAACCTACTGCAGTTCCCAATGATCTACTTCTCTTTGCAAAATATACATTAAATCTTATTATTTAGTTTTAAGGATATGGAGGATCATTTGGCATACTTTTGAGAAATTATATGTCAGCCATGTACCTAATGGACCTCAAACTTGGCATGTTTTGACTACTTTTAAAAATGTAAATCGTATTTTTTCTAAGAGGGCAACTGAAAGTACACCGCAGGAAATGTAGGTGAAAAAAAGCTGCGTGAATTTTTCAAATTTTTTGATAATCGTCTAGTTTTTTTGTTATATGAGTGTGAAACTATGTATGGACGATTACCTAAACATACTTTCAATCGAAATAACAAAAAAACTAGACATAGAATGTTTTTTTTATGTCATCGCTTTTTATTAACTTTCATGTCGTTTAGCAAATGAAAAAATAAAAATAAATCTCACGCATTCATTTCTAAAATAACTCCAGTTTACCTATTTTTTCCCTAAAAATATTGATGTTTGGCGAAATATCATAAAAACCAAAAGCCGGACAGGATGTATTTGTATGGCAAAAATGTCGCTAAATAATCTGTTATTATAATTCAAAAATAAAAAATCATCGTTTTCATAGTAAAAAATTAAGAAAAATCGACTTATTTGAAAACAGGCTAATTTTGCGATTTGTATGGAAAGTCGTCCACATAAACGCCATTATCTCCAAAACCAGACATAGAAAGTGTTTGCCCCTCACATATTTTTTCTAATACACCACGATACGTAACATATCAAAAAATTTGAAAAATTCACGCAGCATTTTTTCACCTACATTTCCTGCGGTGTACTTTATTAAAACGATATATTTTTGAAATCCTCTCGAGTAGCCTTTTCATTTGATACTACTCACGATGGGCTCCAAAAGAATTACTCTTTTAGTGCCATACAAAAAAACGAAGGTCCGCCATCTTGAAAGTGGATGGATTTTTCATTTCCTCGGATGGAATCATTCACAATGGTCCCTAGTATCACTGAGCAAAGCGGCATCAACTGTGCCGGCAAAACAGTATTCTTTTGCTAAGGACCATGACTAACAGTAAAGTTTCATTATCTCGAAGGACTCGGACTCGGACGGACGACATGGTAGAATGTACAATCCAATTGTTCGGGAAATTACCGTTTCGATAAAATCCGGATACCCAGATATTTGGAAAAGCAAGTATAGTATTTATATAGCTTTCGAAATCGGATTGGAAATTATCGTGTACCGGATCGGAGTAGTGGAAAAAGAGCCTAAAACTTGAATGTGCGGTAGCGATGGAAAAAAAATAATGATCCTCTTGAGGGTCTATGAAACTGTAAGAATGTTACATAGATTAATAATACTTTTGAACCGGTATTGTCCAGATGATAAAAGTATGTTTTTGCTCGGAAATTTTAAATTAAAATTTACAATTCTTCTAATTGCTCATGAGATTAGGAAATGAACCAATCACACCAACCAAGCCTTTTTGGTCACAAAATGACTATGCATAGAAATATAGATCCTACCAAAAACATTCTGTAAAAAACTAGCCAAGTCTCGATGGAGATTATTGTTTATCTCTAAAAAGTCATGAAATCTAGACAAGTCATGCCAAGTCTAAGGTTCCTTGATGCTATTTCTTTAATATTATAGTTAAAGTTATATGACTGGCCGTTGAACAATCTTTATACGTTTGTGGATATAAGTCAACGGCCAGTCGTATAACTTTAACTATAATAATAAAGAAACAGCATCAAGGAACCTTAGACTTGGCATGACTTTGTCTAGATTTCATGACTTTTTAGAGATAAACAATCATCTCCATCGAGACTTGGCTAGTTTTTTACAGAATGTTTTTGGTGGGATTTCACTTATTTTTGTAGAAGCATCCCATCAAGCTGAATAAATTTTGCTTTGAAGTCATATCTGTATCTCCTACGGTTTAGCTGGGCTCCTAGTGGTGTGCCTGGTGGTACTCCAAACCTTCGATTATCCCAGATTTTATAGTTTTCCCTTTGTGTGGTCATTAAACCCTAACCCTGTACCAAATTTCAGCTCTCTGAGTTCATGGGAAGTACTAGTTCTATTTTTGTCTGTCATAAATGCGAAACTTTGCTTTCGATTAACTTCGGAACTAAATGACCTAAAGACTTGAAATTTTGGATTTTAGGTATGTGACTATAGATTACTAGGTGACGAAAATTTCTGCGTTCTGGTCTTATCCAAAGCTTTTCAAATAAGGGCCTGAAAATGCGGCGAAATGGTTCCAGTAAAGGATGGTACGGCAGTGTTTGCTTCGCGCTCGACTTGGCGGGGGCACTGCCGTGCCCCCAGATAGGGACAGCTATAAGACTAAGGCTGAGAATCCACCAGAGCTGTGCGAGGTAGCTAAGCGGTGTACAGGAAAAAACTACCAATAGAATCACTTCCATTTTACTAGCCTCGCTCAAAGAAGTGATGCTATTGGTGGATTTTTTCCTCGTACACCGCTTAGCTACCTCGCACAGCTCTGGTGGATTCTCAGCTTTACTCCAAAACAAGAAGTGCGTAACGGATGCCCCATACATCTTGATAATATTTTTTCAATACGGGCTATTAAATTGTTATTGGAATAAAAAAAATACATTGGGACCTTAAGTATGGACTGCAAACATTAATGACTTATGCCTCATTTTAAAGCCTCAGCCGCCTTGTTTTAGCTGGTAAAGGCGCATTTTTGTGAGGGATGGGAATATTGAGATATTTAAGAGTTTACAATAGTGCCCTGAAAGTTCGCGAACTGTCAGTTGATAAAAATATTTCTATTTCATTTATGCATCCCTCCCGCCCCGCTGTGGACCCTCCCGCTACCCCCTTGCCCTCATTGTATATGATCAATGACATTTACGTTTTGCAACGAGTCATAAAATTCAGTGCTACTGACAAGTGTTTGCGTGGCGCAAAATATAAGCTGCTTGGGCTTGTATCGAGATTGATTGGATATTCTGGTTCGAGCCTGCACCTTGATAGTTTTTTTAACGTGAATGTTTTATTTAAACTCTTTTTTTGCTTTTGCCATTTACCAGCGCCAGAAACATTGTTTTTTTTTATATCTGGCAACTTTACAATTATTTACAGAGCGTGACAGGTAGGTAGGTTATCATACCTACGTATCTAATATAATAACTAAGATCTAATAGGAACAAATATAAGGTAATTAGTTAGTGGGTACCTACACGTACCTACAAAAACACAATAATGAACATAGTGGGGCTACTCACTATCAATTAGTTATCTTCTCAATTATCATTCAGTGGTAAACAAGTATATTATATTTGGGTCCAATGACATGGGTAATTTGTAAGGATTTACAAAATTCACCACCGAGTGCAAGTAACCACGTGGCGTAGTATGTAAGCCGCTCACCCTAGATTCAATGATATAATGGGAGGACAGGTTTCGAGTCTCGCCTTGAGGGTTTTTTTAAGTAAGTACCTTTTTTATAAATAAAGGTAATTTTTTTGTCTTTATTTTACTTGATTATCTAAGTAGGTATACATTATTTGCAATTGTAAAAATCTTAGCAGGTAGTTATCAACGAGTAGTTATGATTAAATTTATACTAAGGAGCAAGTTCCATAGAAGAAACGTGCGTCATGTCATAAAGCGTGGGATGGCATCTGTCAAACAAGAGATCATCGGAGACGTAGGAAGTTCGACATGGCAAAACCGCCTCCAATGTAAGAAACAGATGAGATAAAGCTGCGCACGTGAGACGCACGTCGCGTCAGTAAAAGCTGACGACCGCTTGTCTGACTGATGTCATGTTGATGTTGCGCGTCGCGTCGCACGTTTCCTTTGTAGAGCTTGGGCCTTAGTACCGCAACAAAATAAGACACAGTTATGAAAATTTAGTTTTTTATTTTTATACTCATTTTTACATTCCTCGTAGGTAAAGTAAATTACATTATTTTATTAGTTATACTAGGCTACTAACTGTAGCATAGTGATCAAATTCATGTTTTTTTCATTTTTATAAACAATGCTTACAAATAAATAGAGATGTTGTAAATACCTATCTGCGAATGACGTGACGCTTTGTAACGCTGAAAAACCTCTTTTCTTTTATTTACATTTTCAACCTAAGTCACTTAGAGAAAGTTGTTTCATTCATATATTACCAGCCGGTTCTGAGTTTTCGCTATCGGTTACTAGTAAAATTTTACCCAATATACAGGTTGATATCAAAAATACATGGGTGAGTCAGTCGAATGTCAAAAAGTGGCTCGATAACTTTCTGTCAGACGGTACCCGCCAATTTTTATAATTTCACAACATTTGACATTTGAGTTATATTGAATTGACATTCAACTTAGAATCACTAACAATACCTACATTTCCGGAAATAAACGTTTTCATGTTAGCGGAGCGCTATGTATGTACACTTGAAGACAGGATATAATGTTTTCAATATTATTTTGTATGAAATTATAGAAAATACCTACTATTAATATACAGGATCTTAGAGTATAATTATAAACAAGCCAAGAAGTGAACCTAAAAAATTTGAACGGTTGGCAGTAGTCTGCACACAACTCCTCTGTCTATTAGTAGCAAAACACCTCTGTATATTTTCATACATTTGACGTCTGTTTCTATAGAGCAACTGTTACGCTTTGACAGTAGGTACCTATGGCGCGGGGCCTTATACGCAATAGCTAGGATGTAAGACGCTATCTCCACGCGTGAGATGTGAGGCGTTAGGCTGGTCCGTATATCAAAACTATTAGCGGTACCTACAGAAATCAGGTCCTTATCTAAACCACAAAATAGAGAATTTACAGAAGAATAGCTCGCCCCTATTTCCATTCCATTTTTATCATTTTACTTCTGAATTTTTGAAATGCGGTGCCAGGGTTAAACTTACTTAGGTACATTACTTACATAATATTATCAAACTTACACTATAACACTCTATACAAAAATATTTACACTTTCGAGTCGTAAATTGCTGTTAGTCGGTTCGAAACAGTTCGAAATCGCGCGTAATCGACGTCGCCGAGATGTCTGTTTGAGCGTAGTGACATTTCCTTGAAGCCGTCTCTCTTTCAAAAATCACTTTACCGATAAAATATTTTTAAAAATACAGCAAAGTTCATCGGGTTGTCAAGTCGGCTTTTCGCACGACAGAAAGAAAGAGGTAAAAAAGCAGAACAGGCTTACTAACATCGGAGGCAATCCATATGGTTATTTCTTATTTTGCCTTTCTCTCACTTTACGGTTCTTAGGGAATCTGGGATCGATGAGTTCTGGTAACAGGCATTCAAAATAAAAAGATTTTAGGTTTGGTTTCATTTTAAGTTCCCAAAACTCGTCATTTCTCTCTATCAACTCATACTCCATCCCTTTCGGGGACCATACAACAAAATAACAAAACTTTCTGCCGGTTACGTGAAGCTGCCCTTGAACTTGATAGTAGTAACAATGGTTCCTCTTTAATACGAGATGTCCATTTACAATCTGGCAAAAAGGAATGTATCTTTTTCCATTCCTTTGGGTTGCTGTTAAAGCTTCGATCGGGGAAATATGTTCTATAGATGATGGACATTTAATTTCTATTAGTGAATCATCGCCAATTAAACCGTCAGGGCTTGCAGCAATGTAATCATCATTTGGGTCTATAAAAAGGCCACATGAATTTACCTCCAAACCGGTTTTTTGCGTAAACTGTCTAATGGCTTCTGACTCGTGTTGCTTACCATAATTCGTTGCTGTATTTCCCTGAAAATTGGAATACAGTAGTGTTTTCAGGGTGGCAAGACACGATGTAGTGGGACGCATTTTACAAATGCGTCCAAACATTGAAGCTGTTAGTCGTTTTCTTCTTTCAATCTTCCATAAATGATTGTCGCTTTGACCTCTGGTCTCAAGTTCAATTTTTTGTTTATCGCTTTCTGATAAAGCGATGTCGGCAAGAAATTCCTGTTTTCTTTCTTCGAATATTTCTGCAGGCATGTCATCTTCCACCTCTTGAACGCCATAATGTTCATCAGGTTCACATCTAGATTTTTTTGCTTTTGAATGGTCTGTACGACCAATAACCGATTTTCGTTTTCGTAAGTATTGTAATCTTTCTCTTCTTTTTTCTGTGAAAGCTTTTGTGTATTGTCCTGGTGATTTTTTGAGTTTATTTTGTAAACGTTCATGTTCAGCTTTACTGTTCCATGATGTGACAGCACCGAAGCACCTACCTTGATAAGAGCCCCTGGCAGTATAATTGACTCGTTTTCCGCCAATATATTTGGCAATTATCGAATGAAATTGTTCGGCGCAATTTGTAGTGACATCTAATATAAGACTTCCTGCATTATTAACCAAAGTGGATACGGCTTTTTGAATGTCCAACCAAATACCATATTTTTCAAATTCTGGTACAAAATTTTCTTCTGATGATCGGTTGCAGAAATAATCAGCACAATTTTCATGACAGCCGAATACGTGATAAGCAGCATTACGTATGTCCGTTTTCAAATTTTGAATTTTTTGAGGCTCATTAAGTTCTTCGTCCTTACGAAAATCAATGGCACAAACTATGGCTGTTCTAAGCCGTAAGATATTTGTTTCTAGCTTAGTTCTTAATGCCATCGGAACATGTCCTACGTGGTTGTTTGTTTTTTTGACAACTGCTTTTAATTTGTTGCTAAAGTTTCGTAGGAGATGATTCTTGCACTCAACTTTTTTAATCAGAAAGTTGGGCCCATATGGCATAGTTACAAGCAACTTGTTGATGACTCCGGAATCACCATCACCAATCAGCAGGTTGTATTTGACACCATGCATCTCTAAGCTTTGCTTAAATCCTTCTGCAATGATGTCTTCTTCCATGGCATTAGCTGTTCCACTCCAATTTTTGAAACATTTGTGTTCTGGTGGCGCGATATTTTTCTTTTTTGCTCTGGAGCAAATGCAGCAATAATTATTTCTAATACTTAGAAATAGAACTTTTTTGGTCCTAAACCCGATTATGCAGGCTGCTCCAGAGTGTGAACTATAGCCTGACTTATATGATCGTTTCGCCCATGAACCATCAACTGCCACAGGTATCAAAGCGTTGCCTTCAGCATCCACTTCACCATTTTGAATAGCAATTCGCCTCTCTTCCGCCCCGGCAGCAAGCATTTCATCTAAAGCGCAGTCCTCAAAAGCAGTTTGAATCCTGCTTTCGATTTTATAATATGTATTATTTGACATACATGGCATGTCTATTGCTGCTGCAATTTCGTTGAGTTGCGAAAATCCATTGCCTGTGCAAAACATGCTCTCTACTAGCGCTGTGTTTACATCGACACGGTTTGAAGTTTCGTTTTCTGTTGTGATGATTTCTTGTTTATTGCACATAGAACATTTAAAAATGAATTTGCTATGTATGGGGTTTAGATACCCCATGGATCTTAAATAAAAGCAGATGGCTATCTAACACTTGTTTTATTAATGAAAAACAAAGAAATACGTTTTACAAAACAGGTAAGTGAACGAGTAAGGGAATGACAGATAACAAACATTCTTAAATTAAATAGGCGGGAAGCCTGAGGTAATTATTGCTATACAGCCATACAGCTGTTTTACACTCAACACTCCTCCTCAATAAATACCTCACATGAGTTATTATTATATTATGCAAGTCCAAGACTTTCCCGGCATTTCACAAATTTAACTTTTGGTAACGCTTTGGTTAAGACATCTGCGGGCATATCTTCAGTTTTTATATAAGCTACTTCAATTAATCCCTTTTCAACCACGTCTCTTATGTAATGCTGTTTAATATCAATGTGTTTGGATTTTGAGCTAATAATGGGATTAGTAGCTGATTTTTGAGCTGCTTGGTTATCATTGTAGATAGTAACTTTATTCTGTCTTTCTCCTAGGCTGTTCTGCAGATTATTCAGATGGATGGACTCCTTTGCACAATCTGTCAGTGCCATGTATTCGGCTTCTTGTGTTGATAAAGCAATTGCTGATTGTTTACGTGATTCCCAACTAATTGCTGCTCCATTTTTTATATGGCAATGACCAGTATAGGACCTTCTATCCAGTGTACAGGATCCCCAATTTGCATCAGCAAATCCTGTCAATTTGTCATCTTCCATGGATTCATAAGTCAAGTTTAAATTCTTTGTCCCTTTCAGATATCGCAAAACTCTCTTGGCGGCGACCCAGTGTTCTTTTCCATAGCATGTATTAAATTGGCTTAGCTGACTTACAGCATTTGCTATATCAGGTCTTGTTCCAACTGATAGGTACATGAGCGCTCCTAGTAGGTTTCTGTAGGGTAAAGTTTCATCTATCTCCTCCTGTCTTTGTAGTTTAAGAGAAGTTTCCATAGGAGTGCATACAGAGTTTGCGTCTTCCATATTATATTTCTTTAATACTTCATTTATATATTTTGTTTGTGACATTGAAATCCTTCCAGGTTCTACGTTAAATTCTATTCCGAGACAATACTTTAGATCACCAATATCTTTCATTTCAAATTGTGTCATCAGTTTTTCTTTTATGTTGCTTAATACTTTTTCTTCTTTATCTATTATTAAGATATCATCTACATAGACACAAATGATGGTGGGTGAAGAGTCCTCTCGATTCGCTGTGTAAATGCATGGATCTGCTTGTGATGGTACAAATTTCAGTTCTTTTAGTTTTTGGTCAAGCTTGTTGTACCATTGTCGGCCAGATTGTTTGAGTCCATAGATTGCCTTATTTAGTTTACATACAGTTTCTCCTTTTGCATGTCTTAAGTCTTCTAGCATTTGTTTAGCTTTCATGAAGAGTGATGAGTCTTCTTCTGAACTTTCTTCCAACATAATTTCACTCAGATGTTTTTCCAAATCTTTGGGTTTATCAATGTAGATTTCTTCCTCGATTTCTCCATTTAAAAATGCTGTGACTACATCCAGTTGTCTTATTTTGAGTTTATCTTGTGCAGCTTTGGCTAATACACTTCGAATAGAACTCAGTTTTGCTACAGGTGCAAAGGTTTCAGTGAAGTCAACTCCCGGAATTTGTGAGAATCCTCGGGCTACTAGCCTAGCTTTCTTTCTAGTTATGTTTCCGTCCAATCCAATTTTTTCTTTTAGTACCATCTTGCATGTAACAACATGGTGATCATATTTTTTATCTACAATTTTCCAGGTTTCATTTTTAAGATGTGCTTTTATTTCTTCTTGTATAGCTTTTTCCCAGGTTTCATCGGATTGTATTCCTTCATCGCAGAAATTGCAGAGTTCATAGTCTTTCATCCATGCCGGTGTTTTCTTTTGTCTTACAGGTCTTGTAGATTCAGGCATATGTACAGTTTCGTTGAGTTCATTGCATTCAATTTCAGGTTCATTGTTTTTATTTTCAGGTTCTTCTTCATTTTCAGGGTCAGTTTCCTTTATTTCAGGTTCTTTTTCTTTATTTTCAGGTTCTTTTTCGTTATTTTCTGAAGCTTCTTTTTCATTTGTTTCAGGGTCACTTTCTTCTGTTTCAGTCTCCGGGCCATTTTCATCTGTGGATTCATGGAAGTCATTGTCTTCATCAGAAGGGGATTGCTGAAAATAAAATTGCTGAAAAGGAAGACTCTTTTGTTTTTCATCTGTTGTCAATCTATATTCTGTTTCATGCTCATCATCATAATACATCTTGTTAATGAATTTAACATCTCTGCTTATAACCAGTTTATTATTTATCCAGATTCTGTAGCCTTTAGTGTTTTCGGAGTATCCTATAAAAACTCCTTTTTTTAGCTCTTGATTCAAATTTGCGTTTTCTGGTTTTAGTGAGAACAAATGCTTGTATGCCAAATTGTTGAAAATGTCTTACTGACGGCGTGTAACCAGCCCAATTTTCAAAGGGTGTTTTTTCTGTTGGTCTTGTTGGCAATCTATTGGTTACATAGTTTGCAGTATGTATGGCTTCGGCCCAAAACGTTTCTGGTAAACGAGATTCAATTAGCATGCAGCGGGCTTTTTCTATAAGTGTTCTATTTTTTCTTTCAGCTAAACCATTGTGTTGTGGTGTGTATGGTGCTGATAATCTTCTTGCAATACCTTGGGATTTAAGGTATGTATCAAATTCTTTATTACAATATTCTTTTCCATTGTCTGTTTGTAGTACTTTGAGTTTCTGACCAGTAAATCTTTCCATTTCCTTTTGATATTCTATGAAATATTTCAATGCCTCATTTTTATGTTTTAGGAAGTATACTCTACAGTATCGGCTATACTCGTCAGTAAAGGTGATAAAATATCTATGACCTGCTTTACTTTCTATTGGCATTGGGCCACACAGATCTGAATGTACTATTTGTAGCTTTTCTTTTGCTTTTGTTTCTTCACGTCTTTCTGCAGGAAAGGTAAGTTAGCCATTTTTCCTTTTACACATGTTTCACATTCTTGTAACTTTTCATTTTCATTGAAGTTTAAACCACTTACAGCTTCATTTCTTAATGCAAGCTTTAGGTCTTTTTCATTTATGTGAGCCATTTTCTTGTGCCAATCATTGATATTACCAGAACTTTCTTTTTGCACTGCATAAGCTTCCTCTGCATTTTCATTTGAATTTTTATTATCCGTGTGTACAATACAAGCTTCTTCTGTTTCTTCATATGAGATTGTGCTATCTGTATGTGCTATGTAAGTTTCATCAGTTTCATGTGGATTTTGTATGTTTTGGATGTAATATAATCCATTTTCGCAGACGCATGTCAGTATAATTTCTCCTTCTTTGTTTTCTGTGTAGGCATCATACTCTCTGAATGTGGAATAGCATTTCTTTTTAGCAGCTCTAGATACAGAGACCAGATTTGCAGAAAGTTTTGGAATGTAAAGGGCGTCATTTAATTTTATATTTACATCACCAACCTTTAATGTAACAAGTCCTTTTCCTTTAATGCACTCAATTTTGTCTGTACATGCTAGGTATACAGTATCTTCCATTTCAACAAAGTTTTGAAAAAGGCTTCTGTCATTTACCATATGCGACGTACATCCACTGTCCAAACACCATCTTTTTGATGAATTAATATCCATTTTGTAGCATGCTTCTAATGCGCAGAAGTTCTGGTCAGATCTTTTGTTTCATATTTCTTGCCGCCTGGGCGTTTTCCATATTTAAATTGATTGTATTGGCCTGGTTTTGTTTATTATATTGTTTGAATCTCTGGGTATAAAATGCTTCCTCTTGAGTATCTGCATCCCTTTCGCGTGCTTCACTTTCTTCTATTATTTTTGTCTTCAGTTCTTCGAGTGTAGGAAGTTTTTCTCTAGTCTCTATGGCAACTCTGAAGTTTTCAAAGGATTCTGGGAGGCTGTACAGCATCATTATAGTCAGAAGGTCAGCATTGACATCTATTTCCATGTCTTTTAATTTGTCAACAAGATCAACAAATTGGTTTATGTGATCTCTGACATTTTCCCCAGGTTTCAATCTAAGATGTAGCAACTTTTTGAGTAAAGTGGCTTTTCGGGCAGGCCCCCGGCTCTCATAGGCGGTTTTTAGTGTGTCCCATACTTCTTTGGATGTTTTACAGGATCTGATAATCTTCAATTCTTTTGGGGAAATTATCAGTATTAATTCTGCCTTTGCGAGAGAATCTTTCTTTGTGTCCTCAGTTCCACTTACGCATTCGAAGAGTCCTGCTTTAGTTAGCACGGCTTCGGCCTGGACCTTCCATGTATCGTAATTTGTGTTCGTCAAGGGCTCGATGTGAACTTGAAATTTTGATGTAGCCATTTTTAGTTTTTGCGCGCAGTTTAAGCTTTGGTTCCATAACCTATGGGGTTTAGATACCCCATGGATCTTAAATAAAAGCAGATGGCTATCTAACACTTGTTTTATTAATGAAAAACAAAGAAATACGTTTTACAAAACAGGTAAGTGAACGAGTAAGGGAATGACAGATAACAAACATTCTTAAATTAAATAGGCGGGAAGCCTGAGGTAATTATTGCTATACAGCCATACAGCTGTTTTACACTCAACACTATGGAATCCTTGTTTTACTTCTGACTGTAACAATAAATTTGTAAAATCACAGCCTAATGGGTGATGTTTGATTTTTTTAATAGTTTCAAAAATATGCCCTATATCGACAATGCGTCTGCCATCAATTTGCGTTTCCTTCGGTTTCGGCATTTCTGCTTCAATGGTGAGATCAATGGATGATGTTGAAGGGGATGAATCACTTGAATTTTGTACAGATAATGTCGTCGGAGAAGGACATTTTGCAGCAGATGACGTTGGACCTGTTGGACAATCGCTCCTTCTGTCACTATCTCTCTCCCTGGTGACACTAAAAAAAATCCATTGTTATTTTGATGTGATAACCTTAGTCAAATAACCGTACTAAAAAATACTTTATCGCAACACCCTGTACTTATATGACATAGAAAATAAAATAAAAAAGTTACAATATTTTACTTATCCTAGCAGCTGAATAAGGCCTGTGTATATATGATAACATATTTATGTACCATGGTCCATAACATGACTCACATGAGCTTAGAATTTTACAGACCAAAACGTGAATAATTGTTTCGTTTACTTACGAAGCATGCTGTAATTGCATCCAATTGTTCCGCTTTTTTTTCATGTGATGTCTTTTCCGTTTAGTAGAAAGTCGAAGACGTGTTTTTTTACCATAACGTCGAAGTTTTTCCTTTGAATTTTCTTCCATTTTATGAATTTTTGTTCAAAGAAAAATATTCTGTTTATTTTTGGGTTTCCAAGCAATAGATGTCAATACCAAAGAGAGCAAAACAAATACCCAAAACAAGACATAAAAGTCTATTTATTATTATCTACACTAGCTTCTTGGGAGCGGAGCGGATGCGCAGCGGATTAGCATTTTTTGGTACATATACCTACCGCTGGTATCCGCCGCGCGTCTGCGACGAATTCGCTGTGCATCCGCTACGCTTCCGCCACGAATTCGCTGTGCATTCACTCCCCTCCGCCTCCACTTCCAAACTGCTAGTGTGATAAAGCTCTAGAACCGCCGAACGCCGAAAGTACAGTCTATACCTAAGGTGAGGAAAAAATAAAACTTGATAATGTAAATAAAGCCTTCCTATCCTAAGCTCCTCACTGAATCAATATTGATAAAACATTGTGAATGCAAATGCAAAAAAAAAATGTCTTTTCAAAGAAAACAAAAAACCGGGCGGGAAGGAATCGAACTTCACTCCCCTTGTTTCAAAGCCTTGTATCTGACCATGTGAGCTATTAACACACACGAGGTGATGTCGAAATAGGCAATATAAATTAAATCACATCTAACGTCATACCCATCCGACAATTTATTGGCTTACTGGCTACTGCACATGGTCACACGTAGTATCTTGTAAATTCACTACTTGTTATAAATAACCAAATTTTTTAGCAAATAAATCCACCTCATCTACTTTATTCAAGTCCAGATTCGGCAACAAAACTACGCTATTAAAATTACGAGCAATGTTATGATAAATATGATTTTAGCCTATCTCTACCGGTAGCTAGGTGTTTGTGTTTATGTTAA
This sequence comes from Phthorimaea operculella, assembly GCA_024500475.1. NCBI lineage: Eukaryota > Metazoa > Arthropoda > Insecta > Lepidoptera > Gelechiidae > Phthorimaea > Phthorimaea operculella. Next base: position 603,094 of record JANFCV010000076.1, on the reverse strand, counting down.
CTTACACATAGTTTATTAACAAAAAATGCAAGAAAAAAATAATACAAAACTTTGAAAGAAAACAAAAAATTATGGACTAGCAGGAATAGAACTACACTCTTCTTGTTTCAAAGTCATGCATCTGACCATGTCAGCTATCGTATTATACCATGAGGTGTCGAAATAGCTGATATAAATCAAATTGCATCTTAGAACATACCAATATCTTCCAATTTATTCCACAGGGCCCTAAAGGGTAGGCAGGAACTTGTAAATTCACTATACCTGGTACAAATAACTACATTTAGCAATAAAACCGCTTGTGTCGTAATCACTGGTTTATTTTCACGTTTGTTTTCTTTATCCATGCAGAAAATACTGATGTTATATTGCTCTGGACTATGGTGGAATTAAAACTTTTGTGGCTAAATTGTGATTTATATTGCAATCGTGTTGTGTTACACTTTAAATTGGTCGTTGTAGGTACTGCTTACCTATGTACGTACCTACCTTGAATATAGTCAAAATAAATAATTTGGCAACTGAAGGTAAAGCTACTCAATTAGTGTTACGAGTTATGATCCGATATTTAGCCTATCTTCCGGTAGTCTGGTGCCTATATGTTAATTTACAAATTATGTAAATTGTATAAAAATAAACTACTACCAGTTTGACAAGTGTTCAAGGAGTAGAAAATATCTACGTAGACATGAATTATAGAATTAAAAACATATCAAAACAAAGTAAAATATAAAAGACCCGGTATTATTGAGACCTTGTATACTTGCTAAATGAGGGCCAGAGGGTCAATCTGTATCGCCCCCCCCTTCCTGCCCTCACCCCGCAGCCATGAAAGAGACAGTTGGAGCTCGGTACCGGAAACGTGTATAAAATTTGCGTTCTGGGTTTACTAGGTTCCCCGTTCGAAATCTCCACCAAATTTGTTGATAGTTGCATCATTTTGCTGCCAATAAAATATTCTATGCCCGTGTCATCTGTTTTGCTGATATTCACGTCATATTAAGAAGATACCAGGGCCTAAACTTGCTGATTATTTTGAGACATTTTGCGACGGTCATATCTTTTTTTAAATGCATTATTCCAACCAGAAAATGAATATTAGGCATAGATCTAGTCAAGAAGAGTTATCGTGTCAAAAATTGTTTCGATCGGTTGCGAATTGGCTGAGGGATACTGGAACATCGTTTGTATGAAAAAATCCAGACTCACAATTCTCTTAATAATATAATATATCGATGGGTGAATAAAAAAGGTCGTAACTAGGATAATAGCACGCCCCTTATCAGCCGATTTTTCTCTATCGAACGGTCCGGGTTTCGTTTCTCTATGACAATATTCTTTTTCAAAAATGGTATATTTTTTCAAAAGTTTCCAGATTTTTTCTGTCGTAGGTCGGTGAAAAACCAGTGTTTTTGGGGCTTTTCGACTTACGCCAAATCAAAGTTAGGTTATTCTAATCTAGGATTAGTTACACCCTTCTTGTGGTATGAGACTTTCCCCATTCTCTCAGTTACGCCGTTTTTGCGGGCAGCAGTTTTTATGGTTACACCATTCTTGCGGTTGGTTTTTTTTTTTTCTTTTTTTTTTTTCGTGTGGGACACCGAGTCGTTCAACGACCCGATGAACCCTGGTGTCAGAGTTTTTTCAACCGCCTACTACAAGTAGCAGGCCTCTGACATGGCTGTGTAACGACCGCCATCATAGACAGCAACCGGGACCGACGGCTTAACGTGCCCATCCAAAGCACGGAACCATCTTACTTGCGGACAATCAGGTGGTTCAGCCTGCAATGTCCTAACCAGACTGGGAACAAATTCATAAAGTGATAAATATCAACTTTGTGAGTGACCCCACCGGGAATTGAACCCGGAACCTTTGCGTGGCAGGCAGGCATGCTAACCACTGCGCCATATCGGTTGTTGCGGTTGGTGAAATTTGATCATACATCTAGTTACGCGCTTCTGTAAGTCATTAAAATTAAGGGTCGACAAGTTACATCCTTTTTATGTTAAGCTAATCCATCATCATCATCATATCAGCCATAGGACGCCCACTGCTGAACATAGGCCTCCCCAAAATATTTCCACCTTGTCCGATAAGAAGCGGCCTGCATCCAGCATTTCCCCGCGGACTTGACCAGATCGTCTGTCCAGCTCGCGGGGGGCTGTCCTACGCTACGCCTGCTGGTCTTCTCTCGAGAACTCTCCTGCTCCACCGATTATCAGTTCTTCGAGTTATGTGGCCTGCTCATTGCCACTTCAGCTTACTGACTCTTTCAGCTACGTCGGTTACTTTGATTCGTCTACGCATCTCCTCGTTTCTGATTCGATCACGTAGAGAAACACCGAGTATAGCTATGTCCATAGCTCGCGGAGTCACTCCTAGTCTATTTAGGAGGCCGACAGTTAGACTGAGAGACCTCTTTCGCAAGGTAAGATCTTCCTAGTTGGACTGTTTGTCCCCTTCGAGTATCGAGTTCTCTACTGATATTGGGGTGGGCGCTACATGAGAGTTGGCCATGACTTTCGTCTAGTCCATGTTCATCTTAAGGCCCACTAGTTGGGAAACCCGATTGAGGTCCTGTAGCATTTTGCTGAGGTCTTCGAATGACTCTGCCATGACTACGATATAGTCGGCAAAACAAAGGTGAGTGATGTATTCGCTCGCCATTGATATTGATGCCAAGTTCTTCCCATTATAGTTGGAGAGCCCAGGGGGCTTGGAGGAAAGCTAGGTATGGAGACGCCATACAAAGCACTTCCCCTCTGTCACGGCCTTTGCCCACGGGGGCTTATTTTATTACAAAAACCAGCTGCTGTCAGATCTTTTCCTAGAACGAGTCCAGTCGCGCATGTCAAATGAGCTCCGATAAAAAGCCGAATTGTAGAGCTTATAATGCCTAAAAAAATATGTAAAAATACAAATTTACAACAGAACAATATCACTTTTCATCTGAAAGTATTCCTCCGGTACAATATCACTAAACGCTACACTACGCATGTTAGACATTTTGTTCTAATCTCATTCCGAAAAAAGTTGAGGTGCGCGGGGGGTTGGAGGCGGGGGAATATTATTTTCTTGGTGACGTTTACTGATGTGGCACGCCTTATTATCGTCATCGATAAATTATCATAACATCTATTAGTGGGGGCTCCAATAGGTCCCGGAGGCAAATCCGTTCAACCGGGCTCCGGCATGGCTACTACCTATACGTACCTGTTGGCCGCATTCCTGTGATCGCCAAAAGTGCGGTAGTAGACTTTTAAAGTGGTGGAAAGGATAGTTAAAGATGGCGGCCGGGCCTGTTTAGTTTAACAGTGTATCTCAATAACCACTTATTCGATCAACTTGATTTAGGTATCAAAAAAAAGGGATTGAAATGTTTATTTATTACTTTCTTACAATGATTTATGAAAAATGAAACCATAATGAGATATTCAGGAAAATATGATTTTCGAAAAAAAGTATTTTTATTTTCTAGCGAATAACTTCGTAAATACGAGGATTTTGGAAATTTTGCTTTCTATAAATCATGTTGGGCTGTTCATTAGAATGCCAATAAACTAAAAATTTTGTTAATCGAGTAAGAATCGAGAGAGCTATGGCTGGTAACGCGCGCGTGGGCAGCATTTTGAGTGCTAAAACGGTCAACCGATGTGTCACCTAGACTGTTAATACGTATACGACAATCATAATATTAAGATTAAAATTATTAAAATATGAATATTTTTTGTTAATAAGTGCACATTTCCGTTATACAACGTGTTACAGAACAACCAATAAAACTCCCATACAAATTGAGTTCATTCTGCATGGGTAATTTTTTTTTTCAAATTTCGACCCATGTTCCATGGGGAAAGTTGTTCAGTTTTATGAGTACCTTGACCTCCTTTAAGGTTTATTGGTTGTTTGGTAACACCCAGTATAACAAATATTTTAAGGCATTAGTCGCAGGTATCCGTGGCGGAGATCCGTGCCGTGTTCCGTCGCGGACAAATTTTAACCGTCGCAGACGCCTGCGGTACGCTTCAGTTGCAAAACCTGTTAATAGCTCATCAGACCCTAGAGCAAAGATTACCCGACACTATACAGAGGATATCCCGGACATCAACTTGTATGGCACAGCTCAAAAACTACAAGGCGCCGGGCGAGGACGGAATCACATCAGAGCTACTGAAAGCGGGTGGAACACCAGTACTTAAGTCCTTCAGAAGCTCTTTAATTCTGTTTTGTTCGAAGGTGTGACGCCAGAAGCATGGAACAGAAGCATGGTGGTGCTTTTCTTTAAGAATGGTGATAAGACTCAAGAATTATAGGCCCATCTCGCTTCTGAGTCATGTTTACAAGCTGTTTTCGAGGGTTATCACGAATCGCCTAGCTTGCAGGTTAGACGACTTCCAGCCTCCCGAACAAGCCGGCTTCCGAAAAGGGTTACAGTTTTTTTACGCTGTGGCAGATTATACAGAAAACCGAGGAGGACAATTTGTCATTATGCTTAGCGCTTGTGGACTATGAGAAAGCCTCTGATTCTATCGAGACGTGGGCAGGCTGCAGGCTCTTCAGCGGTGCCACATATTGAGTACAGGTATATCGAAGTGTTAAAGTGTTTGTGTAGAAACGCCACAATGTCAGTTCGAATACAAGATCAGACCACGGTGGCAATTCTATTGCAGAGGGGTGTAAGACAAGGAGATGTATTATCTCCGAAGCTCTTCACCAATGCAATGGAAGATGCCTTCAAGCTCCTGGAATGGAAAAAACTTGGCATCAATATCAATGGCGAATACATCACTCACCTTTGGTTTGCCGACGATATTGTAGTCATGGCAGAGTCATTCAAAGACCTCATCAAAATGCTACAGGACCTCAATCGGGTTTCGCAACAAGTGGGCCTTAAGATGAAAACGGACAAGACGAAAGTCATGGGCAACACTCATGTAGCGCCCACCCCAATATCAGTAGGGTACTCGATACTTGAAGTGGTAGACAAATACATCTATCTTGGACAAACAGTCCAACTAGGATAATCTAACTTTGAGAAAGGTCTCTCGGCGAATCCAGCTCAGCTGGGCAGCATTCGGGAAGTTACGCAGCGTCTTCCCGTCCAAAATTCCTCAGTGTCTCAAGACGAAAGTGTTTGAACAGTGTGTCATGCCAGTGATGACCTACGGTGTCGAGACGTGGTCTCTAACTGTCGGCCTCCTAAATAGACTAGAAGTCACTCAGCGAGCTATGGACAGAGCTATGCTCGGTGTTTTCCCTACGTGATCGAATCAGAAACGAGGAGATCCGTAGACTAACCAAGGTAACCGACACAGCTAAAAGAGTCAGTTAGCTGAAGCGGCAATGGGCAGGCCCCGTTGCTCGAAGAACTGATAGTCGGTGGAGCAGGAGAGTTCTCGAGTGGAGATCACGTACCGCAGGCGCAGCGTAAGATGGCCCCCCGCGAGATGGACAGACGATCTGGTCTAGACCGCGGGAAAACGCTGGATGCAGGCCGCTTCTAATCGGACAAGGTGGAAATATTTAGGGGAGGCGTATGTTCAGCAGTGGACGTCCTATGGCTGATATGATGATGATGATGATGATGAGACACCTGCGATGGACTCCCGCTTCTCACAGCGCCGCATACAGGAAGTACAATTTGATTGCTCGGGTGCACAGTCGATATCATGGATTATTTGTTGATATACTACCTAGCCAAAAGACGACGTAGACAAGAGCGATAGACAGAAGGGGCCCGCCAGCGCCGCGTGCGGCGGGGACCCGCTGCATGCAGCGCTGATCTATGAGATTACAAAAAAACAGCACGACGCGCGGTGCACCCGCTCAACGTAGCGGTCGCCCTCATACCCCGAGCGGCCATGGTCTTCGAGGGGCAAAGGGAGCTGGGTATCCGACGACGGCTACCAAAATTAATTGAGCCTGGCTATCAGGGGCGGATGAAGACAGCTTGATGCCCTAAGCAATACAAGTCTGTGGGCCACCCTATTAGTATACAAGGTAGAATTTAAGTAACAGATAAAAGGCTTATAATATAAGTGTTATTTAGGAATGTAATTAATAATTACTGATCAATAGATTCAATACCGGTTGTGATCGATCACCGATTTGTAAGACGCGTCCTAAATATAAACTACAAGTTGAAAAGAAGCCGCACGGTGAACCTATTTCCTAATCTGCACCAAACCGGACAATATTAGTTGAAGCTGGAATCAAAAAAATCTATTCGCTGCCCTGGAGACCCCGGCCAATGTTGACGAGAACTTGGAGGGCATAATCGGAGCATTCGGAGCTATCGTGACAACGCCACCTCCTAAGCTGGAACACCTGACCTCACTCACACACAGACACCATTAGGAAAGTTTCAGGAATGCGCTGGAGGATGTCTTCAACCTCGCCACAATGCTTCGATCAAGACCAAAGTTTTCGGTCAGTGTGTCTTACTAGTAATAACCTCCGGAATCTGGCACTAAAACAAGCCCAACACCGGCTACAAGTCACACAGAGAGTTATGAAAAGTTCTACGCTAGGACTGTCGGGGGGAAGGACATTATCTACCAAAAGAGTAACAGACATAGCCTGGAAGTGTAGCATGCTGATGTGGCAGTATGCTGGCCACATGTGGCGTAAAACCGATGGACAGTGGAGTAAGCGGGTTCTCGAGTGGAGGCCATGCCCAAGCCTCAAGCGTATCGTTGGATGCCCTCCGGCCCGACGGACCAATGACTTAAAGAGAGCAGCTGTTAGCGATTGGATGGCGAAAACACGAAATCACGCCTTGTATTGTAGCGTATTCTGGAGGAGGCCAATGTCCAGTACCTAGTGGACTACCTATAATCTGATGTGATATAGTTTTGTTAGAAAGTACTCTTACGGTTCTTTACACTGTCTCTACTCAGTCTGAAGTATATGTAAATGTTGTTTCAAGCGCATTGCAGATTATTTATTGCGGGTGCAGCACTAAAAAACAAAAGTGCATGGAAGGCGAGCTACATCAGTTCAAGAGATTTTATGAAAATAACCATGCGAATTAATTCAGTTCAAAGATATATTATAGGTAGCTGTATTTTTTATAGTCACAGCTGTTAAAAATGTATAAAAATATTTTTTTAAATAACGAAAACATGTACTTTGTAACAAAAATATACATATTTTAATATTTTTTATCTTAATCTTATGATTGTCGTATATGTATAACAGTCTAGGTGACATATCAGTTGACCGTTTTACCACTCAAGATGCTGCGGTCGCGCGCGTTAGCAGCCGTAGCTCTCTCGTTTCTTACTCGATTAACAAAATTTTAAGTATATTGGCATCCTGATGAACAGCCCAAGATGATTTATAGATAGCAAAATTTTCAAAATCCTCGTATTTACAAAGTTATTCACTGGATAATAAAATTCCTTTTTTTCGAAAACCATATTTTATCGAATATCTCATTATGGTTTCATTTTACATAAGTCAATGTGAGAAAGTAATTATTTTACATTTTAATACCTTTCATTCGATACCTAAATCAAGTTGATCGGATAAGTGGTTATTGAGATACAATGTTTGAGAAAACATGCCGCCCGCCATCTTTGTGACGTCATAACTATACTCTCCACCACTTTAAAAGTCTACTACCGCACTTTTGGTAATCAGTGGAATACGCCTAACAGGTACATATGGGTAGTAGCCATGCCGGAGCCCGGTTGAACGGATTTCGTTTCCAATTTTGGGATGTAAGGGTTGGAATAGATCCTTCTTATAACCTTTTTCTATTTTCCATTGCAATAAAGGGCGCTACACACCGGGCGCGTATGCATCACGTGCACGTCATCACGCGCGTAGAGATGACGTTGTATCGTATGGGATTGTATGAGAGGCTTCACACCGCTTTACGCGCGTGATTACGCCGTGGTTACGCGTACGCATGCGTATTCGGTGTGAAGCCTATCATACAATCCCATACGATACAACGTCATCTCTACGCGCGTAGTGACGCCGTGATGACGTGCACGTCACGCATACGCGCCCGGTGTGTAGCGCCCTTAAAGCAATCTGTTGTAAAATGTCTCGAACAGATGACGCTTTGCACGGATGGAACCCAATCTTCTCTCTCAATCCACAAAATTTTAGTTTCTGTTTGCTTAGGAAACCTACAATAAGTGAAGAATTTTTGTAACACAACCAGCAACGATTACGCAATAAAGTAAATTCATAAACAAAAATTTAATTTGTAATGCGAATATGATTTTTTAAAATATTTTTCTATACTACCCATAGAAACTTGTCTAATACTGAAATACACCCGTAATTTAACCTCAAAAGTACTTTGATTACCTAAAAATGGTTGATAAGACCTTAAGCACTTAAAACACTACATTTAACTGAAAATACGAACAAACAATTTACTGAAAAAAGCACCCAATTTATACTTAGGTATTTTTGAATAGCTGTATTTTATCGATATATATTTCACAGCTAAGCGGGACATCACTACTCATGACATGACGCGCATTTCAGAAGAGAGAGAACGTAGAAAAAATGGAAAGTAAGAAAAAGATCGAAGGTCAAACGTCATCAAGTGTGACTTGATCAGCCAATATACACTTCCCATCAAAAAAAATCGAAACACGTCGGTTTTTCTTGTTTTTGGCCGAATTAAACATCAAAAAGTATTGTTTGCATTAAAAAAAATATATGACTATGTAGCTGGCAGTTTTGTCTTTACAGTGTGTATAAAAAAACAAAATTCAAAATTGGAACCCCACCTGTTTGTTCTGTAAATGAGATGAATGACTGAGACACGTTTGCAGTTTGCGCTTTTTAACGATTCGTAACATTTTCAACATTAAATGACCCCGGACCTAATATATGGAAAAAGTGGTTTCAGTTAAATTTGATGAAATTTTGGTATGTTATAGGTTTTAATCATCAGAACCAGTCTACGTTCCTTTAACCTTCTTCTGATTGAAGAGCCACTTTCAGCCACCTTTTGTACATTTGATAGCTTATGCCGCAGTTGAAAAGCGCTAAGGCGTCGATTTTGCAAAGAACTCATAACATTAATTCGATCATGTCGGTCAGAACTGACCCGATTTTCGACAGATTCTGAACGTCGCATAAACAGACCAGTCTTCTGATAGCGTTTGTAGGCTTTATGAACAGATGTGAGGCTTAAATGCAAACATTCAGCCACAAAACGATGACCAAGTCCAAAATTTGGCAATGTCACCACTTGGGCGGCTTCTACGGGCAAAATACCCATGATTCAAAGAAAATCTAACTTTTTTCAGGCGATCCAAAGTTACAGTAAACAATTAAAAAAACAAAAGTTTTAAGATAAGATAAGGCAAGCTCTAAATTTTAATGTTGAAAATGTTATGAATTGTTAAAAGGCGCAAACTGCAAACGTGTCTCAGTCATTCATCTCATTTAAAGAACAAGCAGGTGGGGTTCCAATTTTGAATATTTGTGGGTGAAAAGGTGAAAAGTTATGTTGCCTTTTATAAATTTTGACGAACGGCTATGTTAACCGCACCATTTAATGGCACAACCTGGGATTTTGGTTATAATTTGCAAAGATTTTGCAACAAAAAATATGTGTACAACAGTTCTGACACTTCCTTGCAACTGAAAGCGCCTAACCTGTCACGCTCGTTCATATACCCGTATGTGCATATGTGTTTCGGACAGGGTTGCCCCAATATTAGGTGTCCAGAGGTTGGTTGGTCCGTGCACTGACGCATGCGTTTGTCATATGCAAGAACATTTCAAATTCCCCATACTACAATGTATGCTACTGCATACATTGAGTTATAATGTACTGACGTACTAGAGGCGGCAACGCAACTACACGTTTTGTAACACTACTGAGAGACGGCCGTCACAATCTCATTTAGTTTGAGCCAGGCGCCTGCCGCGACGTGCCGCGTCGAGACGATCCAAAAATTTCTCAAAATGCCTTCGTTGATACGTAAGTACTCTGATTATCAGTTATAGTCCGGTACGGCTGGCATTATTTGAGGGTGTAACTTACTAAAATTCTTAAGTCTGTTATGTTTTGTACGATTGTGCAATTTGTGTCCATAAAGCACATATGTAATTTTGTGCCATTTTTTACACAGCCGTAAATTTTCGATTCAATACATGGCAGCTCATTAATTAAATTATTTTTTTTGTATGTAGGTACCTACAATAAAATATTAGAAAGTTTACCAGTATTGTCTCTGTGACAGTTAGCACCGTGTAAAAACCTTGTTTGAGTCGCTTTTCCACTGATAACGAAAGTATGTTTCCTTACACCTAAAATGGCACAAATTAATAAATTGGGATCAATGAATGGTCCAGAAACTATGAGCAGAAAACCATCGACTTAAATATTTTTGAAACACGAAAAGCTAGCCATACTGGGCTATTAATCATACGTCTCAAATTAATATTTTCTAGTATTTTAGTCGTCGTAGAGTCGGCGGCCATATTTCGGCGAAATTCATAGATTAAGCGTACAGGTGGTACTCTATTAACAAAAGTGTAGTATTTTTTGAAATGGTGCGTAATGGTACAAAACGGTGTGGGAGTGTGTGAAATATAAAAGACATGGGTGATTTATGTTATTCTACGGAAGACGTGTACATAATAATTATGCTTGGTTACTGAAAAAATCGTACGCAATTTAATACGGCAAAGTGTTGGGACAGGTCTGGCCTCAAAATATGACTTAAATTATATACGGTTACATTTAATTAAGTACAAATCTCTTGAGGGTGTAATCTACTCACAAAACTGAACAACTTTTGTTTTAAACTTTTCTTCGAAATATGAAAAAAAAAATTGGGCCTCCCATACTAAGTGACACACTTTTTCAGCATTTTTGTATGGGAGGTCCAAATTTTTTTTTCCTATTTCGAAGAAAAGTTTCAAACAAAAGTTGTTCAGTTTTGTGAGTAGATCACACCCTCAAGAGATTTGTACTTAATTAAATGTAACCTTATATAACAGTAAACACACTGAAATACTTCATCGGGAGAGAATATTCGTTAATTCAACCCAACATTCACTGAATCAGCCCTCAACAATAAATCATCGAATCCATTTAATTAGAGCCATTATATACCAATATATACGAAAATTCGATTGCACCACGAAGCGAAAACCGACAAAAGTGCTGATTATTCTTCAAAACGACAGAAACTTACGAAACTAATACTATTCAAAGGAAATTAAAATATCCATTACACATCGATGATCTAATGTTGTTGGTTGATTCAGAGAATTTTTCCAAAATATTACTCACAACTTTTATTAAATTAATATATTTGATTTCAATAAAAATACTGTAACATGAAAATAATGCTCTTTTTATTCATTTCTAATCAATCAGCACTGACAAACGGTATCGAGTAGACAAAACAAACAATATGTCGCATCTGCGCGCAAAACTCGTTATCTATGAGAACAATACCCCACCCCGCGCGTCCCGCGCCCTGCGCCGCCGCACTCCCGCTCGCAATGTTTTTGCTCGGAGTAACCACTCCATTGGTCAATGACTGCATATAAGTTTCTACGTTGCGTTGTTTGACAGACGCACCCGTCGACGCAAGTTTCTGCGTTTCGTTTTTTAATAGTATGGGGAATTTGAAATTTTCTTGCATATGACCATAGACATAGAAACGATAGACGAACATAGTGTGCAAAAGAGAAGAAAATGATTTATGGAAACTCAGTAAGATAGAAAAGAATAGCGAACCTTATGTCACTGTAACCTGTTTTGTATGACAGATCGTCCCAATTCAACCCGCTGGATTATTTTGGTGTTTTTTTTTTAGAAATCCTGATTTATTTTTATAATTTGATTAGTGTGCAACGATGGTTATGTATTCAGGATGCGAATTTGATGCGAATCTTCACATTTACCCGGAAAACTGCACATTTTACAGGTAAATTCTCAGAAAGTCGTCACTGGGATTACACGTGAATTTTTTGTTTAAATGTGCCTTTTTTTGTAAGTAAAATAATAAAATACGCAAATCCTTATATTTCCTTTCGTATTTTCGATATGTAAAAGTGTATTAGTTAGTAATTTTCATAATATTTGGGGATAAAATAATTTCGCAATTAGGCCAGGGATTGACTGCAATTTATCGACAAAGTTATCGATAGTTACCTAGAGGTACCTTACATACTTTGAATAGTATGACAATAAAAAATATGCAAATTTTAAAGTTTCGCTAAATAGTTACTTGAACAATTCAGACATAGTTTTTTACAAATACATATAACATTATTTTCAACTTACATCCAACAGATACACTTTAAAGTAAGGCCAGCCAGACGAGATAAAAAGTGTAAACAAATCTAAAAGAGACAGCTGACATTATCCCATATGACAAATAAGGACAGATTGTAATAACTGTCACCGAGTCATACAAAAGTTGTTTACATTAATTATCTCGTTTCGTTGGCCATACTTTAGATCCAGTTATTAGAGATCGACTCGGTGACTCATGCGAAATACTTATTAATACCTAATATTTTCAGGGTCGTATTAACGAGAGATTCGCATCATCGTACGTAAACCGTGACATAGGCCCATCTACGTCTCAACATTGAAGGATGAAGAAAGATGTGTTTGACCACCGGCGATCACTTGTCTGACAGATGTCATTCTATTTCTGGTTTCGCGCGTCTTATTTGTGAAGATAGCGCCTATTGACCAGGATTCTTACGAACAACCTTCTCAGCAAATTCTATAAAGAAACCTACGTAGGAAATACGCTGACTTGTTGTTGTTCTTATAGATAACGAGTATTGCGCGCAGATGCGACATATTGTTTATTTTGTCTACTCGATACCGTTTGTCGGTACTGATTGATTAGAAATAAATAAAAAGAGCATTATTTTCATGTTACAGTATTTTTATTGAAATAAAATATATTAATTTAGTAAAAGCAGTGTTTAATATTTTGGAAAAATTCTCTGAATCATTAAATCATCGATGTGTAATGGATATTTTAATTTCCTTTGAATATTATTATACCTATTAGTTTCGTCAGTTTCTGTCGTTTTGTAGAATAATCAGCACTTTTGTCGGTTTTCGCTTCGTGGTGCAATCGAATTTTCATATATTGGTATAGGTATAATGGCTCTAAAATTTCACCGCAGGCAGGATTTGAACCTGCGACCTCCGGCATCAGTACTGCCGACGCCCTAACCAACTGGGCTACCGCGGTTCTAATCGAGCCCGCGAAATTATGGAAGTATATCTTGTCCACTATCGCGTGGATGGGCTCCATCTACCGGGATAGTTTTGCAACTAATTCCCAGCGACTAATTCATTCTTTACAGATTGAATGTAGTCAAAGCGATGAAAACCCGCGATAAATTGAATACCAAATTTAAAAACACTTCTCGTGTTAGGTAAACAATTTTTGGAAAACTTCCAAACTTTCACCGCAGGCAGGATTTGAACCTGCGACCTCCGGCATCAGTACTGCCGACGCCCTAACCAACTGGGCTACCACGGTTCTAATCGAGCCCGCGAAATTATGGAAGTATATCTTGTCCACTATCGCGTGGATGGGCTCCATCTACCGGGATAGTTTTGCAACTAATTCCCAGCGACTAATTCATTCTTTACAGATTGAATGTAGTCAAAGCGATGAAAACCCGCGATAAATTGAATACCAAATTTAAAAACACTTCTCGTGTTAGGTAAACAATTTTTGGAAAACTTCCAAAATTTCACCGCAGGCAGGATTTGAACCTGCGACCTCCGGCATCAGTACTGCCGACGCCCTAACCAACTGGGCTACCGCGGTTCTAATCGAGCCCGCGAAATTATGGATCGCGGGTTTTCATCGCTTTGACTACATTCAATCTGTAAAGAATGAATTAGTCGCTGGGAATTAGTTGCAAAACTATCCCGGTAGATGGAGCCCATCCACGCGATAGTGGACAAGATATACTTCCATAATTTCGCGGGCTCGATTAGAACCGCGGTAGCCCAGTTGGTTAGGGCGTCGGCAGTACTGATGCCGGAGGTCGCAGGTTCAAATCCTGCCTGCGGTGAAATTTTGGAAGTTTTCCAAAAATTGTTTACCTAATAGTCTAAGCGGGTACGGTCAAATATCACCCGAAAGCTGTTTTGCCGGCACAGTTGATGCCGCTTTGCTCAGTAATACTAGGGACCATTGTGAATGATTCCATCCGAGGAAATGAAAAATCCGTCCACTGGATTTCAAGATGGCGGACCTTCGTTTTTTTGTATGGCACTAAAAAAATAATTCTTCTGGAGCCCATCGTGTGGGGTATCAAATGAAAGGGCTTGACGAGACAATTTCAAAAATATATCGCTTTATTACATTTCAGTTGCCCTCTTAGAAAAAAATCAAGTTAAATTTTTAAAAGTAGTCAAAACATGCCAAGTTTGAGGTCCAGTAGGTACAAAATGGCTGACATTATAGTTTCTTAAAAGTATGCCAAATGATCCATCATATCCTGAACTCTAACGTGACGAAAGGAATTTCGAAAATAATAAGATTTAATGTATATTTTGCAATGGAAAGTAGATCATTGGGAAATGCAGTAGGTTAGTAAGAACTGCTTGTGCGCCTCCATAAATGTTTAAAATGCAATTCTTCTCATGATTGCTTTTACACTTTAAGCTAGATTATGATGTGCCGGATCATTTTGAATGTGCGGGCACGGTTGTGCCTCCGCCAAGTTCAGTAAAAAGGGAATTTGCCTTAGGTACCATATTGCTCTACTCATGAATGCTTTAGTAGGCCTGCTGTAATAAAAATTCTTGTTAGAAATAAGTATTGCCTGCTGTGTCATTTTATTTTTGTATTTGTTCTATATTTGTTTTTGTGTACAATAAATGATTAAATTAAATATAAATGTTTCTCTCGAAACAGTTCAGGCCAATTTCGAACACCCGAACAACGATATTTTGGATAACATTTCAGACCTGTGTTTTAAGGACCCAAACAGTCATAAAATAAACATTGCATATTAAAAAAAACATTTAATTCCCTTAAATCTTTTACTAATTCGACCGACCATAAAACTTCTAAAGCACTTTTAGATGAAATGTACCTATAGGTATGAATGAAGAGAGATCAAAATAGCCTTATGTAAAGATATGAGATACCATTACAACACAACTGAAAAAAAAGCAAGTCTCACCACTACTCATCTCAACACTACATCTACATCTATCTATATTGACTTAGGGTATGGTCGTTCCAATAGGCCATATTTAACAGCCCATACTTAAAGACACAGCATCAAAGAAAAATAACCTTTCATCTCAAAATTTACAAATATGGCGTATTTGAGCGACCGTATTTAAGGAATTGCAAAAACAAATAATCATATTTTTACTACTTGCAAGACATATTTTGTTAAAGACAGCCAAGTTCGCCAATCCACCAGAAAAGCCGTGCAATACACGACGTCGTCGGTAGGAAATAACTGTAGCATCATTGTATTTCATACTTATACACTAAACACTAACAAGATTCTACAATTAAAACTGCAACGAATGCTGTTTCGTTGTAAATTTAAAATGGTAATCGTGTGTATTTACCTACATAGAATCACATAGTTAATTGTTTTTTTTTTATTCTTAAACTTAACACTTAAGTATTTTACAAAATTTAGAGCTTCTATATCTGCTAAATGAAATATTTCAATTTTTATCCAACATAATCGTTTATAGGCATATTAAGATAAGATAAGATAAGATAAGGAGATATCGTTAAAGGGGTCTCATCTTTGACCGAAACTGCTTTAATCCTCCCGCTCGTGTAAGGACAAATCTGTCCTAAAATTGCCAAACAAATGAGGGTGCGCGAAATCTGACACGAGTGGAAGGGTTAAGAGAAATATGGTACGGCAAAGCCGCTTTTTACTGGACTTGGCGGAGGCACAACCGTGCCCGCACATTCAAAATGATCCGGCACATCATAATCTAGCTTAAAGTGTAAAAGCAATCATGAGAAGAATTGCATTTTAAACATTTATGGAGGCGCACAAGCAGTTCTTACTAACCTACTGCAGTTCCCAATGATCTACTTTCCATTGCAAAATATACATTAAATCTTATTATTTTCAAAATTCCTTTCGACACGTTAGAGTTCAGGATATGATGGATCATTTGGCATACTTTTAAGAAACTATATGTCAGCCATTTTGTACCTACAGGACCTCAAACTTGGCATGTTTTGACTACTTTTAAAAATTTAATTTGATTTTTTTCTAAGAGGGCAACTTAAATGTAATAAAGCGATATATTTTTGAAATCGTCTCGTCAAGCCCTTTCATTTAATACCCCACACAATGGGCTCCAGAAGAATTATTTTTTTAGTGCCATACAAAAAAACGAAGGTCCGCCATCTTGAAATCCAGTGGACGGATTTTTCATTTCCTCGGATGGAATCATTCACAATAGTCCCTAGTATCACTGAGCAAAGCGGCATCAACTGTGCCGGCAAAACAGTATTTTTTTGCTAAGGACCATGACTATAACACGAGAAGTGTTTTTAAATTTGGTATTCAATAATGGCTCTAATTAAATGGATTCGATGATTTAATGTTGAGGGCTGATTCAGTGAATGTTGGGTTAAATTTACGAATATTCTCTCTCGGTAAAGTATTTCAGTGTGTTTACTGTTATATAATTAAAGTCATATTTTGAGGCCAGACCTTTCCCAACAATTTGCCGTATTAAATTGAGAACGTTTTTTTCAGTAGCCAAGCATATAATGTACACGTCTTCCGTAGAATAACATAAATCACCCATATCTTATATTCCACACTCTCACATTATGTTGGTCTCTACTCAGAACCAGTGAACATAATGCCAGAAGCTGCAGATTGCATGCCAAAACTAGCTACCTGGACTGAGTTAGATGATCTTCCTACCATAAGGGAGTACCACAAGGCTGTAAAGCAGCTTAAAATTGGAAAATCACCTGGAAACGATGGTACCCACGCCGAAATTATCAGGCTCAAGTGCATATTACCCATCCTGCACAATCTGTTGTGTAAATGTTGGGAAGCGGGATATATACCACAGGATATGCGCGTTGCTAACATCATTACCCTATACAAAGGCAAAGGTGACCGCGGTGACTGTAACTGTTATCGTGGAATATCCCTTTTAAGTATAGTAGGTAAATTATTTGCTCGGTTAGTCTTAATAAGACTCCAGAAACTTGCTGATCGTGTATATCCCGAATCGCAATGTGGATTCCGCGCCCAACGTTCCACAACAGATATGATCTTTACACTTCGCCAACTGCAGGAAAAGTGTAGAGAGCAGAAAACACCTCTGTTTGTGGCGTTCGTCGACCTTAACAAAGCCTTCGATACCGTCAGCAGAGAAGGACTCTATACTGCACTTTTAAACATCGGGTGCCCTCCGAAACTACTAAGCCTCATTAAATCCTTCCACGAGGACATGAAAGGATCTGTTGTTTTTAACGGCAATACATCCGAGCCGTTCGAAATGCGTAGAGGTGTTCGCCAAGGCTGCGTGTTAGCTCCTACCCTGTTTGGTATTTTCTTCTCATTGCTTTTTAAAGTTGCTTTCGGCGATGACCAACAGGGTATACACCTGCACACTAGAACTGACGGGAAGCTGTACAATATCTCGCTTCTTAAGTCAAAGCGTAACCGCGATGACTTATTCGTCGATAGCCTTTTGTTCGCTGACGATGCAGCCTTCGTTGCTAATTCTCAAAGTGAGCTTCAAGACATTGTTGATAAGTTTTCCCACGCGTGTTCTCTGTTCTCAATGTCCATTAATGCCAAAAACAGTAGTGCTAGCTCAAGGTGGAGAAACACCACGTATTTTGCTCGGTGGCGTTCCTTGAACATAGTTGACAAGTTTTGCTACTTGGGGTCGACTGTGTCGAACAATCTCACCCTCGATGCTGAGATCAATACTCGTATCGGCAAAGCGGCGACCATGTTCGGCAGGCTCAGTACAAGAGTATGGAATAATAAACACCTGACCACAAAAACCAAGATAATTGTTTACCAAACTTGCGTTCTAAGCATACTCTTGTATGGAGCTGAAACCTGGACTTCGTACGCAAAACAAGAACGTCGACTCGACACATTTCATATGCGCTGCGTAAGAAACATCTTGCATATAACTTGGCAGGACAGAGTCACAAACGAGCGAGTTCTAGAAATTGCACAGCTGCCTAGCTTTACCGCTTTGCTTAAGCAAAGACGATTGCGGTGGCTAGGGCATGTGTACCGCATGGAACCTTCGCGTCTACCGCGGCGTGTCCTGCTTGGCGCCGTAGCTAACGCCAAAAGAGGAGTTGGAAGACCGATGCTACGTTTCAAAGATTGCGCCAAACGGGACATGGCTGCGTTTGACATCGACCATCAAAGCTGGGAGAAGCTTGCTGAGAATAGGGATGTATGGAGAAAGCGTGTGTTTGATGGGCGTAAAGCTCACGATGATGCCTGGTTCGCTGGTCTCGCAAACAAAAGGCAAAAACGACATCTAAACATGCATGTGCCAGTCTCTAATTCCACCTTCGTTTGTAGAGCGTGCGGAAAGTCATGCCGCTCCCGTATCGGCTTATACAGCCATGAAAAATCTTGCCTCAGACACTGAATAAATCGTCTGTCACAGACGTATGAGGCCAATGACACTCTCCCACACCATTCTACACCGTCTAATACCATTACGCACCATCTCAAGAAAATACTACACTTTTGTTAATAGTGTACCACCTGTACGCTTAATCTATGAATTTCGCCGAAATATGGCCGCTGACTCTGACCGCTCGGTAAAATAATAGAAAATATTAATTTGAGACGTATGATTAACTGATAATCAGAGTACTTAACGTAAGAAAAGTCACTACGTGGGTTTTATTTATTGTGTCCGAGTTATTCGTGCAGTATCTAAGCACATACGAAGGCATTTTGAGAAATTTCTGGATCGTCTCGACGCGTGTGTATCTATCTAGCGGGGTCCCCTGAGGTATAACGATGAAATATATGAAAATGAATAGGCTTTTCAATGTACTTCACGACTTTGATAATAAAATCCAATGTACCTCATTCATTTTTGGAAAAAAGCCAAAAAACTACGTGATCTGGCTAGCGGGCTACTTTTTCATTTCAAACCAAAAATAAATTATAAGTATACAGTTCGATTCGCCTTCCAATGTACTCACCAAAACAGGTAATAAATCTTTAAAAAGTTTGTTATTTTACGCGAAATACCACAACAAAAGATTTCTCTATCCAGCGGGCTACTTTTTATATTTACCACGTACAGACTTGAGAAATATACCATTTGGTTGCATTTTCAATGTACCCCTCAGTTTTGCTAAGTTTGATGTGAGATAATATCCTGATGCAAAAATATTTTGAAAAAACGATAATGCCTATATACAGGATGCTGTACAAACGTAAAACTCCATTATGGTTATGTGTGCGTTCAAATGTCAACCATTTTTAGCAAGGAATTAGAAATGAAAGTAAGGAACATAGTTGACATTCACACGAATTTACCATATCAATGATTACCTAACTGATTTACTACCAAATTTACAATATTTTTTATCATGCTTGTAGGTGTAACCCCCTGTAGTAAAAAACTCTGAGGCATGTAGGTATGGTTTGCAAAAATGTTGCAGTGTTGTTGTTAAAAGTGGCCTCTGTCAAGAATGGTCAATTTTGCCAATGTCCAGTTAGAGGTTACAAGCTTATAAAAAGGGTTCAAACGAAAATAAAATTAGGTCGGTCGTGACGTGCACGTCATCACGCGCGTAACTATGATGTTGTAATGCATGGGATCGTACGAGACACGGCACGTGATCAACTGACGGCGACATGTGATGACGCCAATGACGTCAATGTGCCGCCTCTCATGCAATTGCGTACATTTAAATCGGTACGCAGCACGCATTTGTTCGTTCTGCATACGGAAGTGGTGTGTTCTGCCCTTCAACCTGGCCACACATTGCCTCAGTGTGCAGGATGTATGCGTGCGCGTGATCACGCGCGTACCGGTTGTAGGGATTGCAATCCCGCATCTGATTCAATCCCGCGGGATTCATTTGCGGGATTGGTCCAATCCCGCGCGGATCCCGCGGGATCCCGCATCTTTGTAATCATGTTAAAAATCTTATTTGAAATACAAATTTTTCTTTAAAAATCGACTTTACTTCAATAAAAGTTGTCGTTCCTGTCATGTGGAGCTAAAATAACTAAACAAAATTGAGATAAGTGTAATCAAATTTATTTCGTATTTAGAGCTGTGTTCAATATTACCCTTTTTTCTTACTACTGCTAATATTAACTTGTTTAACCCTCTCTCATACATGTGACAGGGGGGCAAGAATTGTTTTTATTTGTCTACAATATTTAACAGGGTATCGTTGAATAGGTATTTTAAAACTACGGGAGAAAATGTTACTATCTCAAGATATTTGCTTTTAAAAAGGGCGTTTTTGAGTCGTAAATTGTTCCAGCTGTAAGTACTAAAGCATATAGCTATAAATTTGAAAAAATAAATAATAATATAGGTCTTAATCTAAAGTCATCATAAAAATATGTACAATGGATACTGTACCAATTAAGTTTTAAGAAAAATATAAAAGGTTTTCTATCTGCGTTTAAAATTAACTTTGTAACTCTAAAAACCTAATATTTAAACTACAAAACCCTATTTGTGGGCGTATCTGACACACCCTTAGCCAGTTTGTTTTAATAATATAAATGAATTCTAATATTGTATTGACTAAAAATCAGAATTAGGGCACATTTAATTCAAAACTTTCATCATACTTATCAAATAACAAATTTCCAATTTACTACCAACAGCTGGGACTACCTATGGTGATAACATAACTTCTTCTTTTCGTGTGGGACACCGAGTCGTTCAACGACACGAAGAACCCTGGTGTCAGAGATTTTTAAATCTAGCGTCTAGATAACTGATAAGTTATAGAAGAATGCTCTTAATCAAAGAAAAGAGTATTATTGGTTTTACGAGTATTACCCACCCTACGTCTCAAAGAACTACATTTAACAGATACTCTTTCACCTTCTACGCTAATAGTTTAGAATGTTTTGATAGTTAAGACATATTTTTAGGTAATGAATGTCGAGTTTTTGCCATTCGGAAGCAAAAGTTGACTTGTTTTTGGTGCGAGTTTTCAATGTGCGGGATCCGCGGATCCGCGTTTTGAAGGTGCGGGATCCCGCAAAGCCAAAAATAGCGCGGGATCCCGGGAGCGCTATCCCGCCAAGCGTGGTGAGTACGGCAATACCCCCCGATAGGGGGAGGCCCATGTCCAGCAGTGGACTGTTGTGGCTGTTATGGTAACATTGGCTATGAATGGCATCAATTTAGAATGAAAATTTTGTAGTTCCGTTTTATGTAATTTCTACTCTTTTTTTCTGGACTGTAAGTGTAAACATTGAATTAAGAATTTCAATTGAAGAGTTAAAACTAAATATTCAATCATCACTTATATAATCATGACTAATTTAGTGACTGAATTTTTAGTTTTATTCGTCAATCGATTGAAAATATTAGTGATTCTGCCTGCCAAAACTGCTATCGCCTTCCATTGTCACAACAACACAATTTATTCACGACCACAAGCCGAAATTCCGCTAAAATGAACCAAACATCAACCAAAACAATCTTCGAAACTTCTTCAAATCACTTGTCAAATTCAAAATGTGAGGTTGCACTGGCAGATAGCTAGAACAGTGACAGACGGCTATCGAGCGGGGCGCCCTGCTCTATAGACTAAATAACTATCGAGCGGGGCGCCCCGCTCTTTAGACACTTCCTATTATAAAATAAAAATGAATAAATAAACATTGAATGTTTTTTTGCTGATCTTACAGATCTGTTTTTGGATATTTTACAATTATTCAATGCTTTTATAAATAAAACTTAGTAAAACTGAGGGGTTCATTGAAAATGCAACCAAATGGTATATTTCTCAAGTCTGTACGTGGTAAATATAAAAAGTAGCCCGCTGGATAGAGAAATCTTTTGTTGTGGTATTTCGCGTAAAATAACAAACTTTTTAAAGATTTAATACCTGTTTTGGTGAGTACATTGGAAGGCGAATCGAACTGTATAATTATAATTTATTTTTGGTTTGAAATGAAAAAGTAGCCCGCTAGCCAGATCACGTAGTTTTTTGGCTTTTTTCCAAAAATGAATGAGGTACATTGGATTTCATTATCAAAGTCGTGAAGTACATTGAAAAGCCTATTCATTTTCATATATTTCATCGTTATACCTCAGGGGACCCCGCTAGATAGATACACACTCTCGAGTGTCGCGGCACGTCGCGGCAGGCGCCTGGCTCAAACCATGGTCACAGAATATATAATAGTACTAGGGTACAGAAAATTTACTCCCTAACAAAAGCCATGGTTAGGTATAAAAAGATACCTACTCAGGGCTTAGCCGACCGCCCGCGAGCGAAATTGAAACTTATTGCTGCGCACGAACGGCTCAATCTCCACTGAACGCCGCCGGACAATGACCCGGCCGCGCGCGCTCGCAAAGGGTTGTCACAATAATCGAGTAGGTATTTAATTTATCTGTTCAGTACATATTTATTCTAGGTAACTACAAGACAAGTATTGCAAGTGTTTTTAAATCGAATTTAAAATAAGCTAGCGTAACATTATACAATAGTAAGTACCTACCTACCTACCTACCTACTTATCTTATGAGACGATAGAAAGTGAAGCTCACACAAACTTGATACCTACCTACCGACCTACCTATCTTTTTATCACTATGAATTTGTTCACAGTCTGGTTAGGACTCGAACGACCTGAGGCAAAATGGTTCCGTACTTTGGAAGGCACGTTAAGCTGTCGGTCCCAGTTGTTGTCTAAAGTATAATTAATTACCTACCTAGACGCTTGTTGGTTAACACAACATTGGTATTATTATTCACGTGCAAGTGCGATGGAAATAAGCAGCGCGGTCGGTCGGGGCCTGTGGCGGCGGCGAGCGACGATGCGCGAACGCGAGCGCGCTGCTTATTTCCATCGCACTCGCACGTGAGCGCAGCATCAAGGGTTAGAACGAGACAACGCTGTTGTTGGTATGAAATATCTTTGCAACAAAAATATACCTACAGTAAATTGCGTATTTCGGCTGTAAAATTTAAGTATTTACTTTGGTAGTGTTTCTTACTTACTTACGTTTTGTAAACAGTGCCTAAGTAGGTACTAAGAATGTAGGTAGGTATATCATCATGGTATCTACGTTGTTTGTTTAAATAAAACCCAGAAGTAGGTACCTATACTCTGGACTATGCTCTGGACAATGTTTGAATGTTAGAAATAGCAACAAGTAGGTGAAAATTACCAAAATACAATTTTAGAAGGAACTTAACTTTCCATCTCCTTCGGAATAACGAAAAATCTTATTTCCGGGTTACTTTTTATATTGTTTTTACACGTGTGTATCTATCTAGCGGGGTCCCCTGAGGTATAATGATGAAATATATGAAAATGAATAGGCTTTTCAATGTACTTCACGAATTTGATAATGAAATCCAATGTACCTCATTCATTTTTGGAAAAAAGCCAAAAAACTACGTGATCTGGCTAGCGGGCTACTTTTTCATTTCAAAACAAAAATAAATTATAATTATACAGTTCGATTCGCCTTTCAATGTACTCACCAAAACAGGTATTAAATCTTTAAAAAGTTTGTTATTTTACGCGAAAGACCACAACAAAAGATTTCTCTATCCAGCGGGCTACTTTTTATATTTACCACGTACAGACTTGAGAAATATACCATTTGGTTGCATTTTCAATGTACCCCTCAGTTTTGCTAAGTTTGATGTGAGATAATATCCTGATGCAAAAATATTTTGAAAAAACGATAATGCCTATATACAGGATGCTGTACAAACGTAAAACTCCATTATGGTTATGTGTGTGTTCAAATGTCAACCATTTTTAGCAAGGAATTAGAAATGAAAGTAAGGAACATAGTCGACGTTCACACGAATTTACCATATCAATGATCACCTAACTGATTTACTACCATATTTACAATATTTTTTATCATGCTTGTAGGTGTAACCCCCTGTAGTAAAAAACTCTGAGGCATGTAGGTATGGTTTGCAAAAATGTTGCAGTATTGTTGTTAAAAGTGGCCTCTGTCAAGAATGGTCAATTTTGCCAATGTCCAGTTAGAGGTTACAAACTTATAAAAAGGGTTCAAACGAAAATAAAATTAGGTCGGTCCGAATTCCTTCATCTTTTATAGTTTCTTTTTATATAATTTCTTCCGTTTTATGTTCAACAAAAGTTTTTGTAAAGCTAGGCAGTACCAGTCTTTCACCTTCGCCTCTCCGGAAAAAATTGGCAACTCGAACCATTGGACTGGTATTTTCAAAGGTTCCTATTTTTTCTTTTCCTTTTCATGAACAATGAAGGACTCCTTTTGTTTTATCCGTCAATGGCAGACGTATTTTAAATTATTTTCTTTTATTTTATTTTTACTTGGATACGAAATGATTATTTCGATAGTATTATAAGCAGTGAAGTACCCTAACTGTAGACATTGAATAGAGAATTTCAATTGAAGAGATTACAAGACATTTCCGGATGGTTCAAGAGGATGTTTCTGGCGCCTGTTTAGAAAACATTATGTTCTCCCTGCTGGAGCCACTTACCGTCCGGCGCAGCAACGCTGGAATCTTAATTATACGAGCACGCGGGTGAAGCCATGGGTAAAAAGCTAGTATTTTTATAATAACACTTAACTATTTTCTGATGCTAACATCTATGTCGATGCTCAGTTTTAGATTTTTAAGTCTAATCTCTGCGCTTTGATCTAGACTTCCTTCATCTTTTACAGTTTTTTTTTTATAATTTCTTCCGGTTTATGTTCAACAAAAGTTTTTGTAAAGCTAGGCAGTATAGTCTTTCATCTTCGCCTCTCCTGAATGGAACACCATGAAAAAAAAGTGGCAACTCTAACCATTGCACTGGTATTTTTGTTTTACTTCTCATAAACATTTCTTTTATCCGTCAATGGCAGATGTATTTTCAAATCAAATTATTTATTTTATTTTTACTCGGATATTCAATGATTAACTTAAATTGTATTATAACACAGACCTACTAAACCTGGTATGGACTGGAACTAATCTGTTCTGTCAATGTAGAATGCGGAAAAATAATGTTATTTCCTTTTCTCTCAAATGGTTTTCTGTAAGGAGATTGAGATAAAATATTGTCTGTCAGATCCCTTTAATTTTCGAACGCGACTGTTTCGCCATTTTATGGTGCCAACAATTTATGGTACTTCAAGTGTCAAAGTCTTGTAAACAAAGTGCGATTTATTCGTATTTTTCATGAAATATTATTTTTGCGGTGCATTTTTAGTGATAAAAGACTAAATTAAGGCCGCTATAGAGCTTTTCACGAAGCCCATACAATTTTCCCTGCCAGACCTCTCGGAGCGTCATTTTGCGAAAAACATGGGGATGTTTGAATATTTTTTACAGTGATATTATGAATAAAAATAAATATATTTTTCTGCAATTAGATTAAGTACATCTTCTTAAATAACATATATTTTTTATAAATCTTTACTACTGTTATTTTTTCATACAGAAGCCGTTATAATGGCGCTTTATTTTGCAAAAAATCGTATATAAAAACGTGGTATTATTCTATATTTCTGAATAAAATTGTAAAATGTTCACTGTAGACTTTGTTCTCAAATATATACTCTATTTTTTTGTATCATTGATATTTTTTTACAGTGAACCAAAACTCTAAAACTCACGCTTGATTTGAGGTCTTTTCCTGAATTTTGGTTTTGTCGCTTTAGATATCGCTGTTTGTAACAGGTTTAAAACTAAAATGTTAATATTTACATTGTACATTTTTTAGATGAAAATATGCTTGATTAAATGTTCAAGTAACATATTATTTTTACATAACGGTTTTCGAGAAACTCGCATGTTTATAAAGCCAATATTTGCAAATTTGCTAGAAAAAATTGAATGCGGTCAAGGAAATGACATCATGCCTGACTATTCCATAATACTCGCCCTGAAATTAGTTTGCACACGTAAGTACACAAATCTGCTATTTTACTCGAACTTTATAAAATTATATGTAATTAAAAGCCACGAGCATTTATTTTTCGCTATAAAGCAGCAAACTATAAACATTTTTTTCCCCAATATATCATTAATTACTTTATTTCTGGTGATACTGATTTCATACAAACTGATCGTCGGCTAGGGTTGGGGTAGTACATAAAGTCACGGTATCGATATATTTTGCCAGAATTCGTAAGAATGAAAGGAAATAATGAATTTGGAGAGTTCAATTCGAAAGTTATAATGTGCCAAAGTACTTAACAACTAAAACTTAGTTCTTTAAAGGATTTTATATATACTTGTTTAATAATTTAAAAATATTTTTTTACAGAAGCAGAAAAAGGAAATGGCTTGATATTATTGGCACTGAAAATATAAATCCACGTCATGGAAAAATATTTACATGCTCCCTGTATTTTGGTGTCGAATGTTATAACAGAACTCTAGATAAATTATGCCTACGTGAAGAAGCCTTGCCAACCCCTTTTTGGTACAAGCTAAGGAAAATGATAGGTCTGTTTTGACTGAGCAGCAACAGGAGCAAAGTGGAAGGAAAAGGAAAATTTCTGGAAAAGCACAAAAAATTCAACCTGTGTTAACAAAACAAATACCTAAATTATGTTTAAATTATTAATTTTGGTTTTGGATTGATTATTATTATCATAAATGTTTACCCCGATAACTTGTTTTTCTTTTTAACCATTTATTTACCTACTACACACAAAAAGCAGTTAAGTATTATGAAAATAAGCATAATACAGTAGTAAGGTAGGTACACAAAAAATATCACAACAGCGTAGGCATAATGCCCGTCGTAACCATCATCAACTTCCTACCCAATTACTTGGGGTCGGCGCAACATGTTTTGTATGAACACAAAATCATGTTGCAAAAGGATTTGGCTATGTTTTATGACCGGCCGCCTACCTGACGTCAACCCTCTTTGGGAATGACGTCAAATCGTGACCCAAATTGCATAATTGGATCGTTCATAGGCAGTTACCGACTATCGATATCGATTTTTGGGTCCAAAATGATTACAACCCTACAAAAATCCGCCATTTTATGAGTCCAACATTGTTTGACATTCACGCACATTCAGAGGGTACAGCCAGTCCATAGGTTTAGTAGGTCTGTGTATTATAAGCAGTGAAGTACCCTACAGTGCAGCAAAAAAGAGTAGACAAAAATGAGGGCGCCACTATGTATGAAATTTAAAAATTGAATGGCAACATTGGCTATGAATGGCATCAATTTAGAATGAAAATTTTGTAGTTCCATTTTATGTAATTTCTATTTTTTTTTCTGGACTGTAAGTGTAAACATTGAATTAAGAATTTCAATTGAAGAAGACATTTCCGGATAGATCAAGAGGATGTTCCTAACACCTGCAGAAGACACTATAGTCTCCCTGCTGGAGCCATCACTCGTCCGGCGCAGCAGCGCTGGAATCTTATATTGCGTGTTACAAAACAACCAATAATGCTTAAAGTAGGTCAAAAAACTGAACAACTTTCCCCATGGAATATGGGTCGAAATATGAAAAAAAAATTGACCTCCCATACAAAATTAACTTTTTCTTTTTTTTAATTTGTATGACACATTCATTGGTTGTTCTGTAATACGTTGTATAACTGACACTGGCAGAATTACCCAAGATGGGTAAAAGTCGATATTATAAAATAATAAATGAATAAATAAACATTGAATGTTTTTTTGCTGATCTTACAGATCTGTTTTTAGATATTTTACAATTATTCAATGCTTTTATAAATAAAACTTAGCAAAACTGAGGGGTACATTGAAAATGCAACCAAATGGTATATTTCCCAAGTCTGTACGTGGTAAATATAAAAAGTAGCCCGCTGGATAGAGAAATCTTTTGTTGTGGTATTTCGCGTAAAATAACAAACTTTTTAAAGATTTAATACCTGTTTTGGTGAGTACATTGGAAGGCGAATCGAACTGTATAATTATAATTTATTTTTGTTTTGAAATGAAAAAGTAGCCCGCTAGCCAGATCACGTAGTTTTTTGGCTTTTTTCCAAAAATGAATGAGGTACATTGGATTTCATTATCAAATTCGTGAAGTACATTGAAAAGCCTATTCATTTTCATATATTTCATCGTTATACCTCAGGGGACCCCGCTAGATAGATACACACTTTTTACACATATGTACACTGCAGTATTTGCGAGGTCCATGCCTAGCCATTTTTTACTTTTAAATCCACTTTTTAAACACAAAACAACACTTCCGTAAATTTTGGAACAATCCGAATACGTGCGGTGAATCTCGCGCGCGGCAACCGACTGAGATTAGCCCCTTCAAGTGGCACCCGGGCGGGTAATACCTAAACCGCGGAGTGAAACCCCCCTGCCATGGTATAATAAGATACTCCGCCTGGTATTTCTTTCCGAGACTCGTGAACCACGTGACCAACACAAGACTACGTCATCATGCTTGTGGGTTACCAGAATTACCCACTCTTATGATGTTTTTGTAAATCATTTATGATACTGTTAACTAATAAATACAATTGAAGTGTTGTTGTAAAGTTCAAGTTAATACACACGTAAATCTAAATTATAAAATATTTTAACCCATTGTTCTGAGATTGAATTTACCCCATAACGTATTTTATTGAAATAAAGTGGCAATACTAAGTGACGTTGTCTTGTGTTTCTCTGGGAAGGAAAGACCATGTTTTATTAGACTATGGCTCAAACTAAATGAGGTTGTGATTGCCGTCTCTAAGTAGTGTTACAAAATGTGTATACTGCATTTCAAATAGGATGGGTAGGCTGACGTTTTGTGACATAGTGTTGCCGGCACTCGACTACAAAATATCTGAAAACTAGTCTGGCGGGTTCCAATCGGATCCGATGATACCCAGAAGGGTTGATTAAAATTTAACTACATATATTGAACCCTTACTTTTTAACCACATTCCTTTCCTACACTTGACTTGTACATTTTTTGCGATTTTCGTTGTCTATTCTAATGTTTTACCCATGGATACCCATTATTACCCATCGGTTGTTTCGGGTAGAGGAGCTCTAGTACTTCGGATTGGTCGTGGTCTGCCGCGGCGCAGCTTGGCACGTTTGGCGGAGTAGTTAAAAGTTTGCCCTCTGAAAAAAGTTAAAAATATCTCATCGAAGAATAGAATGAGACATGGCTGTAGCGATAGGAGCAGTTTAGTAAAGCGTATAAATCTTGGTCTGCCAGCTGCTATCTTGGCACGTTTGGCGGAGTAGCTAAAAGTATGCCCTCGTAAAAAAGTAAAAAATATCACATCGAAGAATAGAATGAAAATATATCGTACCGATAGCTTGCTTGAGTCTGCCTACATATATACTCGTCTGCCTGACCACAGCCTGGCAGTTTTCCAGGTCCGACCACTTATACTTTTTTTTGATTAAATAAAGACCACTTATACTTAAATTTTTATTCCTTCGAACAACAGAATGAAACTAAGTTGTAATAATAGTTAATTTAAAGCTGATCACATATCCCTTGGTCTGCCTGAGCTCAGTTCGGTAGTTTCTACGGTGCGGTCACTTTTCACTCTCAGTAAATTTCAATTTTAAAGGACCTTGACTTTGATTATTAGTGAGTGGGCCCCGTCAATAAAATGAAAATTTGTCAGTGTACAGTAGTGAGATTTACAGATCTCAATGTCTAGATGAAGAAAATGTTTTCCCAAGTACTATGTTTTTGAAAAAATTACTACGCATACATCTGAAGTTGTAGATTCTTGAAATTAACATACTTATTCTTCATCTAGACATTGAGAGATTACAGCTCTGTAAATCTCACTTCTATAACGTTTATAATTTGAAATAACAAGTTATGTAGTAGTGTTTAATCGAACGAAAAAATAATCGGTTTCTATCTACAAAAATGATAAAACTGGAGGACTGGAGCAAAGTGGTTGAAAATGACAAAGACAATTTGTGCTCCACGTTTGGGGGTGGGGGGATGGGAAGACATTATAATCTTATTGACAACCAATTAGTCACACATTTAAGCGAGAATTAAAGAGACTCATCTGATGAAGAATAACAATTTAAGTAGTATATAATATTAACACAATAAAATGCCTTTTTTAGGTTATTTATTAGGGTAATAATACTCGATATAGGTAATCGTTTCTTTTTGGTTCGATTTTCTTTTCACCCTTCTACATCTCTAGTGAAGTTGCCGGCGAGGATCATTAGATGCGATTTCGGATATTTTTAAGTATGAGCCGATCCTAACGTGGCATCACAGAGGTGGTGGGTTAGCGCGTGCATTTACGCGCTCGCCACAACTGGCGTGTTGTAAACAACCGATGGGTAATAATGGGTATCCATGGGTAAAACATTAGAATAAACAACGAAAATCGTAAAAAAAAATTACAAGTCAAGTGTAGGAAAGGAATGTGGTTAAAAAGTAAGGGTTCTATATAGTTAAATTTTAATCGACCCTTCTGGCAGGCCGGCGGCACTCGATTGAAATATAGGGGACAAAATTTTGACCAGGCTAAAACATGCGTAATGCTTGTACTGACAGGCGTGTATGCTTTTGTGTGCGTGGCAGGGCTACCACCTGCTACCCACAATCGGAGCGACTGAACAGGCGCGACAGCACTATACAATTACACCTATAAGTGCCTCTCTCTCGCACATACTGCATTTCACATAGGATGGGTAGGCTGACGTTTTGTGACATAGTGTTGCCGGCACTCGACTACAAAATATCTGAAAACTAGTCTGACGGGTTCCAATCGGATCCGATGTTACCCAGAAGGGTCGATTAAAATTTAACTATATTGGATCCTTACTTTTTAACCACACTCCTTTCCTACACTTGACTTGTACATTTTTTTTACGATTTTCGTTGTTTATTCTAATGTTTTACCCATGGATACCCATTATTACCCATCGGTTGTTTACAACACGCCTGGTGTGGAAAGCTACACCACCACTTCTATGATGCCACGTTAGGATCGGCTCATACTTAAAAATATCCGAAATCGCATCTAATGATCCGCGCCGGCAACTTTACTAGAGATGTAGAAGGGTGAAAAGAAAATCGAAACAAAAAGAAACGATTACCTATATCAAGTTTTATTACCCTAATAACCTAAAAAAGGCATTTTATTGTGTTAATATTATATACTACTTAAATAGTTATTCTTCATCTGATGAGTCGCTTTAATTCTCGCTTAAATGTATGACTAATTGGTTGTCAATAAGATTATTGATTTGTATAATGTCTTCCTTCCCCACCCCAAACGTGGAGCACAAATTGTCTTTGTCTTTTTCAACCACTTTGCACCAGTCCTCCAGTTTTATCATTTTTGTAGATAGAAACCGATTATTTTTTCGTTCGCTTAAACACTACTACATCACTAGTTATATTTCAAATTATAAACGTCACCGTACCCATCTTATGTGAAAAAACTCTTTTTCCAATAAGATCTCAATCTGACATTGAAAGTGAAAAAAATATATATCACACACTATGTCAAAGTTACCGCGCGGGAATACCTACTCGGGCGGGGTTTGGTATGATAAACGTAGTAGGTCATATTTTTGGCTCCAGATACTGTGTCCATCAGAATGGCGGGTGTATAATCTCGAAATAAATCAAGATTAAATGTATTAAATGTACACTAAATGAACGTATTTGTACTTAAATATCCATGTCGTACATTTATCAGATGCTTAGATACAACGATTTCAAAATGACCAGCCATTCTGACGTCAGGATGGCGGGTGTATTTTAAACGGATGCACTAAACCTGACAATTCCTGTATCAAATAAATGTACACTAAATGTAAGTATTTGTACTTAAATATCCATGTCGTACATTTATCAGATGCTTAGATATAACGATTTCAAAATGACCAGCCATTCTGACGTCAGGATGGCGGGTGTATTTTAAACGGATGCACTAAACCTGACAATTCCTGTATCAAATAAATGTACACTAAATGTACGTATTTGTACTTAAATATCCATGTCGTACATTTATCAGATGCTTAGATATAACGATTTCAAAATGACCAGAATGGCTGGTCATTTTGTAAACGGATGCACTAAACCTGACAATTCCTGTATCAAATAAATGTACACTAAATGTACGTATTTGTACTTAAATATCCATGTCGTACATTTATCAGATGCTTAGATATAACGATTTCAAAATGACCAGAATGGCTGGTCATTTTGTAAACGGATGCACTAAACCTGACAATTCCTGTATCAAATAAATGTACACTAAATGTACGTATTTGTACTTCAATATCCATGTCGTACATTTATCAGATGCTTAGATATAACGATTCATCCTGACGTCAGAATGGCTGGTCATTTTGAAATCGTTATATCTAAGCATCTGATAAATGTACGACATGGATATTTAAGTACAAATACGTACATTTAGTGTACATTTATTTGATACAGGAATTGTCAGGTTTAGTGCATCCGTTTAAAATACACCCGCCATCCTGACGTCAGAATGGCTGGTCATTTTGAAATCGTTATATCTAAGCATCTGATAAATGTACGACATGGATATTTAAGTACAAATACGTACATTTAGTGTACATTTAATACATTTAATCTTGATTTATTTCGAGATTATACACCCGCCATTCTGATGGACACCAGATACTTCGACTTTTTGTTTTGGAAAACCTTGCGTTAGATGCGTACTACACATTTACTTAGATTATACATACTAAACTAACAAATTCTTACTGTACTTACGCTTTAACAACTTAACTTAACTTAACTTACTTACCTTGATTCCTCTGATGGAAATCGAAAAACTTTCAGTTCTTTATCGTCTCTGGTATTTTTGAAGCACCCGAACACGCTACAATAATGCGCCATTGTATACTTTTACAAAAATTTTGCTCACAAAATTCCTAGTAATTACCTACCGTAGCGCGACGTGGCAACCAAATGTAAGTATCCTCTCATATCCTCTGACCGCAGGGCGACCTTTTACACGGGCGTCGTTTTCCCCTTACGTCGAGCCTCTCTGTTTCGAGCTCCATTGCGTCGAGCCGCCGCTTTGTTCCCTATACGTTGGGCCTGCCTAAGATAGGGTATCAGAAAGTACAGTCCGCAGAAATATTTTACAGAAATTATTGTTTTTAGGCAATAACTACATTGTATAGTAATACTGACAGGTTGTCAGCCTCTTACCCGCACCAAAGAAATTAATCAACTGTGCATGCTACACTACTAGTTTCTTTGGAAAAGTTGTAGGTCTTGCCAAGATCTACATTTTAAGTGACAGATGTCAAACTTTAAACTCGTTTATCTCGTTAACTGTGAATGCTTCACTATTGGTTTGTTTGGAAAAGTTGTAGGCCTTAACGAGATCTACATGACAGGTGTCAGCTGTCATACTAAAAAGTCGTTTATATCGGAAACTATGCGTGCTAGACTATTGGTTTCTTCGGGAAAGTTGTAGGCCTTAACGAGATCTATATGACAGGTGTCAGCTGTCATACAAAAAAGTCGTTTATATCGTAAACTAAACGTGCTAGACTATTGGTTTCTTTGGGAAAGTTGTAGGCCTTAACGAGATCTACATGACAGGTGTCAGCTGTCATACTAAAAAGTCGTTTATATCGGAATCTATGCTTGCTAGACTATTGGTTTCTTCGGGAAAGTTGTAGGCCTTAACGAGATCTACATGACAGGTGACAGCTGTCAAACTTTAAACTCGTTTATCTCTTTAACTGTGCATGCTACACTACTAGTTTCTTTGGAAAAGTTGTAGGTCCGGACGACATCTACAGTTTAGGTGACAGCTGTCAAACTTTAAACTCGTTTATCTCGTTAACTGTGAATGCTACACTAGTAGCTTTTAAGCTGTCACCTGTCATTTTGATCTCGTTAAGGCCTATAACTTTCCCGAAGAAACCAATAGTCTAGCACGCACAGTTTCCGATATAA
Source organism: Phthorimaea operculella (assembly GCA_024500475.1). Lineage (NCBI taxonomy): Eukaryota > Metazoa > Arthropoda > Insecta > Lepidoptera > Gelechiidae > Phthorimaea > Phthorimaea operculella. The sequence continues at coordinate 568,978 of JANFCV010000076.1, read as the reverse complement.
ACAACTTTTTAGTATGACAGCTGACACCTGTCATGTAGATCTCGTTAAGGCCTACAACTTTCCCGAAGAAACCAATAGTCTAGCACGCACAGTTTCCGATATAAACGACTTTTTAGTATGACAGCTGACACCTGTCATGTAGATCTCGTTAAGGACTACAACTTTCCCGAAGGAACCAATAGTGAAGCATTCACAGTTAACGAGATAAACGAGGTTTTAGTTTGACAGCTGTCACCTAAATTGTAGGTCTCGTCAAGATGTTAAACTTTTTCTAAGACACTGACAGTATTAAACAAATCAAATCAAAATAGATTTTGTTGAGAACTGTACTCGATGTTAAGCGGCACGATGCCACGAGGCACGGCGCAAAGAAGCCCGATACAGAGAGGCTCGACGTAAGGGGAAAACGACGCCCCGTCCACAATTCGACAGCGGAATGGGGTGAGGTAGATATCAGAGAGGGGGTGTCAGTGTCGCTTCTTAGCGGTTAGCTATAGTTAGTATTCTTTGCTTCTGGGTAACATCGGATCCGATTGGAACCCGTCAGACTAGTTTTCAGATATTTTGTAGTCGAGTGCCGGCAACACTATGTCACAAAACGTCAGCCTACCCATCCTATTTGAAATGCAGTATAGAGCTCCTCTACCCGTACATAGCTAAAATATTCTATTCTTTTATGAGATAGGGGTGAGACCAGCCGCCGCTCGGACTATGAGGACCCCGCTATAATTGTAGGTAAATACAAAATCGTATTTTTTCTAATGCTAACCGATATAAAATGTGACGAGGTTTGACTAATTATTCAGTGTTTTGTTGGACCACCGTAATTATGTTTTTCTCCAAATTAATATTTGCCTGAATTTTTAATAACGTAAGAAATTGAAAAAAAAAAAACGAAAATAGCTCCCTCATTGTGCGCGTACCCAACAATGACAGTCCTACAAATCGGTCTAGTCTCATTAGTACGGTTGTTTTGTCCGGTCTCGTACTACTGATACTGTTTTAGTCTCACTAGTTCGGTTATGTTATGACGTATAACCGAACTAATGATACTTAAATAGTATCACTAGTCAGGTTAAGGATTTACACTAAAAATACAACTTAAATAAATACTAAAAAACAGGAACCAAAGCCTTTTTATTTGTAAAAAATAACACACCAGGTCGTGTGCTGCTGCTGGTAACAAGTTCGTATACCTACATAAGCATGACTGTGTTGGGGCCCAAACTGGATTTATGTACTTTTTCATGAATGTACTGGCGGATGCCAGTACATTGTATTTAATAGACGGTCTTGATGTTCGAAAACTTTTATTGAAGCATATAAAGAATAAAATAACAAATCACATTATTATTGAGAAACCAAAATAGTAACTTTTCTTTGTATCTAAGAGAAAAAACGGTTTCCAAGGAAGTAACAAAACTGTGTTTTGTTCTGCGCCTTGAGTTATGGATCGCAGACCATGAAGGTTGCCTTCATCCTGCCCCCTCCTCTTCGAGCTGGAGAGGGCATAGCTGAGAGACGGCCCGTGTGATAGGACCCTTTCTTGTTTTCACCTCCACCACACGAACCACCCCATCTGGGCCGGGGACTAATTTGACAATCCGCCCAAAGTGCCAGCTCATCACAGGCAGCTGACCATCGTTAATAATGACCAGATCGCCAATTTTGACATTTGCTCTATTGATCCACCACCTGCCTCGCTGCTGTAAATTACTGAAGTATTATTTTGTCCAGCGAGTCCAGAAACTGTGCCGCAGGCGCTCTAGCAGCTCGTTCCGGCTGATTGCGGTTTTCTTTTCGATTAGTGCCGGTGACGGTAATGTAATTAGAGGCCGCCCGATCAGGAAGTGCACCGGAGTAAGTAGACGTAAGCCTGATGGATCAGCTGACATCGAAGTCAGCGGTCGTGAGTTCATAACAGCCTCAATTTGCGCGAACGCTGTAGTTAACTCCTCAAACGTTAGACTCGTATTTCCTAAAATACGCTTCAGGTGGAACTTGGCAGCCTTCACACCGGCCTCCCAAATCCCGCCAAAATTAGGGGAATACGCGCCGTTGAATTTAACGCCGTCTCGGTTGCTGGCTCGCAAAAGCCTCCCTAATTCGTTCATTGCACCCACAAAGTTTTTACCGTTGTCGCAATATATGATGCGTGGCTTACCGTGCCTGGCAATAAAACGTCTGAGAGTAAGTATGAAGGCTTTAGTGGTCAAATCACTTACAACCTCAAGATGCACAGCTTTAACAGCCATGCAAACGAAAATACATTTTGACTCTCGACTGCCGCGACCTTTTCTGCTCGAAATAAGAAATGGCCCGGCAAAATCCGTACCAACATGCTCGAATACTGGAGCAGGGTTCACCCTCGAACTTGGTAATACTCCCATTATTGGCTGCTTTGATACTGCAGCTAGACGCTGGCAGCGCACACACTTATTAACCGTGGATCTAGCTAAAACCCTACCTCCTGTTGGCCAAAAATGATCACGAATAGAACTTAGCAACTGTTGAGGACCACAATGCAAAAGGCGGATATGTTCTTTCTCGAATAGTAACTTAGCAAAGTGATGTCTAGAATCTATCAAAATTGGGTGCACCTTATCAAAGGAGCAATGAGATGCTTGACTTATACGCCCTCCTACTCGAAGGATACCATCATTCTCGCTAATAAATGGATTCAACGAGACTATAGATGATTTTGCACATAGCCCTTTTTTAGCGCTCAACAAATGGATCTCTTGTGCAAACGACTCTTGTTGAGATAATTTAGCCAGCAAGGTAAGTGACTTCTCTAACTCTTGAGCAGTGAGACAGTCTTTAGTCTTCGTAGAATTCGGCCTACAGTTGGCTATGAATCGTAAAACATAGGCCATGATTCGTTGTAGTTTGTAGAGCCGTGACTATCTTTCGAATTGTATTAGTTTGTCCTTAATCTGAATACTAAGTATGACTTTTGTAGTGTATGAGGCTACACTGTCTCGTGTATTTATATCATGCATGGATCGGAACGTAAGTGTCGTGAAAAGGAACGTAACTCACATACGTCACTGAGTGACAGGGACAGACAGTCAGTCGAGTCTGAGTGATAAACAAGTGCGGACGTGACCCATGCAGGATGTACTTACAGGCGAGCCAGGTTGACGGGAACCGGATTCCACATCTGGCAACGAGGGATCTGAACCCTGGATTGATAAGAAAATCCGGTAAACCGTGAGTAAAGTGCATTTTTCCGTGGAAAAAGGAAGGCTAGGTTATGTATGGGTGTTTACGTCCGTACTGACAGCGAAAGCCGCAGGTTCGAACCCTGTTTTCCGTGCAAATGTGCCACGCTTGGGGAAAAGTCATCATGAAGTAACCCATACTATCGTGCTTTTGCTATGCCATGCCGCCCTTGGAAAGTCAATCATTTTCATGCCACCCCTGGAAATCGTAAACAAAATTCTTCATTAAACTGAAGTTTTCGTACATTCCATAACATGTTTTATATTTAAACAGTAAACATACACTTTGTCTAAGCGATGCAAAGCTAGAATAGTAATATACACTTATCGAAACAAAAATGTGTTATGTGTACAGTATACGACCTACAGAATCCAGCACCATTTATCATAAATATATGTTCTCCAAATAGATAAGTATGCGTAGTTTACCTACTTACCTATTTATAAAATATTTGGCATAGTTTAGATACTTGAAGCGGAGGAGGTAGTGCTATAATTTAAAAGCATATAGGCGACGATTTAACGTAAACAAAGATAACCTGTACAGCTAAGCAACAAATGTCGATCATTAAATTGAAAGCAGCTTACAAATTATGAAGTTGAACATTTGATTGTTGTGCCTAGCAGCATAAAACAACAGTCTTAGTTTGTAAGACAGACAAACTAGACTGGGAGTAGTCAAAGAACTTAGCTGATAACATTAAATTGTTGTGAATATTGTTTGAAAACAAACAATTTGATACTTAAATGTTTATTGGAATCAAGCACAAATTGTGTCGCTAGAAGCAGAAGTAATCTGGACATTAAATTGGTGATTCCAAGGAAAATAAATAAATGTTTGTTGGGTGGAACAGGCACATGATTGTGTTGCTAGCAGCAGCTGAATTTAGCTGAACATTAAATTGTGTGTTCCGACAAAAAACCTAAGGAGACAAATGTCTGCCAGGTAAATAAAAACCTAAGGTGATTAATTTCTGCCAGGTATATAAAAACCTAAGGAGATTAAATTCTGCCGGGTAAATAAAAACCTAAGGAGATTAAGTTCTGCCAGGTAAATAAAAACCTAAGGAGATTAAGTTCTGCCAGGTAAATAAAAATCTAAGGAGACGAAGGTCTGCCAGATATATAATACATTAAACTGTTTGTTCTGGCAAAATATCGATATTGCGTTATGTGCACAAAAACCTAAGGAGACAAATGTCTGTCAGGTATATACCTAATACATTAAATATTCTGGGAAGAATACCGCTATTACGCTATGTATTTAAACATAAACCTAGGGAGACAAATGTCTGTCAGGTATATAACACAAAATTGCGTAGTATATAAAAGTTTTATAGTACAACAAACAAGCGAATAATAATTTGAGCATTTGATCCATGATTCAAAATGAAATCCTACCTAATGACTTTCCGCCATAAGGAAGTTCAAGACAGTTAAAGAAATAAATAGGTTGGTAAAACCTGACATGTATATAACTAAAACTATGACTTACAGCAAAAGCAAGTACTTTGGGGGTTTTATGCAGCAAAATTACCTACCTACTCTGTGCCCCGTGTTGTGATACGCATGCTATCTACCTACAAAATAGGGAAGTACCCATGTAACTTTTAGAACCTACTTTAAATGAATGATAAATAGATGTATCAACGGTTCAATTGAAATAAAAATGTTAAGTTTACTTTACCTACAAAGTAACATACAGGTAGGTAACTTACATTACGCGTTTTTTAGTATTTTGAAATATAATTCTTTAAATCTAAACCGAAAACATTTATTTGTTAAAATATTGTTGTGATCGAGCCATCACGCCATAAAAAGGTACATTACAAAGTACCTACAGCAAAAAAAAAATGCAAACTAGGTCAGTAGTAGCTAAAGATAGTAAATAAGACCTTGAGAACAATTACGTATTACGTACCTACTATAAAAATAATCAACGACCTCAAAACGAGTAAGAATTTTGAGGGAAGATTTCGGTCAGTGTAAGTCTTGTATCTAATTGGGTAGCGCGTAATATCTGGTTAGATTGATAGAAATGAAATGTATCCTACCTACAGTGGTAAATTAAAAATTGAATGGGGATGTAGGAAGCGCGTCCTGGAACACACAAAACAGTGAAAAACTGATCACGTAATTGGTGACTAATAGATAGGTATGTATACAGGGAGTAACGGAAAGCCCCTTACAAGCGGAAAGTGGCAGAACGTACTGGTGAAATTGAACCTTTAGCGTGGTTCGTAATCTGCAAATTCACTCATTTTAAAAAGTAACATTTTCAAAAAATGAGTAACAGTTCCCGAGACGCGTTACTTGCCCATCACTAAAGTGGCCCCTCTCAACCCTCACTTGCAAAGAGTCATACCACCTCCTAACAGATATGCTGTCCCGGTGATGCTTTACATTGAAGTTTATCAAAAGCATTGGCAACATACGCAACACTAAAAAGCAGCAATGCATATTGTCTTTCCACTCTTTGTTTATGTTTTCCTAGTGTTTTCTCACTAAGAAATGGCAATTTAACTGACGTCAACAAAGAATTTTTTTGTAATATGTACATTTAACCATTTCACGAGCCCTTTTTCACCATGTTTTCCTAGTTGATTCCTAGTAAAAATCCAAAGTAAAATAGCACACATCAATCGATTCAACAACAGACTTTGTATGACTTTCTTTACACAACATGACAAACGTTGTCAAACGTCGTGCAATCGTGCCATGTCTGTCATCCAGCAATCACAATCACATCACTTACGAAGATTGGTAGTCAAACCATAGTCAAACCAAAAAGATCCTTGCAAGATCCAAGATCTTTTTGAGGAAATGTTGATTGCATTTCTGCTTTCCTATTAACTATTCCTAACATTCGCCTTCTCTTCACATTTTCCCGAGACATTTATTTTCTGAAGAAGCGAGTCAGTAGTACAGTAAATTATGAAAATGTACTAGGATTCCATATTCTTCAAGGTATTCTTCGAAAGATCAACAGTGTCATTTTAGCAAAAAGGATGAATGCCTGCAAATTTTAGCAAAGAGATGATAGATATGGATGAAAATAAAAATTACCCATTGATAATTGTCATTGTTACGTTTGACGTTTTTGTGAATTTTATGGAAATTAAATAATACAAAACATAAAATTAAATACAATTTCTTTTTTCGTCTGCTAAATTTTTTATTAAAAAACGTTCTGTTGCTTTTTGTGGGCACGCACGCACGCACGTGTGCATTTTTCGCCATTGATTTGACAACAACAAGAAGCTGCTTTGTCCTGTTGTTTGTTCCTGTTTGTTCCACACAAGAAGGAAAAGAAGACTTGAAACTGGAACTTGGACTTGGAAAAGAAGACAAGGAAGCATGCTAAAGCTGTTCAGATTGTGCATTTCTTGAAAATCCGTGTACAGTGTACTGTAGTTACGTCGAACGAAACATATCATTCATCAATAAGGAGACAACTTTTTGAATTCTTGAATAAATATTAAGGTTCATAGCTTTTTTATTTACTTTCTTGTGTAGTTAAAGGTGCAAGTTCGTCATCGCGGTAGATTACTTACAGCCACACACGGCCGACAACATGCGAAAAACAGGGGCGTTTGATGCGACAATCGTAGTCTTTGCTTTCAATCATTTGCAGTAGTTCCATTGTCATACCTACGACCTACGACTGTTGTTGCATCGGCTTACAAGAGTCATATGTCGTCTTCGATGATGAACAAAATTTTACCCTAAAGGTAGTGTGTTTGTTCATCCAGAACATATCTCTTGCCATTGACTTCGACCACGCGAGTTATTCGAAAGTTGTTAACCACTTGCATCTTAAACATAAAGGGTGCCACACACCGGGCCCGTATGCGTGATGTGCACGTCACTATGTGCGTAGAGATGACGTTGTATCGTATAGGATTGTAGGGATTGTATGAAACACCACCGCACACCGCGCTCTGCGTGGCGTGTGATGACGTGCACGTCACGCATAGGGGCCCGGTGTGTGGCGCCCTTTAGAGCGCCAAAAATGTGCGCGCGTTTGAATGCGCGGCATCGGAGGTGTATTGACAGTTTGTGTTGTGACCTACCAGGCTCGCATAAATAAAGAAAGCTCATCCAAACTGTCCAAACACTTTATTTGAGGTATTGACAGTTTTGCGTTGAAACCTACCAGGCTCACATAACATGTCGAAAGCTAGTCTAAAACTTTATTTGAGGGCTTTGAGGACATCGTGAGGGCATTGATTTCGTTAGTGATGGGAACGATCAAATTTGTACTACCTAAGAATACTAGGTTACAAATGTTATTTTTAGGTTTTAAAAAATTTGCATTTTACGGTGTGATACTCCACACAAAGGTTTCTTATCACCAGTATGTTTTGCCACTTTCGGCTTGTAAAGGGGTTTCCGTTACACCCTGTATATCTTCCGACACTGCGGTAGTTATAGCAGTGAAACATACTTATTGATTTAAAAAGACGCATAATATTATTGTTATCGTCCCACTCTTAGGCAGATCGTAGTAGTTCCTACTTTGTATCAAATAACAGTTATGTATGCTACATTACATAGTAATATGACTGTACCACTGTACCTAACTGTACTTAATACTATTTAAGAATGGAAAAGTATATAAAAGCAATTCTTTTATGGATCTAACGAAAACTGATTTCTTACGTACCAGAGTAATATGGAAAAAGAAAAGGGTCATTTTGTTGTTTTTGACTTATTCATTGGAAAATAGATTTAAAACACAGAAATGAAGTTATCGATTTTATCTTAATTGAAGGAAAATATCAGTTCGATTATAGTTTAGGCTCAAAGACTACTGTACACTACTTGAGCTTTTCAAAGTAAAAAGTATAGGTATTTGATTTTAATAATAGTGGGAAAAGTATTTATTTATTCCCGTGGTAAAAAAAGGCTATGAAACCTTATTATCTTGTTTTGTTTTCAAATTGATGTCTCCATTTCAAATGGAGACAATCTAGAACGGAATTCATCTACTAGTGTTAGCTATTTTAAATAATGAGTACTAACAGGCTGAACTGTCGGTGTCAGACACCCTCTCATGAAAATATTCAGAATTATTTACCGACAGCTATTTCAAAGCTACTCTTAATACTTAACTAGTCAACAATCAAGAAATAGGCATATAATTTAAAGCCTATCTGTATTTGCTATTCCATTGGAAAAAATAATGGTTTAAAAGTACCTACCTACAAAGTACCAAAACAAATTGACGGTGTGCCGCAGAAGGGCTTGTTTCTTATTCTTGGGCGGGAAAAAGCAAAAAGAGAAAAGAAGGATGAGGTACAGCGACATAGACCAGTTATACATGGATTTCTCTTTTTAACCTCGTTTTATTGTGGGGAGGAGATGGTCTTGAAGTCAAATATTTTAACTTTTGTACGCTACGGGTAAACTCGACTTTTTAAACGATTTGTTCGTTCCCACCTTTATAGGTAAATACTAAATATATATGATATCAGATATTTATTGATTCACAAACCAAATCTCAGCAATGTTTACAAACCAGATACGTTACTAACAAATACTCATTCTTATTCCCTACCATCCTGGAGTCTAATAAGAATATCAATTAAGTTAAGATCAATAGAATGCGATATCAACCACGTGAAACATCGCTTTAGATCCTGTAACATTTACTATAGGTATCTATGCACAATTATAGCAACGCTCTTAGAACAATGCAAGGGATCTCCAATTTGTTCGTACAGGGCGGTAGAAGGGAAATGTTTGTGTCGTTGCTTAACCTTCGTATACCCGCGCCAATATTCGTGACACCTATACCCGCGCACGGTCTCACAGACCGAAAGTTTAAAACCTCGATTCATACGATTTTTCTAAGAAAGCCAATATAAATAAAGTTGGACATTAAAAGTAAATGATATAATGAAAAAATATATATCATATAATCACTTTGTTTTTAATTATTTATTAGACTATCCGTTTTATACAAAATGCTCAGAGTTTTTTCGTATGTACTACAAAAACAGATCCAAAACGTTTCTTTCATCTAAAAAAGAAAAATAAACCTCTAAATTTCATAAAACACTTATAGTACCAATACAAAATCACAGACTGACACAGTTTTCAGTCTCACCATAACATTCAGGACATACCATAATAGCATGTTCCCAACAAAAGTATTTTTTGCAAGTGGCACAGTTATACCGTGTTTTTCGTCGTCATGGAGTGTTTCTCGACGGCCGTTTGCGACGTTGGAGACGTTCACGTGGCAATGGCCTCTCTAACGTGGTGTCGGATGCCACCTGCGACAACAGCTGGGGCGATGGGTGGTCACTCTGGTGAGTGACATGGTTGTCTGGTTCAGTAGTCCAGGAAAAACTTCACGCTGCGGCGAGGTCGAACCAGCCGGGTGATTCCCCTTTGGGGGAGGCCCAGCTAGTGTCCGTCAGCCAGCGGCGGCTCGTTACATCTGGAGAGTCGTATCCGGTAGTTGGCTGCCTCATCCTCTTCGCGAGGCGGTCCCACGGTAGCGGTCATATCGAGTAAGCGGTGGTAGCCGGGTGTTTCTGGGATTGTGCCCACGATCCTAACTACTCGACGTGGAGTAGTAGATGTGGTCAGGTGATGGCCACTATTAGGCCACTATAGGCAGCACCACCCTATCTGGGTCCCAGAGCTTCCAGTTCGCCCCTGACAGCCAAGACCCCGCCGTATGAAGAGATCAGGCGCTGGAGGCTCTTTTCGACGATTGAGGTCGCGTCCGACCCCATGCGGAGCACGACCTGGATCTCAGTAAGGGTCCTGATTGCGCTGTTCAGGACCTTTCTGTCCTCTTCTAGGACGGCTGCTCGTGCGCTCTCTTGTCTAGGAGCCCGTTGGTGCTCCGGCTTCTCCCCCTGAGGTGAGGTGAACCCTAAGTGGTGCCGACCACATCCAATGGATCCGTGGGTGGCTCTTCGCGTAGCTGGAATGGTGTTTCCACGTCCTGGGGGTCGGGGGCGCTCAGAGCTGTATTATTTCTAACAAATTCTTCTATTCCGGCGTAGAATATAAACTGTAAAATAATAATATAGGTTAAGATATATATACACAATAAATAACTCAAAGAAAAAACGAGTAAACAATGTAAATAAAAAGTTTATACTTACCCAAAAAGTTACACCTTTACCCGCGTCGGTCTCACGGACCGATTGGCGCCTAGTATGCGCACACATAAGTTCCCCACAAGCGCGTGGTGACCACTGACATAAAACTATCCACAAATCTGGCAGCTAGCAAAAGTCTCGACTCGGTATCGATTTTGTGTTATAAGATAAATTCCTAAAAATATTCTGTCGGTCTCACAGACCAAAGCGTGGGTATAGGAAGGTTAAAGAAGCACATTTATCTGTTTAGAGGTAAGATAATTTTTACATTTTACGGTTGATTACAAGACTTTATAACACCAGAAGTTTTGTTGTAACACCGGTGGTTGTGATGTTGCCTTGCGTACTGGAATGCTTCTCAGTAAATTAATGGTAGGTTCAGCTGAACACAGTTTCGAACTAAACTTCACAGGTAGGTAGGAGTCCATTGCGCAGGCGCACCCTAAATAGCACAGCAAATTGACGACGCATATAAGCTGTCTGTAAGTAAAATCCTACTACTAAAGTGAAGAAATCAGACGGTTTGATTCCAACTTACAGGGGAAAAGCTTTAATGTTGCTCCTGACTAATAAATGTAAATTGGAACGTGGTTCAGGGATCTCATGAACAACTTAGAAATACTTGTAACTGTATTGTTTTATGGGGAAAAGCTTTAATGTTGCTCCTGACTAATAAATGTAAATTGGAACGTGGTTCAGGGATCTCATGAACAACTTAGAAATACTTGTAACTGTATTGTTTTATGGGGAAAAGCTTTAATGTTGCTCCTGACTAATAAATGTAAATTGGAACGTGGTTCAGGGATCTCATGAACAACTTAGAAATACTTGTAACTGTATTGTTTTATGGGGAAAAGCTATAATGTTGCTCCTGACTAATAAATGTAAATTGGAACGTGGTTCAGGGATCTCATGAACAACTTAGAAATACTTGTAACTGTATTGTTTTATGGTAAGTGGTAAATTAAATGAAGCATAACGAGCTAAAAGTACCAGTTCACATCATTGCTGAACTATGCAGTTATCCATTATCAACATCAGCATTTTAACAAGAAGGTAAGTATAGAAGGTATGTTGTAGTTGTGAACGGTCATGCACGACAAAGACTTAATTCAAAAGTAGTCTATCTGAATTGGAAACATTCTCAAATAAATTTACATCCTTTAACAAATTGAAACCTGTCTCTGGTTAAAAGGAAAACAAATACTATATGTTAGTGGGCAGACAATTAAAATTTTGTTAGTTTTCTTTACAGAATATAGTGCCCTATTTATTTAAAATCGTCATGACGTACCTATTGATTGTCAATTACTCACTAAGTATTTGGCAAATTTTATCATTCGCCAGCATATTAATTTCTGAGTTATATTTATTAATTTGACCAGCTCTTTTTACAAAATTGAATTATACACCATCGAATGCCATCGAATTACCATCGCAAGTTAAACTAAATTTGGAAAAAGAATAGCCTTCTTCCTGAATGATTACCATGGTTAGTTTCTACATAAATATCCCAAGAAAGATAGCAAAATCAGCGAAAAAAAATCCCCGGTAACGAAATGTTGTGGATTTGTGTAGTGGAAGGTCCTCTTCACAACGTCCAATAAAATCCTCTCAAAAATATGCGGTGCTGGGAGTAGGGGGGTTAATTATGTGTCCCTTTTTTCAGTTTCTCGACTGTAACTCGTAAACGGCGCGTCGTAGCCTCAAAATGTTTGAGAAACTATTAAAGCCCATTAAATTTCCTATAACTTTGTCATTAACATGAAAACCGTAACATGAATGGTTTTTAAGTTATGGCCATTTCAAAGTCGGTAGTTTTTTCAGTTTTTTTATTACGACACTAAAAAGTGTTTGGACGTTTCTGTAGATCTTCGTTATCTTAAATGCAAACTATTTCATAATTTGTGGATAAACTAAAAAAATCAAATTACTAAATACGTGTTCCTGCATTTTGTAAATTTTAACCCTTAACCGGGTAAAAAAGAGGTTAATAGTTTGTATGAAAAATCGTCATTTTTGATGTGATCTGTTTCAAAATTTGGAAATAAGCAAATAAGCCAAAATAATTTAACACGTGTTTCAGCATTTTGTAAATTTTAACCCTTAACAGGGTAAAAAATAGGTTAAGAGTTTGTATGAAAATCGTCATTTTTGATGTGATCTGTTTCAAAATTTGGAATTATGCGAATAAGCCAAATTAATTAAACACGTGTTATAGCATTTTGTAAAAGGAGTAAAAAGGGGGTTAAAACTTAGATGAAACTTCGTCACATTTGATGCAATCTGTTTCAAAGTGCATGAGTAGACTAGTAATAGGTTAAAATAATTAGACACGTTTGTCAGAATTTTGTAACTTTTAACCCTTAACAGGGTAAAAAAGAGGTTAATAGTTTGTATGAAAAATCAACATTTTTGATGTAATCTGTTTCAAAATTTGGAAATAAGCGAATAAGCCAAAAAAATTAAACACGTGTTTCAGCATTTTGTAAATTTAATTTTAAAGGGTAAAAAATAGGTTATACGAAAACACGCACCCTGTTAAGGGTTAAAATTTACAAAATTCTGACAAACGTGTCTAATTATTTTAACCTATTACTAGTCTACTCACGCACTTTGAAACAGATTGCATCAAATGTGACGAAGTTTCATCTAAGTTTTAACCCCCTTTTTACTTCTTTTACAAAATTCTATAACACGTGTTTAATTAATTTGGCTTATTCGCATAATTCCAAATTTTGAAACAGATCACAATCATCAAAAATGGCGATTTTCATACAAACTCTTAACCTATTTTTTACCCTGTTAAGGGTTAAAATTTACAAAATGCTGAAACACGTGTTAAATTATTTTGGCTTATTTGCTTATTTCCAAATTTTGAAACAGATCACATCAAAAATGACGATTTTTCATACAAACTATTAACCTCTTTTTTACCCGGTTAAGGGTTAAAATTTACAAAATGCAGGAACACGTATTTAGTAATTTGATTTTTTTAGTTTATCCACAAATTATGAAATCTTTTGCATTAAAGATAACGAAGATATACAGAAACGTCCAAACACTTTTTACTGTCGTAATAAAAAAACCGAAAAAACTACCGACTTTGAAATGGCCATAACTTAAAAACCATTCATGTTACGGTTTTCATGTTAATGACAAAGTTATAGGAAATTTAATGAGCTTTAATAGTTTCTCAAACATTTTGAGGCTACGACGCGCCGATTACGAGTTACAGTCGAGAAACTGAAAAAAGGGACACATAATTAACCCCCCTACTCCCAGCACCGCATATTTTTGAGAGGATTTTATTGGACGTTGTGAAGAGGACCTTTCACTACACAAATCCACAACATTTCGTTACCGGGGATTTTTTTTCGCTGATTCCTAGTTATTGGACCAGATGGCCTGGGATAAAATTCACTAGTAGTTTTAGTAACACATTTAGATAAACGATATTTTAACTATTCGTCGTGTGGTTCCTCACCTGATCGATCATCATTGATGAACACCAATAATATTATATCCTACAGTATACGTCCGTGAGATATACCCAAATTGACAAGAAAAAGAGAAGATTGCCTCCATTAACTAAATATGTAGGTATAATTATAATTAACGAATATCTCTATTTATTTAAAATGGCTACAAATTTATTTATTGTACCAACATATTGCCAAAACGACTTATCGCGTGCAATTTTACAGAATTTACAGAAATTTTTTTTTTTTCAGAATTATATTTCTATCAGTCGGCCACAAACAAAAAAAAAATGAATTACCTAAACTAAAATAAAAAATATATATATACAAATGAAAAGGAGAGAAGGAGTACAAAAATAAATCAAAGAGGGAAAAATGAATGTTTATTGCAAATTAAGATATAGTTTTATAATTATTATTCGCATACATCTAAAGTGGATCTGAAGTTATAAAAAGTAAATATACAGTTTGAATTGTTGCTTAAATTATATTTAACTTAAAATGGCTAAACTCTTAGCCAGAAAAGGAAACCGAACTAAAATTAAAACAAGAAAGGGATGTAGTGTATGAGGCTACACTGTCTCGTGTATTTATATCATGCATGGATCGGAACGTAAGTGTCGTGAAAAGGAACGTAACTCACATACGTCACTGAGTGACAGGGACAGACAGTCAGTCGAGTCTGAGTGATAAACAAGTGCGGACGTGACCCATGCAGGATGTACTTACAGGCGAGCCAGGTTGACGGGAACCGGATTCCACAACTTTAGTTTCAGGTAGCTGCGGTACGGCTTGTCTTGCTTGAGGTTGAGGCCACTCACTTTCTGGTTTAGCTAAGAAAGGAGGACCGAACCACCACAGCGAGTTATCAGCTAATTGTTGAGGTTTAATACCACGCGATGCTAAATCAGCTGGGTTAGAATCGGTAGGTACATGTGTTTCTGTCTGTCAAATCACGAATTTCATCGACCCGGTTGTAACCTTTTTAATTTCCCGGAGTGAGAAGTACCTACTTGTGGGTAAGAAATAAAATATGAGACTTTCGAAAATGACTAGATGTTTTAATTTCACTGAGACAGTTCACATACACATTAAGTTATGCAATAAGATCCATTTAGTTAAAAAATAGGTTATAAGTTATATTCAACCATAAAATAGCCGAAAGTAAAAACGCGAAGCGGAATTTATTAAGTTGAGGGTAGATCACGAAACTCGGGGTGTGACTGGAAAGGCTTCTACTCTAGCGTGGTAGATAGAAGTCCACGGACAGCTTAGGTATATAAAAGAACCTCCTGTTGACAATAAAACACTTCGCTTAGAAACGGCTAGAACATGATCTTAGCCAGAAGGGCTATAAAGAATCAACCTAAAAATCCCTAGCAGAATTTTATAAAAAACACACTTACCAGTGGAGGTTTTGTAGTACACTTCGCGCCTCAGCGCGCAACGGGTTAGGCAGTGCAGCACGGGTTTCGGTCCAGCGCGGATTCTCGGCTCACTTCACCACAATTTCACACACTGGAAAATAACGTAACACGGGAATTACCGAACTGTTACTCCGAAACTCACTAGTTAACTGTAGTTAAAAGAAACACTGCGAACAACCATATAACTCCACTTACCAGGCTAGATCCAGAACAATCCACGCGCGTAAAGAACAATAAGTACCACGCGTCTCTTCAAACCTCCAGCAAATATGATAACAGCTTTCGATCATCTATGATGAACGAACCGTTTCAATCGACTGAAATTCAATAAAAAAAGGTATCAGTAAGCTATTTCACCAGGTAAACTACACCAAGGTATCAGTATGCTATTTTACCAGGAGACGAGGAGCCGTGTAGTTTCCACGCCGGCCGGAACAAAAAAGACATTAAAATCCGAGCCAACAATGCACCTCCACTATATCAAAAAGGAACGGCAACCCTCTAAAAATTCTACGAACTCATACGAAATACCGTCACTATGACACCTCGATTGAGAATCTCAACTTCACAAAATGATAATGAAACTTGGACCAAACGATCACCGCTTTTTAGCACAATGAAAACTAACAATTTCCTATCCAAACAATTCCCTTTGCACAACTATTTTCCTTGAAAAACCCAAAACTGTATTTCTAAACCTGCCGAAGAGAACAATTATTTATCTTATCAATCTGACTCGTTTGACTTTACAACCCATAAACAAATGCGCTTTTCGTGCAGTGTTTTTAGCGCTAAGGATTTCTTTAATTGGACAGTTATTGCCACAACCTAGGATTTCACGGTTTTATCAAGAGGTAAAAATAACGCGTTACAATATCCTCCAACCACGCAGAATTGCCCTTAGCGAATTCACGGCTGTCCCAGCCGTAAAACAATCTCAGTGAAACAAAACCCAAAAATACAGCTTACTCCAAAACAACAACAACAACAAAACACACCACAGACAACATCTTATACTAAAAGCGAGAGTCGAGAATTGATACCTACCTATAGTTCCGTTTAAATTATATTATTACCGTTAATCTGAAAGCCAAAAAAATATATAGAATTATTATACCAGACCAAAATTTAAAATTCATACTTCATCCATAATACTTCCTCATACATACCAATCCTCAAACAAGCCAAACCAATTAGTAAGTCACATAATGTAAAGGGCCCATTTATATTTGGCATAAGATGTAATTCCACACATATCCTCAAAACGAACTTCACTCAATCACACACAATCCAACAGTCTAACTTTGATTCTAGTTTATAATGCCTAACAGTCTCATGATTTGGACAACAACAACCCTTAAAAGAAACAAGAGATAAATTTCTTTAGATATGAAATCACTCGAGTTAATTTTAACGAACGAACTGAATCTCAACAGAAGTAGTTAACTTTTATGTAACATTAAAAGATTAACTTGCACACCATCTTACCTTTAAAGTCCAAAACCAAGCGACTGATAGGTAACTATTAATTTTTTAATGAATATTACATTTAAATTTAGAAAACAAAACAAGAAAACACAAACACTAGGTATCAGTTCTTTACCCCAACAATCCTGGTAACAGTATATTGGGAAACCCATCCAATCCACTGGCACCTACCAACCATCTAAAACAACATATCGTCACACCAGCATTCTCAATTCCATCATTTTAACCAACAACCCGGGACCAAACTAAAACAGCCAACCTGTGTCCAGGGAATAAGAAAAAAAATTGTGATCAGCACTACCTACCCTACCTAATTTATCTAAAAAAATAGAAGAAAAAAAAAACAACCAGTCAGTCAACATCTTCAGCCCACAGAACCACTAGCAATTAGCCAGTAATAGAAAAAAAAAGCACTAACTGCTTCAAACAATATCCCCGCTTATAAGGAAACCACACAGCAGAACATACTACAACCCATCAGCACCCCTAATTGTTTATCTTCAGATCCTTTATGTGCCAAATTCCAACATCTTTCCCGCTGCAATCCACCAATCGATAAACCAAAGGTGATTTCTTTTCAACAACTTTACACTTAATGTATTTGGGTGCTAATTTAGCTGAGAAAAATTTATCCTTGACACTTAGAGGAAAACACCTCTTCCACACAATCTGACCAATCTCCAGTTCTACATGCCTTCTTCTTAACTTATAGTACTTGGCATTTCTATCATGACCCTTCAGCAACTCCGATTTAACTTTACGGAAAATACCTGCTAAAGACCCCAAATTCTGAGCATAGTCATCACGAGACGGGAAAGTCAATTCGGCGAGTTCCACCGGTGTTGAATCATACAGCGAACCAGACACCACTGCTTCACGACCATGAACCAAAAGAAACGGAGAATAACCCGTTGCATCACTCACTGTCGTATTAATTGCAAACTGTATTTGCGACAAGTAGACATCCCAGTTACGATGATCATCCTTGATCAGAGCAGATATAGATGTGACTATAGTACGATTTTGCCTTTCCACTGGGTTAACTTGAGGGCAGTACCTTGGGCCTAGGTGAATTTGTGGTATCGCATATTTATAGAACAGGGCAGTGACCTCGTTTCCAGTAAACTGAGTACCATTATCAGAGATTACTGCTTGAGGTATACCGTGAACCATAAACACGTCGTTCTCCAGATGTTTTACAATATTTTCGCCCGTGGCCCTTCTAAGTGGAAATAACATCACGTACTTAGTGAAGCAGCACATAACGACCAGTAAATGATTATATCGGTTTCTAGAAACCGGAAAGGGACCCACCAGGTCCATGCTTAGGCATTGAAACGGTCTGCAACATTGCTTTGCATCCCCCATCAGACCAGAAACAGTTTTAGCCGGAATTTTATATGACAAGCAAACTTCACAATTTTGGCCAGTAATAACTCAACGCAATCTTTTTATAGGTTTTAGAGATCCCTAGATGAGCTGAGGTGGGCAAGTCATGGTTCTCTTCTATAATACTTTTCTTGCGGGACTCACAGACCACTTCCTTCCACTGAAATTCTTTACCCAGACCAGAATGTGACTTTGTAAAACGATACAATTTCCCATTATTGATCATAAGGTTCCTACAAGACAATGGCTTCGACCAGCACTTTTCAACCAGACCATCATAGAAAGAATCACCCGTCAATTCAGGACGCTCAACTTCATTAATCGCAGCCACACAAGGTACCAACCTGGACAACGTATCAGGAACAACATTTTCCTTACCAGCACGATGTTCTATGGTAAAATTGTAAGGAGAAAGACGACAACCCCAGCGAGCTAATCTGCCAGTTGGATTTGACAAATTTAGAAACCACTTCAGGCTGGCATGATCAGTTACGATCTTGAAACTTTGACTGCCTTCAATGTAAGGTCTGAAATGTTCTACTGCAAACACAACAGCAAGGGCCTCACGCTCTGTCGCGGAATAATTTTGTTCACACTTTGACAGCGATCTGCTAGCATAAGCGATAGGGTGATCTTTGCCATCTATTTCTTGTGCCAACATTCCTGCAATACCAAAATTGGAAGCGTCAAAGTGCAACGAAAAAGGTTTCGACCAGTCAGGGCACGCTAAGATGGGCGCTGAAACTAAAGCCTGTTTCAGAGTATTAAACGCTTCCTCCGCCTCTTCATTCCAACAAAACGAAGGTGCATTCTTCCCAGTGCTGGTCAGTTTATTAAGGGGCGCGGCGATTAAACTGAAATTCTTAATAAATCACCTATAGTAAGACGCTGTCCCTAGAAAATCCTTCACCTGTTTACGATTCTTTGGCGTAGGAAACTCTAGAATAGATTTTACTTTATCTGGGTCCGTATGCAAACCTTTTTCATCAACCACATATCCCAAGTACTTTAGTTCTGGCCTGAAAAAAATACATTTTGAATATTTTATAGTTAAGCCCGCTTGTTTCAACCGTTCATATACCTTTGAAAGTAGTTGCAGGTGACTCTCAAAAGTGTTACTGAGTACCACAATGTCATCTTAATAGACAAAAACATTATTGTCAAATTCCGGGCCAAACAGCCTATCCATCAGCCTTTGTTGTGTAGCCGGTGCACCTGTCAGTCCAAAACACATCCGCTTAAAATGAAACAATCCACGACCAGGAACAGTAAAAGCTGTTTTCTCCTTAGACTCGTCTGTTAATTCAATTTGCCAAAATGCAGAACTGAGATCAATAGAAGACAGATACTTCGCATCTCTAAGTCTATCCAAAATTTGCGATATGTAAGGAAGTGGATATGCATCATGTTTTGAAACTGAATTCAGCTTTCTACTATCCAGACAGAAACGTTTCTTACCATCCGGCTTCGGTACCATTAAAGTTGGATTATTCCAGGCACTATGACTAGGTTCAACCACATCTAACTCTAGCATTGTATCTAGTTCACGATGCATTACTTTTATGTTTTCAGGTGACATCGGATAATAACGCTGTTTAATGGGTTTAGTGTCACCCACGTCAATGTGATGTTTAATCAAATCCGTTTTTCCCAAGCCAACCTTCTCAAAAGCTATATTCTCAAATTTATCCACTATTTCATCAGCCTCCTTTCGCTGTACCGGTGATAATTTATCAATAGGATGTAGAAAACTAATTTCAGAGACACCGAGTACGTTCTCAATCGTCTTAAAAGGCAAAGTTTTAAGAGTCTTTGGAACCAAATCAAATACATGCCAAAAATCCCAACCAAAAATAATCGAATTCACTTCCGGTATCACATAAAATCTGATCTTCTTCTCAGAACCCATGAAAAACACAGGTAACTCAACATAACCTCTTATGTCAGCTATACCACCAGTTGCCGTAACTATTCGCCGGCCTTTATTAGACAAACCATGTAACTCCATTCCCCTTTTTAGATACCTATCTCCAGAATTTCCTCCCAGAATAGAAATATCAAAACCCGAATCTAGTAATCCATAAACCAACTCACCACCGACTTCAACACTCAAGAATGGTCTTTTCCTATTTGCATCATCGCAGACTGAAACAACATTATAATTGTTAAAAAACAAAGAAACTGTATCCAGCCAGCTCTTCCAATCCTCAGAATCAAAATTTTTGTTATTGCAGTCTGCAGTACCTAGTTTTTTGGCTTTGAACTTCCCGATCTACCATTTTTTCTATTACAGTTTGGACAAGAAATAGTTGTATAACCAGCCAGTCCACACCTAAAGCACACCAGAGTACGTGGTGCCGTACAATTACTCAGATTGTGCGTGTTAACTCGACAGCGACGACAAAACAACTTCATTCTATCCGTTGGTACCGAGACAGCAGCCACTGCAACATGTTGTGGCTTAACAGGTTTGTAAGCCAAATCCGACGCAATAGTATTTGCGCCTACCTTTGGGGGCTCAGTAAAAAACTGTGATTTCAGTTTGTTTCTCTCAATCAACTTACACTTATCCCTCAGTTCATTCAACGATCCAATCGCAATCAAGGACAAGTGCTCGGTGTATTCCGGCCGAATATTTCTCATCAGAATTTGCAATTTCTGTAACTCAGATAATGGCTCCAACAAGCGTTTAAAATAATTTTGCATGATGGCAAAGTAAACAGAAAAGCTTTCACTTTGGCCCTGAGTGCGGTTTTGAATTTCGTTTAGTAAGCGCCAATTGTAATCTGGTGACAAATACTCGTCTATCAACTCTCTCCTTAACTCTTCCCAACAAGTAACCGAATCACAAATACCTCGATACCACAATAAGGCATTATCCGTAAAAAGTTCAACAGCCGAGCGAAACAGAGACTCCGCGCTAATAGATCGGGAACGCCGCAACTCCTCCACACGTTCCAGAAAAACCAACACGCAAGAAGACCCATCATATTTCAAATTGAGGGAGGCCACATTTGCAGCTTTGACGTAAGTTATATTTTTTGTAACTGAAGTTGGGTCATCTTCTACCGTATCTTCCCAGTTTTCGGTATCTGAACCATTCGACCCATCAACCAATTTCAAAACCACTTCCCCTAGTCGCTCCTTCAAATCCACTAGTTCACCAGATTGAGATTCCGTTTTCGAAGATAAACGGCCCAATCTAAATTGCAAGTGCAGAGCCAATGTACTAAGCCTAGGCAACTGCGATGATGAAGGTGTACCAGCCAATTCTGATTCCAGAGTTTTTATTTTTTCACTGATTATCTCTATCTCGGAGTCAATATTACGCTCAGATTTTAAAATAGCGGAAGACGGTTTGTTTTTTAGTAAAGCGCGCAACTGAGGACGCAACTTATCAACGGTAGCTTCCGGTTCCACACCTCTTAACGACACCTCATATTCTAATTCATCCTTCCTAAGGTAACCCGGGTTTATTTCATGAGCCATGATGAAACGCGTAATAGAAAAAAAAAAGAAATATTCGGTAGTAAACTAAGCAGTAAGAGATCGCACTAAGTTCACAGTTTCAGGTTAAATTAGAATTAAATTATAAGATTTTTTTTTTTTTTTTACACTTCAGTTACAAAATAATATACAAAAGCTATTAAAGCTAGAAGCCGAACAATAATATATAACCAATATCAGCATAAACTATAGTTCATATAAACTAAACAAATTATCAACCTTCTTTTGATCCTTTGTTCCCAGTTGCCACTACTTCAATCGCCCCTAGTGGCGAATGGGACGAAAAATTCCCAGTCGCCACTAGTGATGAATGGGAACTGATTGCCACCACATGACTTCGTTTTGCATTGCTCGTGTCATCGTTTTGGAAAATATTTGCCTTCGTCTAGTTATTACACAAGCGGTTTAAGAGTGGTTGCGGAGGGGAGACGTAAGCGCAGCATATTTGTTGCGGACGCACGGCAGACGCATTTTTCTCGGAAACTGTGCTTGCCAGACAACTAGTTTCTTAGAGAAAGTTGTTGGCCTTGACGAAATCTACATTTCAGGTGACAGCTGTCAAACTTGAAACGCGTTTTTCTCGGAAACTGTGCTTGCCAGACAATTTGTTACTTAGAGAATATTGTTGGTCTTGACGAAATCTACATTTCAGGTGACAGCTGTCAAACTTGAAACGCGTTTTTCTCGGAAACTATGCTTGCCAGACAACTAGTTTCTTATAGAAAGTTGTTGGCCTTGACGAAATCTACATTTCAGGTGACAGCTGTCAAACTTGAAACGCGTTTTTCTCGGAAACTATGCATGGCAGACAAATAGTTTCTTGGAGAAAGTTGTTGACCTTGACGAAATCTACATTTCAGGTGACAGCTGTCAAACTTGAAACGCGTTTTTCTCGGAAACTATGCTTGCCAGACAACTAGTTTCTTATAGAAAGTTGTTGGCCTTGACGAAATCTACATTTCAGGTGACAGCTGTCAAACTTGAAACGCGTTTTTCTCGGAAACTATGCATGGCAGAAAACTAGTTTCTTGGAGAAAGTTGTTGACCTTGACGAAATCTACATTTCAGGTGACAGCTGTCAAACTTGAAACGCGTTTTTCTCGGAAACTATGCATGCCAGACAAATAGTTTCTTGGAGAAAGTTGTTGACCTTGACGAAATCTACATTTCAGGTGACAGCTGTCAAACTTGAAACGCGTTTCTCGGAAACTATGCTTGCCAGACAACTAGTTTCTTATAGAAAGTTGTTGGCCTTGACGAAATCTACATTTCAGGTGACAGCTGTCAAACTTGAAACGCGTTTTTCTCGGAAACTATGCTTGCCAGACAACTAGTTTCTTATAGAAAGTTGTTGGCCTTGACGAAATCTACATTTCAGGTGACAGCTGTCAAACTTGAAACGCGTTTTTCTCGGAAACTATGCATGCCAGACAACTAGTTTCTTGCAGAAAGTTGCTGACCTTGCCGAAATCTACATTTCAGGTGACAGCTGTCATTTAATAGATCAACTAATAGTCTAGCACGCATAGTTTCCAATATAAACGACTTTTTAGTATGACAGCCGACACCTATCATGTAGATCTCGTTAAGGCCTACAACATTCCCAAAGAAACCAATAGTCTAGCACGCAAACGACTTTTTAGTATGACAGCTGACACCTGTCATGTAGATCTCGATGAGGCCTACAACTTTCCCAAAGAAACCAATAGTCTAGCACGCATAGTTTCCGATACAAACGACTTTTTAGTATGACAGCTGACACCTGTCATGTAGATCTCGTTAAGGCCTACAATTTTCTCAAAGAAACCAATAGTCTAGCACGCATAGTTTCCGATATAAACAACTTTTTAGTATGACAGCTGACACCTGTCATGTAGATCTCGTTGAGGCCTACAACTTTCCCAAAGAAACCAATAGTCTAGCACGCATAGTTTCCGATATAAACGACTTTTTAGTGTGACAGCTGACACCTGTCATGTAGATCTCGTTGAGGCCTACAACTTTCCCAAAGAAACCAATTGTCTAGCACGCATAGTTTCCGATATATACGACTTTTTAGTATGACAGCTGACACCTGTCATGTAGATCTCGTTGAGGCCTACAACTTTCCCAAAGAAACCAATTGTCTAGCACGTATAGTTTCCGATATAAACGACTTTTTAGTATGACAGCTGACACCTGTCATGTAGATCTCGTTAATGCCTACAACTTTCCCAAAGAAACCAATATAGTACGGCTCCTTAGCTGGAAGTATGGTCCCATCTGGCAGAAATCATGAAACTTGGCATGTGTGTAGCTTACATGTGTAAGATTCAGGAAAAGAAGGGAAGTAAGTTGGACCCCCCCTGCTTCCCCCCTTTACCCCCCCTTTTATGTCCCAAATTTCAGTAATCTTTATTTTTCTCGGAAACGATTAAAGATAGGAAAAAATTGTCAAGGTAAGAAATATTCCTTATAAAATTGTCTACAAAATTGTTTTTGGGTCAATGTTGATAGGACTTATACTTTTCGAGTTATGCTTCTGGGAAACCCATCATTTTTTTGAAGGTGACTTCCAGCTCTGAATTAGCCATAACTACCATGTGATAGAATATTCTTTCAAACTTGCTATTGGCTTTTGTTAGTTAGGTAGTCTTCAAAGGAAACCCGCAGAGACAACACTTCAATCACGCCTGTGGGGATGGGGGGAGGGGGGCAAAGTTTATTTTTTCCGAGCTGAACTTGAGGACTTCTGACTCCTTAAGTAAATGTGACACGAGAAATTGAGTATCATTTTCGAATATATCAAAGACAGAGTATTCATTTCTGGAACGCTCTTTGGTAAATTTCATACAAAAATATAAAATATTAAGTGAAATAAGAAAAAAATATGTTTCGTTCTCATTCAAACGCTGTTTTCTTCATGACCTTGAGACATATTTACTAGATAATAACACATACTCAAAGACATACTCACCCGAATTATAAAGCCATATTTTATTTTCGAAAATGTTAGAAAATACCTAGCCTACAGAAGCCTAAAAACTTTTACAAAGTTATGTTTGTAGCTGGAAAAATTTCAAATTCATAGATTTTGTATGCAAAAATAAGATTACCAACCGCAAACGTATATTTCTCAATTGTCGCTAAACCATTCCAGATAGGGAAATGCCCTCATAGAAAATGTTGTTCATACTGAAGAGTTGTTTATGCTGATATATAGAAATTGAAGATCTGGAGTACTTGATGTGGAACATCAACAGCCCAGCTAAACTATTCGCGATACCAGGCCTGGCGCACTCCGCGGCGTAGGTATAGAGTTGCAAGTACGTGCGGCGACACCCGCGGGGAGGTTAGTCAGTTGGTTGCCGCGCGCCGCACGTTACGCGCGCGCTCTGATGCCGTTCGCATTTCTTCACGAGATTTATTTTATTTTATCAATTCTGTATTAAGTAACTCAGCTTCCTACCTTCCTTCCTTCTTAATTTTGTATAATAATGCAATTTTCATATTTTTTCTAATATTTGTGCTTTGATTTTCTTTCAATATCCTACGTTTAAGAAAACATTTTATTTTTGTTTTACTTGGGTGTAGAAATGTACTCCAGTACACTTTTCGTAGGTACCTATTTTCATATAAATCTCGAAATTCGCATCCCTACAAAGCGTGCCGGCTGTGACCTTCAGAGGCGGTCTGCGGCAAATGAACTTTCGCGCGCAGCAATTCGGCTCATTTTTGCTTGCGCGCGCGATCAGTAGGCTAATATAAAAGTAGGTATTCAAAGCCGGCGCGAAGGAAATTGTACTTTATTATCGCGCATAAAGATTTATATTTGTTGAATTTCTATGGCGGAGTGCGTCTTCTGTACCTGTACTATTATGTATTCTGTGGCGATACTGTAATGTCTTCTTAAACATCAAGTACTCCAGATCCTCAATTTCTTTATTCCAACAAAAACTACCCTTCAGTATAAACAACATTCCCTGTGAGGGCATTTCTCTATCTGGAATGGTTTAGCGACAATTGAGAAATATAAGTTTGCGGTTGGTAATCTTATTTTTGCATACAAAATCTATGAACTTGATATTTTTGCAGCTACAAAAATAACTTTGTAAAAATATTTAGACTTCCGTAGGCTAGGTATTTTCTAATATTTTCGAAAATAAAATATGATTTTATAATTAGGGTGATTATGTCTTCGAGTATGTGTTATTATCTAATAAATATGTCTCAAGGTCATGAAGAAAACAGAGTTCGAATGAGAACGAAACATATTTTTTTCCAATTTCACTTAATATATTTATATTTTTGTATGAAATGTACCAAAAAGCGTCCCAGAAATGAATACTCGGTCCTTGATTTATTCGAAAATGATACTCAATTTCTCGTGTCACATTTACTTAAGGAGTCAGAAGTCCTCAAGTTCAGCTCGGAAAAAATAAACTTTGCCTTCCTCCCCCCACCCCCACAGGCGTGATTGAAGTGTTGTCTCTGCGGATTTCCTTTGAAGACTACCTAACTAACAACAGCCAATAGCAAGTTTGAAAAAATATTCTATCACATGGTAGTTATGGCTAATTCAGAGCTGGAAGTCACCTTCAAAAAAATGATGGGTTTCCCAGAAGCATAACTCGAAAAGTATAAGTCCTATCAACATTGACCCAAAAACAATTTTGTAGACAATTTTATAAGGAATATTTCTTACCTTGACAATGTTTTCCTATCTTTAATCGTTTCCGAGAAAAATAAAGATAACTGAAATTTGGGACATAAAAGGGGGGGTAAAGGGGGGAAGCAGGGGGGGTCCAACTTGCTTCCCTTCTTTTCCTGAAGCTTACACATGTAAGCTACACACATGCCAAGTTTCATGATTTCTGCCAGATGGGACCATACCTCCATACAAACTACCAATTAAGAACTCGGACTAATAGTCTAGCACTCATAGTTTCCGATATAAACGACTTTTTAGTATGATAGCTGACACCTGTCATGTAGATCTCGTTGAGGCCTACAACTTTCCCAAATAAACCAATAGTCTAGCACGCATAGTTTCCGATATAAACGACTTTTTAGTTTGACAGCTGACACCTGACAAGTGGTAGTGAATGCGAAAAGGAGGTGGATTCGTAGCAAATATATTGTGGTCGCGCCGCGCGACGATATTTGTAACAAAACGTTGCAAATCCGCCGCGCGTCATTAACGAATTTGCTTCAGTTCCGTCTCCGCTCCGCATCCTCTACCAAACCACTTGTGTGATAAGAGCCTAGACGGAGGTAAATATTTTCCAAAACTATGCAACGAGCAATGCAAAGCGAACTCATGTGGTGGCAACTAGTTCCCATTCATCACTAGTGGCGACAGGGAATTTTTCGTCCCATTCGCCACTAGTGGCGATTGAAGTAGTGGCAACTGGGAACAAAGGCTTTTGATGTCGGTTAATTCAAAGTCGGTTATTTTTTTTAAAGAAAAGTAATTCTTAAGTAAAATCGGTACAAATACAGGTTATAAAAATTTAAAGTAAACGTATGACCGCACTAAGTAATTATCCAGTTGAGCGCCACTGTAACCTCTTTAATTTCCCGGAGTGAGAAGTACCTACTTGTGGGTAAGAAATAAAAGATGAGACTTTCGAAAATGAGTAGATGTTTTAATTTCACTGAGACAGTTCACATACACATTCAGTTATGCAATAAGATCCATTTAGTTAAAAAATAGGTTATAAGTTATATTCAATTATGGGCGCCAGGCCTATATCATAGGCCAAAATAAAGGAGTTATCTTTATAATAAAATCTTAATATCAACTATCTGTAGCAACAATCTCAAAGGGGCATGGATTCTAAATAAAAAGCCTACATATACTTAGTGCGATCAGTACGTCACAATAAAGTGTAATTAAAGCTAAATTTATAAAATAGCCGAAAGTAAAAACGCGAAGCGGAATTTATTAAGTTGAGGGTAGCTCACGAAACTCGGGGTGTGACTGGAAAGGCTTCTACTCTAGCGTGGTAGATAGAAGTCCACGGACAGCTTAGGTACCTATATAAAAGAACCTGTCCAAGTCTGATGACATTAAGGACAAATTCTATGAGGAACTATCTCAATGCCTTGACAGCATAAACGCCAGAGAGCAGATACTATTGCTGGGCGATTTCAATGCTAGAGTTGGTCGGGACTATGAGGCTTGGCCTGGAGTTCTGGGGCGACACGGAGTCGGCAACATGAACAGCAATGGTCAGTTGCTACTCAGTCTCTGTGCTCAATACGATCTAGCGATATCGAACACTATGTTCAGACTTGCCGCTAAGCACAAGACGACGTGGATGCACCCGCGATCCAAACACTGGCATTTGATCGATTATGCTATTATGCGGCAAAGAGACATCAGTCAAGTCCAAGTCACCCGCGTCATGCGCGGTGCTCACTGCTGGACTGACCACCGACTTATTGTCACAAAACTGCGACTCCGCCTTCGTCGACCTCGTAGATCCATGATAAAAAAGCCTGCGTCTTTGAACGTGGATAGGCTGCAAGATCGCGAGATGAGAGAAAAGTATGCTGAAACCTTAACCGAAAATCTGTTGCCTACAAATGAGACAGTTGATGTCAATGCTGCTTGGCGAAATTTGTCATGTCATCTCATAGTAGCCGCTACCGCTACTTTAGGTGCAAAAGACCGGCGTAGTGAAGATTGGTTCGATGACAATGACGAAGTTCTCAAGGCAGCATTCGACAAACATCGAGAGCTCCTGCGACAGCATCATCGGAGAGGTGGAAGTGTAGCGGCAGTCAAAGAAAGTGACCAAGAATTACGTAGGCTGTCTCGGCAAATAAAAGACAAGTGGTGGCAGGAAAAAGCTTGTCAGATGCAGTGGCTTGCCGATACAAACCAGCTTGGGGAGTTCTACTGCGAGGTGCGTAAACTGACAGGTACGCCCCATAGAGCAAAAGTGCCTTTGAGGTCTCTGGATGGCTCGCAACTCTTGACCAGCAAAGAGGATGTGCTCAAACGGTGGGCTGAACATTTTAACGATCTGCTTAACGTAGATCGATCAGCTAACCTGCATCACATCAGTTTATTACCTCAACTCCCCCTAGCCACTGAGCTGGACGAGCCCCTGTCGTGTGATGAGGTTGTTACTGCCATCAGACAGCAGCATAATAAACGGGCGGTTGGCATTGACCTTATACCAGGCGAAATACTTAAATATGGCGGTGCGGAGCTGCACTTTTTGTTCGAATGTGGGAGGAGGAGCGAGTCCCGGACGATTTTAAAGTGTCTCGCATTAGTGCCCTCTACAAGAACAAAGGTGACCGTTCTGACTGCAACTCGTACCGCGGTATTTCGGTCCCCGGAAAGGCCTTTGCAAGAGTCCTATTAAACCGCTTGAAGGACTTATCAGAAAAGATTCTGCCCGAAACCCAGTTTGGCTTCCGACCTGACCGAGGCACATGTGAAGCTATTTTCTCGGTACGTCAACTGCAGGAAAAAAGCAGAGAACAAGGTCGTCAGTTGTACCTCTGCTTTGTTGACCTGGAGAAAGCGTTCGACAGTGTGCCTCGTGAGGCTCTCTGGATGGTGCTAGGAAAACTGGGGTGCACGGAGAAGTTTGTGCGCCTCCTGAGACTCCTGTATGACAATATGCAGTGCTGCGTCTCTGTAGACGGTGAACAGTCTGATTTTTTCCCCGTCACCTGTGGGATGAAACAAGGGTGCGTTCTAGCGCCCACACTGTTCGCCTTATACTTTGCGGTAGTAGTCAAGGAGGTCCTAAATACTGTCTCCGAAGGAGTCCGCATCCGCTTCCGCACTGATGGCAGTCTTTTCAATTTGGCTAGACTTAAGGCGCGCACCAAAGTCTCGCATGCACTTATTACTGAAATTATGTATGCCGATGACTTGTGCTTTCTTGCAGAATCCCCAGAAGGCCTACAACAACTGATGACCGTTTTTCACCAAGCATGCTGCAAATTCGGCCTTAAGATTAGTGTCAAAAAGACGGAAGTGATGTCCTTGGATACACAAGGTCGTGAGACACTGACAATTAAGTTTGGTGAAGATATGTTGAAACAGGTTGACAAGTTCCGATATCTGGGGAACACTATTACAGCTAAGTGTGACCTTGATGCTGAGATCAATAGCAGAATCAGTGCTGCAGCTGCAGCATTTGGGAAGCTGCGTTCCAAGGTTTTCTGCTCGCACGACCTTAAACTAGCCACAAAAATATCTGTATATATGGCAATTGTGCTGCCAAACCTTCTGTACTCTTCCGAGACCTGGTGTGTGTATCGTCACCACATACGCACTTTGGATCGATTCCACCTCAAATGCCTTCGCACCATCATGAAGATCAGATGGTCCGACCGAGTGCGAAACACCGAAGTTCTAAGACGAGCCAATGTTGGTGGCATTGAAAGCTACTTAATGCGTCGACAGCTTCGGTGGTGCGGTCACGTATCCCGGATGGCGGATGAGCGAGTGGCGAAGCGCATCTTCTATTCTGAGCTAGAGGAGGGCAAGCAAAAGCATGGCGGTCAACTCCTCCGATTTAAAGATGTTCAGAAGAGACACATGAAAAGATGCAATATCGAACCCTCTCAATTTGAGGTTTTGGCAGCACAACGGCCAGAATGGCGCGGTCTTGTAAAGAGGCGAATCCGCGACTTCGAGGAGCAGCGTAAAGCAGACCTTGACGCTAAACGCGATGAACTGAAGGCCCGTCCTCCCGCTGCCATTAACTACAATTATATCAATGGCAAACTCACGTGCCCACACTGTGCACGGGAGTTTACTGCCAAAATAGGCTACAATAGCCACCTACGAGCGCATCAGCGCCGACTTGATTAGGAGTAGAAGTGGTCGCCATGGCCGAAACCGGCCGGAAAGATCATCATCATCATCATCTATATAAAAGAACCTCCTGTTGACAATAAAACACTTCGCTTAGAAACGGCTAGAACATGATCTTAGCCAGAAGGGCTATAAAGAATCAACCTAAAAATCCCTAGCAGAATTTTATAAAAAACACACTTACCAGTGGAGGTTTTGTAGTACACTTCGCGCCTCAGCGCGCAACGGGTTAGGCAGTGCAGCACGGGTTTCGGTCCAGCGCGGATTCTCGGCTCACTTCACCACAATTTCACACACTGGAAAATAACGTAACACGGGAATTACCGAACTGTTACTCCGAAACTCACTAATTAACTGTAGTTAAAAGAAACACTGCGAACAACCATATAACTCCACTTACCAGGCTAGATCCAGAACAATCCACGCGCGTAAAGAACAATAAGTACCACGCGTCTCTTCAAACCTCCAGCAAATATGATACCAGCTTTCGATCATCTATGATGAACGAACCGTTTCAATCGACTGAAATTCAATAAAAAAAGGTATCAGTAAGCTATTTCACCAGGTAAACTACACCAAGGTATCAGTATGCTATTTTACCAGGAGACGAGGAGCCGTGTAGTTTCCACGCCGGCCGGAACAAAAAAGACATTAACCCTTAAACGGGCCTGGCGATTTT
Source organism: Phthorimaea operculella (assembly GCA_024500475.1). Classification (NCBI taxonomy): domain Eukaryota; kingdom Metazoa; phylum Arthropoda; class Insecta; order Lepidoptera; family Gelechiidae; genus Phthorimaea; species Phthorimaea operculella. Next base: position 537,828 of record JANFCV010000076.1, on the reverse strand, counting down.
GACTATTTTGAATACTGATTATGGTAGATAAGAGGGTTATAAAAAAACTAATTTCAGGATTTTATTTTTACTTTTGTATTTTTTGAAAAAAAGGCATGTGGTCGCTATGTGACCACTGCCCATTAAAAAAAGCAATATGTGGTCAACATGTGGCCACTGCTCGTCAAGTGATTTATATGCCAGTTAAGGGTCAGACTACACCACAACATGTATGCTAAGAAGTAAGAAAATAATAACAATTATTGCAGAATAACAATAACAATTATTATCAATAGTACCAATTGTTAATAATTTCCCATTTACTTGTTAGTACCCAACAAAAACATTGCATGCATGTTCAGAAAATGAAAGTAAAAAAAAAACCCAAGTTTGGCCCTGCCACTTTTCTGACATCCTGTATGTCGTTGATGGGTTCAACAAGTGATTTAATTACTAGTTTATAGATATGACTATGACGGTAAGTGCGATCTTACCCTTAAAACACACTTGTTTCCCAAGACGAGCAGTGGCCGCATACGGTCCACATTCAGTAAATTTTAACGAGCAGAGGTCATATGTTGACCACATACTTTTGATGTAATTATTTCACAGAAAACTAAATGCGACGCTCAACTTAAAAATTACACACCTAAATAATTTTGTATTCTATCAGAAATTTATAATAAATAGCACTTACTCGATTTAGTTCCGACTTAATTTAATATTATTCCGACAAAACCCATGAAAAAAGTGTGTCCTGAAGCGAAGTTCGAGTTTGACAATCGAACTGTCAAAAACTTTTGTAGGAAACCCCCTACTTTTTTTCGTTTAGTAATTGACCAAGTTCATAGACAATAGTATAATGCCATATTGAGATACATAAATGGCCTAGATTTGTAAAAAAAAAATTAATTCCTATGTGGTCGCTATATGGACACAACCCGTTTAAGGGTTAAAATCCGAGCCAACAATGCACCTCCACTATATCAAAAAGGAACGGCAACCCTCTAAAAATTCTACGAACTCATACGAAATACCGTCACTATGACACCTCGATTGAGAATCTCAACTTCACAAAATGATAATGAAACTTGGACCAAACGATCACCGCTTTTTAGCACAATGAAAACTAACAATTTCCTATCCAAACAATTCCCTTTGCACAACTATTTTCCTTGAAAAACCCAAAACTGTATTTCTAAACCTGCCGAAGAGAACAATTATTTATCTTATCAATCTGACTCGTTTGACTTTACAACCCATAAACAAATGCGCTTTTCGTGCAGTGTTTTTAGCGCTAAGGATTTCTTTATTTGGACAGTTATTGCCACAACCTAGGATTTCACGGTTTTATCAAGAGGTAAAAATAACGCGTTACACGGTTGCGACAATACAAACCCTGATGCAATACAGACAGCCCCCTGTCTGTGCTGCATCAGGGTGTGTACATCAAAACATGCAACAAACCCTGATGCAGCACAGACAGCTTGGCAATATTTAGCCAAGTCCAAAGTCGCAAAATGTCCAAAGTCGCAAAATGACCAAAGTCGCAAAATGACCAAAGTCGCAAAATGACCAAAGTCGCAAAATGTCCAAAGTCGCAAAATGTCCAAAGTCGCAAAATGTCCAAAGTCGCAAAATGTCCAAAGTCGCAAAATGTCCAAAGTCGCAAAATGTCCAAAGTCGCAAAATGTCCGAAGTCGCAAAATGTCCGAAGTCGCAAAATGTCCAAAGTCGCAAAATGTCCAAAGTCGCAAAATGTCCAAAGTCGCAAAATGTCCAAAGTCGCAAAATGTCCAAAGTCGCAAAATGTCCAAAGTCGCAAAATGTCCAAAGTCGCAAAATGTCCAAAGTCGCAAAATGTCCAAAGTCACAAAATGTCCAAAGTCACAAAATGTCCTAAGTCCTAAGTCGCAAAATGTCCAAAGTCGTAAAATGTGTATCAAACAGGGGACTAATTTTCGATTTAAGCCAAAATCATATCAAAATTCATTTTTCAATAAGAGTACGAAAATACAGCTATTTTTACTCTACGACGCTCCGTTTTCGAGATAATTGCACTTTTAGTTTGCATTCGTTTTTTATATTAGAAATCGTTACTTTATTGAGATATGATGCTACAGAGGCGTAGGACGCTACGGAGGCGACAGACGCTATGGAAACGTCGGATTTTATAAAAACATTGAACGCTGTAGATGATCGGGGATTTCATCAGACGTTATGGAGGCTTTAGGCACTATGGAGGCGTCGGACGCTATGAAGACGTCGGACGCTATGAAGGCGTTGGACGCTATGTGAGACAGGGTAAGTCGTGCGATGATTGTGTTCCGAATAAGGAACTGATTTTAAGTTTCAGATAATCAAACAAAAAAGTTTCAATAAAAGTACGAAAAAAGAGCTATTTTTGCTCTACGACGCTCCGTTTCCGAGATAATTGCACTTTTAGTTTGCATTTGTTTTTTATATTAGAAATCGTTACTTTATTGAGATATGATGCTACGCAGGCGTTGGACGCTACAGAGGCGTTGGACGTTATAGACGTGTCGGACGATACGGAGGCGTCGGACGCTACAGAGGCGATGTACGCTATGGAAATGTCAGTCTTTATGGAGACATTGAACTCTGTAGAGGATAGGGATTGAACTCTGTAGAGACGCTATGGAGGCGTCAGGTGGTATAGAGTCGTCGCTCGCTATGGAGGCGTTCGACGCTATGTGGGACAGGGTAAGTCATGGTATGATTGTAAACCGAATATGGGCCTGATTTGTTTTTTAAGATTATCAAACAAACGATCATCAATGTTTCCATGAAGTCCGACGTTTTCATAGCGTCGGTCGCCTCCGTAGCGTCCTACGCCTCTGTAGCATCATATCTCAACAAAGTAACGATTTCCAATATAAAAAACTAATGCAAACTAAAAGTCCAATTATCTCGATAACAGAGCGTCGTAGAGCATAAATAACTAAATTTTCGTACTTTATTATCCCAGCCTACCATTTGGTTCCTATTTTTCAGAGCGCATGCTTATTTCCTTGCGCATTCTCATTTCTACATATTATTATGGGCATATGATTTTCAGTGTGCATGCTCATTTCCATGCGCATGCATAATTTCATGCGCATGCCTATATCAGTGCGCACTGCGCATGCTCATTTCGATACGCATGCTTATTTTCATGCGCATGCCTATTTCAGTGCGCATGCTCATTTCGATGCGCATGCTTATTTTCATGCGCATGCCTATTTCAGTGCGCATGCTCATTTCCATGCGCATGCATAATTTCATGCGCATGCCTATATCAGTGCGCACTGCGCATGCTCATTTCGATACGCATGCTTATTTTCATGCGCATGCCTACAACGCTGTACAAACCCTAATGCAACACAGAGCACTCGTACCACTTCCTTACAATTATATTAATTTATGAGCATGAAAATGAGGATGAGCATGAAAATGGATACCAATGCTTATGGAAATGAACATGCGTATGGAAACGAGCATGCGCATGGGAACGAGCATGCGCATGGAAACGAGCATGCGCAAGGAAACGAGCATGCGCATGGTAACAAGCATGCGCATAGAAACGAGCATGCGCACTGAAATAGGCATGCGCACTGAAATAGGCATGCGCATGAAAATATGCATGCACATAAAAATAAGCAGGCGCATCGAAATGAGCAAGCACACTGACATAGGCATGCGCATGAAAATGAGCATGCGCACTAACATAGGCATGCGCATGAAAATGAGCATGCGCACTAACATAGGCATGCGCGTGAAAATGAGCATGCGCACTGACATAGGCATGCGCATGAAAATGAGCATGCGCACTGACATAGGCATGTGCATCAAAATGAGCATGCGCACTGAAATAGGCATGCGCATGAAAATAAGCATGCGCATCGAAATGAGCATGCGCACTGACATAGGCATGCGCATGAAAATGAGCATGCGCACTAACATAGGCATGCGCATGAAAATGAATGCGCATGAAAATGAGCATGCGCACTGAAATAGGCATGCGCATCAAAATTAGTATGCGCACTGAAATATGCATGCGCGTGAAAATAAGTATGCACATGAAAATGAGCATGCGCACTGAAATATGCATGCGCGTGAAAATAAGTATGCGCATGGAAATGAGCATGCGCACTGAAATAAGCATGCGCATGAAATTAAGCATGTGCATCGAAATAAGTATGCGCACTGAAATAGGCATGCGCATGAAAATGAGCATGCGCACTGACATACGCATGCGCATCAAAATGAGCATGCGCACTGAAATAGGTATGCGCATGAAAATAAGCATGCGTATTGAAATGAGCATGCGCACTGAAATAGGCATGCGCATGAAAATAAGCATGCGTATCGAAATGAGCATGCGCAGTGCGCACTGATATAGGCATGCGCATGAAATTATGCATGCGCATGGAAATGAGCATGCGCACTGAAATAGGCATGCGCATGAAAATAAGCATGCGCATCGAAATGAGCATGTGCACTGAAATAGGCATGCGCATGAAAATAAGCATGCGTATCGAAATGAGTTTCCATGCGCATGCTCGTTACCATGCGCATGCTCGTTTCCTTGCGCATGCTCATTTCCATGCGCATTGCTCGTTCCCATGCGCATGCTCGTTTCCATGCGCATGTTCATTTCCATAAGCATTGGTATCCATTTTCATGCTCATCCTCATTTTCATGCTCATAAATTAATATAATTGTAAGGAGAAGTGGTACGAGTGCTCTGTGTTGCATCAGGGTTTGTACGTCTGAACGCTGTACAAACCCTGATGCAACACAGAGTACGGGTGTCTGTGTTGCATCAGGGTATGTATTTACGCGACCCGGTTACACACGAATGCTTTCAAAGTCCGCGGCTGAGTTCTCAACCAACCTAGCACTATTGTTGAGTCAGACCAGAAAGTTGCTAGAGATTTATTTTGACTCGAATTGCCTTAGTCACCTTAACATCAAGTCGAGCAACTAATAGCGCGCCTGAAAGCTCCAATCGTGGTATTTGTCGTCTCTTTCAATGGTGCAACTCTTGATTTAGCACACAATAAATTGACATGGACCTTACCCGAACTATCATTGCATCTCAAGTATAAGCATGCACTGTACGCATTTCGCGAGGCGTCAGTGAATAAGTGAATTTCAACATTAGAAGCTTGCCCGCATAATGCGTGCCTTGGCACCCGCAAAGAATTGATTGTGCGTACATTCTGAACGAAATCTAGCTAGCTAAAAACTAGATTGGGATCAACAGGTACCAGACGAAATCAGAGACTCATGTCTGATTTCGTCTGGTACCTGTTGATCCCAATCTAGTTTTTCTAACCACAACTTTTGTAAAAGTATTTAAGGTGTGATAGTGATAGCAGATAGAAGACCTAGTGGGTCAAAAATTTTACATGACGTTGAAAGTATATTTTTTTTAGTGACCTTAGAAATAGTAGTATCTGGTTCAGCTGAGAAACTTAGCCGATCTGAAACCGGATCCCATTTTAGCCCCAATACTGAGGATTCCTTACAAAAATCCTGGGTTTGACTTGCAGTAGGTAAGTCACTAAAAATATCCGGAACGTTTGACCGGAATTTACGCAAGTTCATGCAGGCTCCTCATAGCTCTTGAATTACGCCGTGCACAACTCGCTTCAGCTCTGCTTTATCGTCTGATGTAACACTCAGGTCATCGACATAGAAACCGTGTCTGATGGCATCAGTGACCGCTTCATCAGTACACTCGTTTGCAATTTGGACTAGGCATCTTTTGCTGAGATAAGGTACCGACGCTCTGCCATACGTGACGGTATTGAGCTGTAGAGTCTTCAGCGGTTGATTTTCTTCGTCTCTCCACAGGATGAGCTGCAGATGGCGCTGCGAGTCGTCTACCATTATTTGGCGGTACATTTTTTCAACGTCACCTGTGATCACATATTGGCCTTCACGGAATCGCAGCAATATCGATATTAGGTCGTCCTGCACTACAGGGCCCACCATCTGTATGTCGTTTAATGACTTTCCTGTGGAAGTTTTGCATGAGAAATCAAACACGACCCTCAACGGTGTCGTTTCACACGATTCACGTATAACCGCATGATGAGGATTGTAGTAGGCAAATGGTGGCACATGTCTTAGCTCAGTTAAGTGCCCCAAGGGCTCGTACTCTTTTAGAAACTGAGAATACTCCTCCTTTCTATTATTTTTGTGCAATTTCTTTTCTAGACTAAAGAAACGCTTCTTAGCAATATAGTAGGAATTACCTAAGGTTTTTTCAGGTGACTCAAGCAATGGTATTTTGACTGAAAACCTGCCATCTGGGAGACGCACCGTATTTTCTTCAAAATGCGCTTTGCACATTTCCTCTTTGTAGTGTGTCTATGTCCATAAAAAGTAAAGTATCATTCATGTCAGTAACTTCCTAGTTTGGTTCTAGCTGAATAAAGCCAAGATTTTCAGAATTGGTGTTTTCAATCATTACAATTTATTCAGCTAGATGATACTTTAATTATGCCAGACGAGACTAAACCTAATTCATCTATGGCGAAATATTTACGCCCGGATCGCTGCGATGTGGAACCCGAAGCAACGGCCGCTGACGTTCGCTGGACTCATTGGAAGTCAACATTCGAAAATTTTATCGCAGAAGAAGGGGCAAGCATTACAGACCCATTAAAAATAAAGATTCTCATAAATCACCTTTCGCCGAACATACCTATATTCAAACAAACAGACGGCCAAAACTTACGCAGAAGCAATAAAATGTTTAGATAACATATACATCAAACCAAAGAATATAATTTACGCCCGACATGTTCTTGCCACACGAAAACAGGCACCTGGTGCGTCCATATCTGAATATATACGTGCTTTGAAGCTATTGGCTCTAGAGTGTAACTTTCAAAGTGTAGATGCTAAAACTCATATGCAAGAGTTCACTCGTGATGCCTTCATACTTGGTATCAACTCACATACGATACGTCAACGACTACAAGAAAAAAACACACTAAAACTTGATAAAGCTGTAAGTGACGCTATAACCCTGGAGTCAGCAGAAAATAATGCGAAATCGTACGTTCCAAACACTATAATTTGAGTGCTGTTCCGCAAGAAGTACAGGAAAACACGAACTTGAACCTTGCCGTCCAAACTCAACGCAAGTGGCGATGTTATTTTTGTGGAGGTAACGCGACTCACCGAAGGCAAGCGTGTCCTGCATATAATGCCACATGTCAACTTTGCTCACGGAAAGGCCATTTCGCAAACGTTTGACGATCTAGCAAACCTGCTATCAACTGCATTTCACCCAATATAGATGAGGAAGCAACGGCGGAAACGGCCTCTGCACACGTAGCATGTATCTGTGCAGCTTCTCCCGCAAGCTTACGTAAAGCTGTGATTCCAATTTATTTAAACGACACTCGCGCCGATGCTTTGATAGACTAAGGGAGCTCATCCTGCCTCATCAGCGAGGAACTCGCAACAGTAATGAACCTTAAAAAGAAACCGATAAAGCAATCGGTAACCTTAGCATCTCTTAATCACGTGGCATTCGTAAATGGAATATGTAGCGCTACAATTCAAATAAACAAACATGTCTATAAACAACACCCATTGCTTATCGTCCCAAATTTATGCGCTGATGCCATCATCGGCCAAGGCATCATGAAGTTCCATAAATCAGTCGATATTGAATTCGGTGGTGAGAGAGAACCACTACAGATCTGTAACGTCATGCAATCTTCTCTACCACCAGCGACAATATTCAACAATTTATCTGATTGCATCAAGCCTGTGGCAATAATGTCTCGCTCATTTTCCGAAGAGGATAAAAAATTCATAAAAGATGAGATCGATAAACTTTTACAGGACGGGGTGATCGAGCCTAGCAACTCACCGTGGCGAGCTCAAGTTCTTATTACCACACACATTCAAATGCCACACACAGAAAACGTCTTGTGATTGACTACAATCGAAACAATCATCTTGAAAGTGGCGAGATACAACCATTTCAGTCAAATTGACCTAAAGTCGGCGTACCATCAGGTCCCAATCCTTGCAAAAGAAAAGCTTATGACGGCTTTCGAAGCCTGTGGTAAGTTGTACCAATTCACACGTATACCTTTCGGTGTGACGAATGGCGTTGCAGCCTTTCAAAGGTCCTTACAACATATCGTGGATACAGAGAATCTTGAAGGGACATTTGTCTACCTCGATGACGTCACAATTTGCGGCAAAACAAAGACTAAACATGACGAAAACCTAAAAAAGTTCATGAATGCGGTAGATAAATATAAACTTACCTTAAATGAACAAAAATGTATCTTCGGAGCCGACAAAATCAAATTACTCGGATATACCGATATACCATTCAAAATAACACTATTAAACCAGATGAGGATCGCTTGAAATCCCTTCTTGACTTACCCATTCCACAAGATGCGGCATCGCTCAAACGAGCCCTTGGTATGGGTCTATAACTTTTCGGAGAAAATTCATACTTTTCCCAAAACCAATTACCTCTTAATAATGAGGCTGTCGCAAATTTTGAAGAAATAAAGAAAGAAATAGCAAAGTCTGCGCTTATAGCCATAAACGAAGATGATGCCCTAACAGATGAAACTGACGCGTCCGAACATGCAACAGCCGCAACCCTTACTCAACGGGTATCCTGTGTAGGGCAAGTAAAATCGGAAGGTCTTCAAAACCGGTTTTGAGTTCCGATGTTGGGGGCCAAAACCGGAATTCCGGTTTTGAAAACCGAAATCGGAATTTATATAAAAAGTTTTGGCCTGTTTTCTAATTCGATTAATCTAACTTCTACGCATGAAAAAAGTTTTTTTTTTGTGAATGGTATTATTGGTCCTTTAGTTGCAGAATGACCCTTAATTCTTTAATTCACTTACATTATTGTACTAGACCTAATACAAGATGGACAACAATTTGAGCATACATGTGTACTACAAGGTAACTATTGCTTAAGGGCAGAGCACACTGCCAGCGTATGCAGCTCGTAAGTCACACGCGTACTGGTTGTAATGTATGGTACTGTATGATATACGGTACACTGCCTGTGCCTGCGTATGTATACCATCACGCGCATACCGCAGTGTGCCGTATCTCATACAGTCCCATACATTACTACACTCATGCACGTCATGCTCTGCCCTTAAATCAGTCCTTTAAAGGGCAGACCTCTGCCTGCATATGCAGCTCGTATACGTGCACGTCATCACGCACGTACCGGTGTTAACGCATGGGACTGTATGATATACACGTACTTTACGAAACGCAAGCAGTGTGCCGCCTTTATGTATGCTGAAATGATTATTGATCTTTTATTTAGTAACTGTAAGTAAGTACATTTTGGAAGTGGATTAAAGACCTGATTTAATAACAGAAATAAATGGTTCTTGATATTTTATTAGTTGTAGCACATAATGTAAGTGAAATAAGTGCACAGCAATCTGCATGCGTATTCAGCTCGCATGCGTACCGGATGTAATGCATGGCACTAAATTAGATACAGCATACTGCTTGCGTTGCGTAGGGTACGTCCCACCGATAATTTAAAAAGCGATTGAAATAAAAATGCGCAATATTTTAAACCGAGAGGATGATTAAAATTATTAAGGGCGCCGATCGTCACAAATGCCCTTTTTCAAAACAATATTACTCAGTAGATATTAGCTGTAGAATTCTAAAAAAAATATATGTTGCAGTTGAGGATCTAATAGAGGGAATGGGGCATTCAGTTACACGATTTGATTAACTTTGCTCGATAAAAAAAAATACCAAAGTTGACTCTATTCAAAATTTATTTTCAATATTATGCCTAAGATATGAAAGTTATAAACCTAATTTTTATACCAATCTTTAGATAAATTGATAAACCAGAGAATGGTGCAGTATCAAGATTGTAGGGTAAAATTGTAAATTAAGATGCCTAAATATCTACAAAAAGCGCGAGCGGCGTGGCTCGGGGGCCTCGTCAGTCGCGCGGAGGCGCTTACGGACGACGGATGTGTGCCAATTTTTCTCCCGACGCGCGACGTAATATTATTATTTAATTATGATAATTTATTTCATAACATTTGTTAGAAGGGGTTGGTCCTGGTCATACCAACAGCCACTGCGACCTTTTCAGATCTATTGTGGCTGAACGCGCGACGTAAAGAGGTTTTATATTTTAGTAGTGGCCGAAAGTAAAATATAGTAGACATAGACGTCATGGACGTCATAGACTGTAATTGTAACACAATTGTAACGAGACGACGCAATGGGTAATAAAAAAACAAAACGAAGAATATCTGCATTGGCTGTATCAAGAAGGAATAGGTTGAAAGCATTAAAAAGATACACAAAGTAAGTTCTAATTGTTGTATCTAATTTATTTATTAAGTAGGAATCGATGTCGTTGGCTCTAAATGTTACCTCCCTTTCTTGACTTCCTGTGTTCTGATCAGTCTAGTGCCACAGTAGGAATAATGAAAGCAGTATTACCACTGGGTTTAAAAACTGAATTCGTCTTATTTGAATATTAAACTAAATTTATAAAAAATATGCCGTGGCATAACAAGATACAAGGACACAGTTTAACAAAATCAGTACATCCACATATTTTTGTAATAGTTAGCAGTAGGTATGTATTACGATTATTTTACCAAAATGTTAAAGTTATGGGATAATTTTAAAATTATGTTTGACATTACTAACACAGTAAGTATCAGTAATTTATTGTTTTACCAATATTGATTAATAACAACAAAGTAAATTTTTCTTTTATTTATTTCAGCCCATTGATAACTAATACTGGTATTGATAAAGATGCTGTGACGTCGAATGAACATGTCAATGAGCAGCACGCGTACGTACAATACATACTACTTATTTATTATTATTTCCTATAATGCCAAAGACTAAATGTACACAATATTACCTAATCAATCGCTAATTCAAAATAGTATTTAAACGTTAAATTGAATTTTGAGCTACGTGAAAAGGATAAAAGAATTACATGAACCTGACAGCTGTCAAAAATCAATTTTAAGCTTAAAAAGACTATAATAGGTACTACGTAATAAATACTTCCCACTGAAATACTGTAGTAGCATACATACATAAGTCACGCCTATGTCCCTTGCGGGGTAGGCAGAGCGTAAACGGCCGTTAAAACGGACATTTACACCTCGTCTGACAAATATTTAAGGGTCATATAGAAAACTTGCAAAACACTTAACCCTCAAGTCCCTTAGTCGCCTCTTACTACACCCACGTGTAGGAAATGGGGTGATGCTATTCTAAGCCGGCATCACACGGCAATAGTATTTAGTAGTATTGTATTTCTAAAGTACCTGAATTTATTTTTTAGAGGCATGAAGAACGGCGATGAGTCAAATTATGTTCTGAACCAAGATACTGTCAGCCTACCTGATGACTTAGAAAATACTGAGTAAGTTTAGTTTAAAGTTTCTTGTACATGTAGGGTGAAAGAGCATGAGAAAGACGCCTGGTCTATACTTCGTGATGACAAAATAACAACTAATTTGCGCGTTAGGAGATGAAACACGTGCCCATCGATAGTACATCAAACTACAAACAAAAAATACTCTTTGGTAATGTCGTAAGTGACATATTTTTGGAGTAAATGACGGTAAAAAATATTATATTTGTTTTTATATATTTACTTCAAATGTACATCACTAACGACATTTTAAATTTCTGTTTGTATTTTTATGTACTCTCGATTGGCTTATGTTTCATATCCTGAGGCCAAATTTAGTTTTTGCTATCGATAGGTATACCAGTTAGGTTCCAGGCTCTTTTTTAGTGACTGATGCCGAAAACTCAGGATAGGCTGGTAACAAGGCATTACTTTTACCGAGCTGGTACCAACCGATCAAGTCAATTTACGTAGCAATTCAAAATTTTATTTTTCATATTATATAAACTTAAGCGTTACAAAAAATCTAAAGTCACTTATTGTTACAGAAAAACTAGTCAAGATGAGCCTCTTCTTGTAGAGCCTGAAAATCAAGGACACGAATTTCAACCAGTTTCAGGAAGACGCGTCGTTGATATCAACTACTTGTTCAGTCAATTACAAGAAAAAGCACGTCACAATAATTTATTTGACTGCAAATCAGAAAATTTCCAGCTAATTGGTGAAAAAAAAATTGGTCTTCTGTCCGTTTTTAAATTTGAATGCAATATGTGCAAACAACTTTGCCTTATAAAGTCAGAAAATACTGACACAGCCAATATAAATGCAAACATTGCGGCTACCACTGGCATGGTAGCATCAGGTATTGGTTACTCGCAATTTGAAGAGCTTTTGTCTGCCCTGAATATTCACATATTTTCTAAATATCTTTATAATAAAATACAGGACCAAGTTTATGATAGTTTTGAAATCACCGCAGCTGAATCTATGAAAGCTGCTGCTGAAGAAAAAGAGTTGGCTATCGCAGAAGGTCGCACCAAAATGGTATACCAACAATTGATGTTTATGTTGACGCTTCTTGGTGTGCTCGATCTTACGGATCCAACTATAAGGCTTCTTCAGGAACCGCAGCAATAATAGGAAGAAGAACCGGCAAAATTCTTTTTCTAGCAGTCAAGAATAAATATTGTCTTGTGTGCGCTCGTGCTGAAAGCCAGAATTCTCCACCTAATGAGCACAAATGTTACAAGAATTTTAATGGTTCATCGTGTTCAATGGAAGGCGAAATAATTACTGAAGGATTTCAAAAATCTATTCAAATGTATGGCATTATTTACAAACGCATGATTGCAGATGGAGATGCCTCGACATACGCAAAGATCCTAAAAGCCGATCCATATAAATCACAGAACATTACAGTCGAAAAAATAGAATGCAGAAATCACATTTTACGAAACCTGTGCAAAAAGATGCGGAGTCTAGTAACAGAAACAAAATTTCCTCTGACTCATAGAAAAACATTGACAAACCTTAAAATTATGTCTATGAGGAAAGCAATAGTCCGGTCCATTAAATACCACAACAAGTCAGAGAATACAAAAGATGTTTCTATAAAAATGCTTCACAATGATATCACCAATTCCTTGTTACATGCTTATGGAGATCACAGAATGTGTCACGACTACAACTGTGATAAAGAAAACGTTTATAGCGACGGGTTGAAATCAATTGAAAATTCTACATTTATTTTCCGGCTTAAGTCAATAATTTCAAACGTAGCTGCAAAATCACGAAGTTTAGTCGAAAACGTAAATACAAACATTGTTGAATGCTTCAACAATGTCATAGCAAAATTTATAGGAGGTAAACGTATAAATTTTGCTTTGAAACGTGGCTACCAAGGGAGGGTTTCCGCTGCGGTGGTATCATTTAATGACAAGGCTGCAATATCGCATGTGTTTAAAGCATTGATAATTAATAAAAATCAGTCAGCAGCAGGTGTCGCAGAAATTGCAAAAGTGACAGCATCGAATCCCGTAGCAGCAGGGAGCTCGGCAGGATTGGAGGAAGTTGTTGTAGCAGCAGACCCTGTGGCAGCGTCAGGCCTAGCAGGATTAGCCGAAGTTGTGGAAAGGAAAAGAGAAAGACAAAGAGCTCAGAAAAGAAAAAGCAGTGAAGGAATTTCGAAGCAAGTTAAAAAATTCAGGAGAGCGGCAGAATCAAAACAAAAGCAAAATGACTATGGCCCAGCTAGTTGTGATCCAGATATGTCGGAATTCGATCTAGAAATAGCTAAAAAGGAATTTCTTGACAATTTACAATCTCTTACTGCTGACAGAGACGCAATCGAGCGTAATACAATATTACAAAGAGACAGTAGCGAATGGCTAGAAATTCGGAAAAACTTGATCACTGCCTCTAATTTTGGCCCTGTTTGCAAAAGACAAAAGTCTAAAGACACGGCACCGCTTGTAAAAAATATATTATATAAATCGAACATAAGTCATGTTGCATCTATTGCCCATGGCATTGAAAACGAGCAGCAGGCGTTGCAAAAAATACAACAACAAGAAAATGTGTCTATTGAGCCCTGTGGACTGTTTATAGATAAAGATTTCCCATTTATTGGTGCTACGCCAGACGGGCTCATTGGAAATGATGTTCTAGTGGAAGTTAAATGTCCCTTTTCGGCATCGAAAATCGGTTTAAAAAAGGCTATAGAAGAAAATAAAATCCAGATTTTAAAATATTGTAAAAAGTCACGTACTGCAAAAATCAATGAAAAAAGTAATTGGTATTTTCAAGTCCAAGGACAACTTCATGTTACAGGGCGACGGCAATGTCTTTTTGGTATTTGGGCAGGAGAAAAAGATCCAGTACACATTGAAAGAATTGACAGGGATGACGAATTCTGGAAATCAAATATGGAGTCCAAATTATTACACTTTTACCACAAATGTCTGCTTCCAGAAATTGTTAATCCCAGGCACACCCGTGGTATGCCTATACGGACTCTCACGTTAGAAGACTGCGTACCCACGGAAAATAAAGAAAATGAGAAACCTTTATCTCAAAATATTCCTTCTCTACAATCGAGCCCTCTTCCGTCACCCTCGGGGCAAATCGGTGAGAACCTCAAATTTGTTGCTAACCAAGACTCGTATAAATCCTCGTGTCATATTCATAATAATATGAATACGTTAGTGGATGAACATGAACCTGGATGTAGCACCAGAATTCTGAATTTTAACGAATTTTAATTAAAAGGAAGTATCCGTTCAATCATATTAGTTTTATTTAGTAATTGTATTGTGTAGACAACTAGGTAAGAAACTAAGAACCATCCAACACGCTCCCAGCACCATCCATCACGCTCTCAGCACCATCCATAACGCTCCCAACACCATTCATAACGCACCCAGCAACATCTATCACGCTCTAACCACCATCCATCGCACTTCTAGCACCATCGATCACGCTCCCAGGACATTGACCTTTTTATGAGTTATGAGTATGAATAGCTTCAATTTGTTTAAAACAACCTTTTATTGATTTTCCGAGTCAAAATGGATTTTGACCGGATAATAAGTACTTAAATAATAAATACCTAACCTTAATAAACATTTGTTTCAATATTCTAAAAGAAAAACTAATAAACCTTATTTTCCTACTGCATTATTTTATACTGTGGCGTTCTCGCCCGCCGACAAAGGTCACCGGAGTTCAAAACCAAACAGCTCCTTCGTAGAGCGGAAGCAAGCTGCCTGGGCGCGAAAAATACCTAAAGCTGCGCCAGAACGCGGCCTTAACATCATGAAACCTAGTGATATCAAACATTAAATCTCGAGTTTTATTGTTGGACCCATCCCCGGATATCGTGAGTGTTATGTGCCTCGGGTGGTGGGTAAATAAATAAGAGTAGATATAATTTTCAAAGATTTGTCCAAAAATAATAACTAAGTTAACGCTATTGTTTTTTCTAAAACCGGTTTTAACGATTATTTGTCTCTGAAAACCGGAGTTGAAACATTGGAAAAATTAGTCCGATATTCCGGTTTTACGATATTCCGGAATTCCGGTTTCCATCCCCTAATCCTGTGGCCTTTTTCTCAAGGTCATTTAATGATTCAGAAAAAAAACATTCATCGGCAGAAAAAGAAGCCTGCGCTATTGTGGAAGCTCTTAGAAAATGGCGCCATTATCTACTCGGTAGACATTTTATATTACTGACCGATCAACAATCTGTCTCGTTTATGTTTGATCAAAAACACTCAAGTAAAATCAAAAATGAGAAAATCGAGAGATGGCGCTTGGAACTATCCTGTTACAAATTCGACATAATATACCGGCCGGGGAGACATTAATGTCGTATGATATGTTCTTTTAGCCCTTCGTCCCACTTACTCTACTAAAAGGTCTAGGTATATGTCGTTAGTGATTATAATATATATAATAGTGATTTCCATGATTAAAAACGAATGCAATCTAAAAATGCAATCATCTCGAAAACTGTGCGTCGTAGAGCGAAAATAGCTACATTTTCGTACCCTTCTACGTGGATATGCTAAATGTTTATTTGTTTTAGATAATCCTACTTGTGGATTACCTTAACCTCAAAATCAGGTTCCCTCACTTTTCCGTTTTGCCGTTTGGCCTTTTTCCCATTAAGTCAACTTTCTGTTTTATCTTCATTCTGGTTCAATTCACTTTCCCAATTGGTCCACTTTCCCGGAATTTTTCTCATCTAGTATGCTTTCCTCATCTACTAAACATTTTTTTAAATTCAAGCGTTATAAATGCATTGTCGTCCACTTGACTTTTTTCAAGTGGACGAAAATGTTTAGTACTAAACTTATTGCTAAGATCTCTTTATGAAAATTCTCTTGCGGAAATTTGCAACCAATACCCCCTAGAAACACAGCGTTGAGTTAAGGCTTTGGGTTCCGAGACGCAAAGAACTTGTAGCGTAGCATTATTTACTTCAAAATACGCATTATTTCAGGTATTTATACAGAGTCTCCCTCTTTAGGTGGTCCAAAGAGAAAATCTAAGTTAGACCTCCTAAGATACCAAACCAATCTAACAAAAATAAATCTTCAACAAAAAATGTATGAACACGGTGGGATAACCCCGAGATTTGTAGGGGAACTTAAGATGGTAACTATAAATCACCAAATATTTTTTGGACGCTGACTCTTAAACTATAAAATTTCAATCGTTAATATCTCGTGAAATATTAATGTTACAAGCTGTATAAAGGTATTTTCGGAAGGTACAAATTCAGGGCTCTCCAAAAATATGTTTTTTTAAGTGTGGATTGTACTTTGACACGGTGTCCCGCTGGCTTGACGCTGACTTTAATCGGTTATAGCTCCTAGACTATTCGCTTCAGGAGAATGATCGAATAATATTTGGAAGGTACAAATTCAGGGCTTTCCGAATATATGCTTACTTTGAGTCTAAACTCTCATTTTAAGTGGGGTCCCGCTGGGTTGACGTTTTGCAAATAGGTCCATAACTTTTTTTTACAGAGGTACAATTTTTTTTTATTTCACATTTCTGTAGGTACAAATTAATACCTACAAGACCACATAAGTTTCATTCCATTCTGGCTTAGTGGCATTTGTTGATAGTGGCATTATTTTGCTGCCAATAAAATATTCTATGCCCGTATCATTTGTTTTGCTGAAATTATTGTCATATTTAGAAGATACCAAGGCGTAAACTTGGTGATAATTTTAGAGCATTTTGCCACGGCCATATCTTTTTTTAAATGCATTATTACAACCAGAAAAAGAATATGGAGCATAGATCTAGTCCAGAAGAGTTACCGTGCCAAAAATTGAGTCGATCGGTTGCTAATTGGCAGAGGGATACGTCGAAAGCGTTTGTATGAAAAATAATGACTATAGATCCCTCTTAAATGATCTTTTTCTTACATTTGGTGCCCCAGCCTATATACATTCTGATAGAGGGACTGCATTCATGTCCAACGAATTAAGGCAACTCATCAACAGCTGGGGGGTGGCTACAAGCAGAACCACGCCTTATAATCCTGAAGGCAATGGACAAGTAGAGCGTCTGAACGGAACACTATGGCGAACGATAAGGTTGTGTCTTCGTTCGAGAAATATGGAATCTACAGACTGGGAGAAAGTACTACCGTATGCTTTACATTTTATACGCTACCTACTGTGTACGGCCACTAATGAGACTCCACATGAGCCTATTTAACTATCCACGACGTTCGCCGACTGGAAGTTCGACACCTAGCTGACTATTTTCTCCAGGCCCTGTATTTATGAAAAGGAATGTTAGAACCTCAAAATATGACCCGCTTGTAGACGAGGTGGAGTTGCTACAAGCTAATCCTGAATACTCGTTTATTCGACTTTCCGACGGACGAGACACGACAGTTTCAAACAGGCAATTGGCCCCTCTTCCAAATCCAGACCCCGATTCGGACCATGAAACCCAGTCGCAGACCGAAGATGAGCAGGAGACAGGACAGAGACCTCAACAAGCAGACGAACCTGAAGAGGTCCAACTTCGTTGCTCTTCCAGAACCTTATATCTTCACCTAATAAAATGTGCCCTTCGGACGGGCGGTAATAATTAGGATCAGCCAGTACGAATGTTGATGGAATACTGAATAGTGACGTATCCACCGGCGCACCTGGCAGCATATTAGTGACCTGCGGTACGTACGACCAAACAGGTCACATCGACGTGAGATGTATTCACGAGCGACTTTACACGTATGTCGCACTGCTTAGATACCTCTAGTTTTAAGTTCTTGATCCCTGAAATAGTAGTCAAACCTGGATCGCAAGTGATACCCATCAACTCTACCATACTTTCAGTGATCATTGAAGACATGCTCCCTGGGTCGAGGAACGCTCTAGTTTTAAACGCCTTTTCAGTTTTTGTATTGGCTAGCTCTACCTCCGCCGTGCGTAGCAGCACCTGCCTTGAAATAGCAGCAGGAAAAGAAACGAGGGGATGTGCGGGCTCAGAAGGTAGGCCAGAATTGGTTGCGATAGCATGACACTCACTTATAGGAGCGTTTTGGGTGGAGAATTACCCAAATCTGGGTTTGAAGAATTGCCCTCATTCGATGATTCCGTGCTTTGATGGATATGTAGCATAGTGTTGTGCTTCTTTCCACAAATAGTACACGGACCAAGACGGCAGCGTTTATTTATAGTTGTGATTCGCGTTAGCTCGGAAACAAACTTTGCAAAGATTATGCTTTGTGACTTCACCTATTCTATCTTGAGTCGACATAGATTTGAATCTATTGCATTGATACAAGAAGTGACCTTGATTGCAAAGAACACACTTCCTAACAGTTGTCGTAGTATTACCACTAGCACCGCTTTCAGATACAAAGAACGATTTTGTTTGCCGTTGCTCTTTGTAGTAATGAGGCTGCTTGTCAGACTTATACGAAGTATCACTCTTGTTGAACTGCAAGGTTTCTAGCATATCAGCAAGACTTCGTAAGAATTTGAAGAATTCTTCGAGTGTGGGTGAAGCCTTCAAATCATTCCTATGTTCTTCCCACTTGCGACTAGTAGCGCCATCTAGCTTCGACGCCATCATGTAAATGATCAAGGTATCCCATCGACGGCTTAACATGCCCGTGTAGTTCGGGCATACACCTCGAAAGGCAAGAGGTAGTATTGAACGTTCTGGAGGGTGGTAAATAGCGTCAGATGCACTGGAGGGCGTGAGTAGCGTCGGACACTCTGGAGGATAAAAGATGACGGGCATTAGATTTTCTGGGGTTCCAACATTACCCCCTGTCCTCTAGGGTGTCCAATGCTACCACCAATCTATCTTTCTCTACGCTCTACTGACGCTCCCTCCTGCCCTCCCGGGCATCCGAGGCTATCCTGCTGTTCAGGCTGTCCGATGTTACGCCCCGTCCTTCAGGGTGTCCAATGCCTTCATGGTGTCTAAGTCTACCCTCAAAAGATCAGAGGGAGTCGCATAAAGTACATCTCCACTTCTCGTTCCCCCGAACCACATGCGCACGGTAAGACGTCTCGGTCCCGATTGCTTTCTATGATCACGATCGTTACACAACCATGTCAGAGGCCTGCTACTTGCAGTAGGCGGTTTCAAAACTTTCATACCAGGGTCCATCGGGTCGTTGGGCGACTTGGTGTACCATTCCGAGGTGTACCGAGCCGCGTTTATAGTAGGAATAAAAATTGTTATAAAAAAGAGAAAATTGTACTTTACAAATTTCTCTTTTTTACTATGACTAATCCATTTCTGCGTAATGTAATTAATGACTATCAATAAGTGATGTTTTATTGTCCTACTTTGAATAAAGATATTTCATTTCATTTCATTTCATTCGAAGGCAAAGAAGTTCCCTCGAAATGCAAAAAAATCCATAATACTAAACAAATCTAGGATTTCGGCCAAAATCCTAGTTTTTTGGTCAAAATCCTAGGTTTTTGGGCAAAAACCTGGATCAGCTAAATACGATGGCCGAAGGAAGTCTACGATTTTGTCATATGCCGGCTTTTGGCCAAAAACCATTCTGCCATCATACTGCGACATATATATAGCGTATATCGATGTTTAGTCTTTTGTTTGGGAAATTATCTGCAAGAGACCTGGCCTTATAGATCCTAACAACAAAATAAATTGAACACTACAATCATATCGACAGTAAAATATCGACATTTACCCCAACACTATTTTTTTTTTCTCTTTGAGGTGGCATCACTCCAAATGTCAAACTACTCGCAGGAATTATGGCCGGGACTATAGTAGCGCCATCTAGCTTCGACGCCATCATGTAAATGATCAAGGTATCCCAAGATTCAGTGGGTTCGTCTAACTTGCTCAAGGAGCTCAAATTACGCGAAAAATAGTCTACCATGTACCGTAAAGATTTGTGGGACTCTTTGGAGATGGACTCTAAAGTAAATAGCGCTTTTAAGTGATTGTTTATTAAAATTATCTTATTATCGTATCGGTCGCAGACGTGCTTCCACGCCAGCGAATAGTTGTCGGACGTAAACTCGATCGACTTAATAATAACTGCAGCACTTCCTTCTAAAGAAGACCGCAAATAGTGAAATTTATTGATGTCGGGAATCGAATCATTTTTATTAATTATCTCATCGAATGTGTCTCGAAACTTCAACCACTTGCTGTAATAACCATCGAAAGTAGGCAGCTTGATAGTGGGAAGCTTGATATTAGCGCATTTATTTTGTCGTAACACCGTGTCACCTGAGCAGGAGGAATGGTGGGAGCACGAAGGTGAACCCTTTCTCGAGCGAGCCGGAGTTTGCTGAGCGTGCGACTCTATGACGCACTGAGCCCTAGAAACTAACCTGAAATACTCGTTCTCAAATTGTTCCCTACTCCCATCTTCCTTTTCCCTATTCTCTGGTGCGACTAAATCATCAATCTTGTTTTGAACTAGTTCGAAATCATCGAGAGTTTCTTGAAATTTAGTTAACTTTAATTGCAATGTAGTAACTGTTTGTTTAGTTAGATCATTAGGCTTTGTAGACTCGATAGGCTCTAGAAACTTATTAAATAGTGTAAGCCTCCGTTTTAGAACACCTCTCTCCCTTACTAAATTTTAATGCTCCATGTCATTGCTTTCATGAGCCATCTTGAGTAAAAACTTTGTAGACGCACAGAATTAAGTGTGTACTAGGTAATAAAATTGCCAAACCGTAGTACGCCGCAATGTACTGCAAAGCGGCAATGAACTTGCAACCGATCCGATGATGAGTCGACGTGCAGTGTAGCATGTAGCGCGTCGCTCTGCGCTGTTCGCGTCGCGGGCCCGCAGCCTCGAGGATACAAGTGTAGCTTGGCGGGATTTGCGATGCACGATGCGCCGGCACCGGAGCTGAAACTGTTCGGCAGATCGCTTTGAACTAAATGTTTGGAACAGTGCACGAAAAATAGAGGCGTGTCACTGTAGGATGACAGGAAATAGTGGTGTCACCGTAGCCCAATAGAATGATCACTATATTGTGACTTGAAATAGCGTAATTTGTAAAATAGTTGTCCCTATATCATGACTAGCTGCGTGTGCACTTGTATTATGGCACTACGGCATGACTAGCTGAATAAATAGGCACTTGAAATGTAATAGAATGCATAGAAAGCATGAAGAGCAGCTGGATTCCCTAAAAGAAGTCGCCTTTCACGAAAATTGATGCTATTATAGAACTCACGTAGCTTACGGAGCTAATAACTGTCGCGAAATATACTAAAAATGGGTACACTTCCCTTACGAGACATCCAAAAACTAGCATTCGATGTAGATGGTCATCAGCTTTGCTTGGCCGTAGACCTTGTATATTCGCTGAGCATTGCAGGCAGCTTGACGGAGTAGAAAACTTGATAGATGGCCGTCGACCCGCAGACTTGAAGTAGCTAGTTGTCCTCGGCGGCTCCAGCCGTCTTGTGCCGTAGACCCGGTCTCTATCTTGCTCTGAGCGATGGTGGCTCGACGAAAACTTGATGCTGTTGCCGTAGAACTGCTGCTCATGAATAGTGGCGGCGAGCAGTCGGCGACTAAGACTCCTAATACGTGCTCTTCATCGCACGTGCATTGTATTTAATAGACGGTCTTGATGTTCGAAAGCTTTTATTGAATCATATAAAAAATAAAATAACAAATCACATTCTTATTGAGAAACCAAAATTGTAACTTTTCTTTGTATCTAAGAGAAAAAACGGTTTCAAAGGAAGTAACAAAACTGTGTTTTGTTCTGCGCCTTGAGTTATGGATCGCAGACCATGAAGGTTGCCTTCAATGAAATCTACAAGCACGTCTTAATTCTTAAAAAACAAAACCGTTCAAAAAATCTACGCCAGATAAAAATCTGAATTTTTACACAAAGATAACCAACTGAAATATATCTATTAAAAACTCTTTTTGTCCTACCACTAACCAGACTACAGAAAGTGGCTCAATAGTACGGTTAGACGTTATAACCGTACTAATGAGACTAAAAAAGTATCAGTAGTCCGGGACCGGACAAAAAAACAGTACCTACTACTGAGACTAGACCACGAAATCAAACTTCAAATCTACAGTTCATATCATTACCTCAATGTTCATATCATAGGTTAAGGTGGGTAATTGAACATAAAATTTTGTTCTTTAGTTTAGTTTAGTTAAAATAAAAACTCACCCAAAAAAAGAAAACAAAAATATATATTGAACCCATACGAACGGATACGAACCACCGACATCTTAATTCAAATGCAGTTCTCTCAACCATAACACCATTCGAGCAGTTGAGATTGAGTGCGAATATCTGTAACCCTTTTGCTGTTTGTCGTTATCAGAACCTGTTTGCTTAGTCATCCTATTCTTTTACTTCACACCGTGCCGTACACGGTTCTTTGACCGTGTGAGTGGGGTAGGGTCACAGAATACATATCAATTGACTTTGAAACCAATGACGATGTGCATAACTTTGGAATGTCTATATGGAATAGTTATTATGAGTGTACTAAATATGTGCAGGGTCAAAGTTTGAAAATCTAAAACATAAGTACTTTTTCTTGTAATTTTCAAAAGCGTCAAAATGGCGGGACCAGCATTTTTCGACTATTTCTCAGACTTCCTTTGAAATCAAATAACGTTTTCTTTAGGTACTAAATATACATATAACTGAATTTCTATTCAGATTCACCATTGTAATTGGTCCCGCCATCTTGACGTCATAATGGCGGGACCAGAGCTTTTTTCAAATATCTTTTGATACTGAGAGGTACAAATACTTTACTTGAGGTACAAAATAGTACAAACTAAATCCGACAATATTTTAATTTAATATTGGAGATATGGTCCCGAAATCTTGACGCTAATAAAATAAAATAATGGCTCATCAACTAATAACAAAAGTATTTTTAGAATCAGTAAAACCTTAAAAAATTTGCGTTTCATTTATGTAGGTTTGCCGAAATTGCTAAAAGTGTCCGAAATTGCTAAAAATAGCCATTGCGGCGTACATAACTCATGGATACCAATTTTCATCTATTTTATTCAAAAATTCCTTGTGGTTAGTTATTGTTTATTCATACATTGGCCTCCAGATGACCAGCGTGTTCAGCAGCCAGGGATTTTTTTCCTGTTTGGGGGCGCCACTAGTCTGACGTTTAGCCTTAACGGTATCTAGCTGTATAGTGGTATGGTTACTTACGTACATCGAGCAACACCTAGCACGCCGATAGATATTGAATATTTTATTTTTACCATCTTTCATTCCTTCATATTTCTTATCGTTCAATTTCTTTTGTTCTACTTCTGCTATTTCATTGACTTTTTTTCTTTTTATTTCTTCATCTGTCGCCCTTTGAATGCGCTCTCTAAACGTCGGCCAATCAGATTTAACCATTGGAATGATGATTATTAGCACCCCTACTAGCAGCAAAAGCACAAGTTTTTTTACAGGCATCCTGAAAAAAATATGTAAATATTACTTCTACCATCACCACCAAAATGAATCAGCTGTAAAAATACCCTTTTAGTCATATAAAACCTATTTATAGTCTTAGGCCTTAAAAGTCAAACTTCACTTAAACTATTTAGCTGCATCGAGTTATGCTTCATTTTGAAAATATGCATCATTCTTAGAAACTATTTTCGACAGTTATTTTTTTTTACATTATTACTAGAAGTTACTACAGTTGTGTCATTATAATTAACTAGCTAAAACCCGCGGCTTCGCTCGCGTAGTCATTAGAAATAACATAGATACCTAAGTATATTGCGCTTTATGATTTGTTGCACTTAAATACAAACATCTTATCTCCTTTCTATTCTCTTTTAAGATTCAACAAAAATAAACGCTGAAACATGTTATGTATAATGTAAAAGACGGCTGACGTGGCGCAGTGGGACTCCTCTCACTCTTTCTCTCGCTCATTCTCTCGCTCTCCCTCCCACTCACCCTCTCGCTCTCCCTCCCGCTCTCCATCTCTTTCTCTCTCCCGCTCTCTCTTTTGCTCTCCCTCTCGCTCTCCCTCCCACTCTCCCTCCCGCTCTCCCTCTTGATCTCTCTCCCACTTTCCCTCTCGATCTCCCTCCCGCTCTCCCTCTTGCTCTCCCTCCTACTCTTCTTCTCGCTGTCCCTCCCACTCCCTCTCACTCACCCTCCCGCTCTCCCTCCAACTCTTACTCTCGCTCTCCCTCCCGCTCTCCCTCTCGCTCTCCCTCTCCCTCTTTATCCCGCTCTCCTTCTCGATCTCCCTTCTGCTCTCCCTCCCGCTCTCCCTCTCGCTCTCCCTCTCGCTCCTTATCCCGCTCTCCTTCTCGCTCTCCCTTCTGCTCTCCCTACTGCTCTCCCTCTCGCTCTTTATCCCGCTCTCCTTCTCGCTCTCCCTTCTGCTCTCCCTACCGCGCTCCCTCTCGATCTCAATGGATATTATATACGTATGGTTTTTACGACAATGCTTTGTTTTCATCCCCTATGTCAACACATCTGGGAATGAATTTTTAACACTCCTAAATCAAAATAATATCAACTTAGTCAGCATTTAAGCTATATCTCTGTTCCAGTGAAAGGTAGAGGTATAGTTGTCATATATTTTTTTGTCTGTGGCATTGTCCTCTACTTAAATATATAAGTACCATCCGCGTAACACCTAGATAAAAAATCGCCATAGTAACTTCAAACGCGTATATCTCTGTTCCAGTGACAAGTAGAGGTATAGTTGTCTTATATTTTTTTGTCTGTTGTATTGTCTCTTTAGTCAAATATATAAGTACCATCCGTGTAACACCTAGTTAAAAAAATCCCCATTGTAACTTCAAACGCGTATATCTCTGTTCCAGTGACAGGTAGAGGTATAGTTGTCATATATTATTTTGTCTGTTGCATTGTCCTCTACTCAAATATATAAGTAACATCCGTGTAACACCTAGGAAAATAATCCCGATAGTAACTTCAAACACGTATATCTCTGTTCCAGTGACAGGTAGAAGTATAGTTGTCGTATATTATTTTGTCTGCTGCATTGTCCTCTACTCAAATACATAAGTACCATCCGTGTAACACCTAGAAAAAAAATCCCCATAGTAACTTTAAACACGTATATCTCTGTTCCAGTGACAGGAAGAGGTATAGTTGTCGTATATTTTTTTGTCTGCTGCGTTGTCCTCTACTTAAATATATAAGTAACATCCGTGTAACACCTAGAAAAAAAAAACCCATAGTAACTTCAAACGCGTATATCTCTGTTCCAGTGACAGGTAGAGGTATAGTTGTCATATATTTTTTTGCTTGTTGCATTGTCATCTACTCAAATATATGAGCGCAATCTATGTAACACCTAGAAAAAAAAAGACGCCAGTAGTCCATACTAATCCGGCATTGCCCTTTCAAAACTGTAGCTTCAAAGGAGCGGCCTACGCGTAAATATTATACTTTCACCCCTTTCTAACCCTCTCAAAGGTTTGAAATAGAAAAAGTGCTAAATCACGAAATTCGTTATTTTTAAAGTTCTTCCTAAATACAAAATTTGAAGCGAATATGTCAAGGGAATGAAAAAAATATAGAAACTTTCACCCCCTGTTTACCATTATAAGGGTTGAATTTAAAAAAATGCTTTCTTAGTGGATTCTAACGTTGCTTAGGGAGTACACATGCCAAATGTGACACTTCTAGCTCCAAGGGTTTGGTTTTTACGACAATGCGTAATCCCCTATGACAATCCATCGGGGGATGAATTTTGAATACTTCTAAATCAATATAATATCAACTGTTTATTAACAATGGGGGTACAAAATTTCTAAACTGTAGCATCAAAGGCGTGGACTGCTCGTGAATGTAATACTTTCATCTCCTTTCTTACCCCTCTTTCTTTCATCCACTTTCAGGGCTTTAAAATGCTAAAAATTGAAAAATGCTAAAACGCGACATTTATTATTTTTAAAGTTCTTCCTAAATACGAATTTTGATGCAAATTTTTCTTACAAACTTTCACCTCCCCCGTTGTACCCCCATAGGGGTTGAATTAAAAAATCCTTTCTTAGTTGATGCTAACTTTGCTTAATAAATACTCATGCCAAATTTCACGCTCTTAGCTCCAAGGGTTTGGTTTTTACGACATTTCGTAATTTTCATCCCCTATGTCAACCCATTAGGGGATGAATTTTGCATACTTCTAAATAAAAATAATATTAACTATTATGTTAAAAATAAGGGTGCCAATTTTCAAAACTGTATCTTCAAAGGTGCGGCCTACGCGTAAATATAATACTTTCATCCCGTTTTTTACCCCCTCAGGGATTTAAAATTGAACAGTGCTAAAACTCGTCATTCATTATTTTTAAAGTTCTTCCTAAATACGAAATTTGAAGCAGTTATACCAAAGGAATAAAAAGTTTCATACAAACTTTCACCTCCCCCGTTGTACCCCGTTAGGGGTTGAATTAAAAAAAATCCTTTCTTTGTGGATGTTAACGTTGCTTAATGAATACACATGCCAAATTTCACGCTTCTAGCTCCAAGGGTTTGGTTTTTACGACATTGCGTAATTTTCATCCCCTATGTCAACCCATCGTGGGATGAATTTTGCATACTCCTAAATCAAAATAATATTAACTGTATGTTAAAAATAAGGGAGCCAATTTTCAAAACTGTATCTTCAAAGGTGCGGCCTACGCGTGAATATAATACTTTCATCCCCTTTCTTACCCCCTCAGGGATTTAAAATTGAAAAGTGCTAAAACTCGTCATTCATTATTTTTAAAATTCTTCCTAAATAAGAAATTTGAAGCAGTTATATCAAAGGAATAAAAAGTTTCATACAAACTTTCATCCCACGTTTTACCCCCTTAAGGGTTGAATTTCGAAAAATCCTTTCTTAGTGGATGCTTACGTTGCTTATTGAATACACATGCCAAATTTCACGCTTCTAGCTCCAAGGGTTTGGTTTCTACGACATTGCGTAATTTTCATCCCCTATGTCAACCCATCGGGGGATGAACTTTGAATACTCCTAAATCAAAATAATATCAACTGTTTATTAAAAATCAAGGTACCAAATTTCAAAACTGTAGCTTCAAAGGTGCGGCCTGCACGAAAATATAATACTTTCCTTCCCTTTCTTACCCCCTCAGGGGTTTAAAATTGGAAAATGCTAAAATACGTCATTTATTATTTCTGAAGTTCTTCCTAAATACGAAATTTGAAGCAGTTACATCAAAGGAATAAAAAGTTTCATACAAACTTTCATCCCCCGTTTTACCCCTTTAGGGGTTGAATTTTAAAAAATCCTTCCTTAGCGGATGCCTACATTATAGTGGCTATCTGCATGCCAAATTACAGCCGGATCGGTCCAGTAGTTTAGGCTGTGCGTTGATGAAAGTCAGTCTTCTTGAGTTTTATATATTAAGGCTCCTACAGCCCCCTCCTCTACCGGAAGGTTCGAAATTCAAATAATATTCGGAAGTCGCGTCCGAGCTGGTCAATAAGTAGCTTTACAGAGGTGTCACTCACCATTCCAACAATCTTTGAAAATGTAGGTACGTACTATCAGCAGCATATCAAACTATTTGCGGATTATTCTTTGTAGGTTATTGTATAGAATACATTGTATGTTGAATGGTGATCCAAACAATATTCATAATTAAATAATGACGTCCTTACATTAAACTGTTAGTTTGCTTGATATTTCTTCACATTCAGTAAACGAAAAGAATAAATTCATCCAAAACTAAACCTTTATATTGTGATCGATCATACTTACTTTTTACTGAGAAACTCTTTGTAAAATACACATAAAATATAATCTACATCTACACTAATATAATAAAGAGGAAACCTTTGTTTGTTTTTTTGTATGTATGTAATCGATAAACTCCGAAACTACTGGACCGATTTCCAAAATTCTTTCACCATTAAAAAGCTACAACATTCCTGAGTAACATAGGCTACTTTTTACCACGGGAAAATTCCTCATTTCCACGGGAAAACGGTTAACAGCAGGAAAAGTGGGAAATATAGCGGATATTATCCAAATTAGCAAAACCGCTTTACCGATCTCCGCGAATTTTGGCACTGATGTTACTAGCATACTAAAGACGGAAATGGACTACTTTTTGTCAGCCCTCGAGGATCTGGAGTACCTGATGAAGACCACCAGCATCCCATCTAAACTATAAGAGATACGGTTATGGCTTCATAGAAAAAGTTGTTCACCATGACGGGCTGTTTCTGCTGGCACATGGTCATCGAGGATCTGAAGAACCTGATGAAGCCAACCAGCATCCCATCTTAACTATAAGAGATACGGCCAAGGCTTCATAGAAAAAGTTGTTCACCATGACAGGCCGCTTCTGCTGGCACATGGTTATCGACGGATCTGGAGTAACTGATGAAGACCACCAGCATCCCATCTAAACTATAAGAGATACGGTAATAGCTTCGAAGTAATAGTTACTCAGCATGGTTGGCCGCTTCTGCTGGTACATGGTCATCGAGGGTCTGGAGTACCTGATGTAGACAACCAGCATTCCAAATAAACTGTCAGAGATACGGTAATGCTTTCAAAGTAAAATTTATTGAGCATGACGGGCCGCTCTACTGGCACATGGTCATGAGGGTCTGAAGTACCTGATGTAAACTACCAGCATCCCATATAAACTATAAGAAATACGGTAATGGCTTCAAAGTAAAAGTTATTCAGAATGACGGGCCGCTTCTGCTGGCACATTTATCTCCACGGAGTAATGGACGTCTTACTACGGGCAAAAATCCAATTACTACGTGAAAACAGGTAAGTAGCAGCGGGTGAAACCGCTGGGCGGGCCGCTTGTTTTATATAAATATATATCATATGCCCTACAAATTGTCCACGTCACCCAAGTCGAAACCCCAAGCCCTCTTGATGTTGGATTTGAAACTCTTCACGTTAGTACTTTTGTATGGGAGGACCAAAAATTATTTTGTATTTCGACCTATGTTCCTTGGGGAAAGTTGTTCCTTATCACCAGTCGGTTCTGAGTTTTCGCTATATTATTCTTAAAGGTTCAAAGTATCGGCGACTCGGTCTCGCAAACGAAAAAAAAAATTAAAACATAGGTTGAGATCTCGGGCCGGAACGGGACGGAAGATGCTCGAAGGTTGAGATACTAGTACCTAACTGATAGCAAAAATGCAGGGCAGCCATAAGGAACAGCAAAGGTCGAAATATGAAAAATAAACTCCCACATAAAAATGTTGTAAAAGTATTTTTTTTTGTTTCTTATAAAAGTTGTTCAGTTTTGTAGGTAGAAGAGGGTCACTTCAATATTTGAACTTAATTAAATTTAATGCGGCACGTGCGGATCGTATTGTGCAGCTAGATAGGCGTTCACTTTTAACCAACCGAGAAAATTTCTAAATCTATGGGATTTCTATGGCTTGCTGTTTTGTCAAAGGTTTATTGTCAAGGTTTTTAATCCATTTTTATTTGGATAATCCTGTGATCTTTGGTCTTGAAATAGGTATCCATATAAAGGGAATTCATTGCTCTATACAATTTATGGTATATTTCGGTATTATAACCTGATTCGTAGAAGAATGTGACCCGAAATAGAAACATTATTGTTTGCGTCTTTTTCATGTTACATGTCTTTTGAGCAAGATGTCAACAATAATGTTGCCATTTCGGGTCCCCTTTTTCTATGAATCAGGTTATACCAAGGATTCAGGGTTACCATAACGTCATCTAATACCTACTTAATAAATTCATCGTACGTAACCCTATTCGACCTTCCCAAAATTATCAGTAACCGTATAAACTAAAGAGACTTTGGCTGGCGACTTATTTGTAGTCCCTTTCACGCATGTGCAAAGGAACAAGAAATACGTGTGTCGCGCGACAAAAAGTCGCATGTGTGATCACGGTCTAAATGCAATTTTAAACATGATTGACATTCCATTGGTGGCATACAAGGCCTTTACAAACAGTATTTTAAAGGGTGAACCAGTCCATGAAACTGAACAACTTTCCCTCAGGAACATATGACTAAATATTAAAAAATGGGCTTCCCATACAAACTAAATCGCTCGGCTGGTGCAATTATATGGGAGTTAAAAAAAGATTTTTCATTTTTCGACATACGTTTTTTGGGGAAAGTTGTTCAGTTTCATGAGTAACTTGACCTCCTTTCGGTTTTATTGGTTGATTTGTAACTTTTTCTAGTACGACTACCTACCTCGTTTTTATCTTGCGCCCCAATGAATCAAAGTAGTGCTGACATTGGCATAATTGTCATATCATTGGACAAAATGCCATTATAAAAGTTGGAAAACAAGTTACGACAAATTTCTTGCTATAATAGATTTATTTCCTTAAAATGTGGTACAAATGGGTACAAATTAACAGTTTGGTGGGTCTGCCTCACATAACGTTCATCTATGACCCATTGCACGTCAGTTTTGACTGCAGGGGAAACGTATCAATACAAATACCTTTTATCAACCATTGATTCCTTGGAATGAATCCGGAAACAGTAAGTTTGTCGCAAGATTACTTGATAATGGTGTAAGTTTATCAAATAGTTGCATCTGTGATGAGTTCAACATTGAATAGTGAGTAATAATCATATAAAGTTTAATAATTTTCAATAACCATTGACGCAAAACATTTGTACAATTGTTCATGATAACAGTGAAAAATAGAGGTAACTTCACATTTTTATTTCTTAGTATTTTGGGATAAACTTAGATTTTTGGGTTTCAGGAAGTGTTTCCCCATATTTTGTAGAACAAAATTCAATTTTTTTCTGATAATGACGTGTTCTAGATTATGTAATATATAGGAAAAGCGTAGCTCGTTTTCACCGCATTTCATGGCTGCTGGCCTCTTAAGATAAGAGCATAATAGTAGTTTAATAATGGAGGCTCATAAAAACTGAACAACTTTCAAAATTAAAAGGCATTTATCGGTAAATTTTAATTCTAAAATTGATTTGAAGCACAAATAATTTGAAATGACGTCCCGACCGGGTAACACTTTTCCTTTTTTCCCTCGTCTTATTGCTGGCACAGGAAATAAAAAAGCGTTTCGATGTCGTGACGAAAAAAAATGTCGATGTCATATCATAATAGTACATTACGTCACAGGCCGAGTATATAGCAATTTCTGGTCGAGTGGCATTGGAAGGCCGAGACGAAGTCGAGGCCTTCTAAAGTAATCGAGACCAGAAATTGTTATTTCGGCCGCGGATTGTATAGTGCTTTTCTCCAATTTGCAAGGAAACATAAATAATAAACATTTAAATCGTGACAAAATTGACACTTCACAACTTCTAAAGTTCGCAAAGCGCATGCGCTGGTTTTGCTTACGTTCCGTTTCATAAAGAATGCGCGGGAAATTCACATTCAGCCTTCAAACTTCAAACAAATTGTGATCTATAAAACACCTAATCACGAAAGTGTGAAGTTAAAGAACCTTTTCTTTACCGGCCTAGTCCGGCAATTTCTATTACAGTCCTCTGCGCCTTGACAACATAAATGAGCCCATTGACGTATTCTTTTTTTAAAGTAATGAAGCCATTTTCGAGCAAATTGGGGAAAAGTACTTTACGTTACACTTTTCTAAGATAAAAGTACTTTATGACATCGACATTTTTTTTAATGGCTGAATGGCTGTAAAGCAGTTGCTTATACATTTGCTTTCGAATTTGTAATAGGAACATTATGTATGAAGTGTAGATAAATTAATGTTATTTGTTTGCTTTCTCCTATAGTCTAGGCGGGTACGGTCAAAAATTACCCCGAAGCTGTTTTGCCGGCACAGTTGATGCCGCTTTGCTCAGTGATACTAGGGACCATTGTGAATGATTTCATCCGAGGAAATGAAAAATCTATCCACTGGATTTCAAGATGGCGGACCTTCGTTTTTTTGTATAGCACTAAAAAAGTAATTCTTTTGGAGCCCATCGTGTGGGGTATCAAATGAAAGGGCTACTCAAGACGATTTCAAAAATATATCGTTTTAATTAATTTCAGTTGCCCTCTTAGAAAAAAATCGATTTTCATTTTTTAAAGTAGTCTAAACATGCCAAGAATGAGGTCCAGTAG
Organism: Phthorimaea operculella; assembly: GCA_024500475.1. NCBI lineage: Eukaryota > Metazoa > Arthropoda > Insecta > Lepidoptera > Gelechiidae > Phthorimaea > Phthorimaea operculella. The sequence continues at coordinate 505,323 of JANFCV010000076.1, read as the reverse complement.
GTACAAAACAAAATGGTTGACATATAGTTTCTCAAAAGTATGCCAAATGATCCACCATATCCTTAACACTAACGTGAAGAAAGGAATTTTGTATATCTTGCAATGGAAAGTAGATCATATTGGGAAATGCGAACTGTTTGTGCACCTCCATAAATATTTAAGATGCAATTCTTCTCATGAGGGGGTAAGTGACTATCTCATAAGGTACCACGATAGGCTAGGTTTGGATCGTTAACCGTGACTTAAACAAGTCGTAAGACCCAGGTCTGCCAGAGCCAATCCTGCCGAAACATAAAAATAATCGATATTTTGCAATGCTATTTTTTCGTAAAAATTATGTCATAAGGTACCACAATGAAAGTGCTGGCAACAGTTAACCATTGAAAAATTATGTAAAAAAAGCCTGGTCTGCCACTGCGCAACCTGCCGGAAGTACTTGGCAGACCTTTGCAAAGATGCCCTTCCGACACCCCTAACACCCCTTACACTGACACTGGCGAGTATGTAAATGCGTATAATGGCGAGCAAATAAATAAAATTCGATTGATAAATCAAAGGAGTTTCTGTTAAAAAATTTGTATTGTACCAGGATATACGGTACTTGTCTATTCCCGCAATTTTCAGTGCACCCCTCGTATGGAAAGTCCAAATTTTCTTTTCATATTTCGGGCATATGTTTCTTGCGGAAAGTTGTTCCTTATCACCAGATGTACGTATACGCAGCGGGACCCTAAGCCAGAATGGAATGAAACTTATGTGGTCTTGTAGGTATTAATTTGTACCTACAGAAATGTGAAATAAAAAAATTTGTACCTCTGTAAAAAAAAGTTGTGGACCAATTTACAAAACGTCAACCCAGCGGGACCCCACTTAAAATGACAGTTTAGACTCAAAGTAAGCATATATTCGGAAAGCCCTGAATTTGTACCTTCCAAATATTATTCGATCATTCTCCTGAAGCGAATAGTCTAGGAGCTATAACCGATTAAAGTCAGCGTCAAGCCAGCCAAACTAAGCATGCTAGACTATTAGTTTCTTTAGGAAAGTTGTAAGCCTTGATGAGACCTACATTTCATGTGACAGCTGTCAAAATCACAACTCGTTTTCCTCGGAATCTATGCATGCTAGACTATTAGTTTCTTTAGGAAAGTTGTAGGCCTTGATGAGGCCTACATTTCAAGGGACAGTTGTCTAAATTACAACTCGTTTTCCTCGGAATCTATGCATGCTAGACTATTTGTTTCTTTAGGGAAGTTGTAGGTACGCCTTGATGAGACCTACATTTCAAGTGACAGCTGTGAAATTTACAACTCGTTTTTCTTGGAAATTAAGGATGCTAGACTATAAGTTTCTTTAGAAAAATTGTAGGCCTTGATGTGACCTACGTTTCAATTCAAGTGGCAGCTGTCAACATAAAAACTCGTTTATCTCGGAAACTATGCATGCTAGACTTATTTTTTTTTAGTTAGAAACCGATAGTCTAGCATGAATAGTTCCTGAAATAAATTAATTTATATCAAAATAGTAGAGGAAGATGCAAAAGACTCTCTCATTTTAAATTGATGGGTTTTATTTTAGACACGGAATTCAAAAAACGATTTATATACAAAAAGCCAAACAATGTTTAACAGTGCTTAAAACTAGGTAGTACGACACGACCACTTAAGTCAGACCGCGCCCGCGCAGGCAGAGAGGCGCGGGTGTAGGCGTCAACGTGAATGTGCCCGACGCCCGCTACCCTCTCAGTCACCTTTGTTGTCACCCTCCCCGCCTCTCTACCCGTGCAGGCGCGCACTGACGTAAGCGGTCGTACTATAATAGGTGTTTTAATGGCGAACTTAACTAATTTTAAAATAATTAAATGCAAGAAACCTGTCATTACCTGAACCCGAAACTCAAGATCATACAGCAATTCAACCAGGTGACTTATATTCTCTTTACAGGTGACATTTGTATTTTTTCTTTGGATTTTTGTTAAGGAAACGGTTGAGCAATGACACAGTGAAAGTTTTCCGACAGCTGATTCAGAAAATGGCGGCAATGGCTGCGAATTACGATTTCTATCAATAACAAAATGGAAATGTTCAATTTCATAAAACGAATATTGTGATACGAGTGTAGATAAAAGAAACAAATGTTGGGATTACGTAGAAGACGGAGACTCACTGCGTGTTGCCGTTGCCTTGCGCCTAGGGTGTAAGGTCTGTGAACCTCATCCCTGCATCTGTGGTCAACTGGTGGATGAAACCGGCAATCACGCATTGAGCTGTTCTCGTTGCTCAGGGAGGTTCCCACGACACCACGCACTCAATGATTTGATCCGCAGAGCTCTCGTCACCGCAAACATACCGTGCTTGCTTGAGCCTCCCGGATTGAGTCGCTCTGATGGCAAGAGACCTGACGGCCTAAAGTTGGTTCCTTGGTAGAAGGGCAGAAGCTTGATCTGGGATGCAACTTGCGTCAACACGACGGCGGCATGTCATCTTAGCCGTACCACTCGCGTGGCGGGAGCAGCGGCTGAATCGGCAGCTCTAAGAAAGCACGAGAAATACAAGGAGCTCAGTGCTTACATGTTTGTGCCAGTGGCTGTTGAGACGCTTGGTCCTTGGGGTGCGGAAGCGAAAAAGTTTATAAAGGAGATCGGTGGCCGAATTAGGGAAAGAGGCGGTGACGTCCGCTTCGGTTGGCTGTTCAGCGAGGTAATGCCGCTAGCATCTTGGGATCCTTTGCTCCGGGAATGATCCGGGGTGGCGTATTTGATTTATGTTAAGGTTTTGACATTAGTTTTATTTTGTATTTTGTTTATGTGTTCACATTTTATTTTTTATGAATAAAGATTTCTTATTTGTACATACATGAAATAATTACGTAGAAGGGTACGAAAATATTGCTATTTTCGTGCTACGGCGCACTGTTTCCCAAATAATAGCTCTTTTCGATTGCAATCGTTTATAATAAGTAACCGAGATAGTTGGTTATTTTATTAAAAACGAATGCAATCTAAAAGTGCAATTATCTCGAAAACTGTGCGTCGTCGAGCAAAAATAGCTACATTTTCGTACCCTTCTGCGTGGATATCCTAAATCTTAATTTATTTTATATAATCCTACTTGTGGGTTACCTTAATTTCAAAATCAGGTCCCCTCACTTTCCCGTTTTGCCACTTTCCTATCTGGTCCATTTTGCCGTTTGGCCTTCCTTTCCCATTAAGTCAACTTTCCGTTTTATCCTGATTTTGGTCCAATTCACTTTCCCATATTTAGTCCACTTTCCCGGATGTTTCCTCATCTAGTATGCTTTCCTCATCTACTAAACATTTTCCAAAATTCAAGCGTTATGAATGCATTGTCGTCCACTTGACTCTTTTCAAGTAGACGAAAATGTTTAGTACTTATTGCTAAGATCTCTTTACTGAAAATTCTCTTGGGGAAACTTGAAAACAATACCCCCTAAAGTAGGAATTTTATCCAGATAGACTAAACTGACAGCTCATTTGGGCCTTTTGTTTTTAAAATGTTGCAAGCATCAGGCTAGTGTTGTGGTTTGACTCAGTCATTTTATTCATTGAACTTTTTTTAGCGTATCGATGGCAATCAATACTTATATGATCCCAGCCCAGAACATTGAACTGTTGTCACATGATTCCTCGATGTATTTGTTTTTGTAAATAAATATGCTCAGTAAATACTTGCGTATTTATTACTTACATACTTTACGTTACGTAAAAGAGTATGTATACGTTATGCGTATACTTTACGTTTATACGCAAAGTTTTCGTTTAGTTTATAGAAATCAAAAATGAATAATATTGCAATTTAAAATGTAATGTTAAATATATTCACATTAATGATATCAGACTGTTACTAGTTACGTTCTCATTAGCTTTCAAATAAACATATTTTCGTCGGACAGAAAATAAATGTGAAGTTAGTTTGTTACACACATAGTAGTATGTTTGTCTTATAGGCCAATTTAATATTGAAAATTGAAATAAACTAAATTTATTTTCATAAAGATTCAAACACAATATTTGAATCACAAACTTGATCATTTGGGTACAACACTATTTTTATAATACAAAAACGTGGCAACCCACCTAACGTTAATTTAGTTAGCTAGTTAGCCTTCAGCATAGTGTTATTATTTATTCTTATGCTTTAGCCTTCTTTCATCTATGTAGGGTTGCTTCCTTACATATTCCTACTTCTGTGGCCGTACCTACCGTACATTGCATGTCATGATGAACCTGCCTCGTGATATTATCACCTGGGATCAAACTACACTGGTTACTCTTAGTAACTGTATGAAAAACCAGAAGCAGTTTATCCTTTAAATCGATTGTCACTTTAAAATTACAGTATTCCTTCTAAGAATAATAGTTTGGTACTCTGTTTGTAGGGGAAATTAAGATGGTAACTATAACGACCCCTCTGGCCTCAATTGGCGTAAATGACATTTAGCACTTTTTACAGGAGAGCCAAAAAACGAAAAAATAAAAATATAAATTGATATATCTTTTTTGTCTTTTGAGCTATAATAATGCTTCTTTTATCAAAATACTTGCCCAAAGTTGCTTCAAAACCTCATTATGTTTGCACAGGAGTAGAGTGCAGATTTAAGAAGTTAGCATGCATATACGCCCCAAAAAATTGTTTTTGAATGTCATTTACTACCCAAAAAATTAGTGGAAATTTACTGTTTATAAATAATTAGGTAGTAAAAGACAAGAAAACAACTAAATCGATGATAAAATGAGTCGTAAAAGACTATTTAGTTGAACTTTAACGTCTTTATTTTTATTCTAGGTTAAGATAGCTGTGTGTTATTTATGTAGATTTTTAATAATTTGCTTGCCGATTAGCCTAAAATAATTTCACTTCTAAATAGTTATAAGTTTAGGTGTTATTAAATAAAAGTTTTATAAAAATTATTGTGTATTGTGTGTCAAATAAAACTATTTTGTAATTTATGAATCATTTAAAATGTATGTGTCCTTTTTTCATACCACGAACATTAAACAGGTAGGTATATACATAGCTAATGCCTGCATGAACAAGAAAATAACCTTAATTATAAAATATATCTAAATAATTGAATTATCCAATAAATTAAACCTCAAGTACTTAAAATGATCACTTTCGTCATCTTTGTCACTTTCCAATAATACATCCACAACTTGAGCTTCATTTGGGTGTTGTGAATATTCATTATAATAAAATCTAGGTACAGTTTGATTACCTTATAGGCGCTTGAAGTCCTTGAAGTTTGCAACTGAAATCAGTAGATAATCTGTTTAGTACAGACGTGACGGTTTTGATTCCCTTATTTTCTTCCTTTTTCCCTTCCCTTTCTCATTTTCTTTACTTTGTAATCAATATGCATTTCCATTATTGTTTCTGAAGCATCTGGAATCATGGAGTATTTAATTGTTGCAGTATCAAATTTATTTATTTCAAAAGATGCTACTCGGATTTCCTTCGTTTTCATCTTTTTAACTCAGTTTCTCTCAAAAATTATATTCTCTAAATTAGAGAACTAACTGTTTGGGCTCCTTCGCAGTGGCTGACATATTTTGAGTCGTCGCGAAAAAAACTTTGACCATACACAGTGGAGATCATAGAACATACAGAATTTTCCAATTTGAATGAAATTGCCAACAAAGCATTTCCGACTGAGACTGTTAAAAATATGAAAACGAAGGAAAACCTAGTGACAACTTTCGAATTAAATAAATTAGAGACTTCACAAATTAAATCATCCATGTGACCAGATGCTCCAAAAACAACGATGGAAATGTAATGAAAGAAAATAAGGGATGTAAATCCCCGTCATTTCAGCAGCAGTTGCAAAATTCACAGCTTGAAGTACCTTCGTGACAGTCAAGCTATACCTAGCTAGACATCATCATACTGAATATTTACAACATCCAAATGATCCAAAATCAAAAGAAGTTTCAAATGTATTATTGGAAAGTGTCGAAAATGATGAACTGTACTTGAGGCTCAATTTAATGGCTAATTCAATAACAAAAATAATTTCATTCGTGATTTTATTATTTGCTTCGATATCTTTTCTTTTTCTTTTGTTCTTTATAATTTAAGGTATAATAGGTAGATTATGTAATTAGTCCCAAAGTTAAGTACTCACTCCTGTTATGAAAATGAGACATCCACGTACCCGTTATGTTACTATTAAAATAAATGATTCTAGAAGGTTTTAGCAGGTTACTTTCTTGTTGTATGCCGGCATAAGCTATGTACCAACCTACTTGTTCAATGCTCATAGCATGAAAGATAAACACCTACATTTTGATTATTAAATAATTGATTCATAAATTACAAAATAGTTTCATTTCACACACAATGAATTGTTCACCTTTTACTTAATGAACACCAAACAAAAAATAATTTACTAGTACAATTATTTTAGGCAAATTGGCAAGCAAATAATTAAAAGTGCACATAAATAAAACACAGGTATCTTAACCCAGAATAAAAAGAGACATTTCAGTTCAACTAAATAGGCTATTACTACTAATTTTATCCTCTGTTTAGTTGTTTTCTTGTCTTTTACAACCTAATTATTTATAAACAGTTAACGTTTCACAAAACTTTTTGGGTAGTAAATGACATTCAATAACAATTTTTTAGGGCGTATATGCATGCTAACTTCTTAAATCTGCATTCTACTCTTGTGCAATACTAATGAGGTTTTGAAGCAATTTCTGGCAAGAATTTTGATAAAAGAAGCATTATTATAGCTAAAAAGATAAAAAAGATATCTCAATTAACATTTAATTTTTTTTGCTTCTTTTGTAAAAAGTGCTATATTTCAAATACTTTTGAGTTTACGTACATCACAAAAACTTGTATTTATGAATAATAATTGTCATTTACAGCTGTCTAAATGCAATGATTATTAAAAAAAAAACTTTAACATATAAAAATTTACATTTACGACTTAAAAGTCACGCAATGAATTATTTTTTCTTGAGAAGACGTAGAAGTAAATGACTATTTTTTTAATTAGACACATGAAATAATCTTTTACGGCCTTAGACTATGAGACATACTATGAAATCAGTGTTGCATTTTGTTACAAGCAATGAAAACCTAAAGGCGATGTATTGTGAAATGCTCACATTGAATTATAATATCACGCAGAAAAACAGTTTTTGCCTTATGAACCACATTTTTTGGATTATGATTAAGGTTTCATTGGGTTGTAAACGACAATTTTTGTAATCTTTAGGTTACGATTGCGTTTTACGCCCTGTCTTCTACGATGGATTCTTCAAATAATCCTATATTCGGCATTTACGACTAATATTTTTGAATTTTTGTTTCATTTTTTTGGGTCGTAAATGACATATTTTATAATTGATGGGCGCCAATGTATTTTACGCCATTTTATTAACAAGCAATTTGTTTTTTACGACACATGATCAAAATTTATGTATATGAAATGTCTTTTACGGTAAAATTTTAAAATATTTTTAAAATTCGGTCAAAAAATCCGTGGTAGTAAAATACATTTTTTTCGAGATATCGAAATTTCAAATACACAGATCGATAGAGAAAAAAAAACTGAACAAAACTGCATTTTTAACTCATTTTCGCCAAAAATGTCATTTACGCCAATTGAGGCCAGAAGGGTCGATAAATCACCAAATATTTTTTAGGACGCTGACTCTTAGACTATAAAATTTCAATCGTTAATATCTCGTGAAATATTAATGTTACAAGCTGTATAAAGGTATTTTCGGAAGGTACAAATTCAGGGCTCTCCAAAAATATGTTTTTTTAAGTGTGGATTGTACTTTGACATGGGGTCCCGCTGGCTTGACGCTGACTTTAATCGGTTATAGCTCCTAAACTATTCGCTTCAGGAGAATGATCGAATAATATTTGGAAGGTACAAATTCAGGGCTTTCCGAATATATGCTTACTTTGAGTCTAAACTGTCATTTCAAGTGGGGTCCCGCTGGGTTGACGTTTTGCAAATTGATCCATAACTTTTTATTACAGAGGTACAAATTTTTTTATTTCACATTTCTGTAGGTACAAATTAATACCTACAAGACCACATAAGTTTCATTCCATTCTGGCTTAGGGTCCCGCTGCGTATACGTACATTATCACCAGCCTTTTCTGAGTTTTCGCTAGCGGTCACTAGTGAAATTTCACCGTATATTACAGTTTAGTAAGTAGATAAATAGCTTGGCACTTGAAACATTACCGTGTACAACAAGCTTTATTTAGCCCAGACTTTTGTACTAAAATTATTCTTGAAAAATCCAGTGCAAAGCATTTAACAATCTATGTATATATTTTTACAATGAAGATCACTCGAGAGCAAAAAACCTACTTAATTTATTGGAAAACAGACAGAAAGTCTTATCCTAGGGTGCCTCAGCTCAAATCGCGCGACGCGACGGTAAGAATTGGAAACGATGTAAACGCGAAGAAAGTCTAGCTGCAACTGTCTGTGCATATGCGAGCAAGTGGTTTTTATAGAATAATACCGCATGGCAGTAAATGAGGCATGGTACAAAGACAGCAGATTTAGAAATAGAAATACAGGGTGTAACAGTACGACACTTATACCTAACTAAAATTTGCAGGAAAAATGTATTTTTATTTCTACGAGTGTTACAAATATGGAACCTAGACTAATATTCTCCTCACCTAGAAGTCCTAGACTATTAGGTTTCATAAAACGATTGAAATATTTTTGGAAAACTTCCAAAATTTTCACCGCAGGCAGGATTTGGACCTGCGACCTCCGGCATCAGTACTGCCGACGCCCTAACCAACTGTAAAACTATCCCGGTAGTTAGTATAATTTCGCGGGCTCGATTAGAACCGCGGTAGCCCAGTTGGTTAGGGCGTCGGCAGTACTGATGCCGGAGGTCGCAGGTTCAAATCCTGCCTGCGGTGAAAATTTTTAAAGTTTTCCAAAAATTGTTTACCTAACACGAGAAGTGTTTTAAAATTTGGTATTTGATTGAAATATCCTTGTTTATCAAAGCGCACGACAGTGCGCCAGCCAAGTTCTAAACACAAGTCGCGAGCACAGTGTTACACGTTGCACTCTTTTGACCCGCCTGTATCAGGGATGTGAAATAAATAAAGATTATTTAAAAAATAGATAAATATTTGAATTATTTATAAAAAAGATATATATTTGAAAAAGAAATATCAATTTTAGAAAATAAGAATTAATCGGTCCGAAGTCCGCGCAAAAGAAACAATGAAAATTAGATTTTTGTTAATAATCGATGCTTTTTCTAATTACTCAAGTCACATTCGGACCCTGTACCTACATAGGTATCTATCTACTGTACAGAATGAAAAAATCAAAAATCAAAATATATTTATTTGCGTCAAACATGGTAGTCAAGGTGTTACAATATATTTTACAAAGGGTACATCATGTTTCGCCAGGTCAAGGCATTAGTGTCATCGGTTAAGAATTTTATACAGTTCAAATTATAATAAGTTAAATGTCAATATATATTAGATTACATCAATAATTTCATTTTAAATTATAATTAGTTGGGTACCTGCAATTGTTAGATTACATTAAGAATTCCTTACATACTAGATAGTCATTTGTTTCATAAAATACATTAGTTTTAAGCAATTTCAGCAATTTTGACTTAAATAATTGAACAGGCAAATTTCTAATATCAACAGGAAGTTTGTTAAATAGGCGTATGCACATACACAAGCAACTTCTATTATATTTTTCTATTCGCGGTATTTCATCAAAAACTATTCAGTTCTGAAATTTTGGTGGTGTGTCGGATGTCACTCCGCCCGATGAAGATCCACCGACGACTGGACCGAAACCGTCGCGACGCCTACCGCAAGTGAACCTAAATTATGTAAGTGCTAAAATCCGTAACATATACAGGATTACTGGTAATTGGTCCCGATCCCGTTAAGGAGTGATAGTATAGGTAATTTGCAATCGGAATCACCCCCACGTACATGGTGCAAAAGTGTACCCATTTCGAGATATTTAAGATTTTAAATTTTTTAAGTTTTAAGTTTTTTAAGTTTAAAAACTTTTTATGTTATTTCGGATTTTAGCACTTACATAATTTAGGTTCACTCGCGGTAGGTGTCGCGACGGTTTCGGTCCAGTCGGTGGTGTGTCGGATGTCACTCCGCCCGATGACGGTCCACCGACGACTGGACCGAAACCGTCGCGACGCCTTCCGCAAGTGAACCTAAATTATGTAAGTGCTAAAATCCGTAACATATACAGGATTACTGGTAATTGGTCCCGATCCCGTTAAGGAGTGATAGTATAGGTAATTTGCAATCGGAATCACCCCCACGTACATGGTGCAAAAGTGTACCCATTTCGAGATATTTAAGATTTTAATTTTTTTAAGTTTTAAGTTTTTTAAGTTTAAAAACTTTTTATGTTATTTCGGATTTTAGCACTTACATAATTTAGGTTCACTCGCGGTAGGTGTCGCGACGGTTTCGGTCCAGTCGGTGGTGTGTCGGATGTCACTCCGCCCGATGACGGTCCACCGACGACTGGACCGAAACCGTCGCGACGCCTACCGCGAGTGAACCTAAATTATGTAAGTGCTAAAATCCGTAACATACATATATATATAAAACCAATCTACGTCATTGTAGCTATTGATATAAAAAATATAGACCCGAGAAAGACGTAAATTTGGTACCTATTCACTGACTGACTGATTCATTGATCACCAAATATTTGACTAATTCTAGAAGACCTAGAAAGCTGAAATTTAACATGAAGCTAGTCGTTAGCATGAAAAGAAAGAAAAAAGTTAAAAATGGATAGTAAAGCCCTAAGAACAATAACTAAAAGCACTAGAAACCCGATTATATTTCAGTTTAAAGACGAACGAAAATTACTATATCTTATTAAAATTTGCTTGCTTTGCCTATGCAAGTGTGAGCGAGATGTAAAAAACTGTCTGCTTTTATTATTTTCGAGCATGTCCCCAGTTTCAACCGGCCAAAATGTCATTGGAGTCCAAGTATAAACCGAACAAACTTAGAAGTATAGATTAAAAACTTTTTGTAGTTCTACCCCTTCGTTGTAATCTGTAAAAGTGTTTGCCTTGTTTATGTCAACTGAATTCTGACGTATAGTATTTTGTTGGTTTGTGGTTAACATAATCTTGCAAAAAAATATTTAAATTAAAATTGAAGTAAGTGGAATTTTATCCGAAATCATATACGATAAAGCCCCGTTTAACATGGCCTTTGCCGTGGAGGGATATACATCCCATAGCGGAAAAAAAAGGACTCGAAAATTGAACATAGCATTTCATCAGTAAGTGATTGCAATATTTTGTGCCCATAACAAAGATTTATATTGGGAATCAGATATAAAAAGAGTGTAAAAGTGTATAGCGCCTTTGTAAATACACATGTACATGCGTATTTTCTAATAATAAACAAGTTTAAATTCAATTTTCTAAAATACGCGTTTACGTAGGTTAGTGTTGTGACACGACAGCCATCGATTTATCGGTAGTTGAGCGAATTTTGCAAGCTGACTTTTCCTATCACAATACGATAACTTATGTTTAAATTTGTGCTTTTTACATTTGTTTGCCAAAATTGTGTATATACCTACTTATAGCTACCACCTATGTTACAGATTTCGTTAAAAAATAACGAGGACCTAAATGGAAGGAATGTTTTTGAAAACGTATTTGGATGGACACCTACGACTCACAGACACTTCATCTGTTCTAAACATTTTGGGATGATGAATATTATATGCCCTTAAATACCTGTAAATGTAGGCGACTGAGATGGAACTATAAAAACGTTAAATTTCCTTGACAAAGCAGCTTCCAAGCAGTCGTAACCGTCTCGGAACCACAATCAGATATTTCAATTAATTGCACGCCGACGACATCGAAGCTTGAGTAAATGCAAATGTCGAATAAAGCAATAAAACAGAATTCGCGGCAGCAGTGAAGATAGTTTTTCCGGTCAAAGTCAAGATTTATATTTAACATAACTGTGAAAAAGATGGCATAAAATATGTGTGATCGAGATTCCGTCGATTCGAGTTCACTTTTTGGTTTTTGAAGTGCAAGGCGAGCTTACTGGTGTTATATTTTGCTAAGTGCTTTCTTTGTAAATTATTAATTATTTTGTTGAATAACATTAATTTTATATAGAAATTGCCTTTTTTTATTACTGATTCCATATAAAAACAAAAAAAAAGGAGTTTGTTATTTTGCATATTTCTGAATTGTGTACAGGTACGGCGTGTCCACATACCTCCGGCACGGCGCCGGCGCCGTGGAACGTCACGGTGCACGCCGTGGCACGACACGACGTCGTGTCGTGCCACGGCACGGCGCCGTGCCGGACCACGACGCCGTGCCGTGATAATCCACGGCGTGACACAATTCTCAGTCACCAAAGAGATTGGGTCTCTCAAAAAGAGAAATAATTATTGGTATGCCATAAATTTCGATTGGCGACAAAAAGCGAATTACAAACTTTGGGCAACAATGAAATAACTTAGTCCGAAAAATAACATTAGGGCTGCAAATAATATTAACCGGTATGCGACATTAGGTGCCGATCGGCACCCGAGCGTCAACATTCCGTCAAGGACCGTAGGTGCCGATCGGCACCCGCGATTCTGGCCGTTATTGCGTAAAAACTACGGGTTATTTTGCTTTGGAATGTTTTGACAGATGATTCCTTACGATATTAGCTGTCAAATGAGCCATAGACAATAAAGATTGGATGAGTGAATGGTTTAGAATGAACCGTCAAAGTAAGGCCACTGCACACCCACTGCACGCTCAAAACGCACGATTTTACGCACGATTTTTCGGAATTTTATCGGTTTTCGAGCAAATTTTTTGTTTCTCATCACTAGAAGCGAGTATCCAAACCCAAAAATAAAAAACCGCTTGTCAATCTGTGCAGGAACAGCTGAGTTTGACGCGGAAAGCTGAAGGTCGATTGCGCGGGGTGGTCGCGGTTGTATGGGGGTTTGTTTTAAGGCTTCTATGGCGTGTCCTTGACGGAGTTGCAGTCGAAAATCTAAGCCTTCCCCAGGTTAAGTGATTATCGGGGCAGCAAAATAATAATTTGAGAAGCAAGTTTTTACAAGCAGCTTAAGTGTCATGCGGGCAATCTCTCATTTCTTCTATCCTACCTAAGGTACATTAGGTCAACGAACGACTTGACGAACCAGGAGACCTCTGTCAAGGTTATCTCAACGTTGACTAGGCCTCTAATATGGTAAAGTAGGCCTCTGACATGAAGTACATGACAGAGGCTTGACTTCTGACATATTTACAGTCCAGCAATTTTTCATACTAAATTGTTGCCATTCATAGTTAATATTGCAATATAATTTTGAAATTTCTTACTCAGTGGCGCCCTCATTTTTTGTCTACTCTTTTTTGCTGGACTGTAAGTATAGTTGAGCATGCCCATCGACATGATTGACATGGCCTCTGACACGGATAATATTGTGCTTAGCAAGTACTTTGACTTTCGTTTTATTTGGACGGAAGAGGAAGACTGCCGTAAGCAATTAAAAACACTACCATTGTGTATTTTTTGAAGCTCGACCTCGACATATTTGATTGATTATTAAGTTGCTATTTAAATTTAAAAAATATATATATTTACGTGCTGTGTAATCGCATAACAAAAATTTTATACGTATGATACGCGCATTGAAGTTTTCTTATTACCTATGTTCACATGTCTGATAAAATATATTGTTGTTCAGAAATATTTACTGTCCAAGAGTTGCTTAACGATTGGCAATTTCTGCTTAACAAAGTTAATTTTTAGCATTACAATTAGCATTTTTTTGCTTACTGCTTAAATAACACCCGAAATATCTTGCTTTTCATGGATGGAAAGAATGATGGTCAAAATGTGCCCCAAAGCTAACAAATGGTAAAATATTGACCAACAGGTTTGTGATGTATGTCAATAAAGAGAACATATTAAGGAGTTCATTTATTACTATACTGACATTTCTCTGATGTGTAGCATAATTCCTAGAAAAATCAAATTTTGTTACTACGTATTCATATTACGACACAGAATACTACAAACAGCTGTATTTAAGCACTTGTTGATTATGCTAAAGCCTTCCACATATGTAACTATGACCACGAATGAAACATATGGAACTATTTTTGAATAAGTTTTAAATTACAGTCTGTTAAGCAAGCTTCCTCCATTAAACGTGGTGCAAGCAAGGAAATCCGCTTTTACCTAGACATTAGAGCAATTATTCCAGAAATTGACATCTACACGGTAGCTTAAATAGTAGGTTATAAACTAAGCGCGTTAAGCGTAAAATAGAACTAGAACAGTTAGATACATAGTCTCTATCCAAAACCACTCTTTTAGTTCTTTTTTACGCTTAACGCCAAGCGCGAATAGAAAATGCATGGAAAAGCTTGAAAACTTAATTAAGGGAGACTCATTTGCGTAAAAGGCAAACTTATCCACTTGCGCATCCTTCCCAGCTAAAACAATGTCTTACAATATAAAAAAAAACTAAACGGGTAACTAGTTTTACCGTAGGTCAATCAAGGATGTTTAATGCAATTTGTTTCAAACTTTGTGATTAGATTAAGCAGCTAAAAACCGCAAGTGAAACCGCAGGCAAAGTGTTTGACAGATGATATTATTATTATGCATGATGAACCTCCATGTGAGTAGATTTAAATAGAAAATAATGAAATATTAAAAGACAAAACACTGTCTTCAGGTCTATGATGCAGATAAATCGTCTGTTGGATGTTCATAGCTAGAACCTACTGGTAGCTGACTGATGAAAATAAAAGGAATGACTTCACGACAGGGAACGACATGAAGTCAAATAAAAAAAATGTGGTGGATGAAATGATGATGATGTCTGTCGGAAAAACTGCCGTGACTGCAGATCAGTATTGCTGCAGCGGCCGTGCGATTCGCACGTATCTATTTTTGCTATTTTGCTATAAAACGTTAAATGTGTGGTTCAGAAATAACTAAGCAGTAAATAACTATCAAAATTATTAAAAAACGAAACCCGACAGCGGTAATTTCAAAGGTACCTATTATACCTCGGTTCGAGTTACGCTACCTACACTGAATTAAACCAAGTAAGTACATACTTACAGTTCGTGCGTGAGTTATCTGTAGGTACCTATGTACCTACCTGCTACTCTGCCGTGTGATGCCGGCCTAGAATAGCATCACTGCATATTTGCCTGTGAGTGTCGTAAGCAGCGACTTGAAAGTAACATGTGTGTTGCAATTTTTGGCGACAGGCTGACAACCTGTCACTATAGTGATACACGACAATAACTCAAATGGCCCTCAATATTGATAAAGCTGGCGATAACGACCGTATTTTTACGGCCGTTGAAGCTCTGCTTACCCCGCAAGGGTTTAAGGCGTGATTTATGTATGTACGTAAATCACGCCTTAAACCCTTGGTACCTACTAACTACCTGTAGGTACCTATCATATCTACCTAAGTGTACATTGGACTTAAGAATAAAGGCACGACTAATAACATAATTGGATTTAAGAATAAAGGCACGACGGGCGAAGAGTAGAGACGACTTTGCGATGGTGGTTGCCGACGCCCATTAGTGTATGACACTAAGATAAGACCAGAAGATTTAAGAATATCCTGCATGCTAGAGAAATGTCGCGATAGTAAAATATAAACACTTGAATGACTATGTTCTATGATCATACAATTTAATTCTGCTGATCAATATTTTTTTAGATTTTTTATATTTAGTTAGAGGAAGAGCATAGTTCTCATACAAAAATGTTCCAAGTCCTTTAAAGAACAATATCTTAACTATGACTGACGTAGCTTGTCATGTGGCCTGACATGCGCTGTAACAATTATGCCAAAATAAGAAAAATTTAAATGTGATGTACCCTCGCCCTCGATAACAGATTTGTCGATATCGATAATATCGATTAGTGAGGACTGTTCTTCCTCTGAAGAAGAGTATGCTTTTCGGGAGTTATTATGTATGTATGGGTTGCATAAGTAAATACATTCGTTAGATTTGTCTAAGCAGCGCATATGACATTGATTATATGGGGTGAAATTTTACTAGTAACCGATAGCGAAAATTCAGAACCGGCTGGTGATAAGGAACAACTTTCCCCAAGGAACATAGGTCGAAATACGAAAAAAATTTTGGACCCCTAGGGTTAAGGGTGAGATGCGGGGCGGGAGGTCAGCGGGAGGCTGGTTTCACCGCGAGGACCGTCCGAATTTTTGAATAAAAATGGGTTTGTTGAATTAAAATTAGTTAATCTGCTAAAACCTTACTGTATTAGCGCTCGGGAATTAAATGAGGAATCTTTTGCTATAAAGAACGTAAGGAAAATAGTTAGTTAATGTTACATAAATATTGAATCAAAGTTTTTTTTATTTTTGCTGTTTTTGTGATTTTTTTTATTCCAAAAACATTATGCAATCCAAGAAAAAAATAGTATTTGCTCCAGAGCATTTCTTACGTCGTACATTTTATGAGGTCACAGTTACCACAGTAAAGAGGGTAACTTAGACGGCGGTCGTTATCGTTACACAACCATGTCAGAGGCCTGCTACTTGCAGTAGGCAGTTGAAAAACTCTGACATCAGGGTCCATCGGGTCGTTGGGCGACTTGGTGTACCCCTCGAAGAAGAAGAAGTTTCCCCGAAATGCAAAAAAAAAGCCATAAAACTAAACAAATCTAGAATTTCGGCCAAAATCCTAAGTTAGTTAAAGTTAGTTAAGTTAGTTAAAATGGATCAGCTTAGGACGATGGCCGAAGGAAGTCTACGATCTTGCCATATGCCGGCCTTTGGCCAAAAACCTAATTCTGCCATCGTACTGCGACATATCGATAAATTAAAGGCAACCCTATCGTTCCATTTTCAAAATGAAAACATGGATTCCTTTTAAACACTTTTATGTAAAATGTTGCCGGGCAAGAGCATACAGTCAATTCGCAATCTTTTGGGTCATTTATTGAAGAAATGACATCATGATCAGCCTATGCGGGAGGCCAAGTTACGGTGGTCGCGATACTTAGATACTACGCGTCCAACGTAACTTGGCCTTCCGCTTACACGCCCTATTACACTATTACATGTGTCTGCATAGCTATTATCTGAACCCTAGTTGAACTCTAGCATAAAAGTGAAACCTTCATAACAATCGGGTGGTGAAGAGGAGATGAGAAATAAATCAAAGTTATTTTTTTTGCCACTCGCATAGTGATAATGATAAATTTTAGTCTACACACAAAATTTCAGCTTCTTATTACTTTAGAAAGTATCCTAACAATTTGATGATCCTCAGTGTCTCAGTGAGTTAGTGGTGAGTAACAAAATCTGCGTAAGACATAAAAAGTATTAGATTTATAAAATGTATGCATTGTACACGGTGATAAAAAAGGTGAACCCCATTTTTATATAAAATTGCAAGAAATGCACTTATGATAATTATATTAATTAATAATATTGGATACGGCATACTTACAAAAATGGCAGGGCCTATACTATATTTTGCCTGTCAGTATCGCTAGAATTTTATAAAATTCTCGATAATCCGCTAAATTTAGATATAATATGTTGTCGACTCAAAAACAATAATTTTTTATGTGTGATTATTTAGAAAACAGAAAACAGGGGGTAACCGTTACCCCTGCACGAAATTATTAATATAGATGCGCATGCATATTTTTTGCAACCGATATGCAGCCCCACAATATTACCCCATAACTTAACCACGCGAAGGCATAAGCGTAATAGGCCGAAAGGGCACATTCAATGTTTTAAGGCACATTTAATTTTAGTACACTTAGGGCGTAAATAAATTGGGATAGTTTTGATTTCCAGCAAACGTAGGTATCAATGGTAACACCCAACAACGTGCACGAATGTACCTCTTCGATTTTTCATCTTGCCGTGGTGGCTTCCAAGCTAATAGGTTGTCTCTGATAGTGCCGAAACTGTATTATCTTAGTTTTATCGCTGTTAATTTCCAAATTGTTGTCCTGTAGTCATTGTCATTTTTGTGACATTGGAATAGAAGGGAAATATCATCAGCAAAGAGGGTGCAGTGACAGTCAACTACTTTAGGCAGGCCGTTAATGTATACTAGAAATAAGGTACATTCTAGCACACTTCCTACAGCGTAATCTTTATTTCTAATGTAGTTCATTGCCTCTTGAATATAAGTGTAGACAGCCAGAGTTGTGGTGCATTTTTTCCGAAAGCCGTACTGATCATTATCCAATAATTTATATATTTCTAGGAAATCGTTGATTCGATTTGCCATTGCCCGTTCGAATATTTTTGATACTGATGGTAAAATCGCAATTGACCTGTATTGACTAATATTATTTGCAGCAGCGCCGCCTTTTTTTGAGGATAGTTTTAATTACAGCTATTTTTAACGCGTCGGGAGAAATGCCTGATTCAAATGACTGGTCGATTAGAAAGGTTAGCGGAGGTGTGAGTACGTTTGCACATTTCTTTATCAGCATAGGTGGAATATCATCCACACCATTGCAATACTTGTTTGGCAATTTTTTTATTATATTTGATACTTCCCGCTCAGAAACCAATCGCAAGTAAGTATAGGGAGTTGATAGCTGGCGAGCAGGCCGCTATCCCTGCCACAACTCAGCGTAGCATCTGTTGTCGGAGTCGGTGACTCACCCACAGTCGAGAAGTACTCATTAAAGCAGTTAGCAACAGCTTTGGGACATACAATGGATTTGTTATTATAATTTAGTTTTATGTTCTTTATGTCGTTTTTTTATAGTTTTTCTGTTTATGATTGACCACATAGTCTTTGTTTTAATTTCAGAATGTGACATTATTTTGTTATAATTTAATTAAGATGATAGTCTAATACTTTTGATGATAGTCTCGTACTCATACTCTCATGCTTTTGCCCTCGCGATATCTATTTCATATTTTTGCATGGCTTGTCTTGGCCGGAGCGCGACCGTGCCCCCAGATAATACTTGCCCGTCTTAGTGGCCAGTGTCAGTAGCAACAACCAAAGAATATATAATACTTCATGCATTCAGCATCAGCTTTGTCGCCGTGACGCTAACGTGACGCACGCCGTGACGCCGACGTGATGCACGCCGTGCCATAGCACGGTGTACACCGTGGCACGGCACGGTGCCCGCCGTCGCCGTGACTATCCACGGCGCCGGCGCCGTGCCGTAGGTCTGGGGACACGCCGGTAGGGACTAGTGGCGAAAAGCACACGGTAACTTCCGTTTGTGCGTCGTTTGTTCCATTTTTCAACTAACAAGACGTTGCGTGTGTGTTCCTAAAACTACTGAACCAATTTTGAAGTGTCGGGCGCGTTGTGTCCGCTTAGAAAATCCAGTTTGCAAACAGTCGTTCACAATCGGTCCAGTTCGCAAACGCTCTAATTCGCAAATGGTCCAATTCGCGAACGGTCTAGTTTGCAAATGGTCCAGTTTTTAGTATCAAAGGCGGTGAATAATGAGGGATCCTATCATTATCCCCCGTCATCGTTACAAATCATCATCATCATGATTATGATCATCATCAGCATTCATCCTCATACAACTGGTGTTCAAACGTCGTGTAGCGAAAACGACATTCATTATTACATCAAAACAAAAGTAATCGAAATTTTCAGTTGGTAAATGTCTAAAGGATGTCGAAAGGTATTATTCTATTCGTATGTGTCTTTTCACTATTCATCGATAATGCAGTCGACACCGTACATCACTAGCTAAAATGAAACCGTTGACAACCTTCCGATTAGAGATACAGATAACAGTTATGTATCTCTTTTCAGCTCATTAAAAAATTAATAAGTAAAAATAGGGTGAACTGATGTATTTTGTTGTTATTTTAATCTGGGGGGTCTGGTAAAGCCCTAGAATTTGAAATTTGGGATCAAGCTAATTATCGTTAGCATGAAAGTAAAACAAAAATTTGGAAAATGGACAAGTGCACGTCAGGTTATAGACATTATTATGCGTAACAATAATAATCGATAACAAAATAAAAATTTAAAAATGGATACTCGACTAGTAAAAATCTGATTTCAAACCAAAATTATAAAAATAGTTTGTAGTTACTTTATCACATTCCGAACAAAAAGACGTGAAATTTCACCAAAAACATATAAATGTGAAATGGAGGCCAAATTCTTACGCCTAAAAGAGAGTTAAAATCTAAATTAAAGCCAAATTTTATCATAATTAAAACCATAATATTCATTTGAATTGACGGGTTTTAAAATTTTGTGATAGAAACTGATAAAAGCACAAAATTAGCTCCGTAAGCCCCAAGCTCCACAGAGAGGACATAGGACATATCCTACGACGCTTGACGTTTGATATCGCGACGCTTTGGCGACGCTTTGCCGACGCTTGAAACGGTTTCCATATAAAATGTATGAAAACGTATTGACAAAGGCACACACAAGCGTCGCCAAAGCGTCGCATCTATGACAGCTAGCGTCAAAAATTAAGAAGAATGTTTGACGATTACTTGTCTGTCAACTGTCATTCTTACGTCCTATGCTCTTCGTCTCTTTGGTGGAGTTTGCGCCTAAGATCTGCTCTTCTTATCAGAAGTAGTTCATTAGCTGTGCCTTGAGTAAGACCGCCAAGATCAAGTCAATAAATATTATATGGTTGTTATTATGATAAAACTTGCGATTAATTTAGATTTCCACTCTTTTTAGGCGTTCGAACTTGACCTCCAATTTTAAATCTATGTTTTTGGTGGGTAATTTTATTACTGGTTAACCTATCTGGAGGCACTGCGGTGCCCCGCCAAGACGAGCCAAGTGAAGAGCGACGACATTACCTACCTTTTTTCAAACTCTAGTTTTCGGTATACTTTATCTTTATAGGATAGCGTTTTCTATAGAAATCTAAATATAATACTGACTGTAGGTCGAACTCAGAGTAGGTACCGAGAAGTTTCTACTACGCCGCGTAGTCAATTTTAAAAATCACGGCAATACCGTGGCATTCGCGTTTTGCCGAGAAAAAACGCTTATGTAACGCTGGATATCACAAATACGCCGACGCCAAAACGAGGGTGTGTAGATTCAAAAGCCTGGTTCTACTTGAGACCTGATAACTTTTTTGCAGGGTTGGACATAATGCGCTCATCTTGGCGACATTTTTCGTAATGTAAAAGTAGTTTTCAGTAATCAAAAATGCATCTACACAATTTCATACGATATAAAAATAAAAATCATAAATAAAAATACGTCAATAAATAAAAATATTTTGCTGGGACCATCTCGGAGTACTAGTTTTGAATTATCGCATGCGGAAGTCTGCTTCTAAATGTGCTCGTATCACACGTTCTACTACTGACACATCCATATTCTTCCATTTCACACGTCATAATCAATTCCAACACGTCCAAGGTATTAACAAGTTCGAGTAGTAGAAAATATGATACGAGTGTTACGGATTTCCGTAAACGATTTCACAAATCACACTTTCTGAAATTGAGCTCTGAGTCTCAGGATCGAAACCTACTTCAGATATAATTGCAAATCTTAGAGCCTACGCACATTTGAGACACGATAGTTTCACGACTGTTTTGACAAAACAATCGCGAAACTATCGTGTCGTCCACCCCGCGCACACCACGACGCGATAGTTGCGCTATAGTCGCGCCGACTGTTTTGCGATAGTTTTGTCGCGACACACACTGGTTCCATTTAATAAAAAGGGGACATTAAGGAATTTCGGGTTGAAGGTCAACGGATGTGGCTGATTTTTTTGTGGACAGCTGATGCAATTACAAGTATCTTTCATACATGTTGTTTTTTTTTTTTCAAATATGTTTCATCTACAGAGATAAAAAATAACGAATTAGTATTTGTATGGAAGAAGTCATAACTTTGACTATTTCTTCCAAGATTCACACATATTCAAAATAAAACTTAAGACAGCTTATAGGGGTGCTATATGCTCACAACTTTGTCATAGACGCTGAACTGCGCATTTTTGCGCGTTTTGATTTACAAGCGCTTTAAATATTTTGTCATCGGATGAGCATAAGTGAATCTTGGAAGAAATAGTCAAAATTCTGATTTCATCCCGCCTTAGGGGTTTTCCCCGAACTTTAGGGGATTTTTAGGGGATAAAAATATTTTGTTGATTTTTTAGGAGAAAAACATATATAAATAATTCATTCAATTTATTTCAAAATATATAAGTTTGAATGAGTGTATCTGAACGGTTTCTTATTTAATTCTGTTGATGTACATGTATCCGAACGGAACTTTTTCTGTTTGAGTTTGGGTTTTATTTCTATATAATATAATTAATAGAAATGTTTAAGGAATTTTTTTTTAAAAGTGCCAAATTTAGGGGGAATTTCACGGGGAGTTAAGGGAAATAAAAAATCAGAGGGTGGCAACACTGTTTCGTCCATACAAAAAAATAATTAAAAATTGTTTGACACTGTAGATAAGGCGTATTTGAAAAAACATCATCTATAAAAGTGACTTGTAATTGCGTCAGCTATCTACAAAAAAAAAATCAGCCACATCCGATGATAAAATATTTAAAGTGCCTGTAACTCAAAACGCGCAAAAATGCGCAGTTGAGTATCTATGACAAAGTTGTGAGCAATTAGCCCCTCTACAAGCTGCGCTAAGTTTTATTTTAAATACATGTGAACCTTGGAAGTAATAGTCAAAATTATGACTTCTTCCATACAAATAATAATTCATTATTTTTTATCTCTGTAGATGAGGCATATTTGAAAAAAAAAACATGTTTAAAAGATACTTGTAATTGCAACAGCTGTCCACAATAAAAACCGGCCAAGAGCGTGTCAGACACGCCCACAAATAGGGTTTCGTAGTCAACGTTTAAATATCAGGTTTTTCAGCATAACAAACTTAATTTTGTTGCTGGTTTGTTAGCAGCAGTATGATGACCAACCGCAAATAGAAAAACTCATTTTTTTCTGAAACCTTTAAAGGTACAATATCCGTTATAGTTTTCATTGTAACTTCAAATTGTAAGCTATATTCCATATTTATTTCAAATTTTTAGCGTTTATACTTAAGAAGTTACAGCTGGAACAAAATATGGGTCAAAAACGCCCTATTTAATAGCAAATATCTCGTGACAGAAACATTTTAGTGACTTTACGTCAAAGAAACCTCACCTTAGTTTTAAAAGACGTATTCAACGATACCCTATTCAATATTACAAAAGAAAAAAAAATTTTTTGCCCCCCTTTCTCTTGTATGGGAGGGGGTCCAAAAAACATTTAATATATTTTTTCCTTAACATTTCTATATTTGGGTCAACACGATCTATCTTCTCACCAAATTTCATGTCGATAGCTCTCAAACTGACGGAGATATGAGGGCGCGGCATACAGACAGACAGACAGACAGACAGACAGACAGACAGACAGACAGACTTGACGAAACTATAAGGGTTTCTAGTAGACTACGAAACCCTAAAAATCAGCCACATCCATTGATTGACCTTCGACCCGAAATTCCTTAATGTCCACTTTTTTGTTAAATGGAACCAGTGTGCGACAAGGCAACACATTAAAATATTTCATCAGTAGTGGTAAATAAACATTATAATGTAGATACATGTTTTAATGCTACCATCAATATTCTACTGAATCGTACTTTTGATTAACGTGATAATAAAAATGATGCTTGATGCTTTATTAATATCCAGATAGCACAAATTATTGCAAAAAAGATTTTCTTGTCAAATATCTCCACGACTAGAGCGCGTGGCTGACAACTTAACATTACAGTGATACACAGCACAGTTGCTTAAAATGATCCTCAAATACTTGGCAGTAGTTGTGATAACGACCTTTTTGATGGTCGTTAAACCTCATCATTTCTTGGGGTGCAAGGGCTCACCTAGAATGCCACTCCTACCCCGCAAGGGATATAGGAATGACGTCCATTACGGCATTTACGGCAAGATATTTCATTTTTAGGGTTCCGTACCTCAAACTACGTACACAAATCTTAGTACTACAAACGTACTACAAATCTTTACGGAACCCTCGGTGGGCGAGTCCAACTCGCACCTGGGCGTTCTTTTTTTCATATATCGACTTATGTTCCTTATATAATGTATATTGAATATTCCCTCCTCACAATCCTCATAATGCTGTCACATATTATCATCTAAACAGAAAAATAAACAAAAATTTGTTGGAACGTGTTTTGCTATAATCACGACTACCTGTCCTCAACATATTTTTTTTTTTCGAACATATTTTGTGTACCTGCAGACTTTAGACCCTCTAAATTCTAGTGTCGGCATTGTCACACTGTGCATTATTATGTTGTGCATTAGGCTGCTCGCCCACGTCAGTCTTTTTGTAGGACCGATAGTCGCTCAGATTTTTCCTCCGATTCTTATGTCCGATTTTGTGACCGACTCAAAGCACACGTCCGTCTTTTTGACTTTTGTTAGTAGCACGTCTAGGGATTGCAATCCCGCAATGCGGGATCCGCAATCCCGCGGGATCTCGCGCTATTTTTAGCCTTGCGTGACCCTCACCTTCAAAAGGCGGATCCGCGGATCCGGCACATTGAAAACCCACGCCGAAAAATATAATAACTTTTGCTTCTGAATGGCGAAAACTCGACGTTCATTTCCTATGAATATGTCCTAACTATGAAAACATTCTTAATTATTTGCATAGAAGCTGAAAGAGCAATTCTTACTTTTGGTTATTTGAGACGCAGGCTGGGTAATACTCGTAAAACCATTAATATTCTTTGATTAAGAGTATTTTTCTATAACTTATTAATTATCTAGACGCTAGAGTTACAAAACTCTGACACCAGGGTTCCTCGTGTCGTTGAACGACCCGGTTATAATTTAGCGAGATAGATTATAATCCGTTGTTTGTAATTTTACGGTGACATTATGTATTTTGGTATGTAATTCAACTTGCGGATTTCCATTGCAAAATACAATTTTGAAACTACCGAAGTCGGGTAAGTGTTTTTAACCACTTCAACTTACCTATCCTTTCTTCTTTTTAATCTGTGTTTTTAATTCATGTCTTCTTGTCAAGTTTACAGTTTTGATACCATACTGAAAAGATTTTATTATGAAACTAATCTGAATTTGCAAAAGAGTCTTTACTAGAAAATAATAATTTGAAATATGTTGATGCTGCATATTGATGTGTACGAGAAATGCGACTCTCGAGATATGCCCTTCCCTAGCAAGTGCAGAATTATTTTAATCTTGTGTATATGTATTAATAAAAAAAAGTCACCTTTTATCAGGACCCAATATTTTGTTTAAAGGCATTTTTTTTAACTTCTATCAAAAATTATATGATAAAAAATTGTGTAATATTAAGTAAAATACGCAAAAATCGATTATTTTCAATATCGATGTTTTCTTTGGATAACATCAATTTATGATAATAGATTTTTTGGCTGAATTAAAATAATCGATTATTGGCAATTCGATTTTTTTGTTACTAAAGTCACATCCCTACTCAAAGGAAGCCGCCAGCCACCCGATAGTTGCGTCGCGCGATTATCGCGGTCGGGCTCCGACTTTTTCGTCGTGAAACTATCGTGTCTCATATGTGCGCACCTAAGTACTATTTCATTATGAGGACGATAGTCGTGAAACTATCGTGTCTCATATGTGCGCAGGCCCTTAGTTAGCATTATCAAGCCACAACGGCTGTCAAAGCTAAGGTCAAACTCAAAGCATAGTGTCAAATTGGTCTTTCCTTTTTCAAACTGGCCTTGTCTGTGTGTGAGTGAGTCTCGTCTATATACAGAAACGCAAAATGTAACTTTGTATCGGCAAATGTAACAGAATTACTTAAAAAATATACTAATTGTGACCACAGATGGATCCGATTTAAAATACAAGTAAACATACCACCCACAGACAAATGAAACCTTTTTCGCGCAGCGCTACTAGACACGCCTTTTGTCAAAATTTCATACAAGACAAGCCTGTCATTTTTGAATGTTTTTGAACGAGTTTGTCATTTGAGGCAATTTGAGGTGATAGCTCATTTAACCGTTCCGTACGCGTCATATTTTGAAATATTGTATGAAATTCTATGCCACTTAGGGTGCTGTGCGTACGGTTCGGAACAGAGTGCGTTCACCCTAAAGTGTTGCCACAACCGTCTTTTCAAAATACACATATCCGTCGCCAAAACCTGAATTTGGAGTGTATGAGATTGAATAAAAAAAAGGGACTGAAAACGGCCCCTTCATCCCCGTGGTCCACCTCCTGGTCCACCTGGTGGACCACGGGTACGTTATTTTTTCCCTGTGGTCCAGGACAGGTGTCAGCTGTCACACAAAAAAGTGGTTTATATCGGAAACTATGCATGCTAGACTATTAGTTTCTTTGGAAAAGTTGTAGGCCTTAACAAGATCTACATGACAGGTGTCAGCTGTCATACTAAAAGTCGTTTAAATCAGAAACTATGCGTGCTAGACTATTAGTTTCTTTGGGAAAGTTGTATGCCTTAACGAGATCTACATGACAGGTGTCAGCTGTCAAACTAAATATTATTTAAAATCTGAAAATAAGCGTGCTAGACTATTCGTTTGTATGGGAAAGTTGTAGGCTTTAACAAGATCTACATGACAAGTGTCAGCTGTCAAACTAAAAGTCGTTTGTTCGGAAACTATGCGTGCTAGACTATTAGTTTCTTCGGAAAAGTTTTAGGCTATAACAAGATCTACATGACAGGTGTCAGCTGTCATACTAAAAGTCGTTTATATAAGAAACTATGCGTGCTAGACTATTAGTTTCTTTGGGAAAGTTGTAGGCCTTAACGAGATCTACATGACAGGTGTCAGCTGTCACACTAAAAAGTGGTTTAAATAAGAAACTATGCGTGCTAAACTATTAGTTTCTTTGGGAAAGTTGTAGGCCTTAACGAGATCTACATGACAGGTGTCAGCTGTCACACTAAAAAGTCGTTTAAATCAGAAACTATGCGTGCTAGACTATTAGTTTCTTTGGGAAAGTTGTAGGCCTTAACGAGATCTACATGACAGGTGTCAGCTGTCACACTAAAAAGTGGTTTATATTGGAAACTATGCGTGCTATACTATTAGTTTCTTTGGGAAAGTTGTAGGCCTTAACGAGATCTACATGACAGGTGTCAGCTGTCACACTAAAAAGTCGTTTAAATCAGAAACTATGCGTGCTAAACTTAAATCGTTTTTCATAGTTAATAGTAGTTTATGCAATTGCCTTATAATGAGAGGCTTTAGGATGTGAGTGTCTGTTTATCACACGAGGCGCAGCCTAGTGTGATAATAGTTGACACGAGCATTCTAAAGCCTAATTATATGCAGTCGCATACACTATTTTATCTACACTTTACAAGAAAAACTATGAAAATAATTCAAACCTCCGCACTGTGGCGATTGCAAGCCTATCTACTGAACCACCAACTGAACGACTTTTGTACATAAGTAACTTTTTACTAAACGTTAAAATGGAGGCTCATAAAAACCGAACAACTTTTAAAATTAAAAGCATTTATCGGTAAATTTAAATTCGAAAAATGATTTGAAGCAAAGATTTAATAATAAATAAGTCCTCATTATTTCAAGTGTCGTCCGCCCGGGTGAAATTTGTTTTATTTTTATTTAACTTACTGTTGGCCAGTGTTGGCTCAGGAAATAAAAAAGCGGAATATTCGTTTAGTTTTTTTTTGAAATACTAGACATCACGTTCCATTACGATTCAAATTTTAGTATGGAAATTATATTTTAAGGCTGCATACTTCTTAATGCAGTTCATTACGTTGGTGCTTTCGATTCTGTAAAACGAATATTACGAAATGAGTGTAGATAAAATTATTTACCTACCAGCTTGCTATTACCTACATAAAATGGTTTTATAATGGTAAAAGAACTGAGTAGCAAGCAAGGCTTAGAGATTTAATATGTTAAAGTTTTTGATTGGATCAAGTTTATTGGGTGTTGCACTCGTTTTCCAAAAAGGATCGCAAATCAATCACACCAAGCCCTACAACTTACGTAAAGAACTGTGGTAAAGAATTATTATAATAATAACATAGACTTAACACTATAACGCGCACATATTTAAATTCAAGGAATACCACCAAAGCTATTAATACTTACGCTATCCCGGTGCTAACTTATTCATTTGGTATCATTAATTGGACCAAATTAGAGCTGCTAAACTTGCAACGTCTCATTAACACCACGATGACTAAGAATAGGAAGCATCATCCCAGGTCCTGTGTCCAGCGCCTCACGCTACCTAGGACAGACGGGGGCAGAGGCTTCATTGATATTACTAACCTGCATAATAAGCAAATCACTAGTCTCAGAACATATTTTTACAATAAATTAGAATCATCCACTTTACATAAAGCAATAGTACAAAACGACAAAAAACTGACACCACTTAATTTACAAAACAATTCAGTACAAAGAAACGAGATATAGACGGACAGACAGACAAACCCACAAAGACTGATGAATGGTCACGAAAAACACTGCACGGACGACACTACCACGATTTGAGCCAACCTAACGTCGACAAGACAGCGTCGAACGAATGGCTCGATCGTGGGCAGTTATTCCCAGAAACGGAAGGATTTATCATGGCCATTCAAGATCAAGTTATCTAGACCCAAAATTACCAAAAGTTTATCATGAAAGTACCTCATATACAGTAGACAGATGTCGTAGGTGTAACAGTGCGGCTGAAACCATCCAACACATAACCGGTGCATGTAAAGCAATAGTTCAGACAGACTATAAGTACAGACACGATCAAGTGGCCAAAATCATCCACCAAAAACTTGCATTAAAGTACAAACTAATCTCACCACCATCTACAGCTTATTATAAATATAACCCCGAAAGCATACTAGAAAATAGTTCACACAAAATGTATTTTGACAGAGCCATACTAACTGACAAAACCACACATTATAACAGGCCAGACATTACTTTTATAGATAAAGAAAATAAAACAGCTCAACTTATAGACATAGCCATTCCGAACACTCATAATTTGCAGCATACCATAGCTGAAAAACTGTCAAAATACATTGACCTTAAAAATGAAATAAAGCGAATGTGGAACCTTCAAAAAGTTACAATAATCCCCATAGTACTTTCATCCACTGGTGTTGTCCCTAAGCAAATGAAACAATCATTAGAGTCATTGGCTCTACCGAGCAACACAACAGCATTAATGCAAAAAGCTGTCATTTTAAATACATGCCGGATAGTTAGAAAATTTTTGGATACCGATGATACCCCTAATACTGAAGTATTGAATAATAACGACATTAATCACAATGGTGCTCACTTGGCTTAGGCCCGTGTGCATCTAGATACCGGCAACAGTAGTAGCCGAGCCTAATAAAAGGAACAAGAAATAATAATAATAATAATAAAGCCTCGTTTATTTCCTTAGTTAATTTGATACATTATAAAATAAAATATTTAATTTAACACAATCTCAAATCTCATTAATATTATACATAATTTCAAATATTATTATTTACTATTGCATGCAATTTTCAAAATTTATTGACATTTTTACTAAGGACCTCTTAAAGAGTGAAGGCCTCCTCCATTTTACTCCAGACTTTTCTTTCAATTGCAGTCTTTATCCAATCTTTACCAGCCATTTTAATTATATTGTCAATCCAGCGTTCTTTTGGTCTGCCTCTACTTCTGTTTTGGGGTGGCCCTGGCCAATTAGTTATTTTTTGCGCCCATTTTGACTCTCCCATACGTGCAATGTGGCCAGCCCACTTCCACTTCAGTTTTTTGCAGTGTAACCAAGCATCTATAACTTTTGTGGTTTTTCTAATAGTTGTATTCCGTATTATGTTTTTCAGTTTCTTATTTAATATACTGCGTTCCATTTTCCTTTGGCAGACTTGTATTTTATTCTTTGTGGCATTGTTTAATATCCAAGTTTGGCAACCGTAAGTAAGACATGGTAATAAGCAAGAGTCGAGAATCTTTTTCTTTAATTTTACTGGTAAGCCTGGTGATTTCAGTATATCTTTGTAGCTCCAAAACTTGCCCCATTCGAAAGAATTATTATAATATTAGTGTAAACATTTATTCAAAGTTGCTTTCAGAAATAAGGTGAACCGGGTGAACCATTAATAAAACCCCTGCCCTTGAGTCCACCTATAGCAGGTGGACTAGGGTGCACCACGGGGAAAAAAGAAATACCCGTGGTCCACGTAGGCATTTTCACCTTTTCTTGTGGACTCGTACTGATAGATGACTGAATGTCAGTGTTCTAGAAACTGACATCCTCTGATATTATAAAAGACAAGCTCACAACCGCGACTGACAGACACTCTGTTCCGATTTATATGTAGATAACGAAGAAATGGCTCCAACAATTGATTTTGCAGATGTTCCGAGTTTATAGAAAAAGTTCTTATATACTTACTTAGTACCTGTCGATTTGCGTACGATTATTGATAGGTTTTGCATGGTAATATTTCATCTATAGATCGAGAGATTATGAACATTCAACATTATGCTAACCGAGATCATCTTGTGAATTGAAATTTGGAATTCGACTGTAACATAATCTGTTTTATAATAAATTTCCGTCCGCGGTTTCACTCGCGGTATTTTCTGTTTGGTCTAATAAAAAAGTTTTAAATACATTGCATTTAAAATCCAAAATTTTGAAACAGATTGCATCAAAGATCACGAACAGTGGAGTTCGACTACTCGACAATAGATGACGCCACTACTTGAAGGATTGAAAAAGCCCTTATATCTTTAAAAATACGCCCTTTAATTTAAAACGGGAACTTTCTTGTTCGAGGGGAGATAAAGGGCTATTGCACTATATAAGTCCCTTTATCGTACCGGGAATCCTTTTAAAATTTTACCGGCACGTACATTTTATCAACTTAGTTTTATTATATACTAGCTTTCCGCTCGCAGTTTCACTCGCGGTATTTATCTGTTTGGTCTAATAAAAATGTTTGAAATACATTGCATTGAAAATCCACAATTTTGAAACAGATTGCATCAAAGATCACGAACTGGAGGTGGAGTTCGACTACTCGACAACAGATGGCGCCACTACTTGAGGGATTGAAAAAGCAGTTACATCTTTAAAAAATACGCCGTTTAAGTTAAAACAGGAACTTTCTTGTTCGAGGGGGGATAAATGGCTATTGCACTATATAAGTCCCATTATTGTACCGGGAATCCTTTTAAAGTTTTATCAGCACACACATTTTATCAACTTAGTTTTATTATATGTAATGATAATGATTAAGTACGTGTCAGCCAGAAAAAAAATTCAATGAGTTGAATGAGACAACTTTTGTATGTCGTGTTTATTTTTAGAATTAGGTACATAGATAGGTAGATAACAGCTACGTAAAAAAAAATATTCTCATTTTTTGTTTAAGTAGTTTTTTCACCAAATCACAACAAAGATCCAGATAATAAATAGGTATATTGCCGAGTAATGTTGGCGTTGAATAGCATCACCCCATCTATCTACCCTTGAGTGTTAAAAACCAATTAAGTCGTTCCAGAGAATGGGCAGCAAAATTCTCTGTGAATACATCACCTTGAACTGCGCTTGCCAATCCGCCTGCCAAACGTAGTGAGTATGGCAAATACCCCCCTAATAAGGGAAGGCCTATGTCTAGCAGAGGACTGTTGCGGCTGTTATAGTACAGCATGTTTTATTGTATCATAAGTATTAGAGTAAGGGCGATTTACAAACAAAATGGTAAAATTACAAATATCACGTGGGAGTCAAAAAAGGACGTCAAGTTCGAGAAATATAAGCTGGTGGCAACACTGGGAATGGCAATTCGGTAAACCAAATTGGCAGGCTATATTGCTCAAAGGGCGTCTCTATCGGGGACCGCGAATGACGTTTTGGTTCTCTGTGATACCACCGATTCCACCTAGCAGGAATCCCCGCAAAACTGATACGGCAAATAATATAAAAAACTGCTGGATCAGAGACTCGCGGGGCTTCCTGCTACAGAGGTATTAAATAACACTTCGCAAATAGAAACACAAGTTAACACCATCACTAGCTCTATGATGGAATGTTACAGAGAAACATGCCCACTGACCACCAAAGCGGACCGTCCACTTGGCGATAACAAATGGTGGGGCCCGGAATTAGAGCGCTTACGAGGTAAGGTCAGAAAATGTCTTTTCTCCAATTTGCTCGGAAATGGCTTCATTACTTTAAAAAAAGAATACGTCAATGGGCTCATTTATGTTGTCAAGGCGCAGAGGACTGTGTAATAGAAATTACCGGACTAGGCCTGTAAAGAAAAGGTTCTTTAACTTCACACTTTCGTGATTAGGTGTTTTATAGAACACAATTTGTTTGAAGTTTGAAGGCTGAATGTGAATTTCCCGCGCATTCTTTATGAAACGGAACGTAAGCAAAACCAGCGCATGCGCTTTGCGAACTTTAGAAGTTGTGAAGTGTCAATTTTGTCACGATTTAATTGTTTATTATTTATGTTTCCTTGCAAATTGGAGAAAAGCACTATACAATCCGCGGCCGAAATAACAATTTCTGGTCTCGTTTACTTTAGAAGGCCTCGAGTTCGTCTCGGCCTTCCAATGCCACTCGACCAGAAATTGCTATATACTCGGCCTGTGACGTAATGTACTATAACATGCCATGAACACATCTACGGACCGGGATTGGGACGCCTACAGGGCGGCCAAATCCAAATACAAAAAACGTCTAAGACACAGAAGCACAGCCTCGTGGAGGAAATTCTGCAGCAGTATCACGACCTTTGAACAAGCAAATCGGGTAAGGAAAGTCTTATCCCAACAACCACAGAACGACGTCGGAAGCCTACGAAAACCCGACGGATCTTACACAAGCTCACCAGACGAAGCCAACCGACTACTTCTAGAAACTCACTTCCCCGGGTGCGAGATAGTACAAGAGGTCAACTGGCAAGAAACTATCACAAACATAGTCATAACACAAGACTGGGAATACGCCCAGAAGGAAGTATCCTTAGATAAGATCAAATGGGCCATTAACAACTTCCAGCCCTTTAAGGCTGCGGGGCCGGATGGTGTCTTCCCTGCGCTTATGCAGTGGGGAGGACACAGTCTGGCGCTGCACCTTTTATGTATCTATATATAGAGCATGCCTGGCGCACAGATACAACCCAAAAAGCTGGAGAGAAGTTACGGTAATATTCATCCCTAAACCAGGCAAGGGGGACTACACTAACGCCAAATCCTTCCGTCCAATCAGCCTTACATCGTTCCTTTTGAAGACCATGGAAAGGCTGTGTGAACGAGAAATAAGGGACCAGGTTCTGAAACACATACCCTTACATGGTAATCAACACGCTTACACTGCAGGGAAATCTACCGAATCAGCCATACATATGGTGGTAAGTCAGATTGAAGCAGGTATACAAAGCAAAAGCATTTGCATGGGAACCTTCACTGATATTGAAGGGGCCTTCGACAAAACGAACTTCACAAGCATCGGCGTAGCCCTCTACAACCACGGGGTGAACGACGTGCTGACTGAATGGATCACAAACATGCTCCGCAAACGCAGTGTCAGATTTGCAGGTAACAACCAAACAGCTATAGTGGCAAGAGGGCCCACAGGGAGGAGTTCTCTCACCACTACTATGGAATCCTACTAATATTATAAAGGCGGATGTTTGTGTGTGTGTTTGTTACGACATCACACTAAAACGGCTGATTAGATTGACAAGATATTTTGCACAAATATAGAACAGTGTCTAGAAGAACACATAGGGTACTTTTTACCACGGGAAAATGTCTCATTCCTACGGGATCACGCCAAATCCAATATTTTTGAAATAGGTGGCGTAACCGAGCCGATTCGCGTTTCAAACGTTTTCGCCGAAAACTAACAGCGACATCTCTTGGCGAGTAATGCTTTTTTTCCCGCGGAATAATAGGTTGCAGCGGGTGAAACCGCTGACGGGCAGCTAGTATGGTAATAAACAGCCTTATCACGGAACTCAACGCAAACCATTTCTACACCATAGGATACGCTGACGACCTGGCCATACTTATTACCGGTAAGTTAGCCAGTACAGTCTGCGACCTTACACAGGCGGCGCTACGCATTGTGGAACGCTGGTGCACCAGGTACGCCCTTTCAGTAAATCCCACAAAAACTTAAACAGTTATGTTCAAGCTGAAACGGGTTTTGGGCAACTACCACCTACCAAAACTGTTCGGCACGAGACTACAACTAACAAAAGAGGTCAAGTATCTAGGGATAACCCTTGACCACAAATTAAACTGGAGCACCCACACAGACAACAAACTAAACAAAGCCTGTATCGCTTTCTGGCAGTGCCGCAGGATGATCGGCAAGAAATGGGGACTCTCGCCGAAAATCATTCTGTGGCTGTACAAGATGGTGATCCGTCCGATGGTGTGCTACGGTGCACTCGTGTGGTGGACAAGATGCAAGCTTGTGACAGGTATAAACAAACTACAAAAGTTCCAAAGGTTAGCCTGCATGGCGATCACGGGAGGTATGAGGACGACTCCAACTGCAGCCCTGGAAGCCATGCTGGATCTGCCGCCGCTTCACCTGTTTATCAAGCAGGAGGCGGCTGCGGCTACAGTAGGGCTAAATTCTTTGAATCTCTAGCGTAACAACAATACCCCACACACTGCCATTTTAAATGAGGCACAAACAGATCTACCATTACTTGCAGCTGCAGGTGACAGAATCCTAAAACAGTTTGTATTTGACAAAAAGTACAAAATACAACTCCACGAAGATGATCTCTACGAAGGCCTTACCCCCAAAGAACTCAGAATCTTCACGGACGGGTCTAAGACGAAATTTGGCACAGGGTCTGGTGTTTTCTTGGAGGACTTAAACATCAGACTATCAACTCCACTGGGTTACCACAACTCAGTTTTTCAAGCAGAGTGTATGGCCATCTCACTAGCTACTACAGCCATTGCTGCCAGGGAAGTAAAAGGCCACTCCATCCGTATACTTTCAGACAGCATATCAGTACTGCAAGCCCTGAACAGTCACACAATGACATCAGGGCTAATCTACGAATGCCACCAACGTCTGATGGAGGTATGTAAACATAATCAGTTAACTCTGCAATGGATCAAGGGACACAGCGGCTCCAGAGGTAATGATGCAGCGGATGAAATAGCTAGAAGGGGTTCGGATACTGAGGCCTATGGGCCGGAACCAATTATACCTACCCATTCCGGCAGGTAAATTCCGCTCCCTACTGAGAGAACGTACAAAAAACGAACACAACTCATACTGGACCGGGTTAGAAGACTGCAGGCAGGCCAGAGAGGCCATGCCAACACTGTCCAGTCGTCTATCCAAGAAGTTGCTCCGACTGAAGAAACCCCAACTTCGCATGATAACCAGTATCATAACCGGGCATGGTCATTTTAACAAGCACCTCTCAGTCATAGGTGTTACTGACAGTCCTCTGTGCAGAGCATGCATGGAAGAAGAAGAAACAGCTGTCCATGTGGTGCTGCACTGCAAAGAGGTAGCAACATACCGGGCAAAGTACCTCGGAAATCCGGGGTCAATCCCCGAGGCACTCAGTGATTTGGTAGGGTTGCTGAGTTTCCTCGGGGAACTAGGATGGCTCGAGTAGTGGGCCCCCACCCATCACGCAAAATAGGCGCCATGCAGACGTCGAGTTGCGGAAAACAGCCCGCATAATCATTACCATTACCATTACCTATGCCCTTCGTCTTTTTGGTGGAGTTTGCGCCTTAGCGAATACCACGAGGCAAAAATGGACTTCATGTATTGGTATTGAAAAGCAGTCAATGAGCCTCAAACGAGATGCTACGTTAAAAAGATAGATTACCTACTGGCGAAAATGGGTCCAATTCGGTATGCTTACAAGGTCATTTTCAACTAAAATCGTAAAACCGTTTCGAGATTTACACTTTATCTACAATATCTACGTTTTTATTTATTTTATTTTAAATACAGAGTACTTATATTTGCATTACACTTTTACCACAATACATTTTTAGTACAATTTACTTTTCTGCAAATAACAAGCGTTTACAAAACTTATGATTATGGTATGCAGTAACAACCCAAATAGACGTATAGTCTGTGGTTGGGTTAATTACGCTTTTAAAAAGTAATTCTTGCGAGAGAGAAGCCGGCTTATATAGGGTGAAATTTTACTAGTGACCGATAGCGAAAACCCAGAACCGGCTGGTGATAAGGAACAACTTTCCCCAAAGAACATAGGTCGTAATACGAAAAAAAAAATTGGGCCTCCCATACATAGTTGCCGATCAGCTGATTTCAATTACTATGGGAGGTAAAATTTTTTTTTTCATATTTCGACCTATGTTTCTTGGGGAAAGTTGTTCCTTATCACCAGCCGGTTCTGAGTTTTTGCTATCGGTCACTAGTAAAATTTCACCCTATATTATAAAGTTCTTATTGAAGTTCTTAGAAATTATTTACTTATAAATAAATAGATAAAACGTACATAAATATATTATCGACTGTTTTAATCTCAAATGTCGTAAGGGACATTTTGTCGTAAGGGACATTAAAAGCTCAGAATATGCAGTTTTTTTTTCTCTATCGATCTGTCTTATCCACGCAGCGATATCTCGAAAAATGAAAGAGTTATAAGCACAAAACACTTTGTAGTAAGTCAAGATCTTGGGCAGAAAAAAGCTGATTTTGTAGTAAGTTACCATAAAATATGTACAACATAGATTGGGGGTACGCTGTAAAGGCTTTTTACAATTATGAATGACTTATACAAAATAATTTAAAACAAAAGCTAAAAAACTTCCGGATGAAAATGTCGTAATTACCAACGAATAGAAGCAGCATGTTATTTACAACATTACTATCATAAAACATTTGAAATGTTCGATATCCCTTACGACATAAATTTTGTTATTGAAATGTTCCTTACGACATTTTTACGATTAAGATCGCGGGAAAAATTCCTTTACAACAACAAATCCTTGAAATACTTGGAAAATTCTGTGTCTTTTACGACATTATTTTGTTTATAAAAGAGTCCGTTACAACATTTTTATGGCTTCAATCTCAAAAAAATGCCTTTACTACTCAGTTATTACATACGGGATGTTCTGATGACACTTTCCTTAAAGAGCCTGTGAATAAGTAGAAGTCCATCTCATTTAGTGATCTTGCCTTCTCACGACACCTGCAGGGATAATCCTTAACTATCCATTATCCTTTCCAGCATTTGGCATAACAAACTGTAACGTGGGAGGTGGACAAAGACGCGACGCAAGCGTCGAATGATCTGCCGATTTTTTTTTAATTTCCCACTAGATAAATTTAAATGTTCTTTTGCTACTCTGGGATGGGTCAATGGGATAAAATAAACTACTTCGTAAAAGAATATCTAAATTTGAACCTACTAGTGTTATGCGTCAGTGCACGTCGCTCACCTACTGGCAGCTTTTAAAGGAAAGCTCGGTTTTTGGCTCAATGTCTTATAACCTCAGGCAAAATTAGGAACCTGCTAGTAGTAGCTTTCTTGTCTAGTTTATTTTTGTTGTTTTCGTTGAAGACTTCACACTCACCATCATCATGATAGCGATGGCAGTGCTATATATACAAAATTCAGAAACCAAGATCTTATCTGACGTAGAAATGCTGCTAGCTGCATAAATAATAAGTCTATCTCATTAAAAAGAAATGGTGCTTATTAGGAACAATGTCTCATGACACGTTTTAGACTGTCTTTATTGATTGAATGTTTCCTTATACATTTTTTAACACCGTCTGCCAAGAATTTCAGACTATTTTAGATTAGGCAGACTATTGTGCAGATTGTTTTCTCTACTAATAAAGCTCTAAAACCTGCCATGAGTTTTGTAACGATGTCATATTACGTACTCTATAAATACCAGACAACTCCAGGTTCTGATTCTTGCTTAGCACAACCTTTCCGATCTGCTGCCATTCGTTTTATCTTGATATCATGTGACGCAGGTAACTGCTAAGGTATAGATAGATGTCTAGATTCTCCAGTTTAAATAAAAGCCCACTTGCCGGAAACACAGTGTATAAAATGTTGTACTTAGTACTTTGTTGATGTTGTTTTAAATTATAATTAACTATTTTCATTTTTTTACTACGAGTAATAAAAGTAAATTATTGTGCGAATACAGCTTGGTCTAGATAAGTTAAACTATTTTCAATATAAGTACTTACTTAATATGGTAGGTAATTCTATTATTGAACTAAGTAATTATTTTAACTAACTTTAAAAATGCACATCCTACTTTAATTACAATTATAATAATAGTTATTTTTGTGTTTTTTTTTATATTGTCATCTTGACTAGCTTGTGCTTAAATAAGATAAATTTAAAACACTATATTTAAAAAAAAGGTAGTACTAACATACTCTACCAGGCTTATGACATTGCATCATTCGGCGAGATTGTGTGTGTGGGGTCATGAAAAACAATATTTGCGGTATGGCACTCATACGCAACACTGCTGTTCCATTTAGGTTTGCTTAGGGCTCAAGATACCTGAAATTAGTAACTCTTTGACTATAATAAAAACTTGTAACTCACCTGTGGTCACAAAGTTACTAAATTCAGGTCTCTTGTAAAAATGTTATCGAATACAAACAAAAACGATCTTTTTCTTTTTACAAAGTTACTCAATCTTCACATTAGAATCTTATCTTAATTAAGCAACATTTTACTGTAAGAAGAATGAAACTTCCTACGAAAACCCTACTACAAATTAATAGATAAATGCTAAAAGGAAGGTCTTATTGCAGTAATTTTGTGGCAATTTTAAAATCTGCACGTGAGTTACGACAATCATCATGTACTTACTTATAGCTTACTTACAAATTCACAGTGCTCTAAAACACACAAAAAAAAATATTGCAATGAGATTGAGCATTAGTTACTACAAAATGACTATCATTTCTCTACGTAACGCCGTTGTATTAAAAGGAATCTATAGCACACAAAATGTCGTAAAGGACACTTTAACAAAAAAATCGTGTCGTAAGGGACACAATCTTTAAAACTACTGAAATAATCATTAATTACAATATTTATTCTGAAAGATATCGTAATTTTAATACTTTTCTGTCTAGGAATCATTTAAATCGGTTGAGATTTGAAAAAGTTATTTGGATCGAAATGTTGAAAATCGTTTTTTTGCTCTCCTGAAAAGTAGGGGTTTGTCCCTTACGCCATTTGAGATTAAAACATTATATTATATACTATATATTACGTGATCAAGTATTTAGTATATAGAAAAAAATACAAATATAATAAAAAATAATAATTTCACTTTTTTATGCAAGTAATTTTATAATATATCGACCCTTTAGGGAACAAATGTCGTAAAAGCCAAATCGCAACTTTTGGGAAATCGCAAAAAACTAAAAATGGAAAACGATAATGTTGTGTATTTTTTACATTTCTAAAGCTATATTAGTACTGTTTACATATGTTTTTGGCCGCAAAAATCCCTTTCAAAGTGTATAAGAATAAATATGCTAACTTCAACAGTTCAAGAGATAGGGTGGCTTTTACTACATTTTGTTTTAGAAAAATTGGTGGTTACGACATTTTTTTTATGTATGGAGACAAGCAAAATTGTTGTAATTACTTTTTGTTAAACACGATGACCCACTTTTTTGTAGTAAAATACAGAAATCTGGAAAAAAAATGTAGATTTTTGTAGGTAAAATTATACTTATTTGGTAGTTACGCTAATACTTTACTCAATCTTGCATAGTTTTTTTCAAATTCAGATACATTGTCAAGCCTTTACCCTTGCAGAGTAATTAGAGAATTAAAGAATGTAAAAATCTGAAGTTTTCAGCACTTCTGACTTACTTTTCGGCATATTTACTGGTGGTACACTTTCCACAATCAATAGTAAACAATTGTTGGGCTATCGCATAAAATATAATAATCGCGTACCTAAAGGATATGAAACTATAAAGTTCCTTAGTCACTTCACATATAAGATCGATCGAAAGGCGAAAAGATGAGCTGGTTTAAGTCAACATAGAAAGTTTATAAAGTTTATAAGTTTCGTACGATGTACGATGTGCCTATGACGTTGGTAGGTTTATTTTCGAATGAGCTTAAAGAGTTGAAGTTGTGTCATCAAAATAAATAATATTATACTATAAAAGGTTACATTACATCTAATTAAGTACATATCTCTTAAGAGTGTGTTCTACTCACAAAACTGAACAACTATTGTCAGAAACTTTTCTTCGAAATATAAATGTAATCCTATATTAAAAATAATTACAATCACATCTGAGAAATTCAATTGTTCTTTGATAACTGACAAGGGTAGGAGTCAGATATAGATTTTTAAACAGTATTCAATTTTGCAAAGCATCAGAATGAGAGCTAGATAATAAAGTATGCTGTATGCAACTTTTTACTGGGAAAACTTCAAGTTGATCGTGTGCATCTCGTCAGCAAGCCTAGTTAGCATACCAGCCTTTGATATACTAGCATTTAGTGAGAAATTTGTGCCATCTACCAGTAAAATGTCAAAATTAGTGCAAAAACATGAAAGACTTGTGATCGTGCTTTATTTTATATATGGCAAAAAAGCAACATCAGAACTGTTTTAGCCTTGACATCTACAGAAGGATAGCAGGACCTGTAGTGTCTTGTGACTCTCTGTATTTTTTACTATGTATGTTTTAGTGTACAATTAATAAATAATCTCTTGTCTGGATAATTGAGATTAAATAATAGTCCACTAACTTGATAAAACTAAAAGAGATACTTATTGACATATCTGAAGAAAAACTTCCTTATTTTGAAATGTCCCTGAAATATTCACGGCGACAACGATCATATTTTACAGCCGTTCAAGCTCTGCCTACCCCATAAGAGATAAAGGCGTGATAAATGCAATGTATGTTTGTACAGAAAAGAAAGAGCTACTACAATATTTCATGTATTACGTTGGGACAGATACATTTAGATAATATTTTCATTAAGTGTGTCATACGAAAATTACCAAACACTATCAAAATTAAAGAAAAAGGATAATAAATTGAACGATAATAATTTGAATCAGATGAAAATCTACTGGGCTGTAATAATTTCGAATTAAAAGAACTCCGAATATTGAACAAAAGAGAAAACAAAATCAGTCGATGATTGACAATACGAAAAATTATTGAGAAAGACGTGAATAATTGAAGAAAGTGAATATTATGTTGTACCAAATTATTAAAAATATTACCAAATTAAGGGCGCGTTCTGGGGCAACTTTAGGTATTTTTCGCGCCCCGGCGGCTTTCCTCCGCTCTACGAGGGAGCTGTTTGGTTTTGAACTCCGGTGACCTTTGTCGGCGGGCGAGAACGCCACAGTATAAAATAATGCAGTAGGAAAATAAAGGTTATTTGTATTATTAGTTTTTCTTTTAGAATATTGAAACAAATGTTTAGTAAGGTTAGGTATTTATTATATAAGTACTTCTTAACCGGTCAAAATCCATTTTGACTCTGGAAATCAGTAAAAGGTTGTTTTAAACAAATAGAAGCTAATCGAAACTCATACAAAGGTCAATGTCCTGGGAGCGTGATCGATGGTGCTGGAAGTGCGATGGATTGTGCTAAGAGCGTGATACATGTTGCTGGCTGGGTGCGTTATGAATGGTGTTGGGAGCGTGACGGATGGTGCTGGGAGCGTGTTGGATGGTTCTTATTTTCTTACCTGGTTTTCTATACAATACAATTAATGAATAAAACTAAAAGATTGAACGGATACTTTCTTTTAATTAAAATTCAGATTTCTGGTGCTACATCCAGGCTAATTTTTATCCACTAACGTATTCATATTATTATGAATATGACACGAGGATGCATACGAGTCTTTGTTAGCAACAAATTTGAGGTCCTCACCGATTTGCCCCGGTTTCTTCTAATTTTCAACATTTCACATTCATCATACAACTGCAATCAACATGATGGAACAAATTGATAATCAATACCAGATTATTGCGGAAATGGAGCAAATATTCTCGAAATTTCAGAATGATTCACCGGATAAGAAGACAGCTGCATATCTCAAACGTCGGATGGATACCGTAGACCAACTCCAGCACGCATTTCAAGATAATCATAAAGCCTTGAGCGCGTCTGAAAATAAGAGTATCAAGAACAAAAACCATTTCTAAAGCCATCAATCCTAGGCGCAGCTAAAATGGATTGGCAGCAGTAGCCGTACCAAGCGCCGCACTCACCTACCCCCGCGGGAACACCGTCAGGTACTCAACAGCAAACTCAACAACATCAGCGCAATCAGCGAGATGATCAGCATCAACAGCCACAGGACGTTGTTTATCCAAAAATCAACAACGACAAAGGTAATGTCAGCAAACTAGATGAAATGTTCAGAAAGCAGCAAAGCAACGTAAAAGCATATTTTGTACGAGCAGTCAATATGTTTAATCTAGATTTGATTACCAAAAAATGGGAGATTGAAGATGCCCTGAGAACCATACAAACTAGATGTCTGGCTGTTGACACATTACACTGGGAAATAGACTGCAAACTGCCCAGTGAAGATCTCGCCAACGACAAAAGGTATTATGCATGTGAGCAAAGATACAATGAGATCAAAAAATCAATCAACAACAAGATGTGGGCTAAAACATCGGAAGAAGTCCACGCGTACTATGTAAATTTCAACATTTAGTGGAAATTATATTCATTGGACATCATTCAAAGATCTTTTCACTGAGATCATACATAAAAATAATTGCATCTCGAAAGCGCAAAAAATGCAATTTCTGAAAACCAAAGTGAAAGGAGAAGCTGAAAAGCTGATACAGCATTTACAAATATCATCTGAAAATTATGAAACGTGTTGGGAAATATTAAATCACCGTTACAGCAACAAAAGGCTAATTTTCAGTTCACATATGAATATTCTCCTTGGCCTTCAGCAACAATCTGCATCAGCAATCAAGAAACTGCATGACACCACCGTCGAATGTTTAAATGCAATAAAAAATTTGGACGTCGACATTACAACGTGGCACTGAGACTCATATGTGGGAGTCAGATTACATCAATACAAGTCCAGAAGGCCGGCATCATCGGGTTCGAACAAGATTGCGTCATCAAAGGGGACGACTTCATTGTTTTCTCACATAACAACAAGCGCATAGAAACAAAGATGTCAGCAGATTTATACATACATTCCAGAAATCGCTCCGATTAATCACATTATAAAAAATTTATCAGTCCCTCTTATCGAGATGAATTCCACATCAGAGCAAAGTTCAGAAGTTACAAAAATCGGCAAGCAAATCGAACAGATGAAATCAGAAACTCCACTTCCCGAGACTTTAATTTAGCATGACATACATCAATTCACTGCAATATACATCCTAATGATAGGATGTATGGTAGTGTCAACTGTTTACGTGGTCCGGTGCGTGCGTCGTCGTCGTCGTCTCAACTTGCAGTCGAAAGTTGAAAACCTATCAACACCTAATCACCCATCAATGAGATCCCTAAATCGGCAGTTCAACCAAGAAGCGCGCACACGACTCTGACGTAAGCGCAAGAAAACATAGAATTGAAGACGCTCTCTAACGCCACCCGCGCTGCGATCAAACAAGATAAAGTAACGTCACCAATTATTAGAAGACCGATAATTAATGTCGATGTCAAACATAATTTTAAAATCATCCCAAGACTTTAACATTTTGGCAAAATAATCGTAATACATACCTACTATTACAAAAATATGTGGATGTACTGATTTTGTTACACTGTGTCCTTGTATCTTGTTATGCCACGGCATATTTTAAAAAATTAAGTTTAATGTTCAAATAAGACGAATTTAGTTTTGAAACCCGTGGTAATACTGCATTAATTTTTCCTACTGTGGCACTAGACTGATCGCCACTAAAAAATAAAACCAATTTACGTCGCGCGTCGGGAGAAGAATTGGCACACATCCGTCGTCCGTAAGCGCCTCCGCGCGACTGACGAGGCCGCCGAGCCACGCTGCTCGCGCTTTTTGTAGTTATTTAGGCATCTTAATTTACAAAATAACCCTACAACATTGATACTGCACCATTCCCTAGATTATCAATTTGTCTATAGATTGGTATAAAAATTAGGTTTATAAATTTAATATCTTAGGCATAATATTGAAAATAAATTTTGAATAGAGCCAACTTTGGTAATTTTTTTTATCGAGCAAAGTTAATCAAATCGTGTAACTGAATGCCCCATTCCCTCTATTATATCCTTAACTGCAACATATATTTTTTTTAGAATTTCACAACTAATATCTACTGAGTAATATTGTTTTGAAAAAGGGTATTTCCGACGAACGGCGGCCTTAATAAAAATATTGAATAAGACTGTCAATCCACCAAAACACTTCAAAAATAAACTTTTATCATTATCTAACAACCAACTTTAAAAACTAGAATTTAATTATGTTACTTAGTGATATCGTTCTTAATAAATTAATATTTTGATTAAATAATTACTTTTTATACTACAATAATTCACCAATTTTATCCGCAACTTGGTATTTTACTACATGAAAAAAGAATATTATTTCATTCAATATGTATTTTACATCAATAAACGTCAAGCTCTATTGTCCCAAAAACAGTAAATTCTGTCGTAAACACCAGTGAGGTAACAAAAATTATGTAGTAAAAGCCAATTGTTGGAGTAATATATTTAAGACTTCTTGTTCATTACCACAAATTTACCTGAAATGGCT
The DNA here is from genome assembly GCA_024500475.1 of Phthorimaea operculella. NCBI lineage: Eukaryota > Metazoa > Arthropoda > Insecta > Lepidoptera > Gelechiidae > Phthorimaea > Phthorimaea operculella. The sequence goes on along the minus strand of JANFCV010000076.1, from coordinate 460,442 downwards.
GCAAGCTTCGCATCATGCTTAATGTTGTAAAAGAAAAAGTATCAAATAATTTGTCTTTTACGACAAATTGAACGTTTTCACTTTCTTGGTCTTTTTGAGAAAATATGTCGTATAAGCCACCTTTTTACATACATGTTATTTACGACACTTTTTTAGTGTCCAAGGCGTCCAAACAAGGTACTTACGACAATTTTTTTTTTAAATTACAGTTTTTCTTGTCTAAAAATCTGTGTCGTAAAAGCCATTTTTTTCAAGATATCAAAATTTTAAATATACAGATCGATAGAGCTCGTCAAATTACATAAGATAGCATTAAAAACCCATTTTGGCCAAAATGGCTTTTACGACATTTGTTCCCTAAAGGGTCGATATATTATTAAAGTTGTCATAACTTAAGCTAAGGAGATAAGACTTCACTTTTTTTGTTTAAAAAATGTACACATTTCGGTTTGTTCCCTATTTCTGCGTCATTAATATTATCAATGATTTCTCTCAAATCATCACTAAGCAATAATTCGTAGATCCTTGGTGCTAAGTAAAGAAAGTGCTTTTTAGCTAGTGCGTTAGCGCTTACAGTTGATCTATACTTTCTATTAATGGTGATTCTGAGATTGGAAACTGAGGTTTGGTGTTTAAATTCATCAGTGTGCCTGGCAAAATACATTGTATTTTGCCAGACAAATAGATTACGAGGCGACATTACTTTCGAAATTTTATACAATTCATTTGTCGGAAAAAGTCTGGGCTTTCTATTTATAATCATAAGTACAAATTTCTGCGCGCGTTCAAGATCTACCATAAGAGTTTGACTACAGCCTCCCCAAGAAGTAATCCTATCGAGTAAAAGTGACTGAGTGATAGCTTGATACGTTGATGTAAGGGTGGAGTGGTCTATAACATTTCTCAGTTCTAGGAAAACAAATGCTGTCTGCTTAATCTTACTGCATAACTTTTTTATATGCAAATCCCATCTTAAGTGCTGATCTATCTCTATTCCTTAATAGGTTACTACTAGTGCTTTGCATATAGTTTTACAATTACAAATCTGCATTATTACATTTATGAATTTTAAGTTGAAGATCATATTTGGGAAGACCAGCTTTGGATACCGCGACGCAAATATAGGCAGTTTTACTTTCATTAAGTGACAAGAGATTTAAATCATACCACTGTTTTGCTTTGATTAGATTGGTGATTATTTTCAGTTTAATTAAGAAATTTTAATAAAATATTTTGCCTTCGATGACCTCTGTTTGACCTCTGAAGTAAAACCTCACCTTTTGCCTTAGTTGAGATAAAAGAAACAACGACAATTATGGTACTTTCACATTTTCTTTCATTCATTATCCGTCAATCGTTTGTTGTTGTTTTGTGTTGATATAAAATTTGGAACAGTGCAGAGTTGCTTTTAATTCGTCTGTATATTATTATAGTATAACGTAAGGAACGTATAGCACGGAAAGCATATCATTATTATAAATATTATGTATATGTCGCAGTACGATGGCAAAATTAGGTTTCGTTTAGTATTATGGCTTTTTTGCATTTCGAGGGAACGTCTTTGTCTTCGAGTGGTACACCTAGTCGCCCAACAACCAGATGGACCCTCGTATCAAAGTTTTTCAACCGCCTACTGCAAGTAGCAGGCATCTGACATGATTGTGTAACGACCGCCGTCTAAGTGATCATAGAAAGCAATCGGGACCGACACGGCTTGCCGCGCCCGTGTCGTTCGGGAGAACGAGGAGTGGAGAGGTACACTATATGCACCTCCCTCTGATCTTCTGAGGGTAGAATTGGACACCGTGAAGGCGTTGGACACCCTGAAGGACGGGGGGTAACATTAGACAGCCTGAACAGCAGGAGTGCCTCGGATGCCCGGGAGGGCAGGGGGGAGCGCCAGGCACCATAAGAGCAAGATGTACCACTGCACGCTCTGGAGGATTGGTGGTAGCGTTGGACACCCTGGAGGACAGGAAGTAGCGTCGGACCCCCAGAAAATCCAATGCCCGTCATCTATCATCCTCCAGAGTGTCCGACGCTACTCACGCCCTCCAGTGCTTCTGACGCTACCTCCCATCCTCCAGAACATCCAATGCTACCTCCTGCCTTTTAGTTTTTTTAAGCCGTCGATCCCGATTGCTCTCAATGATCACTTAGACGGCAATCGTTACACAACCATGTCAGAGGCATGCTACTTACAGTAGGTGGTTTAAAAACTCCGACATCAGGGTTCATCGGGTCGTTGGGCGACTTGGTGTATCACTCGAAGTAGAAGAAGTTTCCCCAAAATGCAAAAAAAGCCATAATACTAAACAAATCTAGGATTTTGGCCAAAGAGTGTTTATGCCAATATTTTGCAAATATGTTAACGTTAAACACGAGTCGTAATAACAAGCTCCTAAAATAAGCTTAATAAAATTTCACTTAATATTTTCTCACGCCAGCGCTAAATATCGATATCGATAAGCCGTTACGGATTGTTAGGTTACATCTCTACTTATCTGTACACTTGACAAGTTTGACGTTTTGATTATCCATAGTTTGCCATTATTATTATTTTTAAAGGCCAGGTGTAGCGGTGTAGGCAAAGATATTGGGAATATGTGTCGCAGTACGTTGGCAGAATCAGGTTTTTGGCCAAAAACCTAGGTTTTTGGCCAAAAACCGGCATATGGCAAAATCGTAGACTTCTTTCGGTCATCGTCCTAACTTGATCCAGGTTTTTGGCCAAAAACCTAGGATTTTGGCCAAAAAACTAGGATTTTGGCCGAAATCCTAGATTTGTTTAGTTTTATGGCTTTTTTGCATTTCGGGGGAACTTCTTCTTCTTCGAGTGGTACACCAAGTCACCCAACGACCCGATGAACCCTGGTGTTAGAGTTTTTAAACCGCCTACTGTAAGTAGCATGCCTCTGACATGGTTGTGTAACGACTGCCGTCTAAGTGATCGTAGAGAGCAATCGGGACCGACGGCTTAACATACCCGTGTAGTTCGGGCATACACCTCGAAAAGCAAGAGGTAGCATTGAACGTTCTGGAGGGTGGGAGGTAGCGTCAGACGCACTGGAGGGCGTGAGTAGCGTCGGACAGTTAGTATGCCTGCCTGCCACGCAAAGGTTCTGGGTTCAATTCCCGGTGGGGTCACTCACAAAGTTGATATTTATCACTTTGTGAATTTGTTCCCAGTCTGGTTAGAACATTGCAGGCTAAACCACCTGATTGTCCGCAAGTAAGATGATTCCGTGCTTCGGATTGGCACGTTAAGCCGTCGGTCCCGGTTGCTGTCTATGATGGCAGTCGTTACACAACCATGTCAGAGGCCTGCTACTTGCAGTAGGCGGTTGAAAACTCGGATACCAGGGTCCATCGGCTCGTTGGGCGACTTGGTGTACACCACTCGAAGACGGAAGAAGTTCCCCCGAAATGCAAAAAAGCCATAAAACTAAACAAATCTAGGATTTCGGCCAAAATCCTAGTTTTTTGGCCAAAATCCTAGGTTTTTGGCCAAAAACCTGGATCAGCTTAGGACGATGGCCGATGGAAGTCTACCATCCTGCCATATGCCGGCTTTTGGCCAAAAACCTAGGTTTTTGGCCAAAAACTTATTCTGCCATCGTACTGCGACATATGCACACTAAAGATTGAGTAAAACCTCAAATCTTGAAAAAAAATATTTAAAATTTAAATAAATTATAATTTTTCAAAATATCGAATATAGTTTCTTAGAATGATCTTTAATATCAAAATAAAACATAAAAAAGCGGCCAAGAGCGTGTCAGACACGCTCACAAATAGGGTTTCGTAGTCAATGTTTAAATATCAGGTCTATCAGCGTTACAAAGTTAATTTTGTTGCTGATTTGTTTGCAGCTGTATGGTTACCAACCGCAAATTGAAAAACTTTATTATTTTCTTTATCTTAAGTGGTACAGTATTCGTTGTTAGTTCATATTAAGGCCAGGATCTACGCAGAAAAATACGATGTCAAGATTAGGGTTGAGGGGGGAGAGATGCGGGTAGCGGGCGGCGCGGGAGGTCAGCGGGAGGCTGGTTTCACTGCGAGGACCGTCCGATTTTTTGAATAAAATTTGGCTTGTTGAATTAAAATAAGTAAATCAGCTAAAACCCTATAGTATTAGCGCTCGGGAATTAAATGAGGGATCTTGTAGTATAAAAAACTTAAGGAAAATAGTAGTAAAAGTTACATAAAAATTAAAACAAAAAAAATATTTCTGCTGTTTTTGTGATTTTTTTATACAAAAAGTATGAATTAAACCTAGAAAAAAAATAGTATTAGTTTTAGACCTCGTACTACACAGCGCGGCCACGGTCACGGATCGGGTCCAAATCGTACTACACAGCGCGGCCACGGTCACGGATCGGGTCCAAATTTTGTAGAATAATTGTACCTAAATTGTACTATTTAGTACCTCAAGAGAAAAAAATTGTACCCCTCAATTTATTGAGATATTGATACTTTATGTGGCCGCGCCTGGAAGCATCCTTCCTGGCGCGGCCACGTTCATATCTCACGAATGTTTAGATATTATCGAAAGCGAGATATGCCAAAAAAATGTACCTAAATTGTACCTCCCAAATACCTAATCTCGCAAATCTAGCTAAATGGATAGTCCATAAAAAATGATCACAAACTTTCCCATACACCAAATTTTCCTTTGGAAAAGCCGTAGAGCCGTGACCAGTCTAAGAGGGAGGTCAAGTTACGCTCAGGTCGCAATATTCAGACAGTACGCGACCAGCATAACTTCACCTCATGCTTAGGCTGGCCATGTTACTATGATAGCGAGGACCTATTTAATAAGATTTCAATAAACAAGTATTTATGAGTTGGAGTAGAGGTCCCATTGGTAGAAAATGACAAAATGGCGATTTCAAAATACACTCAACTGCCATAGCGAAAATAAAAGCCCCTGCCCGTTACTTATGACGCGGGCGTTATTCCTGATTCTGATGACAACTGTCAAACTTACAACTAAATTATCTCAGAAATCACGCGTGCTGGAGTACTACTTTCTTAGGGGAAGTTATAGGAAATGATGAGAGCCACATTTCGGATGACAGCTGTCACACTTACAACTTGATTATCTCGGAAACTACACGTGCTGGAGTACTACTTTCTTCGGGAAAGTTGTAGGAAATGATGAGAGCTACATTTCGGATGACAGCTGCCAAACTTACAACTTGATTATCTCGGAAACTACACGTGCTAGACTATTGGTTTCTTTGGGAAAGGTGTGGGCCTTAACGAGATCTACATGACAGGTGTCAGCTGTCATACTAAAAAGTCGTTTATATCGGAAACTATGCGTGCTAGACTATTGGTTTCTTCGGGAAAGTTGTAGGCCTTAACGAGATCTACATGACAGGTGTCAGCAGTCATACTAAAAAGTCGCTTATATCGGAAACTATGCGTGCTAGACTATTGGTTTCTTCGGGAAAGTTGTAGGTCTTGCCAAGATCTACATTTTAAGTGACAGCTGTCAAACTTTAAACTCGTTTATCTCGTTAACTGTGCAAGCTACACTACTAGTTTCTTTAGAAAAGTTGTAGGTCTTGCCAAGATCTACATTTTAAGTGACAGCTGTCAAACTTTAAACTCGTTTATCTCGTTAAATGTGCAAGCTACACTACTAGTTTCTTTGGAAAAGTTGTAGGTCTTGCCAAGATCTACATTTTAAGTGACAGCTGTCAAACTTTAAACTCGTTTATCTCGTTAACTGTGCATGATACACTACTAGTTTCTTTGGAAAAGTTGTAAGTCTGGATGACATCTACATTTTGAATGACAGCTGTCAAACTTTAAACTTGTTTATTTCGTTAACTGTAAATGCTACACTACTAGCTTTTAAGCTGTCACTTAAAAAGGAGATCTTGGCAAGACCTACAACTTTTCCAAAGAAACTAGTAGTGTAGCTTGCACAGTTAACGAGATAAACGAGTTTAAAATTTGACAGCTGTCACTTAAAATGTAGATCTTGGCAAGACCTACATCTTTTTCAAAGAAACTAGTAGTGTAGCATGCACCGTTAACGAGATAAAAGAGTTTAAATTTTGACAACTGTCACTTAAAATGTAGGTCTTGGCAAGACCTACAACTTTCCCGAAGAAACCAATAGTCTAGCACGCATAGTTTCCGATATAAGCGACTTTTTAGTATGACAGCTGACACCTGTCATGTAGATCTCGTTAAGGCCTACAACTTTCCCGAAGAAACCAATAGTCTAGCACGCATAGTTTCCGATATAAACGACTTTTTAGTATGACAGCTGACACCTGTCATGTAGATCTCGTTAAGGCCCATAACTTTCCCAAAGAAACCAATAGTCTAGCACGTATAGTTTCCGATATAAACGACTTTTTAGTATGACAGCTGACACCTGTCATCTAGATCTCGTTAAGGCCTACAACTTTTCCAAAGAAACCAATAATGTAGCATTCACACTTAACTTCCCCTAAGAAAGTAGTACTCCATTACGCGTAGTTTCAGAGAGGGTGCGTAACTTTTGTTATAAAAACAGATGATATATTTTTGTTTGTGATAACGCTAAAAAGACATAACACTCACTTAATATAATACTAACTTCGTATAAATTTATTTCGTATACTGCTTATTTCTTATAACGTTACATTTGATATAATATTATTTCATATACTGCTCAGATTAAATATTATCTGATTAAATACCAACATTTGAACTAATTTATTAATGATATAATGCATTTTTTATACGGGGTGTTAGGGACGGTGTAACGAAAACTTTGCAGGCGTGCTCAGACCATCAAACTGAACAACTTATACTATGGAGCCAATGGTGGGAAACGAAAAAAATTTTCCGACCTCTCATACAAAGTCAGTCAGCTGATCGTGAATTTTGTATGGGAGGTAGGAAATTTTTTTTCGTTTCCCACCATTGGCTCCATAGTAAAAGTTGTTTAGTTTGATGGTCTGATCATGCCTGCAAAGTTTTCGGTACACCGTCCCTAACACCCTGTATAATCCACTGCTAAATTTTGGTTAGTAATAACAGGGCGTAAGCAAGATGGGCGGGTGCGAGCGCAGCGAGCACGGGAGTTCGGGGCACCCCGTCTTCGGATAGGTTAGGTTCAGAAGGCTATGGCGGAAGCGAGCAGGCGAGCGTAGCGAGCGCTCGCATCTGCCATAGCCTTCGGGTTTGGTTGACATGTATGCATGCCTGCTTGTGCTTGCATGCATGCATGCATGCTTGCTTGATGCTTGCTTGCTTGCATGCATGCTTGATGCTTGCTTGCTTGCATGCATGCTTGACGCTTGCTTGCATGCATGCCTGCTGCTTGCTTGCTTGCTTGCATGCATGCAAGCAGGGGGACGGGGGGGCATGGATCGGGGGGCGAAGCCCCCCGCAAGAAAAAAAATAGTTGGTCGCCACTTTTTTGGTAATAATCTGCAACAAGTGATTGTATTACAAGGGCTATAAACTACAAAGAATTGCTATAAGGTTTTTACCACGCATTATACCAACTTATCGTTATAACATGTAATATTATAGCAAGTAATCATTATATCATTTATAAATTATTTGAAATAATAATTATATCAAATGATTGTTATGTGAAATAACGTTATACGAAGTAAAATTATAACAAATGTGCATTATTTTAAATGAGACGTTATATTAAACGAAATTAGATAATTTGTTGTTATATCAAACAAAATTATATTAAAAATATTTATATCAAACATTACATACCCTTTCAGAGATAGTCAAGTTGTAAGTTTGACAGCTGTCATCAAAAATGTAGCTCTCATCATTTCCTACAACTTTCCCGAAGAAAGTAGTACTCCAGCACATGTAGTTTTCGAGATAATCAAGTTGTAAGTTTGACAGCTGTCATCCGAAATGTGGCTCTCATCATTTCCTATAACTTCCCTAAGAAAGTAGTACTCCAGCACGCGTGGTTTCTGAGATAATTTAGTTGTAAGTTTGACAGTTGTCATCAGAATCAGGAAAAACGCCCGCGTCATAAGTAACGGGCAGGGGCTTTTATTTTCGCTATGGCAGTTGAGTGTATTTTGAAATCGCCATTTTGTCATTTTCTACCAATGGGACCTCTACTCCAACTCATAAATACTTGTTTATTGAAATCTTATTAAATAGGTCCTCGCTATCATAGTAACATGGCCAGCCTAAGCATGAGGTGAAGTTATGCTGGTCGCGTACTGTCTGAATATTGCGACCTGAGCGTAACTTGACCTCCCTCTTAGACTGGTCACGGCTCTACGGCTTTTCCAAAGGAAAATTTGGTGTATGGGAAAGTTTGTGATAATTTTTTATGGACTATCCATTTAGCTAGATTTGTGAGATTATAGTTGGAGAGCCCAGGGGGTAAGTGGCTATCTCATAAGGTACCACGATAGGCTAGGTTTGGATCGTTAACCAAGACTTAAACAAGTCGTATGACCCAGGTCTGCCAGAGCCAATCCTGCCGAAACATAAAAATAATCGATATTTTTCAGAGTCATTTTTTCGTAAAAAATATGTCATAAGGTACCACAATGAAAGTGCTGGCATCAGTTAACCATTGAAAAATTATGTAAAAAAAGCTTGGTCTGCCACTGCGCACCCTGCCGGAAGTGCTTGCCAGACCTCTCCAAAGATGCCCTTCCGACACCCCTAAACTATCTCATCGGGTACCACGACGCGACCACCACAACATAATAGCCAAGATCACTCTGACAATAGATCACAAGGTCTGCCAGGCCTAAACTTGCCGCATCCTAGTGTTTCAGACATTTGAAGTTGTAGGTCCAGTGTATGAAAAATGACCTATATCTTTTTCCCCCCGTGTTTGATTTTGATGGTGCCTTAATACGAAATGCTCTCCATAATGAGGAGCTTCGAGTCATATAGGACAGTTGGGTGGAGGGTTTCAGTATTGAACGCAATCCTGTCAAAAATGTTGAAATGGAGGTTTGGTCTATGAAAACTGGCCTATAATCTTATTCCCCCCGGGTTTGATTTTGATGGCGCCTTAATATGAAATGCTCTCCATAACTAGGAGCTTTGAGTCATATAGGTCAGTGAGGAGGAGGGTCTCTGTATTGTACACAATCCTGTCAAAAAGTGTGAAATCGTAGGTAAAGTGTATGAAAACTGGCCTATATCTTTTCCCCCACTGGTTTGATTTTGATGGTGCTTTGGTATGAAATGCTCGTAATGATTAGGAGATTCGATTTGTATAGGTCAGTTGGATAGAAGGTTCTGTTCTGTGCACAATCCTCCTAAATATGAAAATATTCGATAACTTCTGCAGATTTTATCAGTTAAAATTGTCATATCATAAGGAACTCGAATAAAAGTGCTTGCATCAGCTTACCATTGACAAATTATGTTAAAAAAACTTGGTCTGCCACTGCGCACTCTGCCGGAAGTCCTTAGATGAGATAGGTTAGGGGTGTCGGAAGGGTATATTTGGAGGGGTCTCCCAAGGACTTCTGGCAGAGTGTGCAATGGCAGACCAAGTTTTCTTAACTCAATTTATCAATGGTAAGCTGATGCTGGCACTGTCATTCGGGTACCTTATGAAATGACAATGTTAACGGAAAAAATCTCAATCCTGCTAAACATGAAAATATTCGATATGTTCTGCAGATTTTTGCCGTTAATATTGTCATATCATAAGGTACCCGAATAAAGTGCGGCATCAGCTTACCATTGATAAATTATGTCAAGAAAACTTGGTCTGCCATTGCGCACTCTGCCAGAAGTCCTTGGGAGACCCTCCAAATATACCCTTCCGACACCCCTAACCTATCTCATCTAAGGACTTCCGGCAGAGTGCGCAGTGGCAGACCAAGTTTTTAACATAATTTGTCAAAGGTAAGCTGATGCAAGCACTTTTATTCGAGTTCCTTATGATATGACAATTTTAACTGATAAAATCTGCAGAAGTTATCGAATATTTTCATATTTAGGAGGATTGTGCACAGAACAGAGACCTTCTATCCAATTGACCTATACAAATCGAATCTCCTCATCATTACGAGCATTTCATACCAAGGCACCATCAAAATCAAACCAGTGGGGGAAAAGATATAGGCCAGTTTTCATACACTTTACCTACGATTTCACACTTTTTGACAGGATTGTGTACAATACAGAGACCCTCCTCCTCACTGACCTATATGACTCAAAGCTCCTAGTTATGGAGAGCATTTCATATTAAGGCGCCATCAAAATCAAACCCGGGGGGAATAAGATTATAGGCCAGTTTTCATAGACCAAACCTCCATTTCAACATTTTTGACAGGATTGCGTTCAATACTGAAACCCTCCACCCAACTGTCCCATATGACTCGAAGCTCCTCATTATGGAGAGCATTTCGTATTAAGGCACCATCAAAATCAAACACGGGGGGAAAAAGATATAGGTCATTTTTCATACACTGGACCTACAACTTCATATGTCTGAAACACTAGGATGCGGCAAGTTTAGGCCTGGCAGACCTTGTGATCTATTGTCAGAGTGATCTTGGCTATTATGTTGTGGTGGTCGCGTCGTGGTACCCGATGAGATAGTTTAGGGGTGTCGGAAGGGCATCTTGGAGAGGTCTGGCAAGCACTTCCGGCAGGGTGCGCAGTGGCAGACCAAGCTTTTTTTACATAATTTTTCAATGGTTAACTGATGCCAGCACTTTCATTGTGGTACCTTATGACATATTTTTTACGAAAAAATGACTCTGAAAAATATCGATTATTTTTATGTTTCGGCAGGATTGGCTCTGGCAGACCTGGGTCATACGACTTGTTTAAGTCTTGGTTAACGATCCAAACCTAGCCTATCGTGGTACCTTATGAGATAGCCACTTACCCCCTGGGCTCTCCAACTATTAGGTATTTGGGAGGTACAATTTAGGTACATTTTTTTGGCATATCTCGCTTTCGATAATATCTAAACATTCGTGAGATATGAGCATGGCCGCGCCAGGAAGGATGCTTCCAGGCGCGGCCACATAAAGTATCAATATCTCAATAAATTGAGGGGTACAATTTTTTTCTCTTGTGGTACTAAATAGTACAATTTAGGTACAATTATTCTACAAAATTTGGACCCGATCCGTGACCGTGGCCGCGCTGTGTAGTACGACATAAGTTTTAGAGCATGTTTTTGGGTACGTCATACATTTTTTTGAGGTCACAGTAACCACAGTAAGGGCTTAAAAATTTAATCGAACGCAACGCTTTTCTGCGCCTTCTCTCGAATCCTGGCTTTAAGTACTATATTCCGTTTTTTTTTTTATTTTTAGCATGCATACTTTAAAAGTTACAGCTGGAACAAATTGTGGCTCAAAACTCCCCTTTTAAAAGCAAATACTCTCGTGACAGAAACATTTTAGAGACTTTCATCCAAAGAAACCTCCCCTTAGTTTTAACCATTAAGTGCAAACAGTATCAAAAATGATACAAGGTATTTAAATCTAATAAATCACAAAAAATATATTTATGCTCATGACATACATACATACATTTTCAAAATTGTCTTTTTTTGTAAAAATTGCCAATAATTCACTAATCCAGATAGAACCTCAAAATAAAATAGAATAATTATGTCAAATGTGAAACGTACTACAATTTATTTATTATTTTTTTTGGATTGATTTATTTATTTCATTTTTATTTAAAAAATAAACACAACCGCTAATTTTAGGATGAAAGTAGATTTATTTTAAAAAAAGCAAATATATTTTTTTTTATTTTGTTTATATTTTATACACTTTTTTCTATAAAATACAGAAATTTGAATAGGATTGGGAAAATACTGCACTTAAGGGTTAAAAGACCTATTCAACGATACCCTACTCAATATTACAGGACAAAAATAAAAATTTGCCCTCCTTTCACATGTATGGGAAAGGGGTCCAAAAAACATTTAATTATTTTTTCGTTACCATTTCTAAATTAGGGTTAACACGATCAAAATCAAAAATCAAAATCAATCATTTATTTTTTTGTAGGAATTTACAAGATTCTCTTAAAGAAAGTCACATTCTAATACAATCTTAAAAAAGAGAAAATTTCTTATGCATAATTTTCTCTTTTTTATAACAATTTTGAGTTCCTACTCTAAACGCGGCTCAGGCGGGATAAAAAAAAAATAAAAAAGTAAAGGCACTGCCTCGGGGCTGGCCAGGCTAACCACACAACATGCAACTTTGTGCCTCAATGATCAATCTTCACACCAAATTTGATGTTGATAGCTCCAAAACTGACGAAGTTATGAGGGCGCGGCATACAGACAGACAGACAGACAGACAGACTTGACGAAATGATAAGGGTTTCTAGTAGACTACGAAACCCTAAAAATTGACCTGGCGAACCGAATTTCACTTGATATTTGCCTTCAATAGAGTTGAAAAGCGGATTCAGAAGTACGCGCCGGCTACTACTGCTGTGAGCGACGCGTGTTGAGAGCAACTTCCACTAAGTTACCCGCGCCGCGCAGCCTACGCGCCCACCACGCGCTACCACCGCGCCCCGTTCCCCTTTTTATAAAACTACAAGCTACAATTCTCCAGGCGAAATTCGAAGTTCAATAATATACTTACATCGCGTAGCTAGTTCGCCAATATGATCCCATTAGTAAACCAGCTATGCAACGTAGGTAGGTAAATCTAATTTAGCTGGTAGAATTGAAGCCTGTAGTTTGATAATATCGGGTACAGCCAGATCGTTGAGCGCGAAGAAAACGTGGTGAACGCATAAGCTGCGCGTATACATTTGGTACTAACAAGCACACAACACTCATGTAACACGCGTATGAACGTCTGCACTGAACCCGCTTTACTCTGGATCAAAAATTATTATGTAGGTACTAACCTGAATTGATTCCGGCCAATTTTTGCAGGCCACTCTTTCAAAGAATCACAAATAGGTATAGTAAGACTAACTTTATCCTTTCGCAAATATCACCACGCGAAGAACACGATCACGAAAGAACAAAAGTCAAGTGACATTTGTTTGAAATTTTGTGTTCGTTTTTTTCTGTCAGTCGTTCAATAAATTAAGTGACATTATCGACTAGCCAGCACCAAAGAGTACCTTTTATATGCCAGCACTGATCTTTATCAAGACCAGTCTTTACTACCTAAACCCATAATCTTTTTTAAGATTTTACAATGGGAAATAACAATGGGTCAAAATTTTGCACTTTAATATATCACAAACTAATCTCCGGTAATTTCTGGTTACTTTATTTCTTATTTCATCAAAATCCGTCCAGTTTTCACGAAGTTATTGAATTTTAAAAATCAGCTACACTTTAAGAATTTGATTTTGCTGTATTTATTCTGAAGTGGCACTTTTCTTCATAAGTTCTATATAGTATATCACCCGCTGCTACTTATATGTATACCTGTTTTCCCGTAGAAATTGAATCTTTGCCCGTAGTAAAAACTCCATTACTCCGTTCCAGCAGAAGTGACTCATCAAAACCATGTGCCAGCAGAAGAGGCCCGTCATGCTGAACAACTTTTTCTATGAAACCACCGTGTCTCTAATAGTTTGGATGGGATGCTGGTGGTCTGCATGAAGTACTCCAGATCCTCGATGACCATGTGCCAGCAGAAGCGGCCCGTCATGGTGAACAACTTTTTCTATGAAGCCATAACCGTATCTCTTATAGTTTAGATGGGATGCTGGCAGTCTTCATCAGGTACTCCAGATCCTCGATGACCATATGCCACCAGAAGCGGCCCGTCATGGTGAACAACTATTTCTATGAAGCCATAACCGTATCTCTTATAGTTTAGATGGGATGCTGTTGGTCTTCATCAGGTACTCCAGATCCTCGAATGCTAACAAAAAGTAGTCCATGTCCGTCTTTTATATCGACGGGTTCCGGGCTATTTGTATTAACCGCCATTTTTGAAACTTTACACCAGAGCAATTTAAAGTTTCAATTTTCAGAAAAAAAATCATAACTTTGGCGAATTGCATTATTTTTTCAAAGCAAAAGAAATATCTGTTTCTGTTACAAATTATTTATAATCTTATTAACTTTTTTCTCTGATATTTATATTTTTAACGAAATTCAATGTTCTTTAACCTCTCCTCTGTGGCGCCATTTTTTATAGGTAGGCTTGTCTGTGGCAAAGTCCTATATAGGACTTTGCCACAGACGAGCGATTAATACAAAATGGCCCATTTTTCACTTTTTTTGGTTTGAGGCTAATTGACTTAACCGCCTAGGTTTATTAATACATGTTCCAAGCTACTTGACTTAAGTGCCTAGGATTGCAAATAATAGCTCAAAGCTAAGCCAATGAGTTGATCATATTTCAAACCCAAGCTAAATGATTTAAATAAGTACCTTATCTTAAACTTATAAGTTTTTTTAAATTGTTTGTAATCAAATCATACTAAAATAACGAGATATGCAAAAGTTGACGGTTAAAACATTAATAAATTTAAAGGCACATTGATATGATAGGCGGTTAGGTTAACCTAACTTGTTAATTATCCAATCTTCTTATAATAATTTGTAACACCATTGCCAATTCGCAATGCCGCCGCGAGTTGCAAGCCAGCCTAGCCTTAGCCAGCCATGTCTCAGCTCCACCCATGCCAGGGTATAGCCATGCCAGCCGAGCCAGCCAAGCCGGAGCTGAAGACAAGCCGCCACAGAATGAGGCCTCATTCTGTGTGCTAGCCAGCCAGCCGACCTTCGGGTCTCAAATATTTGAATTTTGTTCGAACAACGCTTGTAAAACAAAAGACAGTAGTTTTCTCTCTTGTTATTGAAGTTTGGTAATAAAAGTGGTTGTTCCAGCATAAAAGTATTTTATTTAGCAGTTATATTTTCAGAAGTGGGATAAAAGTAGGATAATTACCTACTAGAAGACACGGCCCACATGATAAACGAGTAAACTACCACGAGGGCCTGATGACCATAACGTGCGGATGACTGGGACATGGAGTCTCCAGGCGGCGGCCGTTCAGAACAGAAACCGAGGGCGTAAGGCGTCAAAGCAAGCCGAAGCTCGCAAGCTAGTCAAGATTCCGCCTGTATATTTGGTCCGGGGTCCGCCGGGCCCGTATTTCAAGATCATCTATCCATCATGTCGTAAAATGTTCAGTTGTACAATACGCTGCTGTCCGTGCAAATGCTGTGAATTGAGTACCTATGTCGTGCATTGTGGTTCCCGCCAAATTCGTCAAAACAAATCTGTCATAAATAAAACAGTAATTTATCAAAATTATTACCTATTTCGTGAAGGTTGTGATTGTGATTGAATTGAAGTGGCAGAGGCGGCTAAGCCCTTTCGAATAATACACCTCTCAGACAAAAGAAAACAGGCCATTTGATCCAGAAAATACATAAGAACTTGGCTGATAGCGCCAAAATTATGATCACAGGCGACGGAACGCATTGTCAGAGCTATGCACATAACCTGAAGAGCTGTACGAGAGTTTTCAATGTACCCTGGATAAAAGTATACCTACCATGACCGATTTCCGTACCGGTACCTAACCTAACCTACAAACTGTCATGCTGCAAAGGCCAGGATGTTGCTGCTATTCTGTACGTGATGAAGGCTACAATCACAGATAGAGACATGCATACGGCTCCACGATCTAAGGATGTTAAAAGGTCATGTGCTCATTCTAATTCCCTATATGTGAAGATCAAAGTAGTGATTATATGCAGTTGATGTTTAAATGTTTCAGTGGTCTGTGCTGCATACTGTCTCCTACCCTACACTTGCCATGGTGCTGTGCTGGGGAACTGTTCAGTGCAAGCTGAAGTATTCCTGTCCGTGCGGAGTGACATGTAGCAGCTGCAACCGATGGCTGCCGGCAGTGATTCTTGTTTAAGGCAGCACTACATGGAAGTTATAAGGTCATGTAAACATTCTGTTTCCATTTATTTCTGGTATTCAGAAGGATGTTTTAGGGAAAACCTAAGCAGTCATTACATGCCATGTTTTAATTGTTCACAGCTGGGTCATTATTCAGATTTCGATTCTCCGCGTAAGCTGCGTGGCAAATTTTAATTTAAACAATTTGAAGATGATGACAATGAAATATGAATCTGTATACTTTCACGATTATAGAACAGTTTGGTGCTCCTTGCTAGCACAATTACTTTTCGAGAAATTTAATTTTAAAATTTTGTGTGCCACGCAGATTACAAATCAAGCCACGCAGATTACATAGCCAATTTTATCTTTGTATTTCCATTAGTTTTCTATAAGTTTTACTTGAAACATGATTTTTCTTGACTTAAGTCTAGGTTATAAAGTATAGATGGAGTCTGTGATGGAGACAGGTCATGGAAAATAAGTCTTTATTCACTACTACCATAAAAAGATTATAAGGTTTTATGATTTGGGAATCAACAGATTAAGATTTTGGAATCAGCAGGTATGCATAATAATAGACGATTCAGAGTGCTTAGTCCGAATTGGTGGATTGGCAACTAAATATGGATGGCATTCCGCCAAATATACTTACAGGTGTTCTATGGTGGAAAGGAGCTGGTGGAATAAGGTCGTGGAGGTCTTGGTTCAGCATAATTTTGATTTAATTACAAGGGTGAGCTTGTAGGCTTAGTTTTATAAGAAAGTAGTGATTTTTAGGCTCCGAAGGTCCGAAGGGAAATCGAAGTTGAGGATTGATGACAACTCAATGCCCAGTCAAGCTATTCGCAATGACAGAAATAAGTGTACTTCAGAAAAGTAGTTGTCTAGTCGAGAGGACTACTTTCAGATGCAATAAAGCTCCTGTGTCGTGGTAGCATTACATGAGACCAGGGCTTTCTCTATAGAACGCAATTTCCATGACGGTACGACAATGTCTCTGTGACGGTACTGTCCTGCATACCTATGAATACCAAACTGAAGTAGTTAAAAGCTGTTCTGAAGGAAAAAATCGCTAAGAGACTAGAACCTTGAGGACCCCAGGCATCAATGGCCATGAGGTCAGAGAGATAGCTGTTATTGATTACAAAAACCAGCTGGGTTGTCATAAACAGGAAGCTTGCTGAGGTGCCAGGTCAAGGTTTCTGTCAGACCTTGTCCAGCTAAAAGCCTTCAAAACGTCAAGCGAAGTGGCAAGTTCGCCACGTTTGCCCAAGCTTACGTAAAAAGATTCCCAGTAGTCTTAGGTGAAAGTCATATTGACGGCCGCAGTTGGTAGGGGCAACTAACAAGTTAAATCACCATGGCCTGACTCCGTCAATTGCAGTAGATTTAAATAATATCAGGAAGATTTGACTCTCCACAGACATTGTGTCGCCCAGGACACGGTTATGGAATACGCAGGGTTGCCTAAGCCCTATGCGACCCTCTCGGCCTCCCTGGCTGGATCCGCTAGAAAGAATGGTTAGCTGCAGGTGTTTGCTGCACATTAGACTTATATGACTCGCGTCTGATGGAGATCTTCTTCCTCACCATGACGTAACAGTAAATCGAGTTAACGCTATCGCCCTGTTTATGAACCAATGATACCTACATAAGCAAGTTAAGGGGGCTTTGGCATTGTACTTCTTTTAGAAATAGTTAGTGCAAGCGGAGATAAATTTAGCAAGATTGTCAGCACAAGAGATAAATCAGGAGCACTATGTCTGAATACAGTCGCTGGCATATTATCGGATCTACCTTACAGTTTTGACTTTTGGCCTCAAAATACACATCAAGCCTATGATACAACGATCACTGGCATCGAAAAATTGCTGCGAGACATAGTTAGGTGGTTGAATACAGCGTCCAGTATGTTTTGACAAAACATGCACTCAAATCCATCAAAATTGGTAAAAATTCTTTGTCCAAGTATAACGATATGAAAACTCAAAAACTTGATGATATTTGCCAAAAGAATTCTTTTCATGAGCTTTTTAATGAATATTAGGTAAAATGATAGTATTTAAAAAGGTTATTTTAACCTTTTTTTAACTATTAGAACCATTGTGTAATCTGCGTGGGAAGAATTGTAAGCTGCGTGGGTATTTTGCCACGCAAATTACTCCACGCAGATTACAAAAACAGAGTATTTTTGATAATAACTCGGCCATCTTTTATTGAATCTAAATAAAATTATAGACCAATAGTCCCGACTATATTACAAATCAGCCCTGTAAAAGACGAATCTCTAAGAGTATTAATTCTAGAAGAAATTTGAATCCACGTAACTTACATGCAAGGGTAGTAAAACTTGTGTCAGCCCTTATTTTTGGAAATATTTTTAGTTCTGGGCACTAAGGTGCCCTTTCACTCTGCTTGATTATTGAAGCATATCATAATAATTTGAGGAACAAAAACTCAGCTGGATACGGTTATAATCTTGGAAGTTATGAGCGATTTTACCACGCTTGGGCTAACTGCCCGAAATCGTGTGACCGATACATATTCGGGTTTATTTTTAAAATTACACGCATTACATATTTTCTTCATCATTCACCTAATATATTGCTTTATGACGATTATTTTGATATACAATAGATACATACAAAACATAAGGAACGTAGTAAAATCATAATTTGTAAAAAGTTTGTGCGAGGTGTGACACGCGAAGAACACTAAAAATCCTCCCGTTTTCAACTTTCAGACTGGGTTTTGATATACTAAGTGAATATGAAATAAGACTTTTTAATCGATTCCACATAGGTATTGAAGTGTTAAATCATGTCCAATCGATCGATATAATTAAACTTGTATAGTTTAGCATTTACAACCCTGTGACCGAAATTTTCGACCCTTTGAAGAATGACCCAGCTATTAAATTAAAGTGCTTCTTGTCAAGTGAGAATGTTCCTGGAATCTGAACGGGGTTATCTGGAATTTACCTGTCACCGACAACAGAGGAGCGGTCATAGCAGCCAGCTAAACTGTCAATGGAGCATTTCACATGTGGCGGCTAGCCGGTCACAAGAGTGGTATCTACAGGGAGTAACGGAAACCCCTTTACAAGCGGAAAGTGGCAGAACGTACTGGTGAAATTGAACCTTTAGCGTGGTTCGTAATCTGCAAATTCCCTCATTTTAAAAAGTAACATTTTCAAAAAATGAGTAACAGTTCCCGAGACGCGTTACTTGCCCATCACTAAAGTGGCCCCTCTCAACCCTCACCTGCAAAGAGTCATACCACCTCCTAACAGATATGCTGCCCCGGAGATGCTTTACATTGAAGTTTATCAAAAGCATTTGCAACATACGCAACACTAAAAAGCAGCAATGCATATTGTCTTTCCACTCTTTGTTTATGTTTTCCTAGTGTTTTCTCACTAAAAAATGGCAATTTAACTAACAAGTATGTACATTTTACCATTTCACGAGCTCTTTTTCACCATGTATTCCTAGTTGATTCCTAGTAAAAATCCAAAGTAAAATAGCACACATCAATCGATTCAACAACAGACTTTGTATGACTTTCTTTACACAACATGACAAACGTTGTCAAACGTCGTGCAATCGTGCCATGTCTGTCATCAATCACATCACCTACGAAGATTGGTAGTCAAACCAAAAAGATCCAAGCAAGATCCAAGATCTTTTTGAGGAAATGTTGATTGCATTTCTGCTTTCCTATTAACTATTCCTAACATTCGCCTTCTCTTCACATTTTCCCGAGACATTTATTTTCTGAAGAAGCGAGTCGGCAGTACAGTAAATTATGAAAATGTACTAGGATTCCATATTCTTCAAGATATTCTTCGAAAGATCAACAGTGTCATTTTAGCAAAAAGGATGAATGCATGCAAATTTTACCAAAGAGATGATAGATATGGATAAAATTAAAATTATCCATTGATAATATTGTCATTGTCACTTTTGACGTTTTTGTGAAGTTTATGGAAATTAAATAATACAAAACATAAAATTAAATACAATTTCTTATTTCGTCTGCTAAAATTTTAATTAAGAAACATTCTATTGCTTTTTGTGGGCACGCACGCATGCACGTGTGCATTTTTCGCCATTGATTTGACAACAACAAGAAGCTACTTTGTCCTGTTATTTATTCCACACAAGAAAGAAAAGAAGACTTGGAACTGGAACTTGGACTTGGAAAAGAAGACAAGGAAGCATGCTAAAGCTGTTCAGACTGTGCATTTCTTGAAAATCCGTGTACAGTGTACTGTAGTTCCGTCGAAAGATATCATTCATCAATAAGGAGGCAACTTTTTTGAATTCTTGAATAAATATTAAGGTTCATAGCTTTTTTATTTACTTTATCGTGTAGTTAAAGGTGCAAGTTCGTCATCGCGGTAGATTACAGCCACACACGGTCGACAACATGCAAAAAACAGGGGCGTTTGATGCGACAATAAGTCGTAGTCTTTGCTTTCAATCATTTGCAGTAGTTCCATTGTCATATCTACGACTGTTGTTGCATCGGCTTACAAGAGTAATATGTCGTCTTCGATGATGAACAAAATTTTACCCTGAAGGTAAAGGTAGTGTGTTTGTTCATCCAGAACAGTCGCATAACATATCTCTTGCCATTAACTTCAGCCACGCGAGTTATTCGAAAGTTGTTAACCACGTGCGGGTGCTGCATGCAAGGAACAAACTTGCATCTTAAGCATAAAGGGTGCCACACCGGGCCCGTATGCGTGATGTGCACGTCACCATGTGCGTAGAGATGACGTTGTATCGTATACGATTGTAGGGATTGTATGAAACACCACCGCACACCGCGCTATGCGTGGAGTGTGATGACGTGCACGTCACGCACAAGGGCCCGTGTGTGGCGCCCTTTAGAGCGCCAAAATGTGCACGCGTTTGAATGCGCGGCATCGCACAGTTTGTGTTGTGACCTACCAGGCTCGCATAAATAAAGAAAGCTCATCTAAACTGTCCAAACACTAACTTTATTTGAGGTATTGACAGTTTTGCGTTGAAACCTACCAGGCTCGCATAAAATGTCGAAAGCTAGTCTAAACACTTTATTTGAGGGCTTTGAGGACATCGTGAGGGCATTGATTTCGTTAGTGATGGGAACGATCAAATTTGTACTACCTAAGAATACTAGGTTACAAATGTTATTTTTAGGTTTTAAAAAATTTGCGTTTTACGGTGTGATACTCCACACAAAGGTTTCTTATCACCTGTATGTTTTGCCACTTTCGGCTTGTAAGGGGGTTTCCGTTACACCCTGTATAGGACCTTCATTAGAAGCCCTACCGGAAGCTGGTTTATATCAGGTGCTATGCTTTCATTATGTTACTATCAGTTCACTTAGTTGACACAGTTCAATTGGTTGTAGCAAAATATTTAAAAACTATTAAAATGAAGTGATGTGACCATTTAGAGCTAAAAGAGGCTACCGATACTGCAGCCATTTACCAGCAGTGCAATAATAAATAAGTTTTCTTCATGCAATTTATTCTCACAATGCTACAGAACAGTCTCAGATAGCTTGTAGACCTAATGTACTTGCCTATAATAATGTAACATTGTAGATGCTTGTAGTGAGGTTTAAAATCAATGTCTCTGGGGGCCAGTAAGAAAGTATGAGATACTAAGGATAAAATGAATAAGTAAATAGAATATTTGATTCAGAGTGTTATGTTGATTTCTCATCTTTGTGTGGGACACTGAGTCATCCAATGACCCGAAGAACCCTGGTGTCAGAGTTTCACAACCAATTTAAATACTTGAATAACAACTTTTTATTGCCAAATAAAATTACAAAACAAAGTTATGACATTTCAATCGGACTTCACACTAGGAAGAACCTGTGATGTGATAGTCCAGTCAACCGTTACACATAAAGATTAATGATTCACAATTGCATAAAAAGTTAAGGACAGCTAAACTTATTCCTAAAAGTCACATTGAATGTTAAAATAAACTAAAAGAGAAACTTAATGAAATGTAGGACAATAAAATTTTAGAGTAGCAAACAATAAACTTTACATACACATTTACACTATACATATACATTTAAGGAAAGGAATTATAATATATAATTATTTAAAAAATATACATACTAATATTTAATAGACTTTTAATCAAGAGATAATAAAGAAGATTGATTCAGTGTCTGTATAATCTAATGATTTTAAGCAGGATTGGAGTTTATCTTTTGCATAATTAATATTATTTGGACATTACATAAAAACAATATAAAACAGGTCAACTTATTTCTAAAACAAATACCTGCCAGCAGACCAGATGAGATAGAGAGATGACATAATGTCAGCCCAATGGCTAAAATTGTGATAGTCGTTATACCCTATTGTTTCCCTTTCAACAAGCGGTAAAAAGTCATTCGAATTCAATGCCACACGATTCAGGCCAAAAGTGAGTCAGTCAGCCAACTTGCCAGCCTGTCAGCCAGTCAGTCAGTTAGCTACTCAGTCAGTCGGCTAGTTAGCCAGTCAGTCAGTCAGCCTATTAGTCACCTAGCCATTAGCTAGCCACTCAGTCAGCCAATGGGAACGTTAGCCAGTCAATCAGCCTGTCGGTCAGCAAGCCATCCAGCCAGAAAACAGGACAGCCAGCCCGTCAGTCCGTATGTAATGCAGCCGAACAGTCAGCCAGCCAGCCAACCAGCTAGTAAGTCAGCCAAGCAGTCAGTCAACAAGCCGGACACTTAGCATGCCAGACAAGACAGCCATCTAGTCAGACAGCCAGCCAGCTAGCCCGTTACTCAGTAAGCCAATTAGTCTGCCAGATAGCCAGACAGCCAATCAGTCAGCTAGTCAGACAACCAGTCAGCCAGACAGCCAGTCAGCCCACTAGTTAGCTTGTCAGACAGTCGGCCAGTCAATTAGCCTACCAGACAGCCAGTCAATTAGCTAATCAATCAGCCAGCCAGTTAGTTTATCAGTCAGTCAGTCGAGTTACTGTAAAACAATTGAATGTATGTACACACACAGCCCATTGTTTTTCAGACATCATGAGCCACTAGGCACTTGCACCTGCTGACAGTATTACTATGTTTTGAACTAATGATATTAATACGAGCAATTAGCCTAATGATTGTGTAGGGTTACCCAATGCAAACTATCGGTAAAACTACTAGGCAACAGTATGATGAGTTTCGTGTACTAATGTGACAAAATTTTACATTCTAATAACTTTCATTACATTACCATAGCAGTATTGTAATCCTACATGTAAATTGTCTCAGTAAACGACACTTTTCTGGCATTTTTCATCTCGAATTACAACTTAGAATGTATGCTGCTGCTAGTTTACTTAAATTTGTGTTCTCAATTGCGGGGCAATTGTTGCAGGATGGCCGAGTGTAACACCATTGCCAATTCGCAATGCCGCCGCGAGTTGCAAGCCAGCCTAGCCTTAGCCAGCCATGTCTCAGCTCCACCCATGCCAGGGTATAGCCATGCCAGCCGAGCCAGCCGAGCCAGCCAAGCCGGAGCTGAAGACAAGCCGCTACAGAATGAGGCCTCATTCTGTGTGCTAGCCAGCCAGCCGACCTTCGGGTCTCAAATATTTGAATTTTGTTCGAACAACGCTTGTAAAACAAAAGACAGTAGTTTTCTCTCTTGTTATTGAAGTTTGGTAATAAAAGTGGTTGTTCCAGCATAAAAGTATTTTATTTAGCAGTTATAAATTATAAATTTGAAAGTAACTTTGTCTGTCTGTATGTCTGTCAGTTATGCTTTCACGCTTTAACCACTGAATCGAAATTTGGCACAGAGATTGCTCGCACACCCAGAACGGACATAGGCCACTTTTGGTTACACTTGAGGGTCTAGTGTATCTGATGTAGTCCACCAGAAGCACCAACAGGAGCCTGGCCAAACTAAGGAGGTAGAGATATGACTCCAAAGGAAAAGTTGTTTAGCTTAATAGGACGCTTCTGCTGGCGAATAGACATCAAAGGTTTGGAGTACCAGGTGCACCGAGAGGAGCCCAGCTTAACTATAGGAAATACAGCTATGAATCCAAGGCAAAATGTGATCAGATTGACAGGGCACCTAACAGGAGCCGAGCTAAACTATAGGACAGCTATAAGTCCAAAGCAAAAGTTATTTAGCCTGATGGGACATTTCTGCTGGTGAATAGACTTCGGAGGTTTTGAGTACCTGATGTAAACCACCAGGTGCACCAACAGGAGCTTAGGTAAACTATCTACACTAATATAATAAAGAGGAAAACTTTGTTTGTTTTTTTGTTTTTTTGTTTGTTTGTATGTAATCGATAAACTCCGAAACTACTGGACCGATTTCCAAAATTCTTTCACTATTAGAAAGCTACAACATCCCTGAGTAACATAGGCTACTTTTTACCACGGGAAAATTCCTCATTCCTACGGGAAAACGGTTAGCAGCAGGAAAACGGGGAAATAAAGCAGATATTACCCAAATTAGCCAAACCGCTTTACCGATCCTCGCGAATTTTGGCACTGATATTACTATCATATAAAAGACGGACATGGTCAGCCCTCGAGGATCTGGAGTACCTGATGAAGACCACCAGCATCCCATATAAACTATAAGAGATACGGTCATGGCTTCATAGAAAAAGTTGTTCACCATGACGGGCCGCTTCTGCTGGCACATGGTCATCGAGGATCTGGAGTACCTGATGTAGACCACAAGCATCCCATCTAAACTATAAGAGATAGGGTAATGGTTTCAAAGTAAAAGTTATTCAGCACGACAGGCTGCTTCTGCTGGCACATGGTCACGAGGGTCTGGAGTACCTGATGTAGACAACCAGCATCTCATCTAAACTATAAAAGATTCGGTAATGGCTTCAAAGTTAAAGTTTTCAGCATGACGGGCCGCTTCTGCTCGCACATGGTCACGAGGGTCTGGAGTACCTGATGTAGACCACCAGCACCCCATCTAAACTTTATTAGACTCGGTAATGGCTTCAAAGTTAAAGTTATTCAGCATGACGGGCCGCTTCTACTGGCACATGGTCACGAGGGTCTGGAGTGCCTGATGTAGACCACCAGCATCCCATCAAAACTATAAGAGATACGGTAATGGCTTCAAAGTTAAAGTTATTCGCCATGACAGGCCGCCTCTGCTGGCACATGGTCATGATGAGTAACTTCTGCTAGAATGGATTAATGGACTTTTTACTACGGGCAAAGATCCCATTTCTACGGGAAAACAGGTAAGTAGCAGCGAGTGAAACCGCTGGGCGGGCCGCTAGTAGGTGATAAAGCTATATGACTACAAGACAAACTATGCTCTGATTGAAGGGGTGCTTCAGCTGGTCAATAGATATCGAAGGTTTGGAGAACCTGATGTAGACCGCCAGATACATAAACAGGAGCCCAGCTAAACTATAGAAGATATACAGCTATAAGTCCATAAAACAAGTAGATGTGTTAAAAGACAAAAAACCCGACTGCGGTAATTTTTAAGTAGTATTTTGCTGTAAAAATCCGCCATTTTGAATCTAGAATTTTTTTAATATAGCCAGTGTCACTCGCGCTACTGAGACGAATCTAACGACACCTCACATGTCAAAATCCAACTATCCGTTTGGGCTGTAGCCCGTGAAAAAGAATTTTTGTTCACATACATACATACATACATACATACATACATACATACATACTCTCGAAAAACATAACCCTCCTTCTGAGGCAGTCGGGTAAAAAGTTGTTCAGATTGACGGGGCACTTCTGCTGGCTAAAAGACATCGAAAATTCTGAGTAGGTACCAGATGTATACCACCAGGTGCACCAACAGGAGCCCACTTAACTATAGCAGATACTGCTATGACTCCAAAGCAAAATCTGCTTTCAGCTGGTTAATAGATATTACAGATTTGGAGTACCTGATGTAGATCACCAGGAGCACCAATATGAATCCACCTGCAGCAAAAGCTGTTCATCTTGATGGGACGCTTCCGCTGCCGAATAGGCATCGAAGGTTAAGAGTACCTGATTTAGACCACCAGGTGCACCACCAAACGCTTAACTAAACTAAAACTGATACTGAAATGGCTCCAAAGCAAAAGTTGTTGAGTTTGATGGAATGGAAGGCTTCTGGCAATGCAACTACTGTTATAGGAATGTGGTTTCAACAATAAACAACAGAACATTAACAGGATTTGAGAAATGTGGTTCCACCCATAAATTCATAATTAGCGTAATGGATTAAAATTTTAAGAAGGTGGTGTGGAATTAAGAATTTTTCAAAGGTATGAAGAACAAAACGAAACGAAGTTCGAGGGTACCAGCTAGTTATGAAATAAAAAATAAAACGTAGATTATAAATTGTTCAAAGATAAGTTTTTTATTTAAACTAACAATTACCTGGTAACAACAGTAACTTTTTAGCATACTAAGGTAACAACTACTGATATTATCACATACACCTGCAGTTAATTTGGGCTTGTTTTTCGGCTATTAAAATATCAAAAACAATTAAAATAACAAAAGTTTTAAGATGTGATAAGACCGGCTCTAAATATTAATTTTAAAATTATTATGAATCGCTAAACGGCGGAAACTGCAAACGTGTGTCAGTCATTCATCTCATTTACAGAACAAACAAGCAGTCGAACTCACGCGTTTGATCGCGCTGACGCCAAAATCAATGTTTAAACCGACATCTTAATAGTCAAACCATACAAAATTTCTATTGTTTTAACGTGGATAATATACTAAAATATGTCTTCGTTATAGCTGAAACGACAGCGCAAATCAACTGGTAGACTAAGAAAAATAGGTTTAACCATCAGCTGTACATATTTACTGTAGACATCATAAATAGTTCAAGCGTCCGGTATACCATAAGCTACTACGAGCTAAATGGTTGGAGTGACAACATCTAGCATTTTAAGTACCAAAATTAATGTATGAACCAACACTGGACATAAATTTAATACAATTATTGTATTAAGCGACAATGGATAAAAAGAAGGGCGAATCTCAAAGTATATATCACGTGGTTTCAGTTAATTTGCGATATTATTTGTTCATTACCCCCCATATAAAAAGGTACTCTGTGATTTGTTCATGTTTAGCCTTGAAGTTATCTGATTATTCTTGCAAAATCTTATTTCCATTGGCCTGATAATTTCCGAAATATTTAAGTTTGATCTCGACATGGTCATTACTAAATATTGATAAGCAAACTTTGTGGGAGAGGTGGTGTACCTGCTTCGTAAATGAAAAAGTAGGTTGTCTAGGTTGTCTCTTACTCTGTACTCCTTGGAGGAACGCTAGGTATGGAGACGCCATACGAAGCACTTCCCCTCTGTCACGGCCTTTGCCCACTGGGGCTTATCTTATTACAAAAACCAGTTGCTGTCAGATCTTTTCCTAGAACGAGTCCAGTCGCGCATGTCAAATGAGCTCCGATAAAAAGCCGAATTGTAGAGCTAATAATGCCTAAAAAAAATATGTAAAAATACCAATTTACAACTGAACATTATCACTTTTCATCTGAAAGTATTCCTCCAGTACAATATCACTAAATAATATATAAAATAAGCGATTGAAAATTCTGTGCCTCCTGTGAAAAAGGGTCCAACTCACTTAGACCCTTTTGCGTTCTTCTTCAAAAACAGAATCTACGTTTAAAATCCTTTCAAAGTGTGCAAATTGTAAATATATACCACTAAAACCGAGTTTAGATGTTAGCTAGACAGCTCTTTTTATTGGAGTGATGTATACTTATTCTACATCACATTGACAAAGTCAATTCAAAAATATACAATGGACAGGGTGTGCCATTATCTAAAGAGTATTTACAACACCTCCCCGTAATGGGACATCCTGTACCTATATACAAATAAACGACTTATCAAAATTCACTGTACAAACACACGATAACACAACACAAAATTTACACTATACACAAACAAAAATAACATCAACCTGTATATACACTTCACCAAAAAATTCATCCTGTATATACACCTAACCTAGAGAACTATTTACATACCTAACGATGATCTGAATCCTAGCCTAATCCTAATGGACATGAAAATTTACAATGTTTGATTTTTGGGAGAGGCTTGGTGAGGATGTCTGCGATCATGTTATGTGTCGGTATGTATGTGATAATGTAGTCCTGTTCTGAGAGTAGGCGTATGAAGTGATGTCTAATGTCGATGTGTTTTGTGCGAGCGTGGAATGTGTTGTTGCGGGTGAGTTTGATGGTGCTTTGATTGTCAGTATGAATGGTGAGTGGCTGTATGACGTTGTACACTTCTTTAATGAGGGTGCGGAGGTAAATGGCTTCTTTACAGGCTTCGCCTAGTGCCATGTACTCTGCTTCTGTGGTACTCAGTGCAGGGGTGCGCTGTTTCTTGGATTCCCAAGAGATGGCAGCACTGCACATCTTGAATACGTACCCCGTGTACGAGCGTCTGTCTATAACGTTGCTGGCGTAGTCGGCGTCAGCATAGCCGATGGGATACCCTTCACCATTTTTATAAGTCAGTTTTTGGTCCTTCGTAGCCTTCAGGTACCTTATAACCCGTTTGGCAGCCCTAAAATGCACCTCCCCGTAATGTCCATTGAACTGGCTCAGATAAGATACAGCATAGGATATATCTGGTCTGGTGCCAATTGCAATGTACATTAGAGAACCAATAAGTTGTTGGTATGGCAAATCGGGTTTCTCATCATCCTTATCTGGGATTGTGAGCTTCATACCAGGTTCCATGGGTATTGAGACAGGGATGGCATCAGTCATACCAAACTTTTCGATCACCTTCTCGATATATTTTGTTTGATCGAGAGATATGTTGCCAGGCTTTTGGAAAACACGCATTCCAAGACAGTCTTTGACAGGACCAAGGTCTTTGACCACAAACAGTTTCTTTAAACCAAGTTTAAAGGTGTCCTTCATGCTGTCGTTACTACAGAGGATAAAGAAATCATCGACGAAAACCGCTACTACAAGTAGGTCGTTGCCGTCGCGTCTGTAGTACAGGCAATGCTCGTTAGAGGCTTGCTGTAAGTTAAGCTTATTCATCGCTTCACAGACTTTCAAGTTCCATTGTCGCGGAGCTTGCTTAAGACCATATAGAGCCTTTTTCAGAAGACAAACTTTTCCTTTCGGGTCTGTAGAGAAACCGTCAGGTTGTTCCATATAAATTTCCTCATCGAGGTCACCATTGAGGAATGCAGTTTCCACGTCTAGGTGGTCCACTTGCAGTCCACGTTGAGCCGCAAAAGCCAATAAAAGTCGAACTGACGACAGTCTAGCGACTGGTGCAAATGTTTCACCGTAGTCGATTCCAGCTACTTGGGTGAA
Source organism: Phthorimaea operculella (assembly GCA_024500475.1). Taxonomy (NCBI): domain Eukaryota; kingdom Metazoa; phylum Arthropoda; class Insecta; order Lepidoptera; family Gelechiidae; genus Phthorimaea; species Phthorimaea operculella. Next base: position 431,237 of record JANFCV010000076.1, on the reverse strand, counting down.
GTCTTTCGCAACTAATCTGGCTTTGTATTTGGTTATTTGGCCACTGGTGTCCTTTTTCAGTTTGAATACCCATTTGCATTTCGTCGTTTTTCTGCCGGATGGTCGGTCAACGAGAACCCATGTTCCATTTTTGATTAAGGAATTATATTCAGCTTTCATAGCTTCTAGCCACTGTTCTTTCTCGGCGTGATCTGTTACTTCTTTGTAAGATTCAGGTTCCAAGTCTGAAGTGAGGTAGCCAAATCGTTCAGGAGGATTCCTTACACGAGCTGGGTACCTGCGCTCAGGTTCAGTTGGAACATCTGAAATAGCAGGTTCATCCGGTTCAGAGGTAGCTGAGAGATACTCTGGTGATGCTGGTTCAGCAGTTGCAGATGTATCTAGCTGTGGTAGAGGCTGGTGGGGTTCAATGCTTTGAGGGGTATTAGACTCGGGGAGAGGAACTGGAATTTCTGAGATCTGAGATGGCGGTGGACTTGGCTCTTGTGTCGTTGGTGGTTGTGATTGTGGTTGGTCTACTCCTGTGCTTACGATTAAGTCGTAAGTGAGACTGTTGTTTGGGATGGTGGGTTGCTGCGGTTCAGTAACTCCAAGTTTATCTTCTATGAAGACTACATCCCTCGACAATATGATCGCTCGTGGGTTACGGGGATCTATAAGGCGATAGCCTTTAGTCTCGGTTGAGTATCCAACAAATATGCAAGACTGGGTTTTTGAGTCCAGTTTGCTGCGCTTTTCTTTTGGTACAAAAGAGTGCGCTTCACAGCCAAAAACACGAAGGTGCGAGACGTCAAGTCGTTTACCGTACCAAAGTTCATCAGGAATTTTATTATGTAAAGCTTGGGTGGGCGAAAGATTTTTTAAGTAAATTGCAGTATTTACTGCCTCACCCCAATACGCTTTTGGGAGTTTTGCGTCATGCAACATTGCTCTGGCCTTTTCTATAATCGTCCGATTAACCCGTTCAGCGACGCCGTTTTGCTGAGGGTTGTAGGCTACAGAGGTCTGATGGATTATTCCATTCTCCCTTAAAAAACAAGACATCGGTCCGTTCACTAATTCACGACCGAAGTCGGTGCGAAACTTTTTAATTTTCTCGCCGGTTTGTTTCTCAGCAAGTTGTTTGAATTCAACAAACTTCGAAAAAACTTCACTTTTTGACTTTAACAGGTAGCCAAAAGTTTTGCGCGTAAAGTCATCTGTGAAAGTAAGTAGGTATAGTGCACCGCCCCATGAATGTGTACTCATTGGCCCACAAAGGTCCGAGTGAATGAGTTCACACTTTTTGAATGACTTACTTTTTGACCTTTTAAATGGCTTTTTTGCCAGTTTGCCTTGGAGACAAGGGACGCAGGTTTCATTCAAGCCTAAACTATTTATTTCGCAATTTATGCCAACTGTTCTCTTTTTTAGAGAAGCTAGCGCTTTGACATTTAGGTGTCCTAGGCGTCTATGCCACAGAACAGCTGTCTCATTGTTGACATTTGTCAGCTGTGCTTGTTGTTGTGGCTCAGGAATGTTTAGTTTATAAATGCCCTTATAATTTTGACCCGTTGCTACTACTTCCCCCGAAATTTCCAGACTTTTTTCTATAAAAATTTGAGCACCCTTACTAGTAAAAATTGTTGCTAAACCTTTTCCCGCCATGGAACTAACAGATAATAAATTTGCCGAAAGTTGAGGTACCAAAAGAGCGTTAGAAATTTTGTCTATTTTGCCACTATTTACAGAAATTGTACCTATACCTTCGCTGGTTATCTTTTGGTTGTTGGCTACGGTTACTGTATCTGACTGGGGTGAAATGTTATTGAATTAATTTCTATCATTACACATATGTGATGTTGCACCCGAGTCAATGAACCAATGTAAGGAGGAATGAGGTGTTGTGGAAGAATGACAAGATGAATAAAGTGTGACATGTGTACTAAAATTAGCGTTATTATTCTTCTTGCGTTTCCGGCACTGTGAGACGAGGTGTCCGTGTCGCTTGCAGAACGAGCAGACAATCTTAGGGCGCGGTGGCACAGGCGTAGGCTTGGGAACAGGCATACTCGTAGACGTCGATGTCCGAAGAGCAGACGATGTCGATGCCGATGGTCTCTGGTCTTCTTTGAGTAGCATCGCTGCTACGGAGTCCGACGAGATCTTGCTTCCCGATCCTTCTAATGCCATCACCATAGGGTTGTACTTTTCGGTTAAACCGGTTAGCATTATAACTCCTACGAACTCGTCACTGACAGGAGCCTTTATTTCCGCTAGCTGCTGCTGCGTGCTGCAAATTCCATTGACGTATTCTTCCATGCTTGTGCAGTTCTCCAGGCTGGTATTGAAGAGCTTACGAAGTAGATGTAAGCGACGTAGAAGGCCGCTATCTGCATAAGAAGTTTGTAGCTTCTTCCATGTGTCTTGGGCTGTTGGGCAGCTCATTATAACAGGGTAGATTGAAGTAGATACAGACAGGCATATTTTTGCCTTTGTCTTGGCATCAAGCCGATTGAATTGGGCTTCTCCGAGCAGTTCTTGCATAGCCCTGGGGCTTTCAACGAAGTCCCACAGGTCATTCACTATGAGAGTATTCTTCATGGCGAAGCTCCAACTGGAAAAGTTTCGTGCTCCTTCCAGCTTTTCGATATTGGGCACGCCGATTTGCTGCATTGTTAGTGGATGCTGCGGCTGTGCACCTGGTGAAGCTTGCGATGGTGGTAGTGCCGACGAGTGGTCGCCCGCCGATGGAGAGTCATTTTGGTTCTCCATAGCACTTTTGAATACAACTCGAGAATCTAAACTTAGGTCAGAGGGGCATACGGCCCATAACCTGTGAAAATTGTAAATATATACCACTAAAACCGAGTTTAGATGTTAGCTAGACAGCTCTTTTTATTGGAGTGATGTATACTTATTCTACATCACATTGACAAAGTCAATTCAAAAATATACAATGGACAGGGTGTGCCATTATCTAAAGAGTATTTACAACACAAAGGGTCTAACTCACGCTTCTGTAAGTTGAAAAACGCCGGAATTACGATTTGTGTAAAATGATTTAACAAATGAAAAAATGTGTGCATATGGGTCCATCAAAAGTTAGTATGTAAGATTTGAGTTTATGCGTTCTGTGAAAAAAGATACTTTTCTATTTAAACCACTACTTTTTCCCTTCCAAAGATTTTATTACAATTAGATCATTTCTCACAAAACTAACTTTTAATTTTGTTTCGTGAAAACGGATCCAACTTCAATTGTATTACCGTAGTATAACAATTAGATCATTTCTAACAAAACGGACTTTTAATTTTGTTTCGTGAAAACGGATCCAACTTCAATTGTATTACCGTAGTATAACAATTAGATCATTTCTAACAAAACTGACTTTTAATTTTGATTCGTGAAAACGGATCCAACTTCAATTGTATTACCGTGGTATTCTCATATTCTGGATATATTCACAATTGAACTGTATGAAATAGTTTTTGATAAATGATCTAATTATAGTTGAATAATTACACTCCTTTTTTACGGAGAAAACAGTCCATACGACTGTTTGGGCTATGAAGAGGGTGCTGATACATCTTCTTAACTTTAGTGATGCTCGAGTAACGGCAATCCTGTTTTTTTTTTACCCGAATGCCTCAGGATGTCTGTATGTATGTATGTATCCAGAAATTCGTTTTCACAGGCTACAGCTCAAACGAATGAGCGGATCTTAACATTAGAGGTGTCGTTAGATTTGTCTCAGTAGCGTTATTGACACTGGCTTTATTAAAAAATCATAGAATCAAGATGGCTGATTTTTATAACAAAAAACTACTTTGTAATTACCGTAGTCGGATTTTTGTTTTTTAATACATCTGCTTGTTTATACTACTTGGGCTATGAAGAGGATGTTGATGCATGTTCTTAGAACTCTTCTACAACAAATAACTAGTTAGAGGGACTCGGGATGTGTATATAAATGGACTTCGGAACGCTTGAGTAAGAAAATAAAATACCTATTCTTTAATAGTCTGATGTCTCCTCGAAGTAATGATCAATGACATGGTTGCGAAGGCCTCTGAAATGGTTGAAAAGCCCTCTTATATGGTTAAGTTAGCCTCTGACATGGTTAGTAATGCCTATAAAACAACTATATTAGAGTTCTACTCACAATTAATCTTGTCAGAAGCTTAATTTACCATTTTCTTCCTTCTTCTTCTCTGTATAATGATATCCACTGTAGGACGAATGCATCTTGATGTGTTTTCTCCTCTCTCTTCTATTTGCGGCCATACTGGTCCAGATCGGCCCTGCCATCTTTTCCGATCATCTTGCTGGTGGTCTGCCAACGCTTCGACTTCCTGCGCAGGGTCTTAAATGTCGTCATATCTACGACAAACGTGTCACGCCAATTCCATTTTAGTTTTGCAACTCTTTTTCCGACATTGATCAGTTTAGTCCGTTGGCGAAAAACTGTGTTCCGTAGTCTGACAAGCCGAATGGAGCGACAATAAGCACACTTACCTACTTTGAGGCGTGGTAACATACCGGTAGTAAGCGTCCATGTTTCGCAAGCATAAGTCGTTACCAGATGTACACACTAGTTGAAAACTTGGGTTTATAGTGTCTGTAGCAGCTAAGAACGGAAAACGACCGCTAATTTATTGAAGGCTGCCCAGAATGCTGGACAAGTTTGATCCTCTGTCTCAGATAAACTTTGTACTTATCAGAGGTCTAACAACCAGGTCAGAGGTCTAATCAACCATGGCAGAAGCCTAAAAACTAGGTCAAAGGCCTTATCAACCATGGCAGAGACTTGATATAACCAGATCAGACACTTTATTAACCATTTCAGGGGCTTACTCTGCTATGTTAGAGGCCTATTAAACCGTGTTAAGGGACTGTCAACCAAGGCAGAGGCTTGTCAACCATGAGAGAGGCGTTACCCATGTAACAACCAATGATGAGTTCTACAGAAACATGTAACATAGCCCTAACCTACCATGTAAGAAGATTATTCATCCAGAGAGTTCTTTTCCACTATGTCAGAGGACTAATCAACTATGTGAGAGTCATTCTCAACCATGTCAGAGGCCTACGCAACCACGACATTGTTCATCTCTTTGAGGGGTAAACAATCAAACAGTATTTCAAATGCTCAGATTTTGAAGAAAATTGGTGAATTCCATAAGGGAAATACAGGATATGGCTTTCTTTCGGTCACGGGAAAGCGTCCCGAGTTCGTTTTTATAGAGGGGACGTAGAGGCCGGGTTCCCAATTTCCCATTACGCGGGCGGGACTGGCGGGAGTAGGCGGTTATTGAAAAGAAAATGTAATTACACCTTTATAAAATAGAATTTTTAAGGGTATAACTGTAACAAAGCTCTTAGGATTGGCCACACATACAAATTAGAATGGATTTAAGTATAGTTATATTTGTATTCACCGTTATTATTAAAGCGGTCTGCTTATCCAACAGCATTTGGATCTTTAATCACGATATTTATAATGTGATACAACGGTTCAATTTAAATTTGATCTTTTTAAAAGCTTTTATTTAACTTGCAGTGTATGTAAGTAAGTAAGTAAATATGTTTGTTCGGGGCAAATCTTGCAACTCAATTTAGAAGCAGATATCTTCAACCGATTGAGATGAAATTTTGTACACACGTTTAATTCGGATGACAATGCATGATTAGTTATATGACGTCATTCTAAATCTATCATGGCGGAATATCCAAGATGGCCGACAAGTAATTTTTGACGCACTCCTACAATATGGGTGTCAAATGAAAGGTCTTGCTGAGTTCAATTCAGAAAATAATATGGCGGACATCTAAAGATGGCCTTTTAAGATAATTTACAATATGAATGTCAGATGAAAGGTATTGCTGAGAATTACGTATTCGAATTATAAGTTGACGTCACTCTAAATTAACTATGGTGGACTTCTTAAGATGGCAGAATATCATTTTTATGCTTTTTTACAATATGGATGTCAAATGAAAGGAATTTTTCAGAATAACTCGAAAAATAAAGTGACGTTTACGTCACTCATAATCATAACAAAACCTGATATGGCGGACTTAAAGTAAGATGGCGTATTAAGTTTATTATGTTTTCTTACTAAGTGGGTGACAAACACAGAAAAATTACAGGTAGTCGGGTGTGTACACTGGTGAAAATCGAAAAATACGGCTGATGCTTATAACAAGATTTCTTCTCGAAAGGATTGGTCCTTAAGGCGCATGGAGCCATTTAAAAAGTGGAGCCACCTCAATTCTTGTTGTAATTTTTTTTGAGAAAAATAGTCTAGTTTCTTTAGGGTTTCATACAAAATGTCATTCTCTATTCTACCCATTTAGGGGGCGAATAACAAAAAATTAAAACACATGTATTTTATAGTTTGCGATGTATAATAACTGAACAAAATTTCAGCGACGTTTATCAAAGGAATAAAAAGTTACCTACAAACTTTCATCCCCTGTTTTACCCCCTTTAGGGATGAGTTTTTATGAAAATTATTTCTTATAGCTCTTTCGCATTATTTTAACATCCTTTGCGCAATAATTCAAGTTCCTAGGTTATCTGTGCGTTGATATTTTACTATCTTTTGATCATCAGTTCTTGTTTTTTATTTAGATAAAAAATTGAATTTTAATATGTAATGAGTCATTACATATTAAAATTCAATTTTTTAATGACCCAAATTTAATTACGGAATTGACTTTTTGAGATATGATTTAATCAAAAATGATACCAAACATGACTATACAAACTGTTAGACTGAAAATCGACAAGCTATGATCAGCACTAATCTCGACAACTGAGTGGGTCCCAGCCCTGGGGCTCTCTCTCTTGGACGCTATCGGTCGACGCGCGCGGACCATTGTTTACGTTATGAGCGATCCAAAATTATTAATTAAAGGTATTTATTCCGAAGAACTCTTGTGTTTAATTTAGAGCCAATTGTATACTAAATCGCTTAAAGAAAATATTAAAACTGAACTTTAAAACCCCCCCTCCCCCCACCTGCAGCAAAAATCCAGGTGGCCCCACTTCGAAAATCCATCTCAGTAACCTAAAGATTAATCGTGCCAAAGGAAATTTTATTATACCCTTCAGCCGTATAAATAGAGCTACACACGCCACTAAGGTTATAGTGTGAGCTAAATGACGTCGCTTCGCAAGTTTTTTTTTTAGATTTGAGTGGTTATATTGTGTTGGGGTTTTTAGTCTTCTTTTCATGGCACTGTCAATGAAGAATGTTGTCAATTTATACCTATTATGTTCATGAATGCAATAAGTAGGTAGGTAGGTTCTATCCCAAGGTTCTATCGCACAACGTACATAATCAACTATGGCATAAAATATTTGTTTTCCAGAGATTGCTAAAAAGTAAAAAATAAATTATAAGTAAAAAACATTTTTAAAACAAGCTTTTATTTGGATGCGCTAAAAAGCATAAAATAATCTATTTACTAAAACTTTAACTTGTTACTTAAAATGGCATTAAATCTACGTCTTCATAATTTATACGATATAAAAGCGGAAAACAGCATCTGTTTCTGGACTTAGTAGAGGGCAGAGTCTCGTGAGAGCCCTTCTTATAGTTCCTCTAACAGTTTTGATGTCGGCAACTCTAGATATGCCGTCTGATCCAGGGATGAGCTGTTCGACGCGCCCGAGACGCCAGTTGATAGGAGGCACGTTGTCTTCTTGGATGAGGACGAGATCACCGATGCGAAGCTTGTCAGTGTTGGTCTTCCATTTTGTTCGCTGTTGAAGCTCGGAGATGTAGTCACGTTGCCAGCGATTCCAAAACTGTTGCCGCCTCTTTTCGATAGCCTGGTAGCGCGATAGAGTCGTGCGCTTGTCGTCGATTTTAGCCGACGGTACTGAGGTAAGTGGCCGTCCTATCATGAAATGACCAGGAGACAAGGGAAGATAGTCATTCGGATGTGAAGATAGAGGGAACAGCGGACGACTGTTCATGATGGCCTCAACTTGAGTAAACAGTGTAGACAACTCTTCAAAAGTTAAGTTTGAATTGCCCATAACGCGTTTAATATCGATGCTTCCCGCAACAAAGGTCGTAACCACCATTTCCTCAAAAATACGATTTTAATGCAGACTTATTCAATTTTTCACGCTCTATCGATCTATATTGGTCATATTTCACTGCGATCAAAAAAGTTGCTTTTACGACCCATATATTTTGTGACTCTAAACATAATAATGCGACCAAAAGTAGACGTAAAAGTCATTTTTATTTAATTGACACGTGACACTTAGCGTATAAACCAATTTGTTTTTTAAGTAACGGCGTAACTCGCACTTGAAAATGAAAATGTGACTTACGCCCTATGATTTTAGATGATATATTTAATATTTTATTATTCTTGAATGGCGTATCTCCAAAACCTAAGTAAAATTATTATATACGACGCTAATTTTAATATAAAGGTAATTTAATTAACACAAAAATAGTGTCGTATCTCCATAAGCTGAATAATAATAAACAGAATTATAACACCATTTTACTCGTAAGTACATAACCTAAGTCGTTCTGCTGGCTTTTACGTCCTTTTATACACGACCAAGTAGTTTGAGCTATATCCGATAGATGGTATTGCATATATACCATCATCTCTCATGCTGGCCGCTACCACCCATGGTTCACTGATTACTTTAGATGAAAACTGTTATACAATGTTTTAACGATTTTTGAAAGGCATTCGAAGCATGATAGAGTCCGAAACATTATGGTTGGACCTGTGGAAAGTCAGCCGGACATTTACGTGTTACATTGTTAATATTCTCCAGCGTACTGTCTGCACTGGAGCCTCTGGACTTAAATTGAGTCTTTCATTTATACGGTTGCCGGCTTAGTTCAGGACGCTATTGTCGAGTATAACATGCATTAAAGCCGCTATAGAGGTTTTCACGAAGCTCATACAATTTTGACGGCCAGACTGCTCGGAGCGTCGTTTTGCGAAAAATATGGGGATATCTGAATATTTTTTACAATGGTATTATGAATGAAAAAAAAATATTTTGCTGCAATTAAATTAAATACAATATCTTTCTGAATAACACATAGGTATATTTTTTAAATCTTCACCACGGTTACTTTTTCATGTAGAAGCGTCTATAATAGCGCATTATTTTGCAAAAATTCGGCTATAAAAACGTAGTTTTATTCTATATCTTTGAATAAAATTCTAAAGTGTTCATTATACACTTTCTTTTCAAATTTTCTATTCATTTGTATAATAAAATTGATATTTTTTACAAAGAACCAAAACTCTAAAACTCACGTTCGATTTGAGGTCGTTTCCTGAATTTCAGTTTTGTCGCTTTAGATATCGCGTTTTATTACAGGTTATAAACTAAATTGTTAATATTTCCATAATACATTTATTGTATGAGGGAAGATATGTTTGACTAGATGAACATTTTTTTTTTACATAACTGCTTTCGAGAAAATTGCATGTTTATTAAGTCAATTTTTGCTAATTTACTGGAAAAAAATTAATGCCCTCTTAAGCGGTAGGTGCTCCTATGCGCCATAAACAACAAAATTTGGTCAGGAAAGTCACTCAGTGGTGTGGGACAGTAGAACGCGACGTTCGGCAGCAATGAAACATAGGAAGTATAATAAACATTAAACGTAGATGAAATTGTACAGCCGAAGTGGTGCAGTGCTTAGTACGACTGCCTGCACGCAGAAAAATCCAGGTCCAGTTCCCAATTAATCAATTTGTGCCCAGAAAAGCAAGATGGTTCCGTGCTTCTAAAGGGCACGTTAAGCCGTCGGTCCCGGTTGCTGTCTATGATATGATCACTTAGACTGCGGTCGTTACATGACACAACCATGTCAGATGCCTGCTACTTGTAGTAGGCGGTTGTAAAACTCTGACACCAGGGTTGATCGGGTCGTTGCACGACTTGGTGTCCCACTTGAAGAAGAATAAGAATTAAAAACTGTTTCCTTTTAATCATTCGTTAAATTTTTCAAACATTTTTGTTGATATTAACACGGGCAATGGAAACTGTATCTCGTATTACGATAATTTACAGAAATAAGTAAAATGAGAGGTTTTAGACATATTATTCGTTACAAATTATGACTCTTACATCTAAAATTTTGACGGTTATATTTTTAAATGACGTTTACGGCCTAAGTTTAGTGTGAGATCTTTAATATGAGGGTTTAGGAAAGGGCGTAAACACCACATTATTCATATTTTAAGGGTGTATGTCCAAACTATCTTTTAATCTAGTAATCTGACGGTAGTGATATTAAATGGAGGAAATCTTTGTCAAAATTTAAGTATTTTGTTCTTTGGGTGTTACTTATAAATATTAGGAACAAAAAAGTTACTATCATTTTTCTTTTTTTATTACTGTTTTTTGCTGATTCCCTAAAGTTCATAATATGGACTTACGACCTTTGTTGCGGGAAGCATCGATATGGTGCTTAGCCGACTTTATGCCAGCTTCCGCCAAACCAGAAAAATGAGGCGCATACGGTGGATGGAAGTGAAACTTAATTTGCTCACCGGCTGCATAGTCAGATAGAAAATCAGTATTTGATTTAAAAAATTGACCTACTTCTTTTGAAGCGGCTACAAAATTTCGCCCATTGTCGGAAAATATTTCGTGGGGCTTCCCCCGGCGGGAAATAAAACGTCGTAAGCAAAGTAAAAAAGCATCTTTAGAGAGATCACTTACTGCTTCCAGATATACGCACTTATAGCGTAAGCAAATAAAAATACAGAGGTAGCATTTGGATAGACGAGCACCTCGACCCTTTTTGTTGAGTAAAATATTGTATGGACCCTAGGGTGGTCCTTATATGGTCGAAAAAACTTTTTTTTGGAAATGTTATTGGGGCACCCCCGCAATGTGAAATATACACTTAAAAACTAAAACGGTATTTTTTTTCAGAATTTTTCATTAATGTTTAGGGGTGGCGCCAGAATTTTTAAAATATTTAATTGAAATATTTTTTTTCTTTCCAAAATAAATACCAATTTTTTTGTTTAATTTAAAATTATTTTAGACCAACCTAAAAGCTATATGATTGCAAATTTTAAACCTAAACATAGTCATATTATATTAAAAATCACTAAGCACCATCTTGCATAAAAACGGGTTTTTTCGTTAAAATTATTTCTGAAAATTCTATGAGGACATGGGATACATTGACTTAATAAATTTAAAGAACTACCTATTTCAACAGATAGTCTATACCATTGAGCTGCTGAAAATAATAAATAAAAAAGTTATCAGGGTTTTGAATATTTTGACGAAAATACCCCGATTTCAAGTTTGAAATATGTAGTAAATTTAGTAAGATTAATTTATGCAAGTTTTTTTTATAGGATCTTATAGATAATAACTAAGTTGTTAATTTAAAATATAATATGTGTTAGATTTCGATCAATTTTAATATTTAATGAAGAAAACCGTATACTCGGTCCAGCAAAAAAGCGTAAATTGCTTAGGGGCGCACTGGTGACAATTTATGCAAAGTAATCAGATTTTACTTTTGTTTTTTATGGATACAGATCAATATTACGCCATAATAGTGAAATAATAATACGACAAAAGGCATACCCAAAACTCAACTTATCTTTCTCACTTACAGCCGTAACGAAATTAATCTACCCATATTGTAAGTACTTTTTCTTGGAGATAAAAGGCAAATGGGGGGTGGAAAACGGAAAAATAAGATTATTTCTTCATTCATAAGTCTCATAAAGATATAAAAACTCGCATTTTTTAATATCTTTTTCATGAACACCTGTTTTCAATTTTGGCTCTAAATTAATTTTCTTTAATTTTTCAAATGACATCCGCCACCCTTAAAACTAATTTTAAAAATTAAATAAAAATTGTGTGGTCATATTTTAGCACATAGAACATAATGAGAGGGTGCCCCGATAATATTTCAAACTTTCGAAAATAAGGACCACCCTAATGGACCCCCTACGTCCATGGCCACGGATTGGAAAACTGGAGCGGGCATGATGCGCTCAGGTGGCAAAGAACCCATTTTAGGGGCAAGAGTCTGACCTTTGAAACGCCTGCAGACGGTGCAAGCATTTACGATGCTGCGAGCAAGCCTCCTGCCGCTGACAGGCCAGATGGACTCGCGTACGGAGTATAGAAAGAGCTGAGGACCTGCATGCATCAGCTGGACATGTCGGTGCTGAAAAATCAATTTAGTGAGGTGATGCTTGGAATCTAGTATGATAGGATGTTTTTTACTATAGGTGTAAGTAGAGCGATCTAATCTCCCACCTACAAGTAGTACTTTATCGTCGTTTAGAAAAGGACTGAGAGACAGAATTTTGCTTTTAGGTCCCACTATTTGACCTTTAGATAGAGCTTGATATTCCTTAGGAAATTATTGCTTTTGAGCCTCTCTCACCAGTAGAGAAAACGACTTACGCAATTCGTCAGTAGAGAGAGGTCCAACCAGTTTTGCATTTTTGTTTTTCAGGTTATGGATAAATCTCAAAACATAGGCATAAGTTCTTTCCAGTCGATAGAAGTTCGAGAACCTTTCAAAATGTACCACCGTGTCGTCGTTATCGTCGGCCTTCGATGTATATAGAACTTTCATCTCAGGTAAGTTTTCTTCACTGTCTTCTGGTGAATTATCGTCGACCTTTTTCTTGATTACAGGTACCGGCCAGTGCGTAGGATCCATCGCGAGGAAGGAGGGACCGGACCACCATTGCCGTAGGTCATCAGCTTGGTGGACTCACTGCTGACGCGCACGTGCTAGCGTGGCACGGCAGGTAGAAGCAGCGGCCGGGCGTAGGCGCGGTGAGCAGTTCAGAACATCGACCGAGTCGAAAGTATTCTGAAATGAAGTTGCAATATTCCTTCTTGAATTCCGGATTTTTGCGAAATTTTCTCTCTATAGCGAGAAACTTTTGTTTGGCAGTGATATATGAATCACCTAGCGTAGATGGTGACTCCTTGAGCGGTAGCTTGACACAAAAACGTCCATTCTCCAGTCTCGTCGTATTTTCTTTAAAATGTAACTCACAGGCCTTTTCTTCTTCACTGAGGAGAGGTCGTTTGGTAGGAATCTCCTCTAGCTCCCAGAACCGACACAACTTGTCATCAAGCTGCTTGTTAGTAACAAAATAGCTAGCGATAGCATGGTTGCTTGAAGCTATATTGTCACTGCGACTAGCCAATAGTGGGCCACCGATCAACCAGCCAAGCTGTGATTTTATAAGGAAGGGTAGAGAATCACCGAGGGATCGTTTCTCACCGTCAATGATATGCCAAAACAAATCAGCACCTATCAAAGCGTCTATTGGAGAAGAAACATTGAACGTAGGATCCGCTAATTGGATGTTAGGCGGGATTTTGAATCGATTATGATCAATTGTTGACCTAGGAGCATTTCCTGTGAGTTCTGGCAACACAGAAAATGTAAGTGTGACATTGAACTCAGAATGTAGAGACTCAATGCGAGCAACACATTTTTGTTTGACGGCATAGCTTGGCAAATTACCAATTCCTATGACTTGGATAGGCGGAGTAGGTATAGACTCCAGGCCTAATTTTTTCATGAGATGCTCTGAGATGAAGCTGGAGTCGCTTCCATCATCAAGAAGACACCTAACGAATTCTTCTTTATTGTTAGTTGGGTTGATAATTTTGATCACCGCAGTAGACTGAAGCACATACTTAGCAGGCTGAGCTGAAAAATTGGAAGTCACAGATTCCACAGAAGACTCATTGTTGGTAGTCATAGCTGGCTGTGCAGACACAGATGGATTGGGCTGCGAAGATGGACACAGCATGGTATTATGACGCGAACCGCAGGTGCGGCAAGAACCTCCACGACAAAACTGAATATTATTGTGAGATTTGCGGAGGCAATTTTCACAAAGGGAACGCTTATTGACTTCAGCTTTCCTTTGATCCACAGACAGCGCAAGAAATTGAGGGCATGTATAGATGCTGTGCTCTCTACTACAAAAGTTGCAAACCCAACGAGATTGTTTAGTCTCAGAAGAATTGCCAGTCTGAGAAGAACGGCCAGTCCGGGTAGTATGACTGGTTTTGGTGTTCGCTACAAAAGTTTTGTATGAACGTTCATACTTGTTTGAATTATTGGGATTGTTTGTGAAATTATTGCTTGAATTGTTTTGTTTTTTATAGCATGTTTCTAGAACATCAGCCCTATTTTGTAAAAAATTTAGAAGTTGGCTAAGTGTAGGCATGTCCTTTAAAGAACCCCTATATTCCTCCCAGGCACGCTTAGAAACATTGTCCAGTTTCATACAGATCAAATGAATTATGATAGTATCCCACTGATCCGTAGGTTGGCCAAGACTGGACAAAGCCCGGAAGTCTTTGTTCACATGATCGACAAGAGATCTCAAATTTTTGTCAGATTCCCTTTGAATTTGCTCTATATTGAATAAAGAGTTTAAATGATTGTGTGTTAGTTGCCTCTTATTGTCATAAAAGATTCCAAGCTTCCTCATAATTGTCCGAGGATACCTCCAAGTTTGTGAGTAACTTGCCCGCTTCACCGATAAGATAGGAATTTAAGTAGTGAAACTTATGGATTGGCAGTAATTGATTTGAATCATGAATCAACGATTCAAAAGTATCGCGGAACTCCAACCATTTAGAATAGTTGCCATCAAACTTTGCAATTTGAATGGTAGGAAGTTTGAAGCTCGCTTCGTGAGGAGGTTCATGAACGTCGCTTGCTGAAGATTTGTAACTACCAGTACGAGAACATTCAGATAGAATGTATGGTTTTAATAATGTTTCAGCACGAGCAATCAACAAACAGAATTTAGATTCAGTAGCGTCCCGTTCATCAATCTCTTTATCAATTGTATCAAGACACAACTCCTCTATCTGACTTTGCAGTTGTTCAAAATCAAGAGAAAGATCCTTAATAATGTTTAGTTTCAATTGCACTTCCTTGACTTGAAGTTCACATAGCTTTTGCTCTGTTTTTATTGAGTCCAAGTAATTGTTAAACTTAGTAAGCCGGCCTCTAATACTAGTGCGCTTACCTTTCAAAGTCTCAAGGACCTTTGTTTCAGACATTTTGAGAATTAAGAATGAATAAACAGCTCAATAAAAACAGCACACAAATTCAAATGTGATAGTAAGCAAATGAGACAGATGGCGCTGCCGTCACGTAAACATCAGCTAGAGTAATTTAAATTCTTATAAAATATAATTAACGCGATTTTAGTAAATAAAACCATACAGTTACGTTTGTGTATTTCTAATTCATATGTGAAAACGTTTGTGACTATAAAACTTTAAAATTCAACGAACTACATCAAATATAACGTTTAGTGTTAGTCAATCAGTTTTATGCATAATAAACATGAATAATGCAGTAAGTTTTGGAAAATAAGTGACAACCAGTGCTAAAAAAGTGAATTGTAAACAATTATTTCCAAAGCAAGTGTCTTTTTACCATGCAATCTACTAATATCCCATATGAAAGGACCGTTTCTTTATTCAAACATAAAGTGGACTTTGGACTGTAGCGGTAAACCAGCTGACGGTCAGCTGACTAGAGGTTGTTGTTGTTATGAGAGATAACACAATAGAAACTGTATTGTGATCGTTAATTTCGACACCAACATCAACTGGTCTCGTGGTGTAGCGGTTCAATGTGCCAAGAATTTTTGCACTCTGCGGAAGTTTCGAGTTCAAATCTCAGCATAACATGCAAAAAGGCCAAATTTGTTGATTCGATTTTATTGTACATATTCTAGTAAGAAGCGACATCTGCTGCAAATGTACTATAGTATATAGATCGTCAACATAGAACGTAAAAGTCATGGAAACATCATCTGCCAGAGGAACTACAAAACGCCACGAGGTGGCAGCAGTATGCAGTAAATGTAAACTAGCTATCAAACTAAAAAATCCTCCACATTGTGTACAGTGCGGCTTGAGCTTTCATTTTGAATGCATAGGATGCTCGGAAAAAATATTTAGATTGATGGATAAAACTAAAAGAGACAACTTGAAATGCAGGCTATGTCTACAGAAAAGCAGAACCTCACCCCGAATAACTCAAACTGGAAATCAGCCTATTCCGCCATCAAAGAAAAATAAAAATTTTGTCAATAGGATTTCGGCACCACAAAAAATATCTTCCGCACCTATGGTTACGATAGAGCCATCACCATCACCAAGTACTTCACACAAGCCAGAGAATATGTCTAAACCAACTTCACCAGATCAATCACCGATAATACCGCCCGTAGAAGATCATGCAAAAGTCCAATTCAATGAATTAAACCAAAAGTCTTCATCGGAGAGACAGAGTTCAATTGAATTTCACCAAGAAATAGATTTTGTCACTGTAAGAAGACAAGTGCGTGTGAATGTTCCCATTCACAATTCGTTTGACTCATTACCGACTGATGATCAAGATTCCTCTATTCTGCAAGGGACTTTTAGTTGCCCAGACCTAAGTTGCATTGAACACACAGAAATGAAACTAAAGATACATACTTTGAAAACAAGTCTAGAAAGTGCAGAAAACGAACTTGAAAACACTATCATAGAAAATAATGAGCTTAAACGTCGATTAGGAAAAATGAGTCTGGAGATAGTATCTTTAAAAAACATATCGATGGGTGAAAACGAAAAGGTCGTATCTAGAAATACCCAACTTTACACCAGAGCCAAAAAACTTAGAAAAAATCACAAATAGGACATAACTTAAAAACTAGACGTCGTTTAGAAATGTTTTCTATAGAACATGTTTCTAGGTTATTACTATCTTTAATTAGCAAATACAATTTTCAATATTAAGTCACGGGAAGTAGGTTTTTGTCTAGTTACGACCTTCAGTTTTCAATTTACAGACCGACAAAAGGTCGTAAGTGGTGTGCACATTTATATGCACGATGTAAAAGCTATACATTTACAGATTTTTGATTTGTCGTATCTAAGATGATTTATAAATACAACATTATATAAAGGGACGTAAGTGAAAGAAAGACAATTATTGGTGCTTAGTATTTGTCGTAAACAAGAATTAGTATGGTCTCTAAAGTATAATTAAAACCATTTTATGTATATTTTAAAGCATTTATTAGCTTACCTCACAAGCATATCAAGCAGGGTGGCGTACCTGATACTCAGAATATCTAAAAGATATTCGCTGAAGGTCATACAGCTTTACGCACCGACCTCAACACACTCTGACGATGAAGTAGAAGTTTTGTATGAGGACATCTCACAAGCCATATATGCTTCAAAGTCGCACTATAGTGTCGTATTTGGGGACTTCAACGCAAAGCTGGTCAAGAGAAGCGGTGATGAGTTGGGGGTGGGGCCATTTGGATATGGGCATCGGAATCCGAGGTGCCAGAAGCTGGATGAGTTTCTGGAGAAGGAGGAACTTTACATGATGAACTCGTTCTTCAGAAAGCCGCCTCTTAGGAAATGAACCTAGATGAGCCCCGACGGTTCTACCAGAAATTAGATAGACTTCAGTATGGCCACGAAGAGACAAATTTTCAATGATGTCACCGTGATCCGCAGGGTAAAAACTGAAAGCGATCACCGAATGATCAGAGGCACATTGACCGTCAAACTAGAACGGTCTCGCCTAGTGAAGTCTACGCTCCGACCATCTGCAACCCATATTCAAAATCCGGAAAGCTTCCAACTGACACTCAAAAATCGCTTTGGTTACCTAGATTGCGATACCGTGAACGGTATCAATAACAGTTTGGTGGAAACTTTTCACACAGTGGGATCCAAGTTCTTTAAGCCCTGTCGTAAAAATAGACCTCAAAACTAACCGATCGAACTCTGAACCTCATGGCTGAAAGGCGTTCTATGACGCTGCAATCCTCTGATGACACGGAGTCATATTGGCGGCTCAACAGACAGATATGCCAGTCCCTGCGGCGCAATATTCGAAACTTTAATACTAAAAATATTAAACAAACGATTGAGCTCAAAGTTTTCGCCAGAGACCTGTCTATTGGGCAGAGCCAGCTGACAAAGCTGAAGACGAGGACGGCAGGGCAGCGTCCACAAAGCCAGAGGTACTGAGGGAGATCGAACGGTTCTATGGACAGCTGTATACTTCAATTGCAAAACCTGTTAATAACTCAACAGACACTAGAACAAAGCTTACCCGACACTATACCGAGAATATCCTGGACCCGGACATTAGCTTGTATGAGATTAGGATGGCCCATAAACAGCTCAAAAACAACAAGGCGCTGGGCGAGGACAGAATCACATCAGAGTTACTGAAAGCGGGTGAAACACCACTACTTGAAGTCCTTCAGAAGCTCTTAAATTCTGTCTTGTTCGAAGGTGTGACCCCAGAAGCATGGAACAAAAGCGCGGTGGCGCTATTCTTTAAGAAAGGTGATAAGACTCTCCTTAAGAATTATAGGCCTATCTCGCTTCTGAGTCATGTTTACAAGCTGTTTTCGAGGGTTATTACGAATTGCCTAGCTCGCAGGTTTGACGACTTCCAGCCTCCCGAACAAACCGGCTTCCGAAAAGGGTACAATACCATAGATCACATTTTACGTTGCGGCAAATTGTACAGAAGACCGAGGAGTACAATTTGCCAGTTTGAGCGTTTGTAGACTATGAGAAGGCCTTTGATTCTATCGAGACGTGGGCAGTACTGCAGGCTTTCCA
The DNA here is from genome assembly GCA_024500475.1 of Phthorimaea operculella. Lineage (NCBI taxonomy): Eukaryota > Metazoa > Arthropoda > Insecta > Lepidoptera > Gelechiidae > Phthorimaea > Phthorimaea operculella. The sequence goes on along the minus strand of JANFCV010000076.1, from coordinate 412,558 downwards.
GCGGTGCCACATTGACTACAGGTATATCGAAGTGTTAAAGTGTTTGTATAGAAACGCCACAATATCAGTTCGGATACAAGATCAGACTATGGCGGCAATTACATTGTAAAGGGGTGTAAGACATAGAGATGTATTATCTCCGAAGCTCTTCACCAATGCGATGGAAGATCCCTTCAAGCTCCTAGAATGGGAAGAACTTGGCATCAATATCAATGGCGAGCGAATATATCACTCACCGATATCATTTGCCAACGATATCGTAGTCATGGCAAAATCATTCGAAGACCTCAGCAAAATGCTACAGGACCTCAATCGGGTGTCCCTACAAATGGGCCTCAAGATGAATATGGACAAGATGAAAGTCATGGCCAACTCTCATGTAGCGCCCACCCCAATATCAGTACGGAACTCGATACTCGAAGGGGTGGACAAATACGTCTATCTAGAACAAACAGTCCAACTAGGAAGATCTAACTTTGAGAAAGAGGTCTCTCGGCGAATCCAGCTCGGCTGGGCAGCATTCGGGAAGCTACGCAGCGTCTTCACGTCCAAAATTCCTCAGTGTTTCCGAAGTGTTGTTTTCACCTACAGTGCCAAGACCTGGTCTCTAACTGTCGGCCTCGTAAATAGACTAGGAGTCACTCAGCGAGCTATGGACAGAGCTATGCTCGGTGTTTCTCTACGTGATCAAATCAGTAACGAGGAGATCAGTAGACGAATCAAAATAACCGACATAGCTGAAAGAGTCAGTAAGCTGAAGTGGCAATAGGCGGTCTTCTCTCGAGAACTCTCCTGCTCCACCGATTATCAGTTCTTCGAGCAATGTGGCCTATTGCTCGAAGAACTGATAATCGGTGGAGCAGGAGAGTTCTCGAGAGAAGACCGCGTACCCGCAGGCGCAGCGTAGGACGGCCCTCCGCGAGATGGACCGACGATCTGGTCAAGTCCGCGGAGAAATGCTGGATGCAGGCCGTTTCTATTCGGACAAGGTGGAAATATTTAGGGGAGGCATTTATGTTCAGCAGTGGGCGTCCTGTAGCTGATATGATGATGATGATGGATTAGCTTACCATAAAAAGGATGTAACTTGTCGACACATAATTTTACTGACTTACAGAAGTACGTATCTAGATGTATGATCAAATTTCACCAACCGCAAGAATGGTGTAACCACGAGTATTGTAAAAATTGCTGACCGCAAAAACGGCGTAACTGAGAGTATGGACAAAGTCTCATACCACAAGAAGGGTGTAACTAATCCTAGATTAGAAATACGTAACTTTGATTTGGCGTAAGTCAAAAAGCCCCAAAAACACTGGTTTTTGACCGACTTACGACAAAAAAAATCTGGAAACTTTTCAAAAAATATACCGTTTTTGAAAAAAAATATCGTCGTAGAGAAACGAGACCCGGACCGTTCGATAGAGAAAAATCAGCTGATTAGGGGCGTGCTATTAGTCTAGTTACGACCTTCTTCGAGATACGACCTTTTCGTTTTCACCCATCGATATGCAAATCTTCTAAACAAACAAAATCTAAACACCGTACTTCAAATTTCTCATTTGTTCAATCAACACCCCAAAGAGAGGTAGAGCGTTCATCGCGGTCTGCAAACAACAGTCCTATAAAATCATTTGAAGAGACCTCCACTCTAGTGCGACTCCTTGACGAACAGATATCTACTCTAAAAATAAATCTGATAACTGCATATGAAGAAATTGAAATCCTTAACAATAGAATTAATGACCTAGAATCCACTAAAATAAATAGCAGTGACAATAACCAGCCTCATCTCATAACCAACAGAACTATAAAAAACCGAAGCAAACACAATCCCAAAGAAGACTCTACTTTCTTTGTAAATACCAGTCTACCGAAAGTTCTCTTACTTGCTGACGAAAATGGAAGGGGTATGAGAAGAACCCTAGATAAATTTGTTGGAGATAACTATTTTGTGTCTGCGATACTTAAACCTTATGCTAAATTAGGACAGATTCTTAAAGAATCCCTCCAACTGTGTGCGAGTTTCACGAAATCAGATTTTATCATTGTTCTTGCGGGGACGTGTGGAAACCGTGAGGGAGGTTTCACTTCTGATTTAAACCTTTTTCTTGAGAGATTATCCCACACAAATGTAATAGTATTATTTAATGAGTCCCATAACGGATTTTCAAATGTAAATAAATTAAATCGTCAACTAAGAAGTAGCGCTAAATTTGGATTCGTTTTTCCAACTGACTTGCATTACTTTAAAAACGGGAAAATTGATAAACCAAACACTGTCAGAGCGATCATCTCTAACATGTCGCGTATAAATTATTTACTAACGTATACATCCACCTTAAACAAAGGCGGAACCTGTTCAAAGCCATGTGAATCTCTTGAACTTAGCTCTGAACATCATTCTGGATACGACGAGGAAATACCCATTACAGGAAATAATAACAATAATAATAATCAGTTTTTTCTCTAATTCTTTAACGGTTTTACATCATAATATTGCTGGAATCCTTGGAAAGTTGGATGAGTTTCAGTATTCAATAGAAAATTTGGAAAAGGAGGATCAGAATAAAATTGACATTATCTGTCTGTGTGAGGCTAACCTAAAGCGAGGCACAGAGAACAATCTCAAATTGAAGCAGTTCAAAACTGCTGCGTATTATTCGAGGCCCAAGAAAAGAGGAGGTGTAGTAATTCTTGTCAGAAATGGTATTGACTACAATATATTTAAAAATTTTGAACACATTTCGGAAAGCTTCATATTTGAATGCTGCGGAATACACTTAAATGACTTTAACATCACTGTTTTATGTATATACACTAACAAAATGCTCAGCAGATAAAATCCAGTCACAATCACTCCATCATGAACTGTCATTTGCCCTACACGAGGAGCTATCTTTTGCAAATGTGACCAGCGATCAACAGTTCGCTCAATGGACTGAACCAACATCAGTAAATGTGCTGCAACACCATGCAAGACCGAACAGACCACAGACACATAAAGCAAAATTAATAAAAGCATTGAATAGAAATAGATTACTACGGAGACAGATCAAAAATAAACTTAAGAAACGGAACATTCTAATTAAACGTGTAGTGTTGCATCAGGAGATCAACACACTCAAAGCAGCTTGTTCAGCTTTATCTGACCAGTATAAAGAAGCACAAAACAAGTTGAGAAATCAATCTCCTTCCTCTGCACCTATAAGAAAGAATAATAATAATTTAATTAAAGAGAAATGTAATGAAATCATGGCCTTACTACAAAATGACACGGACGAGGCTCATGTTTCATTGCTGACTGACACAAGAGACCTGTCTAATTTTTCATCAAATGACAACGGACCCCCTAAGGCTAAGAAAAAGAGGCACCGTCGTTCGTTGAAAAATAAGCGTGACAGACAGCAGCCTGCAACTGACGAAAAAAGATCAAGACAACAGAAAGGCCTCCAGGAGTGCCACACTCCGCTAGAACGAAAACCTGAGTGCGGTCCTGCTTCACAGGGGCATCTTATTCCGTGGGGCCCCCACGTCTTGCAGAGGCCCGGGTTCCAGCCTAGTACTCCAGCGGCGCAGACGCCGCAGTACCAGCAGGGTCTACATGCACAACAAGGGCCCCAACCAGCTAGGCCACTAAACGAGCTAGGCCCAGGTAGTGCCGCGCATGGGCGACGTGACTCGCTCGCTACACCGCGCGTCCCGCGCGCTCCTCCTGCGGTTCTGCTTACGCCGCGCGTCGCCGGGCAAGGAGCCCAGTGCGCCTCGATGGTTCAGCGCGGTAGTAACATAGCAGCGTTGCACACAAGCACGCCCACGCCGTGTACTCGTAGCCAGCAGGTTCAGCAGCTGCCCAAGCCCGTGGACACTAATGATGTTACTAGGACGGTTATTTTTAGTGACAATATAGGAAAAGGTTTAGGTTATTTACTGCACAACCAGCTAAATCAGGTTGTTGAAAATGTTTGTCTACCCCAGGCCTCGTTTGAACAAGTTACTAAACGAATGCTTAGCTATACCTATTCAAAAAACACCACAGTTGTGTTATTACTAAGTCATAGTAGTGGGGTCGACAAGCAGAACTTGACTAATTTTATTAACTCGTGCGCCACCCTAAATGTCCATAACTGTATTATAGGCACATTACCGTATATTAAGGGACAAGATGAATATAATAGTCGAATTTATAATTTTAATACCATGTTGTATAAATTGACATGTAGTCATAGTGACAAGTTATACACAGTGGACATTAATTTAGATAATAATTTTATCATGACGAACAGTACAATGTACTTATCTCTTTTTTACCGTAAACATCTAGCTAATATTTTAGCTATGAATATTTCTGACCCTGTAATACATTGTATTTCGGATGATATTGGACTTAGCCCTCTTGCATCCAGGAATAACAAATCCCAACATTTAAACTAAACAAAACGACAAAGGGAAAGCCGCTTAGTGTTATTCATCAGAATATTCAGGGCTTTCCCGGCAAGGAGCTTGAGATTGAGTTGTTCCTGGAGGCAAGAAAATGTGACCTTCTTTGTATTTCGGAGCATTGGTTAAAGGATTATGAAATGCTCATTAATTACGAAAATTATGAAATAGTCAGTGCCTTCAATCGAGAGTCCACTATTCGCGGGGGGACATTTATTCTTGTTAATAAAAATATTAAAGCTAAAGAGCGGAAAGATATTGTTGGACTTTCGGTTGAATGTGTGTGTGAACTTTCATGCGTTGAGTTGGAGAAACATATTATAGTGTGCGTATACAGACCACCTAAAAATAGTAACTATGAGAGGTTTGAACTCGTCATGGAAGATGTTTTAAAGATATTATTAAAATCAAAGAATAAATTTCATATTGTCTGTGGAGATTTCAATATAAACTTATTAGAAAATGTTGCTTTTAGAAGTCGTTTTATCAGTTTGTTTAAGTCGTTTAATCTAGACAACATATTTAAAGAACCTACTCGAATAACTGCAACCACAGCTTCTTGTTTAGACAATATCTACTGTGATTGTGTCTATTCAGACCAGGAAATCGTAAATTGTTGTAAATCAGACCACAATGGGCAATCCGTGCTCTTTCCATGTCGTCCTAAAGTTGAAAAGATTGTCATTAGTAAAAGAATTATAAGCTCCAACCAAGTAGACAAATTCCATACTGCACTATCAGAAAAACTACCGGTTCTAGACTATGATACTAATAATCCAAATAACTTTTATTCGAAGCTTTTATAACGATACGTGATGAATTTGAAGCCAAATTCAAGGTAAAGAAATTAAAAATTAATCCTAAATTTAAATTCAGTGACTGGGCGACTGTAGGTATTCGAACAAGTAGGAAAAAGTTATTTGAGCTCTATGATGAAAAGTCTTATAATCATAGTTAAACATTCGTTGAACGTGTTAAAAATTATTCAAAAATATTCAAAAATGTTTGTATACAAGCTAAAGCAATTTTCACTAAAAATAAAATATACTCTGCTGAAAATGTTATTAAAACTGTTTGGAAAGTTGTTAATTCAGAGACTGGTCGAACTAAATCTATTGAAAAATCTCATTCGTTAAAGACTGCTAAGGAATTGTTACTGCAGACGCTGATGTAGCTAATGAGTTTGAAAGTTTTTCAGTAACATCCCATTTAAAACTACTGAGTCACTTAACTCTTCGCCTATCATCGCGTCAAATCTTCTTAAAACGAATGTTCAGACTTGTAATAATGTATTTGAGTTTAGGTACATTAATGCAAATGTAATATTAAAAACTTTTAAAGAAATAAAAATAAAAACTACAGAGGATTTATGGGGCATGTCAGTAAGACTATGTAGTTCCTTAATAGATACATTAGCACCATACTTAGCCTGTATATTTAATGCTTGCATTGATCATGGCGTATTTCCTGATCTCATGAAGCACAGTAAAATTATACCTCTTTTAAAAGCTGGCGATAAAACCGATCCCAGTAACTTTAGGCCAGTATCTGTACTACCAGTTTTGAGCAAAGTTTTTGAGAAAATTATACTTAATCAAATGCTCCTACATTTCAATCTCAATAAATTACTACATGATCAACAATTCGGTTTTACGAAAGGGCGCTCGACAACCGACGCTGCTGTTAAGCTCCTGCAACATATTTATGGTGCTTGGGAGGAGTCGCAGGATGTCATAGGGGTGTTCTGCGATTTGTCCAAGGCGTTTGATTGCGTTGATCATGAGACACTGTTGTTGAAACTGGACCATTACGGTGTATGAGGAAAAGCACTTGATTTGGTTCAATCTTATCTCGGAGGTAGGACGCAGAGAGTGCAGATAAATGGTGTGAAGTCACTGGGTTCTACTGTCAAAATTGGTGTACCGCAAGGATCAATATTAGGACCGTTCCTATTTCTAGTGTACATAAACGACTTGCCCTTCATGGTACAGAATGAAGCCAAGATAGTGCTTTTTGCTGATGATACTTCTTTAATATCACAGGCCTACAATGGTTTTCCCCTTTAATATCTAAATAGCGTTTCTGATAGATTATGATACACGGGTTATGGGAAAAATAGTAAAAAAAATCCATCACGTCAGTTTTTTTTATATTCCAAGACTTAGATTTGGCTTAAAATCGCCCGGAGAGGACAGTAAAAAAATAATTTAAAAGAAACCAACGAGTTAAATCTAAATGTTACTACATGTAATTAATCTATTAGTATAATTAATATAATTTCAATTCATAATGTGTTAATTACTACATGATTAGTATGAGAAATATGTCTTTGTTACGCTAAAAATGGGTAATTTTGGGCTCGTCTACTAATAGTCCTATTTTTAAGAGATAAATAGGTTCTTTTGTCCCTTTTTTGTATCAGTCATTAGAATAGGGTAAATGAAGGTGATTGTAATGATTTTTAGTATAAATACCCACAACATTTTAAAAATATTACAGTTGCTTTACGCACTAGACAACGTAAACTTAAAAATGTCTTCACGAAATTGTTTTAATTCTCCCAATAGTTTTTATAGGTAGGTATGTGTGGTAAATTTATGCCGGTAAAACAAAGAGCAAGCATAACAGACTTCGTAAACTGAAAGAAGGAATTTTGTTGACCCTGATATAAAAAAATTAATGAAGGATGAAAAATTCGATGAAAAACTTTCACACATTGAGCTTGAAGCATGGAAATCTTTAAGGAGGTTGTGAAAAATTTCTTAGGAAACAGAAAAAGCCCTGACTATAAAGACATAGTGGCCAAAACGATTACAAATTTCGGCTTGATGGGCTGTTCTATGAGCATTAAACTTCATTTTCCGAATTCGCACATTGACTACTTCCCAGAAAATTCAGGAGCCGTTAGCGAAGAACATGGTGAAAGATTTCAACGGGACTTGAAAGGCATGGAAAAGAGGTATCAGGAAAGATGGAATACTAGCATGTTGGCGGACTACTGTTGGCTCCTGAAGCGAAATGAGCCAAACCGAAAATTTAAGAGAAAATCGCAAAATAGAAGCTTCGCAGAAAAAAGGAAAAGATTTCACAAAGATGAATAACATGTTTTCGAAATAAGCACTTATTTATAAATCATATTTTGATATTTATTTATTTTATTACTAAGTACTTTCAAATAAATATATTTTTTTGTATATAGGGGTATTTTTTTTTGCAATTTTCTTTCTTTGTCGATTATGAAAAATCTGGACGTGATTGCGAAAAACTAATTACATATTCGTGATCAGCGTGTCAAATATACCTAGAATCAGTCATCAGATCGAAAAGGGGAAGTTATGACTTGAAATTTGTAGGCCTGTGTATTTAAAGTGGATAGAAAGGCTGTAAATATTGACGAAGTAAACGGCGCACTAGATCAGGTTAATAAATGGTTTACGTCAAACAATTTAGTACTGAATTCTAAAAAAACTAAATGTATTAAATTCTCTTTGCCTAATGTAAAAAGTATTAAACACGATGTTGTTCTTAAGAATGAAAAGCTTGATTATGTTACTGAAACAGTTTTCTTGGGGATTACACTCGACGCAACAGTTCAATGGGATCCACATATACTAGCACTGGCTAGTAAACTTAGCTCTGCGGCTTACGCTGTTCGAAAAATTCGGCAATTGACTGATGTTGCTACGGCCAGGCTTGTATATTTTAGTTACTTTCACAGCATAATGTCCTACGGACTTTTGTTATGGGGTCAAGCCGCTAACATAAAAACTATCTTTGTGTTACAGAAAAGGGCAATAAGAGCAATATATAAACTGCGAAGTCATGAATCCCTAAGAGAATTGTTTAAAGAAATTGGCATTCTTACGCTCCCTCGCAGTACATATTTGATAATATAATGTATGTGCGCAAGAATTCCAGTTCATATTTAAGAAACTCAGATATTCATTGTCGTAATACGAGAAATAAAAATAAAATTGTACCGCCACAAACCAGATTAAGTAAGATCAGTAAATCACATATGGGTAACTGTATACGCTACTATAATAAAATTCCAGAGGAAATTCTAAAGTTAAATGAGAGGCAATTTAAACTTAAAGTAAAGAATACTTTATGTTCGAAAGCGTATTATAAGACAGAACATTATTTGAAAGATAAAGATGTCTGGTCAGTAGCAACAGTTGCTCCAACGCAATGCAAGAGATAGGCATTATTTAAAAATAAACATGACATATATTTTAGTGGATATACTTACCTTTACTTTTATGATATGTAAATTGACATGTATGGTGGTTAAATTTGACATTTTCATATTATTCTTTAATTTTATTATTTTTTTGACATGTATTTTTTACATTTACTGTAAATCTACTATTTTTTCTTTTTTTTTGCTATGTTATTTAATTGCTCAAATGTTTAAAGTACATTTTAAAGACAAAACAGTTAGAATAATCTACTGTAATTTTTATTTTTATTTTGTGAGCCGTTTTTGGCTATTCTATTAATTTATTTTCTAAGTTAGCTAGGGTAGCTTAGGGCCTAAGAATATTGTAGATTTTAGAATAGGTGCACTTCTGGGCAGGTTTTTGGGCGGTTTTCCTGTCCAGGGGGTCCGGCTAACCATACAAATGTAACTCCTTTTTAAAATTTTGACAGAATGTTATTCCATTTAATTGTCATTCATTGAGGCATAAAGTTGCATGCTGTGTGGTTAGCCTGGCCAGCCCCGAGGCAGTGCCTTTATTTTTATTTTTTTATCCCGCCTGAGCCGCGTTTAGAGTAGGAACTCAAATTGTTATAAAAAAGAGAAAATTTTGCATTAGAAATTTTCTCTTTTTTAAGATTGTATTAGAATATGACTTTCTTTAAGAGAATCTTGTACATTCCTACAAAGAAATAAATTATTGAATTTTAAATTTTGAATTTTAAAACCCCAACCTCACCGAAATCTATTTTCTTCCGGAAATTAGAAGAAGTACTTCATATTGTATGCAGGAACAAACGTAAAAAGTATATTATTTGCGGGGATTTTAACATTAATTCATTAATAGAGGATAATATATCAGTAGAGTTTAAACGATTGTTAGAAAGCTATAACTTGGAAACTAAAATATTTGAACCGACAAGAATTACAGACAAAACTCAAAAATGCATTGACCATATCATCTCAAATATTACGGACGGTAAAGCTAAAGTCCATAATTTTGAACTGTCAGACCATAGCACACAAACTTACCAAATTCCTATAAATTCCCAACGGTGAATTGGTGGTACGAATACAAACGCGATTTTAGTCAGGAGAACCGTAACAAATTTTTAGAATGTCTCTCTTGTTTATCATTTAGTGAAGACTACCAGAATAACATACCAGCTGAGGAATCATTTAATGCTTTTTACGATCTATTTTTCCTGTTTTTTAACTTATGCTTTCCGATCGTCAGAATCCGTAAAAGAGCAAATCAGTCCAAAACTAAATGGCTAACGAAAGGAATAAGAACTAGTTGTATAGTAAAACGAGGGCTTCACGCAGATATTCGCCATAGAAGAGGAAATAAAACTCTACAAAAAATACTCACGCATTTTACGTCAATGTATGTCTACGTCACAACGAAAAATAAATACAGCCTATATAAATAGATATAAAAACAAATGTAGAGCAGTATGGAACATTATAAAAAAGCATACAAGCGACCAGTCCCCCAACTCAATTACAAAATTAACAGTGGAGGGCACCGAAATACAAAACCCAACAGAAATTTCCCAAGCACTAAATAATCATTTTCTTACCTCTATTTCCCGTAATTGTACATTAACTTCAAATCATTTAGACCCTGTTTCTCATTTCGTGACATCCAATGAAAGGAGTATATTTCTCTACCCAGTCTTATACCCTGAATTGTTAAAAATCGTGAGAGAATTAAAAAATTCGAGAGCTGTGGGTTATGATGATATTCTAACTGAAATAATTAAAGTGAGCATTGACATTATTATTTACCCACTTGTACATGCAATAAATAGATGTCTTTTGGAGGGAGTATTTCCATCAGTTTTAAAAAAATCTGTCGTAAGACCATTTCATAAAAAAGGGGCTCGGGATGCCATGGAAAACTACCGACCTATAACCTTAATACCGGTATTTTCCAAAGTTCTGGAAAAATGTATGTATAATAGGCTACTTAAATTTTTAGAATCTCAGAAAGTTTTACGGCAGGAGCAATATGGTTTCCGTAAAGGGAGAAGCACGTCATTGGCAACTTTTAAACTAGTAAAGTCTATAATGGATGGCTTGAATAATAACTTACCGGTTACGGTTTTGCTCATGGACATGAGCAAGGCTTTTGATTTTGTGTCTCATGAACGACTACTTGCAAAATTACATCGATATGGGGTTAGAGGACCGGCTCATACATGGATCAAAAGTTACCTTTGTAATAGAGAGCAGTGCGTTGAAATTCAAGGCTACATTGACAAAAGCAAAACTATTGAAGGAGCTAGATCTCAGTTTTTATGTAATAACTTTGGCGTACCTCAAGGTAGCATTTTAGGTCCATTACTCTTCCTAACATATATAAATGATTTGCCTAATGCGATAACGGATGAATGCATTTTGTTCGCTGATGACACGTCCATTGTGGTTAAAAGTAGTAATCATGAATCGCACGAACAAGATGTTAATAACGCCTTACAACAAGCCATAAACTGGATGACACAAAATAACCTCAAAGTAAATATAAATAAAACGAAATATATCCAATTTACCACCCGTAATAAATTACCTTTGAAATTAAATATTAACTATCAAAGCCAATCCGTGAATGGTACCTCAAGCGCAATATTTCTAGGTATAACTATAGACAGTCACTGCAATTGGAAGAACCATGTTGAAAGTCTTTGTTCCAAGTTAAATAGTTTTGTATTTCCCTTAAGGCGTATAAGTCAATTAGTGTCAAAAGAAGCCGCCATTACTGCGTACTACGGATACGTTGATTCTGTTTTACGCTATGGAATAATAATTTGGGGAAACTCCTGTGACTTGGAAACTCTGTTCATAAAGCAGAAAAAATGCATTCGAGCTATATTTGGGCTAAATCAAATTGACTCATGCCGTCCATACTTTATCAAACATAAAATGCTGACTGTCATCAGTTTGTATATCCTGGAGATCTGTGTTTTTGTCTACAGGCACAGTTATCTATTCAAACAGAATCAGGAAGTCAGTAACCGCGAGCTGCGCTCACAATATAAAAATAAATTATATAAGCCTCCAGTCAGATTAATGCAAATCAAGACTAACAGCTACATGATGTGCATACAAATTTTTAACAAGCTTCCTGACGAATTCAAAGCATATGATTTTCGAAAGTTCAAGAGGTCGCTTAAGGCTTGGCTCATAGAAAAATGTTTTTATGACTTGCGTCAATTCATGACATGAGGTTTGCTCTGTTTGGTGTTTGACTCTACCTTTTTTATAATTCTCATTTAACTGTATTAATTTTGACTGTTAATTTAATTTTGTTGACTTACCTATAATAACTTTAATTTATCTTAATTGCATTGTTTCATATTATTTGACATTTTTGCTAATTTATTTTGAAAGAAAATTTGACATTATTTATTTACTGTACAATTTTTATTTAATTTAAGACATGCATGACCTAGATACCTTTTGACATTGTATAAGTTTTTGTAGGAATATGATATGATTTTGATATAAACTATAACACAATAATTAATTTCATTACAATATATTTTTAATAGTTTAATATTTTCATGTACATGCCTGCAAAGGTAGTCTTCAGTGTAACTTTATTTTTAGCATCTGTACCTGCTCACAAATGTACCTGTTTACTTTACATGAATAAAATGAATTATGAATTAATAAGTTGGTGAAAGTAATGAAAATGGAATGAATATTCTTACAGTTTGCGCTCCTCAAATTTCTAGTTTGACAGGTTACCAGCACTCGGTCGACGTCAGCGAAGGCAGGAGGGACGCAGGCAGCGCAGCACTCGCCCGAGGCACGTAGGATAGACGGCTCGATGATAGAAGACGAGAGGCTTCCCCCGGCGGGCTGGAATAGTCGGCCCGAATCGAATTGAATAAGCGTGCAAAGCACCAAGATGCAAGTGAAATTGAGTACATGAGAGGGCAAACACAAGAATGAACACCAAACAGAATGCAAATAAGAATGTTAGTTAGTGCAAAATGAAAATAACTAGAGGCAAAACTTGGGCAAAACAAAGGGGCAAATAGGCAATATGAAATTTGGTAGTTTTCACAATAGTAGGCACACAAAACACCACTTCCCGGGCTTTATAGCGTCGGCATCGCAGGCAGGTGGGTCATGCACACAGGATATAGCTTCGTTCGTAAGACTGCAGGCAGCAGAAACATCCAAATCGGTCGCCAAATGACCAAGCGTTGATAGTTTGCTCGGTCAGTTCAAGCCTTTTGGTGCTGGCTAGTAGAAGCTGTCACCTTTAGAATTTTCCCTACCGTTGTATGTGTATGGATAGAGTGTAGGGTACCCGGAGTAATCCCTAAGGTGAACAAAATTTAAACAACTATATAACAATACAAGTGGTTGTATTCATTTATGAAGGTTTTACAGACTGTCTTATAGGTTACAAATTAAACTTATATTTTAGCTCATTGGTAAAGCGAGGTGAAGGTTCTAACTTAGTTAGATTTACCGCATACAGACAATTTCACAACATCTGTGTAGATTATATCATAATGACATTAAACTACTACTAAATTAATTAGGTATACCACCATCGTTACAGTGTAAACTGAATATTTTTATACAACATAGTCTTCCTAAGGCATGGCTAGCCGAATTTCAACAGTCCATATGGTTCGGTGAAAAAGAGAAAACTGACTGACCTCCAAATGTAAGTACTTAGCGGTGTTGATATGAAGAATTCATGGTTAGGTGACGGTCCTTGGTTGAAAACGTGGTCCTTTGTCTACAAAAGCTGGCCTTCACATGTTGGCTAAGATGTTGGCTGTCACATGTTGTACCCGCAACGAACTCCCATGCAGAAGGACATCCAGCGGCGATTGATCCTCTGCTCCCGCCCTCCACGAGCAAAGACTATATGGTTTTTCCCATGATAAAATGGCGAGACGCCGTTATGTCGGTCGTGTGACCTTTTTTTTTATTGAACGAAACGAAATTTCAGGAATTAGTAGTAGTAAATTTTACTATTCACTGGTAGTAATGACGCGACGCCATGATGTCTGGTTTTCCTTTTGTTCCACCGCCCGAACACTACATAACACTTGGATTTTTGAAAATCCAAAATTTGGAAAGAAAAAGCTCTCTCCTTTTAACTTTTGACAGGTAACCAGTCAAGATAGTGTTGCCATAACCGAAATCCAGCTCACCCACGACTGAGGAATTTTTACCCACAATCGATCGATTTAGAAATCAGAAAATCGAAATCCGGTGACTAAAATTCGTGCCGACGACAATGACCCGAAAGGGAAAGAAAATATTACGAAACAAAAAATACAGCTATGGTTTTGATAGCCTGAAAATAGCCAAATCGTTAAAGTACAAACCAACCATTTCCTGTACAAACCAGTCATAAATTGGCAACAAACACGGCCGACGTCACAAGAACACTGCTCTCTGATTGGACACAATGTCTTTGTTTCCTAATTGGCCGAGAGTCCACGGCGCGGGAGTTATTGAATCCAAAAAACCTCTAAAGCTTATAGATTTTCCAAAAATATGTATAGAAATAGAAAGATGTCTGGGTTTAAACGCCGTTGACCTCAAAACAAATTCGTTCACAATTTATTATGAGGAGGCATTGAGCTAGAAAGGTGACCAATCAGAAAGCACCAGACAAGGACGCCTACAGTGTGAAAGTGACAAGAGACTGTCAAGTGTCATAACCGTATGGCGGCAATATTTAAAATTAAACTTCCAATTAAAATTCACAACGTGACAAAGCACATTGAAGAAAACACTTTAATTGTTGTTTATAGTAGCTATTATTTACGTAAATGCATTGTAGTTCACATTTCAGTGTAAATATTGAGAAACATAGCGGCTTCGGATAGTACAGCACGCCATGAATAGTTTGAAACAAAAAAACATCACAGAAAACAGTTGAAAGACGAGAACGCTACTGCTGATTAGTCCAGCGCTCCGTGACGCAGGCCATCGCTGTCTTCTGATTGGTGCAAAAGCAGGGCACGCCGATTGCCACCATAGTGTTCATTGGCTCTCGCCGTGCAGCATTTCAGTGCATAGGGATGCACCATCATCGGTCTCAGTAAGGATGTCGATTATCGATGATCGATACTATAGTGATGTGTACCAATCTGTTGCGGTTGGCGCGAACATTGTAGCATAAGATATTATTGAATTAAAATATGCAAAATAAGTTTGTCGTAGGACGCTGGCTGAGACAGAGGGTTTGATTTTACGAAGAGCGTATGTAGCACTACCTAACCTGTCGCATAATACTTGGATGTGTGCTTTCCAGTTAAGAGGCTACTATACCGAGCTGAAAGATCGTGAGCTGTCAGTTGATAAAAATATTTCTATCTCATTTATGCATCCGACCCGTCCCGCAGCCGTAAAAGAGACAGTTATAGCTCGCTACCGGAAAATTTGCGTCCTGGGTTTACCAGGTTCCCCGTTCGAAATCGCCACCAAATTTGTTGATAGTGGCATAATTTTGCTGCTAATAAAATATTCTATGCCCGTATCATTTGTTTTGCTGAAATTATTGTCATATTTAGAAGATACCGAGGCATAAACTTGGTGATAATTTCAGAGCATTTTGCCACGGCCATATCTTTTTTTAAATGCATTATTACAACCAGAAAAAGAATATGGAGCATAGATCTAGTCCAGAAGAGTTACCGTGCCAAAAATTGAAACGATCGGTTGCGAATTGGCAGAGGGATACGTTGAAAGCGTTTGTAGGTGTTTGCAAGTCGGCATGGGTGGTACCACATCAACAGGCACAGGTACACTCTTTCCACAAAATAACATAACATTAGACTTCGTAATGTTAAGCACGAGTCCATTAACAGAGAACCACTCCTGGAGCTGACTACAAATGCTTTTTATTTTTAAATCCAGCTCTTTGTAAGACCGAGCACAAGTGATCACGGAAGTGTCATCGGCAAACAAGGTAACTGAGCCTTCAGAAACATAGGATGCAAGGTCTTTTATAAAAACTAAAAACATGGTATTTCCCAACGCAGATCCTTGCGGGATCCCTATAGTTACTTCGCCTGCCTCAGATCTGAGCTTCCGGCCGCCTATCGTCACTTCAACAGTCTGTTTTCTGTCAGTGAGAAAGGAGCTTAAGATTTTGTGTGCGTTGTGTTTGATGCCGTAACGTTCAAGTTTCTGTAATAACAACTCATTACCTATAACATCGAACGCTTTTGAGAGGTCGCAGAATATACCCGCCGTTTTATACCTACTGTCCAGTCCAGTAAGAACGCAGTCAATAACTTGCTGTGCTGCCGACGTTGTAGATTTATTTTGCCTATAAGCGTATTGTACTTAGCAATGTGCCGTTCCCAGTAACATTGGTATTATACCCAGTAACTTTCCCGGGAACGAGTAATATTCCCCGGTAACATAGAAACTTTGAAAAAATGCATTGATATTACAAAATTTTAAAATGTGTCTTTATAAAATCACTAAATTTAGAGTTTTAAGTAACTTTACATACAAATACTTGAAAAATATTAATGGTGGTAGTAAATTCCCAATATTTACGGGAATATTCCCCTCAATGTTACTAGTAACATTGCCAAATCTAAAGTTACTCATAGTTTCTAGCAGGATTTCCCAGAGTTTTAGAGAGAGTCGTATCTAATCTTATACTTTTAATAATCTTATACCTTTAAACAAGCTAGAATTGGATCTCAGACACAAAATAAATAATCACAATAAAATCTTAAACCAAAATAATCCATAATTCATAAAAAATAATCCATTATTGTTATTATTACGAATGTTTACTATTTTGTAGAAATTTTTCCACACACTTAATCAAACACTAGATATTGATATTAAGGCTCAACGTTAGCGACACTAGCGCCACTCAGTGAAAAAAAAACACTGATTGAATACGCAAGTGATTGAGATACCACATTATGAATTACCGACAATAACTAACAACAAAGAATTTTTAGAATCAGTAAAACCTTGGAAAAACTGTGCACTTTAGTTATGTAAGCCGAAATTGCTAAAAGTGGCCACTTTACTTAACTTACATAACTCATGGATACCAATTTTTATACATTTTATTAGATTTATTTATTCTTTGTGGTTAGTTATTTTCGGCAATTCATAAATTGGGCTCCAGATGACCAGCGTATTCAGCCAGGGATTGTTTTCCTGTTTGGGGGCGCCACTAGTCTGACGTTTAGCCTTAACTTTTGGTTACAAAGTTAATACAAACGAAGCAAGCGGAAAAAATTCACGCCACCGATGGGATTTGAACCCACGTCTTCTGACAAGCCGGGTCAGACGTGCTAGCCTTTACACCACGAAGGCTCTTCCCGAGGTGGCGAAATTATGATCCACTTGCTTCGTTCATATATTTTTGTCACTTGGCTACTTACGGGTAGCTTAGCGCCACCTATGACTTTTTAGTAGAACTATACTGTCACTCAACTGACAACATTACGTATTTTACGTATTCATGCTCAGTGCGATTTGTCATGACCACAGATGAACTTAAATATGTAGAATAGCTAACTAGTCATGACCTTAGTCTTTGACATGTTCATCTTCAGTCCAACCACGAGGCTTGCCTATGATTGTATTGCTTGTAGCAATTTTTGTAGCTCAGAGGCCGCTGAGGAAAACAGGATGATACCTTCTTCTTAAAAACTGCAAAATCAGCAGTCGCTTCGGGTGTTCTAATTGTTCTCGCTAGCTGTGAGGCAGTGCTGCAAGCTGCGGTGCTTACACACGTGGCATTCCACAGCAAACACTTGATTTTTTTTAACGGCACCAGTCATGCCATCAGGTCTTTTCCCGTCCGAACGTCTTAACCTCCGAGGGTCCAGTAAACAAGGAATATTGGCTGTTAATAGAGCTCTCCGGACAAAATCGTTCAAAGCGTGATGACGCGGTGACCTCCCTGAGCAGTTACAGCAGCTCAAGGCGTGGTGGCCGTTGCTCTCAACCATGGAGCCACAGATGCATTGATGGCGTCCGCAAGCATCGCAGCCCAGGCGTAGAGCAACTGGCACGCGCAGTGAGCTGTCATCGAGAAGGGTGCCCAAATATGGCGAAGGCAGTGCATGCAGCCATGCTCCTGACTCAGGTTGAGACACTGCCTTAAACCTCGCAAGATCTACCTCGACAGCACCTTCGAACCCCCTTAGCTCCCACATCGTCTCAGAAACGTTGGCTATTCAGGTCATCTGGAGTGGAAGCGGATTGGCTTACAGCTAACCACGCCGCCAAAGTTTTGCGGTTAGGTTACAATTTTTCTTCTGGTAACCGTGGTGGTAATTTTTAACTCACTATTGAAAAAATCCAACATAAATGTAGGGTGAAATTTTACTAGTGACCGATAGCGAAAACTCAGAACCGGCTGGTGATGAGACGTTTAGAATACGCAACTAATTGATAAATCCATGCGGGCTAATTTTGAATAATTATTGAGGTATGTATTACGAACTTGAAAATTTTGCGTGTTTATCAATGGCATATAGTTTGAATAACGGTCGACACACAAAGTTTGTTTAGCTTCGTGATTATAAACAAGTTTACCTATTAACAAGAAAACAATAAAAATTAAAATTGAAAATATGTCCGGGTAATATTCCCAAAGTTTCCAGTAATTTAGAAGTTTACTGGGTATTTTACTCGGGGAATATTCCCAGTAAATTACTAAAACGGGAACGGCACATTGCTAATTGTACTTTACTTAACAAGTCGTTTTCCTCTAAGTGTTCCATAATACATGAGGGTAAAATCGATTCGATAATCTTTGAGATGGTGGGTACAATAGTTATAGGCCTGTGGTTGTCTACTTTATCCGTCCCACCTTTACCCTTATAGACCGGACATACTCGCGTACACTTTAGCGCATTAGGGTATATACCATAGGAAATCATCTCATTTATAATAAGATGCACTAAAATGTTGCATAATACTGGCCAGACTGACAATAATATATTGACCGAAATGTCATAGGTATAAGTCTAATGTGTGTGATGTTTTAGTCATGGCTTTTAATATTTTATTTAAAATTGTGTCGGTTATTTTAGGAAAAAATAGTTCGGGTACATTCTGCGCGTTTAAAAAACTATTCACGTGTTTAATTGCTTGTTTTTTGTTGCTACATAATGGTAACTGTGATGTGATTGTTAAAAAGTGTTTATTTAAACAGTCAGCTACCCCCTCTGTAGGTACATGTATCCCGTTTACTTTGAGAGACATGTCCCTTGATGTCGAACTTTTAAAGTTAGTTTCCTCATTAATTACTTTCCAAACTTCTTTAGATGGGTTTTTTGCACTATTTATGCGTTTCTCATTATACGCCTTTCGATCGCGTAACGATGTTGTTTTAATGATATCGTAATAATAATTAACGCAGTTTTGTATTAAGTATCTCATTACAGGGGTACTGTCGTCTTATCTCACAGAAGTTTTCAAATTTGTTGATATAACTATTTAATTCTTCGCTAACCCAAGGAGTGCTTTTCTTCTTTTTTACTAAAACTTTTTTTAACGGAAAGTGAGCTCCTATGTAGTGTGAAAATACTCTAAATAATTTATCAAATTTCTCATTCAAATCAATACTATTACCAAATATAAAATCCCAATTATAATTACAAATGTCAACATAAAATGAATAAATTAAAAAAATATTGTTATTAGCAAGTAATTACTTTAATTCGTTGTGTATTTAGCTCTTCATACTTTAAACCTATCATGTGTGGTATCAAATGCTTGCTAAGCCGATTCTAAAAATATATGACATTATTATATAACTCACTTGTATAAAATTAATCAGGAAATAATTCTTGAAACATGCCACGTTCGGGCTTCTCCAGGTATGATACGGTTGAATCATTACTTATTAAATATACGTAATATAATGTATAATATCCTCATCCCTCCGTGTGATGCCGGCTTAGAATAGCATCACCCCATTTCTTTCCTGTGGGTGTCGTAAGAAGCGACTAAAGGACTCGAGGGTATCATGTGTATTGCAATTTTAGGCGACAAGCTGACAACCTGTCACTATAGCGATACACGACAATAGCTAAAACGGCCCTCAAATATGTGTCAGACGTGGCCATAACGACCGTACTTTTACGGTCGTTGACGCTCTGCCTACCCCGCAAGGGATAAAGGCGTGATGTATGTATGTATGTATGTATGTATATCCTCATCTCCAACCTCAAGAAAGGTACTACGAATTTTTTGTCTTTGGCCTTTTTTTTCAAATTACAGAAATTTATGAAAACACACTTAGTTGAAATTTGGCATCGAAAGTTCAATTTTGAACACCAAGAATGATAAAAATATAGCCAGATGAGATAACAATCATATTATTATGTACATCACATCAAATTCGTTTTGCAAAAAGAATGTTATGTGCTTCGGAGGACACGGTTAACCGTCGGCCCAATTGCAGTCGCTCTCTATCATTAATAAGACGGCGGCGGTCCGTCAGGGTCGTCAGTAAGGGGCTGAATAGTAACCATACACCGGCAAAATTAACGGAATCTATACATAATAATAAAGTTGTAGAATGTCGAAAGCCTGTACTTAAAAGATATTGGGAAAATAAATTGTCAGCGAATTCTTGTATTTTTGGAAAACTTCCAAAATTTTTCACCGCAGGCAGGATTTGAACCTGCGACCTCCGGCATCAGTACTGCCGACGCCCTAACCAACTGGGCTACCGCGGTTCTAATCGAGCCCGCGAAATTATGGAAGTATATCTTGTCCACTATCGCGTGGATGGTAGCCCAGTTGGTTAGGGCGTCGGCAGTACTGATGCCGGAGGTCGCAGGTTCAAATCCTGCCTGCGGTAAAAAATTTTGGAAGTTTTCCAAAAATTGTTTACCTAACACGAGAAGTGTTTCAAATTTGGTATTCGAATTCTTGAAATTGATAACAAAACAAGTTTCAAAAGTTTTTACATATTTTTTCCGTTTAGATGTTTGTATGTGACAGCATCCTGAAAACTACTGAACGGATTTTGATAAAATTTAATACAAAGATTGCTATCGCATTGAAGAAGGTAAAGGCTACTTTTTTCTCCACTTGAGGGACTGGAGTACCTGATGTGTACCACTAAAAGCACAACCACGAGCCCAGCGAAACAATGGGAAATACATTTATGGCACCAAAGCAAGAATTGTTTAGCATCATGGAATGCTTCTGCTGGCAAACATAGATCGAAGGTTTGGAGAACCTTATGTGGACCACCAGGTGCACTTTCAAGAGCCCAGCTAAACTACAGGAGATACAAATTATACAGTCCCAAAGCAAAAATTGTTTAGCGCGATGGGGCGTGTCTGCTGGATAATATAAATCGAAGGTTTGGAGAACTACAGGAGATACACATACGGCCCCGAAGCAAAAATAATTCAGCTTGATTGGGCCCTCCTGCTAGCAATTAGAAATCAAAGGTTTTGAAAACTTGTTGTAGACCATCAGGGCCTCGTTTAATAAAACTGACAATATGACAAAATTGTCTAAAACCTACAAATTTGTCGATTTGTCATGGTAAATTCGTTTAATAAAGGTGACAAATATGTCCAAAATCGACAGCTAAGATGGTGATAACTGGTCACGATTGTAAATGCGTTTAATAAAACTCTACAATTGTCAAAAACCATGGTCGAGACCATTGGCAATTGTCAGTGACAAAATTGTTGCATTGTCGCGACATTTATGTCAGTTTCTGACATAATTGTCAGACTTGATTTTAAGTAACAGAGAAAGTGATAGGTACACAATAAAATAATTGACAACCGCTCAAATTAGTTAACATCCACTTTTTCATGATCATTTTGCAGAATTTCGATCATAAATTAATGTGAGAAATATTCAGATTTTTTCTGTAGCATAATTTAGGAAATAATTAAAAAAAACTGAAAATGTGCCTGTGACGTCACAGTACGATGATTATCCTGCAAAAAAAACACTCCCGCTTGTGGATGTAAATATACAAAAAAAGCGCACTTTGAGAGTCAAAGCTGACATCATGATGATAGTCAAATCAAAGTCAAATGCAACTGATTGGCAGCTGATTGTAATGCAGGGTTGCTAACCAAGTTTTTTCTTCCTTATTGGTACCTAGGTACTCAAGCACCTTAAAATTATTGTAGTATTGGAACCTCATATCATGGTAAAATGTTTCTTTTTTAGTTTCCGTATTTTGTTCCATGTCATACATCTCTATCGACGGTTCAAAATTGACGTAGACTCCTGTATGTTATTTCCCACCTCACGCAAGCAATAAGTCTGGCGTTTACGGTCTCCAGTTTTTTCTTTCTACGTTGATCCAATAGTCAACTCTCGTCTTTTTCCTTCTGAACCTCTTAGTATTAAATAGTAGTTCTTTAATTTAAGTAAAGTACCTATGTATGTGAACCTCATACGAAAAAAGACTAAAGCCAAGGATATTGGTAAGCATGTACTACAGATGAAATGGAGATGGGCCGGTCACACTCAAAGAATACAAGACGAAAAATGGTCCAAAATTATAACAACCTGGATTCCCTATGACAAGACTCGAAGAAGAGGTAGGCCGCACAAAAGATGGTGTGACGATATTGTGGATGTAGCAGGAAACCTGTGGTCAAGAACTGCCAAAAATAGAGCAAAATGGAAGAGTTTGGAGGAGGCTTTCACCGCTAGAAGCGGTCCTTACGAATCTAGTGCTAACATTAATATTTATACTAACATAGACTAAGATATTTTATTTTTTATATTTTTTAAGAACTAACAAACTTACAGAAAATCAAAATGTTACTTAAGTTATTTAGTAAGGAAATAAAAAGCTTTCTTATCTTATCTTATCTTACCTATGTATGTGTGTTTTGGGCCTTTTTTTCTTAATGAATTCGTCATGGTGTAACAAGTGGCCAACCGTCTTCCATGATTGGTTCTCGATGTTTTCCCGCAGAAAACACGCTCGTTCGCAACTTACGTTCGTACTTCCTTAATTGTCTTCTTTCCGTCCGATTAAATGAAATTTTACTTTATTTCAAGAAAGTCGTTCGCAATCAGCATCTGCATCCAAAATTGGGAAATTCTAAAACCTCGGACAAAATTGTACGATGTGCGTCCTCGACTCCTCGTATGGTAGTCCATTTTCGTATTTGTCTCGTATGGTTGGTTGACAACCCTGTTGTAATGTCTGGTAACCGCAGATTCGATTGACGGTTGTTGACAATCTTTCGATCGCCAGTATTGCCATTATAATTTTAATATTATTCTGAATTTAGTGATACCATATTTATAGTCGTATTGTGACGTCATCATGCACTTACGTCCTTTTAGAATGAGCAATTTTTAATTGTACAGTTAAAAGAAAATAGTAGCGATTTTGCTAACAAATGTGGAACAGAGGCTTCTCTTGTAGCCTAAAGTTTAATACAAACCAATAATACGGGTAGGTTTGCTATTTGAGCTGTTGTCAATTGATACAATTATCTACTGATAGTTGCGTCGTCTGGGAAAGGTCTCTCTCCATTTGCTCTCTGATTCGCGGCACGGCAAATGCAAAGTTTATTCTACTGTTCTTTGGCGGCCCCACAGTTGTATTTGTACTAAGCATTCCTTATTATCAGTCACTACTCTCATTGCTTAAAGTAACTACCATTTTTGTGAAAGATTGAGCTTTTATGTACCTTAATTTGATTGCGTGACATAGGGTAAGGGTACCTGTCAATAAAATCCGACAATTCTACAAAAATATGTCGCGACAATTTGCTGTTTAATAAAACAAAATTGACAAGTTTTTCACGACAAATTGTCACTTGTCACCTGTCGCGGAAAAAGTTTTATTAAACAGAAAATTGTCAAATTGTCACGACAATCCGACATATTTGTAAATTTTCCGCCATGACAATTTTGTCACCTGTAAGTTTTATTAAACAGAAACTTGTCAAATTGTCGGAATTGTCAACCATGACATAATTGTCGCATTGTCAGTTTTATTAAATAGGCCCCAGGTGTACCAAAAATAGCCCAGCTTAAATAGGTACATGAGATAAACATATGGCCTCAAGGAAAAAAATATTTAGCATGACGGGACATTTCTGCTGGCAAATAGCTAATGAAGGTGATGGATACCCTGGGAATAGATGTAAGGATGCTGGTGTGGAAATAATGTGTGTATAGACAAATGAAAATTATAAAGATGAACCAAAACTCCTCTCGCATCTGTATTTATCATCTTATAATTAATAAATCTTGTTCTGTCAAGTGGGACACTGAGTCAATTATTCATAATATCTGTTTAGTGACTTCTACATTTGTTCCGTAGCGGAATTAATTTCTTTTACAACACATTTGAGATGGAAATCTTATCAATTTTTGAACGTTTTCTAATTCCTAAACGAAGACTGGTTCGGTCTTTATTGGCTTCGCATTCCCATTGGCCAAAACTACTGCGCATTGCTCGCGCACTTCACACCTATCGAATGGACTGAACCTATATTCGGTTTACACTCAACCGCACCGCCGCGCTCATCCCTTTTTTCGAAAAAACAACAGTTACAGTGAAAGTGAATCTACAACGATTACGGAGATATTTATGAACTAGTGCCTGTGGATTTCACACGTAAAAGGATAACGAAGACTGGGTCCAGCTTGGCTGCGCAGACACCACCAACGACAAAGGTAAGGCTGAACCAGTTCTTTCGCGTGTACATACTGTATGGTCCTTACGACCCTGATTTCCATCTCAGATTGTTGTAGTCATTTCACTATTTTCATTTTCATTCCATTTTGCGTACATACGTACCACTTATTACGCCACCGCGTGGCTACTTTCTTTGTTCACGTTTCGTATCGGCCATCTTTGATACAATATGCCGGACGAAAATGATGATATCAAAGGCGTTGATAAAGCTAGCCTTTCACATTCACAAGATGTTTTCGAGCGCGAGGTTATTCTGGATAATCTAAAACGTACATTGCAATTCGCAACTACCGATGAACAAAAGTTTCGTTCACGAACCGTAGACTTTATCGCTGAACAGAAAAAATTCAATAAATTACAAACTAAAATTGAGAAATATCTGATGCAAAATGATTTGTTTAACAAAGAGGAACAAATCAAAATTCGTAACGATTTCGATGATTGTTATCATGCAATTTTGACGCATATAAGCAAGCTGAAACAGGCTGACGAGCATGTACGGCGAACTAGTCGCGCCTTTGAAGGAAATTTTAATAAAAATGCCGCTAAATTGCCTAAATTACCACGGGAACAAATATATTGTATACCAAAATCAGTTTTGAATACCTAAACACGTTTACCTTAAAACGACAAGGTATACCAAAAAATGAATAGTGTACCAAAAAACAAATGCGTAAAAAAGTATATCCGCAACGCAATTTAAAAAGTGCGTTTATCTGATAAAGTTATGCTCATACTTTAAAATGTAATCGGAAGCCAAAATTAGTAAATGTCTACCAAATTCAGTACACCCAATTTACGCGCCAATGCTACCAATTTAAGTTACAACGCCTGCAAGTAGGTATAAATTTGGTGTCATGTCATTGAACTTCACTAGAGGTGTACCCAAAAAATCTTAGTTTATAGGTCCGTTAGATATAGCCTAACCGAACCTGGCGCGGAAAGCGCCAGGTTAGGTTAGGTTAGGTTAGAACTTTGACCACAACGCACGAGCCGAGCGAGCGGAGCGAGCGTGCCGCGGCAGCGGCCGGCGATGTGCCAGAAACGACACGCTATCTGCGTCATAAATTTAAAATATGAAAATGTGGGCAAACTTAGCTTATTTTGGGAAAACAAAACTTTTTTAAGGAGCATTTATTTTATTAGAGTAATTAAATAGTAGTATTTAGATAACATTTCGGTATAAATTGGAGTTTAAATTTTGGTAAACATTTACCATTTATTAGATAATTATATTATTTTTGGTGTCATGTACTTTAATTGGCTAACGTAAAATTAAATAAATGTATGCGTTTAAGTATAAAATAGGGTGCCAATTTTTGGTAGACATTTACCTTTTTTGGGTTGAAAATACATTTTTTTGGTTTGCGATTTTTATTTAATTTGGTAAACAGTTAAACCAAAGCCACCACTACCTAGCTTTTCCGGTAATTATACCGATTGGAACTCATATCGCGATCTTTTTGATTCACTTGTTCATGACAACACTAATTACACGGATGTCGAGAAATTTCGTTACCTACTGCTTACATTAAAAGACGAACCCTATAACCTTATCAAATCTATACCTATTACGGATGATAGATAACTACTCGGTAGCCTATTCACTTCTTGTTAAAAGGTACGATAACCAAAGGAAAATTGCATCGAAACACGTCGAGAATTTATTAGATAGGTATCGAACCGTGTAACGAAAGAAGTATGAATTCTTTGCGTAATTTTCTAAACTGTTACCATGAAAATACTCAGGCTTTACGAGCTGCAGGGTTCAAAATTGCCGAAAACCCGGAATGGAGCATTCTTCTCGTCACAATTTTATTACGTAAAATACCTATTTCGCTACGAAAGGAGTTCGAACGAAACTTGAAATCTCATTCCGTTATACCTAAAGTGAGTCAGCTGATTTCATTTCTTGAGCATGAATTAGACGCGTGCGAAATTTCTAAGCCAGACTGCGGGCAGTCTCAAAATTCAACAAAATACGATAGTTCCAAGTCTTTCCGTAGCGGGGGCGCTTCCGGCAGTAACATGACGTCGGGCGCAACTCATGGCGCTAGTAGCGCGGCAAAACGTACGTTCGCGGCTAACTTCGCTGCCGTCGAGCCACGCGAATCTCAACCTAAATCGTTACCTTTCAAGTCTTACAACTGCGTATTTTGCAATGGACAACATGCATTGTCAAAATGTGTTTCTTTTCTCAATCTTAAACCTTCAGATAGGTATTCATTTATTCAGGGCAAAAACATTTGTACGAACTGTCTTCACGTCGGTCATGACGTAAAACGATGCGTCAGCAATTTTCGTTGCAGGTGTGGTGTACATCCTTCTTGGTGTGATCCTGGCTGGTTGTACACCCACGACGTCACTGCCGTGACGTCACGGTTTTGAATTCGAATTCTGTTTCGATGTTCTGATTATTCATATGACTATCGCTCTGGGAGTAACATGGTTTTGATATTGTACCGATTGTATTATAATTTTGTGGCACTAAATATAACTGTTGAAATAGCCTTCTGGAGTTTAACTGGCCGCTGCCATAGCGGCCCCATAGAAAACGGATACGGATCATCCAATCCGTTTTATTGGTGACCTACTTCGTGGCCGAGTGCGGTCCATAGCTGCGACCGCATCGGCCCCTTGGACGCGACTTCGGAGTCCTACATTCGTTTCTTCGGTGGCGCAACAGTAAAGAGATCGCCACATCGTCGTGGTGCGGCAAGGCAGCGTTTCGTGTGCGTGCCGCCGCCGTCGCCGGTCAAGCGCGCGGCGCCCTTACAAGCAGCTGCCATAATAAACGTCTTCTTGACGCTGTTACTGGACTTTCCACTACCTGCTCTCTTGCTTCGATCGAGCAGCCTAGCATCAAAGCTATATCCGCCAGTTCCTCCAACAATTACTTTGCTAGTATTCTCTCTGAATTTCCGTCAATCACGAGGCCGCCGGGACTTCATCGGGAAATTAAGCATTCAACCGTCCATCACATTCAGACGACCGATGGGCCTCCCGTTTCTTGCCGTCCCCGCCGCCTAGCGCCTCAAAAGCTTCTTGTTGCTAAACGGGAATTTGACGCCATGCTTCAAAATGGCACAGCGCGAGCATCCAAGAGTCCTTGGGCCTCGCCTTTGCATCTCGTGCCTAAGAAAGATCAATCATGGCGACCATGCGGTGATTACCGCGCGCTAAATGCACGGACTATCCCTGATCGCTACCCGTTGCGTCATATTGGAGACTTCAGCCACAACATCGCTGGTTCTACAGTTTTCAGTACCCTCGACCTGGTGAAGGCTTACCAGCAAATTCCGGTCTACAGCGAGGATATCTGCAAAACCGCGATTACAACTCCTTTTGGCCTGTTCGAGTTTCCATATTATGACGTTCGGGTTGCGGAATGCTGGACAGACCTTCCAGCGCTTCATCGATGAAGTCGTGAGGGATTTTGACTTTTGTTTTCCTTACGTTGATGACATTTTTATCTACTCCCGAGACGAAGAGGAGCACGCCCGTCATTTGCGTATTCTTTTTCAGAGATTGGCTGACTATGGCGTCGTTCTCAATCCTGCTAAGTGCGTCTTGGGTGTTAAGGAGGTAATCTTCCTTGGGTGCCATGTCTCAGCAGACGGTATCAAACCTCCAGCAGAGAGGATCACTGCGCTTCAGGAATATCCCTTGCCCCAGTCCGTCCAAGGTCTTCGCAGATTCCTTGGCATGATTAATTATTACAGACGATTTTTGCCACGGGCGGCTGAAATGCAGGCGCCGTTGGTGAACGTCTTGGCTGACTCCAAACTGAAGGGTGCCAAGCCTGTGCCATGGACTCCTGAGCTGGAGCGCGCTTTCCACGCTTGTAAGGACAGTCTGGCGCAAGCGACTCTGTTGGCACACCCGCTTCCCGATGCTCAGCTTGGGTTGTTTACGGACGCTTCCAGTACACATGTCGGTGCATGCTTGCAGCAACGTGCAGGCACCGAGTGGCAGCCCGTTGCGTTTTTCAGCAAGAAGTTGACTGCACGCCAATCCTCCTGGCCGGCATACTACAGAGAGCTTTTGGCCGTATATGAAGCTGTGCAGCATTTCCGCCATATTTTGGAGGCTCAGCAATGCACTATCTTCACGGACCATAAGCCGCTGCTGTACGCATTTTCTCAGCGCCGAGAAAAATTGCCTCCCGTGCAGCTTAACCAGCTCTCTTTTATATCGCAATTCACGACAGATATTGCATACATAAAAGGTATGGATAACGTCGTGGCGGATGCTATGTCCAGAGTCGATGCCATATCGCTGGAGGATAACTACTCAGCATTAGCTCAATCACAAAGGAACGACGAGGAGCTTCAGCGTCTTATCCAAGATGGTAGCTCCAGTCTCAAGTTGGAAAACGTCACCTTGCCTGGTACTGACGTCACTATAGTTTGCGACATGTCAACCAGCAAACCCCGTCCTTTCCTTACTACTCCTTTTCGTCGGAAGTTCTTCGACAAGCTTCATAACCTGAGTCATCCCGGCATTCGTGCAACTTCCAATCTGCTTACCAGCAGATTTGTCTGGCCCTCCATTCGAAAAGATGTTCGTTTTTGGGTTAAGTCTTGTGTTCCTTGCCAACGAAACAAAGTAACTAGGCACACCATGTCTCCGTTGGGCGATTTCGTAGCGCCAGCTGGCCGTTTCAGGCACATCCATATTGACATTGTTGGTCCCCTTCCAGTCTGCGAGGGATACAGGTATCTGTTGACCATTGTGGATCGGTTTACCCGCTGGCCTGAAGCTTGGCCGATGCGTAGCATCACCGCTGAGGAGACAGCTGACACCTTGGTTTTTGGCTGGGTGTCGAGGTTTGGTGTTCCTTCCCGCATCACATCTGATCAAGGAAGACAGTTTGAGTCAGACCTATTTCGTAGACTCATGGTTCATCTTGGAACGGAGAAGCTGCGTACCACCAGCTACCATCCTTGTGCCAATGGAATGGTCGAGCGCCTTCATAGGACACTCAAGGCGTCTCTAATGTGTCGGAATGAGCCCTGGATCAAAGCTTTGCCAATCGTCCTACTCGGCATGCGAGGAGCGCTGAAGGACGATCTCAAAGCATCTGCAGCCGAGCTGGTATATGGAGAGCCTTTACATCTTCCTGGTGAGTTGGTCGGTTCCCCATCTCTTGCACTATCCGCTGATCCAGTAGATTTCGTGTCACAGTTTCGAGCAGTCATGGCTGATCTGAGTCCTGTCCCCGCCTCACGACACGGTAGCAAAAACGTCTTTTTTTTCAAAGATGTGTTTCTGCGGGTTGATTCCGTTAAACCGTCGCTAACGTCGCCGTATTCGGGACCGCATGCCGTAGTAAGTCGCACGGACAAGACTTTCACTATTATCGTCGGTAACAGGTCAACAGTGGTGAGTATAGATCGTGTTAAACCAGCTTACATTGATACTCATTCATCTCAGTCATCTTCTCATTCTCCTGACATACTGACTGACTCTACTCCTGCTCTTCCGACTCCATTAGTTTCTCAGTCTCAGTCTCATCCATCAAATTCAGCTCGCCAACCATCCTCCTCACCTCATTCATACATTACCCGGTCGGGCAGAAGAGTACGTTTTGCTCAACCATTTGATTTATGATTTAGGCGCACGGAGGTGTGCAGCCAAGTTTTCTTTTCTTCGTGGGGGGGTGGTGTGGTGTACATCCTTCTTGGTGTGATCCTGGCTGGTTGTACACCCACGACGTCACTGCCGTGACGTCACGGTTTTGAATTCGAATTCTGTTTCGATGTTCTGATTATTCATATGACTATCGCTCTGGGAGTAACATGGTTTTGATATTGTACCGATTGTATTATAATTTTGTGGCACTAAATATAACTGTTGAAATAGCCTTCTGGAGTTTAACTGGCCGCTGCCATAGCGGCCCCATAGAAAACGGATACGGATCATCCAATCCGTTTTACAGGTATAAACTTAACGGAGATAAAATGTGTGGTTTGAATCCCACCAAAAACATAAATGTGAAAATTGGTAGCCAAGTTCAATGTTCTGCCGAAAAAAGTATTGATATGAACATGGTCGCCAAGTTCAGTAAACATTCCTGAAATTAATTTCTTTATAAGGTCGCTTAAGATTCTTTACTAAAATAAAACAAACACCTTAAAATCTAGAGCACCTCACAGTTTGACTGGGCTAGCTTTCACAATTTCCTAATTGTTTAATATCTTGTTTATTATCTATTCTAATCAATATTTGAAGTCCTATTAAAAACTAGCCAAGCAAAACTGTGAGGTGCTCTAGATTTTAAGGTGTTTGTTTTATTTTAGTAAAGAATCTTAAGCGACCTTATAAAGAAATTAATTTCAGGAATGTTTACTGAACTTGGCGACCATGTTCATATCAATACTTTTTTCGGCAGAACATTGAACTTGGCTACCAATTTTCACATTTATGTTTTTGGTGGGATATCATTACTTTTTGTTAGTGCTAAAGACGATACAATGACTTTTAAAACATTTGACTTTTCTGCGGTTCTGTTAATTTTCTTGGACTTTTGACACACTTGAACGCATTGCCCATTCATTATCACTAACATTTTTTTTGCGTTTTCTGCTTATTGTTAAATTTTCTAAATAAGATAAGATAAGATAGATAAGATAAGATAATTCTTTATTTAATAAACTTAATTACTAATAGGTAAACTGATATGAAACAGTTATGAGGCTTGACCATTTCCTAAACTAAGAATAAGAATTCCTGTATCTTAGGTAAATGGATAACAAGCCACCATAACTAATGTTTTATAATGAAAACTACTACACTATACAATGTAAACAAACTTAAATAAACTATACAATATAATATTTTAATCTAAAACTAAATACATACTAGTACAAAAATTTAAAGCGAGCAATTATTGTATGAACATGACCTAGTTTAACATTACAGTACGTGTTGCAAATGCAGCATATCTTCGGACGCGACAAAATAGAATAGGTACTGTTCAGAGTTCTTGCTTACTTTACATATTTACACAACTTAAAACTATGTCAAACGTCGATAATTAGAAAAAAAAAACCACTATTACCAGTCCACATGAATATAAATAAAAAGAAACTAAATATGGCTAAATGATGGTTGTACGGCGCTTTAGGCGCCTTCATAATCTATGGAATTAAGGTGTCTTAATTCAGCGCTTTTTCTAGCAGGGCAATTGTCATCTCCAGTTTTGTGAGTACTGGGTTTGTTAAAGCGCTGGCATGTTGCACATTTCTCCGGTTGGTTCTTTTTCGTACATTCCCTGATGCTGTGTCCAGTGGTACCACAGTGGCCGCAGGTGGGGTTTGCATCCTTGCAAAATTTGGCAGAATGTCCATATTGTTGGCATTTGTAGCACCTGGTAACAAGGGTGAAGTCCTTCACAGGGCAGGAGGTCCAATTAATAAATACACGTCCTTGATGTATAAGCAGTTTCCTTATTTCCGCTGTTACTTCCAAGATAAAGTTGCAGGATGCGGCTTCCTTCTTCCCAGATTTATGATTTAGCCGGATAGAGCTCATAGCTTTTTCTTTGGAGAAACTAGGCTGTTTTTCGGCAATATTTTGTTCGAAGATGCAGTCCTTGAGTTCGTTTTCAGTTGTAGTTGAGGGCACTCCTAGAAGAATAATTTTAGGCCGTCTCTTGGTGGGCTCCTCAAGTGTTAGTCCTGAAGTTTTGAGTACCTCAGATTTCTTCAACTTTTCTAGGTCATCTTTTCCATCAGTGCTTATAATGACACCGCCGTTTTTTGTGCTTCTGACTCCACGAATATGCAGTTTTAGTTCTTCCGGGTTGATCAAGGTCTGGACTAATTTCTTAGTATCTTCACTGGAATGATCCTTACTCGCAGGGAAGATAGCAATACTGCTGGTGGTTGCTGGGCGGACGGCTGTGTTGCTTCTTATTTTGACGGTATCTGCATAAGATGATGATGAAGATGGTTTAGGTTGAGCAGTCTCTTTAATGCATACCTTTAACTCGCTTAAACGATCAGCAAGTTCTTCTTTTTCTAAGGAGGCTTCAAGTGCTACAAAGTTGGTCATGGCTTTTTGTTTAGCTGCTTGATATTCTATCAATATATGCCCAGTCTCGAGGGTCACTTTGCGACAGTAATGCTGAATTTTGTTCTTTTGGTCCATGTTGAGCTTACTCTCTGATGCAATAGTACAGATTTCAGCAAGGTGCTGTTCAATAGATGTTAACCATTTATGTACATGGTCTGTTCTCACTAGTCCTGTAGGTGGCACTCCCTCTTGCCGAGGCTGAAGCGGAGACACGGGCGAACTAGGATCCCCCGGCATGATTCGTTAGTTTTCAGTACAAATACCAAAAACATATGTAGCACTTTTTCTAAATAGACGAAACACTTAACTTATTACATCACTAATTAAACTTGACTATGATGCATAATCGGATCTAGGGCACGAATATTTGCGCGCGATTTAAATTAGTGATTATTTGAAACACGTCTGCTTTGTTTGCTTGCTTTTAATGTAATCAGGGCGGTAAAGAGTTCGCAGGCGATTGTACTCTATTATAGAAGTCTCTTGCGCTTTAATTTGGATTTTAACGTCCTGCATACATCCACTTTTAACACCCTGTATATAGCCACTTTTTACACCCTGTATATAGCCACTTTTAACACCCTGTATACATTCACTATTAACACCTTGTATACATCCATGATACTTTTAACACCCTGTATACATACATGTTACTCTAAACACCCTGTATACATCCACATTTAACATCCTGTACACATCCACTTTTGGCACCCTGCATACATCCACTTTTAACACCCTGTATACATTCATGATACATTTAGCACCCTGTATACATCCACTTTTAACACCCTGTACACGTCCACTTTTAGCACCCTGTATACATCCACTTTTAACATCATGTATACATCCACTTTTAACACCCTGTATATATCCACTCTTAACACCCTGTACACATTTTGAACACTTTGTATACCCATGATATTTTAAACACCCTGTATACATCAACTAATAACACCCTATATACATCCACTCTAGAACCAACCTGCTGAGTAGCTCTACTCTACGTTATTATGTACAGTTCATCAAAATAAATATTCATTCAAATCTTACTCGGTCGGTACTAAAGACCAATTTACCTTTGCCGCTGCGAAAATAAAATCCCATACATTGTATATGGGAGTTTCAGAAGTTTAGCTGCAAATATAAGTTTGTAATCACCCTGAAATCACAAATTCGTAATTTTTTTTGTGATAAAAGTGAAAAATTATAGATTTTTGATTTTTTCCTGTGTATTCACATAGTTATCTAGGTGTGTGCGAAATTTTAAGTCTCTAGGTCATCTAGAAGTGGGTTAGGTTTTTGATCTATATACCTATATGTCAGTGAATGATAAAAATGCCGATTTTTGATCGTCAATATTTTCATAACCGTTCAACCTATGTTTATGAAATTTTGTATACTAGGTCATCTCGGAGGTCTGAACACGTATACTAAATTTGGTGTGCCTATCTTTAATAGATTTACAGTTATGAGGGGGTAAAAAGTGGCTCTAAATGGTTCGTGTAAATATACACACGGCCCGGTCCGCCAGTTCTTTGCTTGAACTTGGCTGCCGCGTGTCTTGAACATCATACTTACCTACATTTCGATAATCATCATTCTTTAGGCTGTATGAATGAAACGGTCACTCCGCCCGGCGACAATATTTCCGTCCCGCTCGCACCTACGGGGAATAACGACGCGGGCTCTTCTAACGCGTTATCAAAGGAAGACAATCGCATTTCGATGTCGTCGCGTGCTGAGTCATGCAATCCACCTGTTTTTCGAACTAATTACGTTCTGTTATCAACAGCTTGCGTTGATCTACACGTAAATGGGATAAAACAAGCTACCGTGCGTTGTTTCATAGACGGCGGGAGTCAATCTAGCTTAGTGCCCGAATCGTTAGTACAGCGTTTAAATTTGCCGCGCAAGAATGTAGGTAATCTTCCACCTATTTACGGTATTAATGAAGACAAACCGGTACACCCGAAGGGGGTCATTTCATTTTCAATCATACCTAAAAACAAGTCGGGCCCGGGTGTAGAAATTGAGGCTCTGGTTTTACCTAAAATGTTTACGGCTAACATGCCTTCCAGCTGTGAGTTGCCTCGTAACGGGGTGGCCACATATTGAGAATTTAACTTTGGCGGATCCGAATTTTCATTCTCCCCAGCCGGTGGAAATGCTTCTTGGAGCTGACATATTTAATGAAATTTTATTACAAAATAATATTACCGGTCCGCCAGGCTCACCAATTGCGATGAATAGTATTTTCGGTTACCTAATTTGTGGTAAAATAAATTTCGCTACTAAAATTCCAGTATCTTTCCCTGTGCGCGTGTGTCACAGCTCCCTATCCGAGGACTTCGATATTAGGCGTTTTTGGGAAAGAGAATCAATTCCAGAACAGAAATCTCTTACTCCGGATGAAATTCTGTGTGAGAATATTGGAACCCGTTGACAGCCCAGCAGTGGCTTCACGTTCCTATTATTCCCCGCATCATTGCGTAATCAAAGAGTCCAGTGAGACGACACAAACTCGCGTTGTTTTCGATCACGCTTGCAAGACAACTAACGGTAACTCATTAAATGATAATTTACTGGTCGGACCTAAACTTCACTTAGACATTGTGGACGTTTTATTGAAGTTTCGCATTAATTTCATTGCTTTTACAGCGGACATTAAACAAATGTATCGCAACATTGCCAACATTCTCATTCAAGAAAAAGACAGAGATTTCCAACGCATTGTATGGCGTACCTCCCCTCAGGAGCCATTGCGCGATTATCGCCTCAAAACGGTTACTTTCGGAGTTAGCTCGTCTCCGTATTTAGCACTACGCACAATGAAACAGCTGGCCCAGGACGAAGCGACTCGTTTCCCTCGCGCAGCGCGAGTGTTACAGAGTGATGTTTTGGTTGACGATATAGTTTCGGGTGCAGATAGCGTGGCTAGTGCACTTACGTTACAGAGAGAGCTAGTGGACATCTGTCGAACGGCTGGCTTCGAGCTTCATAAGTAGCATAGTAATTCACCAGCTTTGCTGGCAGCAATGACGCCGACGGGTTCTCAGGGTGAGCGGCGCGATAACATACCGTTTGCCGAGATGGAAGACGACATGAAAACTAAAGTACTAGGTCTCCAGTGGAATCAAAAATCGGACGAATTTTCCTTTAGTGTCAAAAGTACTTCTGAAAAATGCACAAAGCGTTCTATTCTTTCAGAAATTGCAAAGATTTACGACCCTCTCGGTCTCTTATCACCGGTGACTCTTTACGCAAAACATATGATTCAACTTTTATGGATTGCTGGCGTGGATTGGGATGACATCCCACCACAAGATATCGTCAATTCTTGGCATAATTTCCTCACTGAACTTCCACTTTTAACACAAGTGACATTCCCACGTTACGTTTTTTCAAAAAAATCCTTTGTTCAGCTTCATGGCTTTTCGGACGCGTCGGAGAGAGGGAAAGCAGGATGCGTTTACTTACGTACACAAAACGAAGATCGTGAGGTGGAGACTTCTTTGCTACTTGCGAAGACCCGTGTGGCACCTCTGCCGTGTCAAAACAACATACTGTAAAGTCCAATACAGTGTTTTGTTTCTATTTGTTTCTATAAAGCCAATTCGCTATCTCTTCCCCTCCTACATGTTCCCCTAGAACATTGTTTTATGTTAAATACTATGGTTATCAAGATATTGGTATGGAAAAAACACTGTATGTCTAAAAACTTAAAGTTTATAATTGCGTAACACTGTACTCGCCGATGCAGTGTTTTGATTTGACAAAGCCACGCGCGAGCCGCAAAACTCATTTCACACTCTATGTCTATAAAGTCAAGGTCTATAATTGCGACTGTACTCGCCGTTACAGTGTTTTGATTTGACAAACTCGCGCACGTGCCGCGGAGGATATTACGCTCTCTCCTAAGTGTTTAGTTATATCAGGTGTAAAAAAATCAACTGCAAATATTTTAAGGGGTGAATCAGCCCATGAAACTGAACAAATTTCCCCAAGGAACATTGGTCGAAATATGAAAAAAATGGGCCTCCCATACAAAATGTACCAGCCGGCTGATTTAATTTGTATGGGCGGCCCATTTTTTTTCATTTTTCGACCTATGTTTCTTGGGGAAAGTTGTTCAGTTTCATGGGCTGATTCACCCCTTAAAATATTTGCAGTTGATTTATTTACATCCTGTATAGCTAGACCGTTGAGCTAGACAATCAGTTTGTTTGGGAAAGTTGTAGGCCTTGATAAGACCTTTATTTTATGTGACAGCTGTCAAACTAAAAACTCTTTTATCTCGGCAAATATTCATGCTATGCTAAACAATCAGTTTGTTTAGGAAAGTTGTAGTTGTAGGCCTTGATGAGACCTCTATTTTATGCTACAGCTGTCAAACTAAAAACTAGTTTATCATTCATGCTAGAAAATCAGTTTGTTTGGGAAAGTTGTAGGCCTTGATGAGACCTTTACTTTATGTGACAGCTGTCAAACTCGTTTATCTCGGCAATCATTCAAGATAGACTATCACTTTGTTCGGGAAAGTTGTAGACCTTGATAAGACCTTTATTTTATGTGACAGCTGTCAAGCTAAAACTCGTTTATCTCGGCAATCATTCAAGATAGTCTATCAATTTGTTCGGGAAAGTTGTAGACCTTGATAAGACCTTTATTTTGTGCGACAGCTGTCAAGCTAAAACTCGTTTATCTCGGCAATCATTCAAGCTAGACTATCAGATTGTTTGGGAAAGTTGTAGGCCTTGTTGAGACTTTTATTTTATGTGATAGCTGTTAAACTAAAAACTCGTTTATCTCGGCAATCATTCAAGCTAGACTATCAGTTTGTTCTAGAAAGTTGTAGGTCTTGATGAGACCTTTACTTTATGTGACAGCTGTCAAACTAATTTTTTTTATATGAACAATCAAAAAAAGATCTTAAATGTACAACTTGTGTACAGGTCAGAACATAGTTAGAACCAGTGTTTCATTACCACAAATACAACCGCAGTTGGGTCAAGTCAAGTCAATACACTGCAATGCACAGTACAGTGTTTTGTCCTGACAAATCGCAAAGATTTCTCTAGCTGTTGTTAAGACAAAACAGTTTTATTTAAGTATCTCTGTATGTCTTATGATTTTAGTATAATTTTTTTAATGGCTATAAAGATCTTGACACGTAAAATCTAAATAATTAAATTTTATTTCCAATATCTTCGAAAATCATATAGAAACCATACAAAAACTAAAAAAAATGTTTTTGTGTCCGTTCTCAAAACTTAAAATTTGAAGTTACAGTCTAATGTTTTGACACGGCAGCCCTACCAAACGTATTTCGATACCGCGTCTCGAACTTATGGCGGCACTTTTGCTCGCTAAACTCATTCAAAAGGTTTTACTCACTTACGGTGATTTTATTTCCCCTGACCAGATATTTGCATGGTCTGATTCAACCATCGTACTCGCGTGGTTGCGTTGTTCTCCACATGAGTGGAAAACTTTCGTTTCCAATCGAATTACGGAAATATTACAAACAGTTCCTAACGCTCAGTGGCGGCACGTCCCTTCAGCGGACAATCCCGCAGATGCGGCTTCGCGAGGCATCCTTTTTACAACATGACTTGTGGTTCCACGGGCCACAATATTTACGCGAGGATGAGAGTTCATGGCCTGTATTGCATGACAAGGTCCCTACTGAAGAAGAAAAGCGCACTATTGCGATTGTTTCCAATCCTTCTACTTCTACTCCCACTGGGCCAGTAGAAATTATTTCGCGTTTCTCTTCTCTCGGTAGACTTGTACGGGTCACGGCTCTAGTTTTTCGTTTTATCAAAAGATGCAAACATCGCAGGACTTCTTTCCCTGTGCACATTACCGTGCCAGAGTATAATTTCGCGTTGAAACGACTCATACGTGTAGTTCAACATTCGGTTTTTATCGATGACATTCAAAACATTACGAATGGAAAGGCTCCATCTAATCAATTAAAAAGATTATGTCCATGGGTTGATTCGGATGATTTTCTGCGTGTTGGTGGTAGAATCCACAAATCACTTTTACCTTTCGATTCAAAACACCAATATATTTCACCTAAAAACCACCCACTTACCATTGACGACGCTCATGTTTGCAACATGCATTCCGGAGCACAGAGCACACAATACCTGCTATTACAAAAATATTGGATCACTAGCTGCCCGTCAGCGGTTTCACCCGCTGCAACCTAATTATTCCGCAGGTTAAAAAGCATTATTCGCCAAGAGATGTCGCTGTTAGTTTTCGGCGGAAACGTTTAAAACGCGAATCGGCTCAGTCACGCCACCTATTTCAAAAATATTGGAAAATGCGTGATCCCGTGGGAATGAGACATTTTTCCGTGGTAAAAAGTATCCTATGTGTTATTCCAGATGCCCTTTTATATTTCTGCAAAGTTTCATGTCAATCTAATCAGCCGTTTTTGCGTGATGTCGTAACAAACACACACACAAACATCCGCCTTTATAATATTAGTAGGATTTCGGGTCGCGATATTATTAGGTCACGCATACATCGTTGCGTTCAGTGTTTTAGGGCTCGTCCTTCTCGCTTGCAACCAACCATGGCCCCACTGCCACAAGTGAGATTAAGACCGGAACCCATTTTCGAAAAGAGCTCCGTAGACTTTTGCGGTCCGTTTTACGTGCGCGCGAATAAAGTTCGTAATGCGAAGGTCGTTAAATGCTATATAGCCGTGTTTGTGTGTATGTGCGTCAAGGCAGTGCACCTTGAGATAGTTTCAGAACTCTCTACTGAAGGTTTCTTAGCCGCTTTACGCCGTTTTACGTCACGTCGAGGGATGTGCACAGATATTTATTCAGACAACGGCACGAACTTTGTGGGTTGCGATCGATACCTACAAGAATTATTTCATTTTTTACAATCAGACTCCGTACAAGCTACGCTCAACCAAGAAATACTCAAGACGGGTGTAACTTGGCATTTTCAGCCACCACATGCTAGTCATTTCGATGGACTTTTCGAAGCAGGTGTTAAAAGCTTTAAACACCATCTTCATCGCGTAATAGGTACACGCACCCTTACTTACGACGAGATGCATACTCTATCTTGCCAAATTGAGGCAATACTTAACTCTTGTCCGCTCTGTGTGTTGAGTTCCGATCCCCAGGATCCGCTTCCGTTGACCCCAGGTCATTTTCTAATAAGCAGGCCTATAACGGCTCTACCTGACATTTCTTTAGAAGGTGTAAAGCCCAGTCGTCTTGTTAGATGGCGTTTAATTCAGCAGTCCACTCAACATTTCTGGAGGCGATGGAGTTTGGAATATTTACATGAAATTCAGCAACAGAATAAATGGTTTAAAACCCACGGTTAACTGTGGATAGTGTTGTCATGATATGTGATGATAACTTACCTCCTCTACAATGGAGATTGGCGCGTGTACATGCTCTACATCCTGGTTCGGACGGGATTACTCGCGTTGTAACTTTACAAGTTGGTAACAACTTTATTAAGCGACCAGTCGTAAAGATTTGTCCTCTTCCTATTGCTTAGATATTTCAACTCTAACATTATATAGTAAGTTAGCTGTAAGTTTTGTTATTTACTTTCATGTAGAGTCATAGACTTAAACATTTTCTTTCATCTAGAGTTATGTAGAGTCAGTTTTTTCTTATCATAATTTGTTCTCTTTAAAAGATACTACGTACTTTTAAGGTAAGCGGCATGTTCCGTAGCGGAATTAATTTCTTTTACAACACATTTGAAATGGAAATCTTATCAATTTTTGAACGTTTTCTAATTCCTAAACGAAGACTGGTTCGGTCTTTATTGGCCTCGCATTCCCATTGGCCAAAACTACTGCGCATTGCTCGCGCACTTCACACCTATCGAATGGACTGAACCTATATTCGGTTTACACTCAACCGCACCGCCGCGCTCATTCCTTTTTTCGAAAAAACAACAGTTACAGTGAAAGTGAATCTACAACGATTACGGAGATATTTTATTAACTAGTGCCTGTGGATTTCACACGTAAAAGGATAACGAAGACTGGGTCCAGCTTGGCTGCGCAGACACCACCAACGACAAAGGTAAGGCTGAACCAGTTCTTTCGCGTGTACAACATTAATTATTTACGTTAAATTTCCTATAAATTATGTCCGAACTTTTTTACCGTACGATCAATACTTTAGGAGATACAGAGTATTAAAGGTAAAAAAATAAGAAACAATGTAGTTTTACAAATTTCAATTATAAAAATAAATTACATCTTTTTTTTCATGAGTATGCCGACTTATTACTCAAATTGTGTTTCATCTTCGTCATCTTTATCACTAACATCGATGGGGGATCCATTAGTACAAGCTCCTAGGCAGCCGTTACAGATAAAGACTTAATGCCCGCTTTTCAGCAACTGCGTGCAACCTGTGCAACCTGTTCAACCTGTGCCCAAAAAAGGCAGCCGTGCTGACTCTGCCAATTATAGACCTCTATACTCTGCAAGACTATGGAGCGTGTACTAAACAATCAGCTCCTGGCTTACCTCGAGAGCAATAATCTCCTTAACGACCGTCAATACGGCTTCGTCGACAGGGATCCTCCTCGTGCATGCCACCCACTCATGGAGCGAGGCTATCGAGAGGCACGGCGAAGTCCTCGCCGTATCTCTGGACGTCTCAAAGGCATTTGACAGGGTCAAGGTCTGGCACGCAAGTCTTATTAACAAGCTTCCCGCCTACGGGCTACCTGCTGGACTTTGCAACTGGATCGCAGATTTCTTGAGTGGACA
Source organism: Phthorimaea operculella (assembly GCA_024500475.1). NCBI lineage: Eukaryota > Metazoa > Arthropoda > Insecta > Lepidoptera > Gelechiidae > Phthorimaea > Phthorimaea operculella. The sequence continues at coordinate 371,368 of JANFCV010000076.1, read as the reverse complement.
GTCAATACGAGTGGTCCTAGAAGGACGCTCTTCAGATGAACAGGCTATTGATGCCGGCGTCCCTCAAGGGTCTGTACTTTCCGCAACCCTATTCCTGCTGCACATCAATGATATGCTCACGCCCGACACCTTTGGGTATGCAGATGACAGCACGGTTGTTGATAGAGTCCAGTGCAAAGGCAAGCAATGAATCTACTCAGTCTTGTTGAGAGGCCCTAGTGAGTCGCGTAAACTTGAATCTTGAAGCAATATCCGAATGGGGTGATGCAAATCTTGTCAAGTTTAATGCATCTAAAACACAGGCATGTCTATTCTCCACTAAACGGAGTCCCTTCGACCTGACTCCTACTTTCCGAGGTGTATCCGTACCGATTTCCGACCATCTTGAGCTTCTTGGCTTTTCATCTGACCTGAACTTTGGACAATATATTGAGTCTTTGGCCACGACTGCAGCAAAGAGGCTCGGAATTCTCTCAAAGGTCATGCGATACTTCACACCAGTACAGCTTTTACAACTATACCAAGCTCAAGTCCGTTTCTGCATGGAGTATTGCTGTCACCTATGGGACGCATCTGCCAAATACCAGCTGGCAGCCCTGGACTCGATTGAGAAGCGCGCCAAGAAACTCATCGCTGCTAGGGCACTTATTGACGCAAAGTTGCAGAGCCTCAAACACCGTCGCAAGGTAGCTTCCTTGTCGGTATTCTACAGGATACATTTCGGGGAGTGTGCACAGTCTCTCCGTGACCTGATACCTCTGTCACCATTCCATCTCCGGTGCACGAGACGCCGGTTGGGATTCCACCCTTATATCGTAGACATCCCGCAAATTCGCACAAAGCGCTTCGCTTCTACATTTTTAGCATGTAAGAATAGTTTTTTAGCATGTCACAATTTGGTTAATTTAGATCCCTATAAATGTAGCCAAAAGTATTTTTTTTAATATCTTGTTTGTATTTATTACAGACCTTGGTCAAGTTTATAAACAACCCCATTTTAGAATTTATGAAAGCCAATTTTAACTTAATTATCCACCAATCAATTGCCACAAAAGAAGCGGCGACTTTTTCAAAACTCATTAAAAAGTCGCCGCTTTCTAGTTAAGATGCTTCCTCAAATTAGTCGCCGAAGTAGTCTATTTTCTATCCATTTTCAGTTTTTTAAGACCCGGCATGGTATCAATTTGTCGTCGCATTAAATACATGCCTTTGTAAAACTATGTTGTTTCTTATTTTTTTACCTTTAATACTCTGTATCTCCTAAAGTATTGATCGTACAGTAAAAATGTTTAGATGGTATTTATAGAAAATTTAATGTAGATAATTAATGTAGAAGTCACTAAACAGATATTATGAATGATTTTCGAGTTACAAGTAAAAACCTTGAAAAAGAGACCTTTCCCCCCCTCCCCCACCGCCGGCTCGTGTCCTTCCCTCGGGGGCTTTTAGTATATTAATCTGGACATCTTTAGGAATAACTGTAGCAACTTTCAAAACTACACGAATTATTCGATCTGAATAAATTAATTTTCCCATACTAAATAAGCGCAAGCGAATGGCTGGCACATCTACTGTCTTGCCCCGCGGGCCCTTGTACACGTGAGGACCTTATCAAAGCAACGAACAACGCTGTACGTGTGGCTGAGTAGGTACTGGTCCAACTATCCAACTATATTATCTAAAACGCCAGAATCTATTCGCTAATAAGAAGAAGCGCAAGCGAAGCCATTTTTCGCTGTGGCGGCGGCGGTGCGGTGCGGCGGCGGCGGCGCGGTGGCGTGGGAGCGCAATAATTTTACTTTTATCTCAAGCTTTTTACCGCAAAAAGCTCCGGAGCAGGTTACTTGCGCGCGCGGGGCAGTCAGTACTCGCGCGCCGGCGGCCGGCACACCACGTCAGCGCATGCGCCAACCGCGTCCCGTTCAAAAATATTACCGCCGATTTCGCTCGCGAGTTAAGTGAAAACCACCCAACTGCAATATTTACCTACGTGTGTTCGTTTGTGTGTTTCTGGTGTTTTCAAGTGACAGTGTGTGTGCTCGACAAAGAGTTGAGAAAACATTGTGCCTTCATTTAAATGAGGGCTGGAGGGTGCAGCGGATGAAGAGATAAATCTTGGTGCGTTGACCGGGAGCGGTTCGACGCCCGATCGCATTTCGTATTTGCAATAAACGGTAGGTAACTATCCATTAATATAAGCAGTATACGGTAAGCCCTTTTAAGTCAAGCCAATAGGTAGGTATTATAAGTACCTAAACAAAAACCACCTCACTGCCGCCGCTGCAGTCTTGAAGGCAGGAAGCCGGTTTTGGCAGTGGTGCAGTGCACCTACTTTCACCGTGCCCTTGAACACAGATTTTTTTATATAAAAAACAAGATTTGCACCTACTTGGATCCTAAAACGTATCAACATGGATCCTATACTAAAAAAACGTATCGATGGATGTTCAATAAGTAGGTGGGACGTTCTCTGATTTCGTGAAAATCGCATATTTGGCTCATTTAAAAAATAACTACGCACTTATGATCGATGTTGATCAAGACATTCGTCTGCCACCACTCCAAACATTAATAAAATACATCGTCAAGTTTTTAAGTGATGGATGCATGCACAATTTCTGGCAGATGAAACGGACGTAGTACTATTATATATCATCATTGGCCTCATACGTCTGTGACAGACGATTTATTCAGTGTCTGAGGCAAGATTTTTCATGGCTGTATAAGCCGATACGGGAGCGGCATGACTTTCCGCACGCTCTACAAACGAAGGTGGAATTAGAGACTGGCACATGCATGTTTAGATGTCGTTTTTGCCTTTTGTTTGCGAGACCAGCGAACCAGGCATCATCGTGAGCTTTACGCCCATCAAACACACGCTTTCGCCATACATCCCTATTCTCAGCAAGCTTCTCCCAGCTTTGATGGTCGATGTCAAACGCAGCCATGTCCCGTTTGGCGCAATCTTTGAAAAGTAGCATCGGTCTTCCAACTCCTCTTTTGGCGTTAGCGTATATAGGGTTACATTTAATTAAGTACAAATCTCTTGAGGGTGTGATCTACTCACAAAACTGAACAACGTTTGTTTGAAACTTTTTTTCGAAATATGAAAAAAAAAATTGGACCACCCATACAAAAATACATACATTACATTTAATTAAGTACAAATCTCTTGAGGGTGTGATCTAGTCACAAAACTGAACAACGTTTGTTTGAATTTTTTTTTTAATTAAGTAAATGTAACCATATGTATTCTGTGCGGACGTTACGGTTGAGCCTACCAAAGCAGGTATTTAAATTTCGCGCGCAGACCCGATTAAATCTTAATTTTGTCTTACGCCATCTGTTGGTGAAATGTGTTTACTCGGCTATTAGGTCTAGTAGTTTTGCCTGTGCGCTGTATACAAATTGTTGGAAAAAGTCGTAAGTAAACTTTGCTAATTTCCCAACAATTGTATATAACAGCGCACAGGCAAAACTACTAGACCTAGAACTTCGAAATTTTGCACAAAGTTAAACCGGTATAAGTAGGTAAATTATGACAACGAAAGGATTTTTAAAAAATCATCCTCTAAGGTGGTAAGACAGAGAATAAAAGTTTGCATGAAACTTGATGGATTACTTAAAAATGAAGTGGCGCTGGGCGGAAAACATGTACCTAGTTAACTGAATGTCAGCCAGGACACCGCAGCATGGTCTGGTCACATAGTAACAGCTTTTTAATCCTCAACTTCACGACCAAATTCACACTTTTGAGCCTTTTGAGTTAGTGAGTTTCCAGCAAAAAGTGCCATTTTGAGTAGCGTTTTACTCGTAAAGTAAACTCCTAGTTTCTTTGAGGAAGTTGTACCTAAATATTGGCAAGACCTACATTTTATGTGACACCTGTCAAACTTGTTACTTATTTATTTTGGAAAAAATGCATGCTAAACTCCTAGTTTTTTTGAAGAAGTTGTAGGTATTGGCAAGACCTACATTATATGTGACAGCTGTCAAACTTGCAACTCATTTAACTCGAAAACTATGTCTGCTAGACTCCTTGTTTCTTTGAGGAAGTTGTAGTTTTTGTAAAAACATATTTTTTTTGTGACAGCTGTCAAACTGAAAATTTATTTATCTCGAAATCTATGCCTGCTAGACTCATAATTTTTAAGAGGAAGTTGTAGATCTTAGCTAGACCTACATTTTGTGACAGCTGTCAAACTAAAAAATCATTTGTCTTCGATAATGTGCATGCTAGACTCCCTAGTTTTTTAAAAAGTCTTTGGTCTTGGTAAGTTCTACAACTTCTTCAGAGAAACTAGGAGTCTATTATGCTATGCACAGTTCTCGAGATAATTAAATTTTTAGTTTGACAGCTGTCATTTTAATATAGGTCTTGCCAAGACCTACATGTCTAAGAGGCCCGTATTTATAAATCGCACTCAATACCGCACTAAATAGCGCCGCAATCTTCATTTTCCCATAACTTTTAGGCAAGCGACAGATATCTGGCCACAAAATATCTTCATTAGACGAGACAAAAGTTAATTTCTAACACACTATCCTCAAAATCCATTTTAATCCGTAGAATTTGCGCAAAAATCAACAAAAAACATGATCTCAAGTGAAGGTATGACAGCACTCAAAAAATCAGCTCTTGACCTCTATCTCAAGACCGCACCTAAGTGCTGAGATAGATTTATTAATATGGCGTCACTCACTTGAGATGACGTTCTTAAGTTAGATCTTAAGTTTAGTCTATTAATTAAGGCAGCAACTTAAGATCGATCTTAAGTGTGATCTCAAAGTTGAGTACGATTTATAAATACGGGCCCTAAGGAGTCTATCAGGCATATTTTCCGATATAATTGAGTTACAAGTAATTTTGAGCATGTCATGAAAGTGTCAAAGACTTAAAAAAATTACTCGTTTAATATTATGAAGAAATAAAATAACATTTTGGGAAAAAATATTCAACATTATGGGAAAACCTATAGTAAAAACAGTATGGAGAGTGGAGACTATTTAGGACTTAGAAAATTAGTTAAACATTTTGATAAAACCTGTAGTAGAAAACAGTATCAAGACCACTTGGGACTTAGAAAAAAAATTATTCAACATTTTGAGATTTCAACATTTTGCAAAGTAGAATTTTTTCAACATTTTAGGAATTCAACATTTTGAGAATTCAACATTTTAGGAATTTAACATTTAGGTCCTAAAGGATCCGGCTAGTATTCTTCTCAATAAAAGCAGTTGTCTGGTTATCCATCAAATTGCCTGAATTTTTAAAAGAAAAAACTAGTATCTTAACTCCAACAACCATGTCAGGGGCCTGCTAAGATTGTTTGAAATGGTGATACCTCTGCAAAGATACTCATTTATTAGTAGGTTGTTGACGAGGACGGAAAATAAGACTTTGATTGACGAGTAGAGTTTGAAGTCCGAGCCGCAGGCAAGGACTTTAATTATACGAGTCTAGCAAAGTCATTTTCCCAGAGGCTTACATAGTGCTTTTCTCAAAAAAATGCTAGGAAATTATTTTATTAATTATTAATAGCCTATTGTGTCCCACTGCTGAACAAAGGCCTCCCCTTCCTTCTTCCACTTATCTCTGTCTTGTGCAGCAGCACCCACCAGTCTTTGTGGTAGGCATTGAGATCATCACACCATCGTTTGCGGGGTCGACCTCGTCGACGATTCTCATCATGAGGTCTCCACTCTGTAACGATCCTATCCTAGCCCACCGTTCTGGGTGCATCCGGCTGACGTGTCCTGACAGTCCCATTTAAGTTTAGCTTATTTGTGCCCTACGTCAGCTATACCTGTTTTGGAACGCAGGGTGGTGTTTCTAATGCGGTCTATTCGCTTGACACCTAGAATGAAAGATTTTAATTTATTTTATAGTAATTTGATATAAAAACTTGTTTTACTTATTACTAAGTCAAGATGTGGATTTGGAGTTATTCTTTTTTTAATTTGTAAATTCTGAACGATTTCGATATCGCGCCAGAAAAGTTGTATTGGAATCCATTGCAGTCACAGACAAATGAAACCTTTTTCGCGCAGCGCTACTAGACACGCCGAAAAACTATGAAAATAATTCAAACCTCCGCACTGTGGCGATTGCAAGCCTATCTACTGAACCACCAACTGAACGACTTTTGTACATAAGTAACTTTTTAACTAAACGTTAAAATGGAGGCTCATAAAAACTGAACAACTTTTAAAATTAAAAAGCATTTATCGGTAAATTTAAATTCGAAAAATGATTTGAAGCAAAGATTTAATAATAAATAAGTCCTCATTATTTCAAGTGTCGTCCCGCCCGGGTGAAATTTGTTTTATTTTTATTTAACTAACTGTTGGCCAGTGTTGGCTCAGGAAATAAAAAAGCGGAATATTCGTTTAGTTTTTTTGAAATACTAGACATCACGTTTAGTACAGCATGTTTTATTGTATCATAAGTATTAGAGTAAGGGCGATTTACAAACAAAATGGTAAAATTACAAATAACACGTGGGAGTCAAAAAAGGACGTCAAGTTCGAGAAATATAAGCTGGTGGCAACACTGGGAATGGCAATTCGGTAAACCAAATTGGCAGGCTATATTGCTCAAAGCATTTATATATATAAGTCTATGGCTCAAAGGGCGTCTCTATCGAGGACCGCGAATGACGTTTTGGTTCTCTGTGATTGCAGTTGTGTAAAAAAGAAATCGTTCAGAAATTACAAAATCACAGACAATGTCAAACTTTCTGGATTGTTTTTTTAAAGAAATTGTCATATTTCCTAGCATGTTTGAGAAAACGTATTTTGTTTAATAAATACCTTTAAACGAGCTAAAATCCTATATGTTTTAGGTATCAGGAAACATCTGATTCTGATAGTAATAAATAACCGATTTTGTACGTTTTGAAACTATCGAATAAAAAATAAATACCGAGCATGGTCGGTCCACCAGCTTGTCATACTTACTTGACAACTGCTCGGTACTTGTTTGCATGGGTACTTGGGTAGTGAATAAAATGGGATATTATAAATTGCATATCAAATAAATAATCGCCTATCAATACGAATTCATCATTTATATTTTTTTTTACATCATATATCTTACTTCACTACAAATAAACTAAATGTTTAACAAAACATAAACTGCAGATAATTCGAAATTTTAAATCAATATGACATAACTTTTTTCCTTATAATGCAATAGAGATAAATTTCTTTTTGTACAAAAATACTACATACATAGCATTAATACTGACTGCACAGCAAATTTTCCATATTTCATAGCAAAATAACTATCCCAGTCGCATATTAACCCGTAAACATACGTAAGTAAACATAAGTTTATAGGTCCTTTAGGTATAGCCTAACCGAACCTGGCGCGGAAAGCGCCAGGTTAGGTTAGGTTAGGTTAGAACTTTGACCACAACGCACGAGCCGAGCGAGCGGAGCGAGCGTGCCGCGGCAGCGGCCGGCGATGTGCTAGAAACGAGACGCTATGCGCGCGCGTCATCAATTTAAAATATGATTATCGATGTGTATGATTAACGATGATGGTTTATCTCTAATAAAAACTGCTGTAAATAATATAAAAATAGAAGCTATATTTAAAAGAAAAAGAGTTAACAGGTATAATGTGCATTAAGATTATTAGCTGTGCATTGATGAAAAAGCTTTTGCTTTAGGAAAAATCGCTGTACGCTGCGAAAATAAATTGTAGTGTGTTTAGTGATATAGTGATATTTTGAGTTGAATATTATGCTGTGCAATCAGTAATTTTGATGGGAATTTGGCATCTTATTGCATAGAAAAAGGATATTTTTTGATTTGCGTTTTAATACTACCCGAATAAAATGCGAAACTCCCTATTTTTTTTTAATAACTGTCTAAAATAATAGTACTTACATTACGTCACAGGCCGAGTTAATCCTAGTCGAGTAGCATTGGAATTCTAAAGTAAACGATACCAGAAATTGTTATTTCAGTTGAGGTTTGTACAGTGTTTTTCGCCAAATTGCAAGGAAACATAACATTTAAATCGTGACAAAATTGACACTTCGTAACTTCTAAGAAGTACGCAAAGCGCATGCGCTGATTTTACTTACGTTCTTATTAAAGGGCGCGTATGCATCACGTGCACGTCACTACGGCGTAGTTACGGCGTAATCACGGCCGTAGACCCCTTCACACTGGGTTACGCGCGTAACCCTACGGATGCGTACTGCGAACGCAACGCAAGGGGTCTGTTGCGTTGCGTAGACTGCGTAGTTGCCCACAGCTCTGGTTTTTTTACGTTTTTACGTTCTGATATTCACGATTCTCTGAATTTGACAGTAACTTTGTCAAAGTCACTGTCAAATTCACTGTCAAAGCCTCTGTCAAAGGCACTGTCAAGGTAACTGTCAAAGTCACTGTCAAATTTACTGTCAACCCCTGTCAAAATCACTGTCAAAATCATTGTCAAAGTCACTGTCAAGGTATCTGTCAAAGTCACTGTCAATGTCACGAAGTCACTGTTAAAGTTACTGTCAAAGTCAGTGTCAATGTCACTGTCAAAGTCACTGTCAAAATCACTGTCAAGGTAACTATCAAAGTCACTGTCAATGTCACAAAGTCACTGTTAAAGTTACTGTCAAAGTCACTGTCAAGGTAACTGTCAAAGTCACTGTCAATAACACAAAGTCACTGTCAAATTAGCCACTGTCAAATTCACTGTCAATGTCACAAAGTCACTGTTAAAGTTACTGTAAAAGTCACCGTCAAGGTCACTGTTAAAAATTACTGTCAAAGTCACTGTCAAGGTAACTGTCAAAGTCACTGTCGAAGTCACTGTCAAGGTAACTGTCAAATTCACTGTCAATGACATAAAGTCACTGTCAAGGTCACAAAGTCACTGTCAAAATCACTGTCAAATTTTCTGTCAAGGTAACTGTCAAAGTCACCGTCAAAATCACTGTCAAATTCACTGTCAAAGTCACTGTCAAATCGTCCGTATTGAGAAAGGTCTGGCAACGCTGTTACGCGCAGGACTGAGCTGTGCGTGTTGGACTTGTTCGGTGTGAAGTTCAATAGGGAATCTCATAGGATACAACGTCATCACCGCGTGCAGCTCTGCGTAGAGTACGCAACCCGTTTGTCTCCTGGTGTGAGCTGTGCGTAGCCCTACGCATTACGCGTACGTGCACGTCTACGCAACGCAAGCAGTGTGAAGCCTCTCATACAATCCCATACGATACAACGTCATCTCTACGCGCGTGGTTACGTGCACGTGATACATACGCGCCCGGTGTGTAGCGCCCTTTAACGTTCAAACAAATTGTGTTCCATAAAACACCTAATCACGAAAGTATGAAGTTAAAAGAACCTTTTTTTTTTTACTAGTCCGGGAATTTCTATTTCAGTCCTCTGAACCTTGGCAACGTAAATCAGCCCATTGACGTATTCTTTTTTAGTGTTCCGTACCTCAAGAGGTTAAAACGGAACTCTTAATAGGATCACTTTGTTGTCCATCCGTCCGTCTGTCTGTCTGTCATTCTGTCAAGATCATTTTTCTCAGGAACACGTAAAGATAACGAGTTGAAATTGAAGCCGTATAAACCATGGAAACTGCCGGTGTTGGAGCTGGCAACCTTGGCGGGTTCTCATCGCGAAATGTGAGCATACTTTCAATCGGTAGACTTATGATGAGGTACGTCTTTGTCAATGGGAGCCCAGACTAATATAGTGACGTCATAATTAAGGTATATTGTTACAAAGTATCGTTTTAGAAGAAGCTCTTTTGACTAGTGTGCAAGTAGCGAACCAATTACGCATGAATCCAGCCATTTTTTCTCGAGTTTTTACCCAGGATGGAACGGAGACAGTAAATGTGTATGCGGTGAGAGAATGTTTTTGTTTACATTTAGTTTATGCAAACCAATACAGGTCTTATTTTGATAAAGATAATTTGAGCCTTAGAGATTGATAGATGATGATTTAACAAGGGTATTTTCTTAGCTATGTGTTATGCGAATAACTTACACGGCAATAAACTGTCGTGAGTTTTTCGAAATTTAATTTTCATTTTCACTTGTTAAGTAATGGTGCTTCTAAATTTTTCAACTCAGTTCCGTTGTCTGAGGCAAGTGTTTTAGCTTCTTTTCCACTAGGATTCCGTCCAATATTCTCTGCTTCTTGGACCGTATCAGGCAGCTCACAGTTGGCTGTTTCGGGCATAAGCAAAGTCAAAGCTCCGGAGAGAAGGGACGTGAGCCCGAAGAGGAGGGCTGGCAGGCCGGACCAGTAGGAAATCTGAAATAGAAATTGTTGCATAAATAAAAAAGGGGAATAGTTGAAAATTCATTCGTGGGATACATTCCCACTGCTGAACTACCGGTGCCTTTTTTCCGGCAGACACTGCGCTTCGAGACGAGCAACAAGTGGTTGAAATATTCGTTGGGGTCAGTAGGCAGGCAGTAGCAGTGGGACGCCATGCAACTGACGAGTGCGGCCGACGCAATTAGTTGTAGTATGACAGCCGGTGTGGCGCAGTGGTTAGTATGACTGCCTGCCACGCAGAAGGTTCCGGGTTCAATTCCCGGTGGGGTCACTCACAAAGTTGATATTTATCACTTTGTGAATTTGTTCCCAGTCTGGTAAGGACATTTCAGGCTGAACCACCTGATTGTCCGAAAAGTAAGATGGTTCCGTGCTTCGGATGGGCACGTTAAGCCGTCGGTCCCGCTTGCTGTCTATGTTGGCGGTCGTTACTCAATCACGTCAGAGGCCTGCAACTTGCAGTAGGCGGTTGAAAACCTCTGACACCAGGGTTCATCGGGTCGTTGAACGACTCGGTGTCCCACACGAAAAGAGAAGAGTATGAAAGAGTATGGCGTACGGTCGCACGACTCTGTCGCTTCCCGCGAAAGCGGCGCCAAACCTACACTATTGTACTATAACTATATAGCCTAGTCGCAAGGATCGCAGCCGCTTGAGATAGACAGGCAGACAGGTAGAAAAACGCAAAAATCTACTCCATTTTATACTATGTATTGTTTAGCGCCGTGTGGTGCCGGCATAGAATAACAGCACCCCATTTCTACCCAAAGGTATCGTAAAAGGCGAATCCAGGGTATGGGCAGCAGCGTTCCCTGTGAATGTCTACAACACCTTGCACTGCGCTCGCCAGTCCGCCTGCCAAGCGTGGTGAGTATGGCAAAACCCCCCAATTGGGGGAGACCCATGTCCATCAGTGGACTGTTGTGGTTGAAATAGAAATAGATTTATTGGGATTGTAAAGCACTCACAGTGCTATATTATTCTCACAAGTGAAAATAAGAAATAGAAAAAATTTCATAAATCGACCGGGAATCGAACCCGGGCCGCATGGGTAAACGCCATTGGGATTGTAAAGCACTCACAGTGCTATATTATTTTCACAAGTGAATATAAGCAATAGAAAAAATGTCATACATCGACCGGGAATCGCACCCGGGCCGCATGGATAAACGCCAATTAAAATTACAATTTACAATCCCAATATAGTTTGAATTTCACTCATAATGTGGACTAACCATGTAGTAAGTTCTAAATACTTTCTACAGATGTCGCTGGATCGTCGCTTGGAGACGAGCATCAAGAGATAGAAAATTTGCCATTCATCAACCGGTGGATCGATAGCTCAGTGGCAGAGCGGGGGGGCGTTTTCCCATGCGGCCCGGGTTCGATTCCCGGTCGATGTATGACATTTTTTTCTATTTCTTATTTTCACTTGTAGAAATAGATTGTTTATTACCAGTAACGGCGTCTGTGGAGCCAGCAGCGACCCAACTCGGCCGATAGCGGAGCATACTGCGTGCATTGAGTTCCTAGTATAAGTCGGGAACAGTTCAGAAGTGTACATGTACACGATGTTGTAAGAAAATGTTGCCAGTGTCTCGAATGCCATAAACAGTGCCAAGCCTAGCCAGGCGTAACCTGCGGAAAAAACGACAAAAATTGAGATGAAAAAGATGAGTTATCAAAGAAAGAAGTGTAAACATACTTAGATAACTGATTGCCTCGCTGCTCTGAGGCAATCATTTATCTCACCCTACTACATTGAGGTGTAAATCTAAAGCCAATATTTTAAGGGTTAAACCAGTCCTTTTAACTGAACAACTTTTCCCAAGGAACATAAGGTAGAAATATGAAAAAGCCAAGAGCGTGTCAGACACGCCCACGAATAGAGTTTCGTAGTCAACGTCTACATATCAGGCTTCTCAGCGTTACAAAGTTTATTTACAGCTGTATGGTTACCAACCGCAAATAGAAAAACTTTTATTATTTTACAATCTTAAGTAGTACAATATCCGTTATAGTTTTCATAATAACTTCATATTCTTAACTATATTCCCTATTTTTTTCAAATTTTTACCGTTTATACTTTAGAAGTTACAGCTGGAACAAATTATGGGTCAAAAACGCCCCTTTTAAAAGCAAAGTCAATCAAATGCATCTCGAGACAGAAACATTTGAATGACTTTGTTTTAAGGAAACCTCCCCTTAGTTTTAAAAGACCTATTCAACGATACCCTAGTCAATATAACAGGAAAAAAAAATTTTGGTCCCCTTTCACTTATATGGAAATTATTTCAAAAAACATTTGATATAATTTTTCGTGATTTTTGATATAACGTTTCTATATTTGGGTCAACACGATCAATTTTCACACAGACAGATAGACAGACAGACAGACAGACAGACAGACAGACAGACAGACAGACAGACGGACGGACGGACGGACGGATAGACAGACTTGACGAAATGACAAGGGTTTCTAGTATTTTTCATATATTTTCGACCTAAGTATATTCCTTGGAAAAACTTGTCCAGTTTCATGGACTGTATCACCACTTGAAATATTTGCAATATATTTTTACAAACGTTTAACAAGTACAACAAACAAGTACAAGTGGTTTAAATAAAAAGTAAATAAACATGGAGTTTCACCAAGCGCCGACAATCACAAGTATTCACTATTTGTAGGTTATTCTGGTTGGAAAACCTACATTTACTGCATAAACAGCTGTATCTTTTTGAAACTTGAAATTAGGTGCTTGATTTACTACTAGCTTTCCTATACTTGAGTATACGGTCTTAATTTCAGCAAGATCTTTACGCGTTTCCGAGATAAAGAGTCTTGACAGAATGACAGACAGACGGACGGACGGACAACAATGTGATCCTATAAGGGTACCGTTTTTTACCTTTTGAGGTATGGAACCCTATAAAACAAACACACAATGTTCACGTACCTTTTGGTACGAAGGGTTGGCTCACACAGAATATCCCACCAACAATAAACGAAGTAAACAATGGAATTTTCCTCTTGTACTTCGACAACGCCATCCAGTAGAACACGTTTGACGGTATATCACACAGCATCAGCAAAGCGAAGTTGATGTACTTGTTACCGTCTACGAACACGACACCAATCATCATTCCGTAATTGATCAGCGTTATGGTGAACCACCACACCATACACACTAGAAACCTCTGCATCATTATCTTCGACTTGAACGTCTTCATGAGTAACTTCCTGTCATTGATAACATTCGTTTCGTCCTCGCCTGTGTAGTCCAATTTGTTCAATGTGGTTTTGTCGATTTCTACTCCATTTCTGTCAGCAATTTTCTGGATTAACGTTATGGCTCTCTCCTTTTTTCCTTTGCTGAAGAGCCATCGAATACTCTCGTCAAGAAAGAAGGAATAAGTGAGTATGAGCAATGTAGGAGCGTAGATGACTCGAAGGAAATTTCGCCAGTAAGGAACTGCCCAGGCGATGAAAGGCATTATTATAAGTCCGCAAGTGTAGCAATTCAAAAGAATCATTTGGAACAGGACTGCTTTCTTCTTTTCTACAATTTCTATACCTGAAAGACATAATCTTGATTAATTGAATAGCGGACGGCTTAACTCTACTTTGTCCTTTCAAATAGGAGTGTGCTCGCCTCATTGCCTGCCTCATCTTGAACTTTATCAAAAATACAGTGTTTGTCTTACTTAACATGAATATTGGCGATAACGCGTCTCCTATGGCTGCTTCGAGACCTTCCAATATGACGTAGATCCAAAAAGATGTAGAAAAACTCTTCGTTATTCCAAGGACAGCTCCCATAGTACCAGAAAATACAGCTGCAGTTTTACGCCCCCATCTGGAAATTTTCGACGTACTTCATTAAATTTTTCATACAAAAATTCTCCACTGCTAGAAGTAGTTTCTCCTATTGCACACTAGAGCTTACAAAGAATAAGATACAAGAGCTTTCGACATGGTTGGCATAGTGACTTTGAAACAAAAAAACGTTATTTTTTTCATGGCCAGAGTTGAAATATATTAACGCAAGCAAACAACGCAATCGACTAAGCATTAAAATACAAACCAAAAGTGTGTTTTGATAAAAAGTCGTTAAATAACGAATGGTAGGTATATAATATAAAATAATATTATTTTATACTCTTTGAAAGTACCAATTCCTTAGGCAAGAAACACATGTAGCATCCGCTTCTGTTCTGCGTTACGCATGTTTATATACAGGGTGTTAGGGACGGTGTACCGAAAACTTTGCAGGCTAGATCAGATCATCAAACTGAACAACTTTTACTAGGAGCCAATCGTGGAAAACAAAAAAAAATTCTGACCTCCCATACAAAATTCACGATCAGCTGACTGACTTTGTATGGGAGTTCGGAATTTGTTTTTCGTTTCCCACCATTGGCTCCATAGTAAAAGTTGTTCAGTTCATGGTCTGAGCACGCCTGCAAAGTTTTCGTTACACCGTCCCTAACACCCCGTATATAAGTCTTTGATGTCGACCTTATTCTCATACACATACGGCTTATGTCAAACGGTTTTACAGACGCATCCGTAAACGCAGCGATGTGCGATACAAAGCGCTAGGGGATGCGTCTGTAACTATTTCACTTTCATACGTGACGATACAAAAACAAAACACGATCCGGGAATGCGTCCCCTGACCCATCGATTTGACGCGTCTGACGTGTGTAGCTTTCTTTCTTCTGTTTCATACGTTTCAAGCGTCCCAATGTCGCACGTCTCACGTCTCCAACGATCGTTTTGTCTTACAGACGTCATGTTCCGTCGCGCGTCTCATCTGTGAAGCTTGCCCCTTATTAGCCGGAGCTACATCGCCAAAACATCATCATTGGCCTCATACGTCTGTGTCAGACGATTTATTCAGTGTCTGAGGCAATATTTTTCATGGCTGTACGTATAAGCCGATATGGGAGCGGCATGGCTTTTTGCACGCTCTCCACAGACTCTGCATTGCCTGGGACGCAATTATGGAAAACGCAGGGCTGCCTAGGACCTACCTATCTGATATTTGCCCCTGGACGAGCAAACCCAGCATGTTGCCAATACTATGTGCTGTGCCCACCATAGCCGGCTTCCAGTCTTCACAGGCCAAACCAAACTAGAAACAAGCATTATTATATTTTAAAAAAACAATATCAAAAAATGACGCGCATATTAAGTAAAGCCAGTGTCATTGGCGCCTGTTAATACGAATCTAACGACAAATATTAGGTATATGGGTGTGTTCTACTCGTAAATCTGAACAACTTTTATTAGAAACTTTTCTTCGAAATATGAAAACAGATCATTTATAATACATACTAAGTGACGAACTTTTGCAACATGTTTACGTATGAAAAATACAAATTTATTTTTTAATATTTCAAAGAAAAGATGTTCAGTTTTGTGAGTAGAAGACGTTCTTAAAATATTTGTAATTCCTTAATTAAAAGTAACCTTATATGTCAAACGTTTAGGCTACTACGACTATTTATTTCATGCTGATGGATGATAAAGGTAGAGATAAGGTAGCATATGTTTACGACATTATTAGGTGAGTACTAAATGGTGGTCCGGCCAGGGAGTATCACACCTGTAGATCAATGATTATTATATGTAACTAGTAGAGTAACTCGTGAAAACATAACATAATAAAGCCCGCGCGCGAACTAATGGCATTCGAAAGCGAAGACAATGAACAACAAAGATAAGAGATGCGACATATCGTAGAAAAGCCAGAGTTGACGAAACGAAATTATATAAGGATTTGGTGTTAACTACAAGACAAACATCAAACAATGATTGCATAGATCTGAATATTAAAAACTTAAAAATAGAAGATTTCTTCGAGTGCACCACATCGAGGCAGTGTCCCCAGGATGCTTGCATCGTTGCCGCGTTACGTTGCACTGCCATGGCAACAATGGCAAGCCGGAAAGTCAGCAATACAACAACTACAGAAATTCAACAATCTTCTTCTTCCTCGAGTGGGACACCAAGTCGTCCAACGACCCGATGAACCCTGGTATCAGAATTTTTCAACCGCCAACTGCAGCAGAAGGTCTCTGACATGGTTGTGTAAAGACCGCCGTCTGAATGATCATAGACAGCAACCTAGACCGACGGTTTAACCCATCCGAAGCACGGAACCATCTTGCTTTTCGGACAATCAGGTAGTTCAGCCTGCAATGTCCTAGGAACAAATTCACAAAGTGATAAACATCAACTTTGTGAGTGACCTTACCGGGAATTGAACCCGGAGCCTTCTGCGTTGCAGTCAGCGGTACGAACCACTGCACCGCCACATCGGCAGCTGTCAAATTTATCAATGATTTCCTTACTCACCTCGGCTACAAAACTGTTTGGTATTTCGTAGACCCATTCACTGCAATCTTGCACAGTGGTATTGTCAAATTTACAGTTGCCTATGTGCCTATAGCTTCTACATAGTTTTATATTGTCTTCTGATATGTCAGGAGATGAATTTTCCAACCAGGAGGTCGTAAATTTGGCACTGTCTTCGCAAGTGGGAATTTTGCACCTAAAACAAGTATCTTTGATTTATTATAGTATAGGATGTTTACTAGTGACCAACAATAAAAACTCAGAACCAGCTGGTGATAGATAAGGAACAACATGGAACAACTTTCATTCAGGAACATACGTCGAAATAGGTATGAAAAAAATATTCGGCCCTTATAGTAAGTAACCCTAATGGGATATTATAAATTGCATATCAAATAAATAATCGCCTATCAATACGAATTCATCATTTATATTTTTTTTTACATCATATATCTTACTTCACTACAAATAAACTAAATGTTTAACAAAACATAAACTGCAGATAATTCGAAATTTTAAATCAATATGACATAACTTTTTTCCTCATAATGCAATAGAGATAAATTTCTTTTTGTACAAAAATACTACATACATAGCATTAATACTGACTGCACAGCAAATTTTCCATATTTCATAGCAAAATAACTATCCCAGTCGCATATTAACCCGTAAACATACGTAAGTAAACATAAGTTTACAGGTCCGTTAGGTATAGCCTAACCGAACCTGGCGCGGAAAGCGCCAGGTTAGGTTAGGTTAGGTTAGAACTTTGACCACAACGCACGAGCCGAGCGAGCGGAGCGAGCGTGCCGCGGCAGCGGCCGGCGATGTGCTAGAAACGAGACGCTATGCGCGCGCGTCATCAATTTAAAATATGATTATCGATGTGTATGATTAACGATGATGGTTTATCTCTAATAAAAACTGCTGTAAATAATATAAAAATAGAAGCTATATTTAAAAGAAAAAGAGTTAACAGGTATAATGTGCATTAAGATTATTAGCTGTGCATTGATGAAAAAGCTTTTGCTTTAGGAAAAATCGCTGTACGCTGCGAAAATAAATTGTAGTGTGTTTAGTGATATAGTGATATTTTGAGTTGAATATTATGCTGTGCAATCAGTAATTTTGATGGGAATTTGGAATCTTATTGCATAGAAAAAGGATATTTTTTGATTTGCGTTTTAATACTACCCAACTCTAATCAGCTGAGCGGCAATTTTGTATGAGAGGTCCATTTTTCTTGTACCGACCAGGACCTACGTTCTTTGGGAAAGTTGTTCCCTATCACCAGATAGTTCTGAGTTTTCGGTATCGGACACACGTATAATTCCACCCAGTATTTTTTGCCACCATGTCTCCTAAAATTGCCGCAATCGTCAACTCTCAAATCCCTTAATTGCTAACGACATCCACAGGAAAGGTATGGGGTGATGCTATTCTAAGCCGGCATCACACGGCAATCTTCTTTCCACTCACCGATAGTTGACATCCTCCACTGCAAACACATAGTTCACATTGTACATAGAATTGGTTGCGTACACTAGGGACAACATGCACATTGTGAACAGCTGATGTTTCCCAAATGCACCTAAGTGCTCCAGAACCTGATCCAGATGTATAGGCTCCTCAATCTGATTCTCCTTTAGTCTTTTACTTTCCTCCTTCATCGTTATAGTCGTTGCCTATTTTCTCCTTTGGATTTTTTATTTGCTTTTGAGCCTCCAGCTTAGTAAGCAGTGGTGATAGAAGGCATTCTTGCAGGACACAGCTGTTTTTACACCAAATCCTATTAACAAATTTTGATACTGAAACTCGCTATCACTTGTGTAAACTAAACATACTATTAATAACAACTAAACTATTCAAATTTTTCATTAATTGTTTCAACGTGTACATTATGAAGAAGTCATTGCCTAACTACTTTTTCATTGTAATTTTAATTGGGTGCTTATTATTTTTGCGTATACAGGATGAACCAAGGAGTGACACCCAAAGACAATTTTCAAAACCATTAAATTTAAAAAATGTTGGGCATACCTCTCAGGTATCCGAATCGCCCCAATGTATTTCCTGATTTTTTTTTAGTTTCCGAAATATTCAAATTTCAGAGTTGTATGGAAAAGTTCAAAGATGCTATCATATGTTTTTGCACTAAATAAAAGCATAGATTATGCTACAAAACTCACCAAACCTCATTACAGGAAGAAAAAGGAAACCAGTTTAATTTTTCCAATACAACTTTTTGATTTCCCGTACAAAGTCAGTCAGCTGATCGTGAATTTTGTATGAGAGGTCGGAACTTATTTTTTGTTTACCACCATAATATGTTCCATGGGGAAAGTTGTTCAGTTTCATGGTCCGAGCACAAATTAGGAAAACGGCGCGCGCACGCCTGCTAAGTTTTCGTTACACCGTTCCTTACACCCTGTATTTTGTCTTTAGATTTCACTCCTTGGACCACCCTGTATAACATTGAAAATTACTGTCCAATCTTGAGAAAACGGATTTTTTGCTCTTTGAATAAAATAGCTCGAAGTTCGCGGGCACCAGCTATAACTAATAAGTCTAGTAGGTACTGTCACCTACAACTCCACCTATCCACTTAAGGAACCAACATAAATCGGATTTATACACATAATGAGAAAAATAAGTAGTAAACTAATCCCTTAACAGGGCTGGATAGGTGGATTTTCTGGCGATAGTATAGACCTGCACATAAAAAAAATTCTTTGTCACACAATATTCTAAATGCACGACTGTCTTGTCTGATAACAGATAGATAACTATTTACTGTTTAAAACTAAATTAAATACTCAAGTTACTCGCATTTGCTTAAGGATATCATGAATGATGATTTAAAATGTTTGTGTCGTGTTTTCTGTAATTATTATCATTCTGCATTGACTGTTTCAAAATCTCTTTGACCTTTCCAGATTTTATCTCTAGGTTGCTTACGTCATTTTTACATACATAGGTACATAATTGCGGGGTAGGTAGAGCGTAAACGGCTGTACAAAGCGGCCACTTACACTACACCACATTTGACAGTAGTTTGAGAGGGTTCTCTATCCATTTGCATAAAAAGAATTGACATAATATATTTTGGCACACTATAATTTAAACTAATGATACTTACGCATAATTCATGTACGCATAACAGTTTAAGCATAATTTCTTTACGCACAAAAAATATTGCCATAATAGTACATAGGCCTAAAATGCAGAACCATAAATTGTCATATCCATAGGTAATCAAAATAGGCATAAAAATCATAATACATCTTAAAAAATACTAAACTGACTTTAATTTTAAAAAATTATAAAGCCAAAATTGTTTTTTTTCTATTTTAACTACAATGTATATTTTTTTTGTATGGGATGTACCAAAAACCGTCTCAGAAATGAATACTCCGACCTTGATTTACCCGAAAATGATACCAAAATTGGCCTCTCACATAAACTTTAGGAGTCAGAAGTCCTCAAGTTCAGCTCAGAAAAAATAAACTTTGCCCCCCTCCCCCCATCCTCACAGGCACGAATGAAGTGTAGTGTCTATGGATTTCCTTGGAAGACTACTTAACTAACAAACGCCAACACCAAGTTTTATAGAATATTCTGTCACAAAGTACTTATGGCTAATTCAGAGCTAGAGGTCAACTTCAAAAAAATGATGAATTTCACAGAAGCATAACTTGTAAACTATAAGTCCTATTAACGTACTTTAAAGACAATTGTGGTGCAGAATTTAATGAACAATATTTTACTTTTCGGAAGTTTTTATGTAACTTTAACCGTTTTCGAATTAAAGCAAAATAACTGAAATTAGGGACACAAAAGGGGGGGGGGGAGAGGGGGAAACATTCATTTGACAGCCTGTCCCCCCCGAAATTATTAATTATACGTGTCAAAGCTACGTGCATGCCAAGTTTCACGCCATCTTCCGGATGGGACCGTACCTTCATACAAGCTCTAGGCTAAGAAGCCGTACTATATTTTTTTTTCTATTAAATAAATGATATGAATACTTTAGAGGTATAATCATATGCCATAAAAATATTAAGGCGAGAAACACACGCAACGTCCGTTTGTCCTTTATTTTTGTGCTGCGTAACGCATGCGTTGGGACAATATGAATTTCGACCTTATTCTCATAAAAATATGGTTTATGTGAAATTGTTTGACATATTATTATGCATCCTTCCGTATAGTGGCGGTTAATCCACCACAAAAGCATTCCCAAGGAGGGTTGACGTTTGGTAGGAGGCCGGTCGTAAAATTAAGCCAAATCCTTTGCAACATGATTTTGTGTTCAACGAAACATGTTGCGCCGACCCCAAGTTATTGGGATAAGGGCAGGAAGATGATGATTATTATTATGCTTCCTTCAAGGCAGCGTTGTGTTGTGCGCTATTTTTGCACTATCGGATACGTCTGTCAAACCGTTTATATGGTGGAAAATCGTATTTTTCAAACGCAACGGATAGCGCTGCGCAAAAATAACGCACCAACGAACGTTAGGTATGTGTGTATAGCGCCTTACGGTCAACTTTTTGTGCGCCTCTTTATATGGGCTTTATAATTTTTTGCCTTTTCTTGGTCACTATTGACCTAACCCGACGGCCATTCGTTGCATGCAGGAAATGTCATAGTAATGGTTGGTTACATGAGTGTGTTTTTCTCACAAAACTGAACAACTTTTGACAGAAACTTACGTTTCTTCAAAATATTATGAAAAAAAAAATTGGACATCCCATACTAAGTGACACACTTTTTCAACATTTTTGTATGGAGGGTCCAAATTTTCTTTTTCATATTTCGAAGAAAAGTTTCAAACAACATATTTTGTTCAGTTTCGTGAGTAGACCACACCGTCAAGAGAGTATGTCTGTACGTCTAATTTGAAATTAATAATCTAATTATAAATTAATAAATCATTAGACAGCTACAACATGCCTGAGTAACATAGGCTACTTTTTACTACGGGAAAATTCCACATTCTCACGGGTAAACGGTTAGCAGCAGGAAAAGCGGGAAATATTGCGGATATTACCCAAATCACCCAATCCGATTTACCGATCTTAGCAAAATTTATCACTGACTTGTAGCATGGACTACTTTTTATCAGCCCTCGAGGATCTGATGTAGACCACCAGCATCCCATCTAAACTATAAGAGATACGGTCATGGCTTCATAGAAAAAGTTGTTCACCATGACGGGCCGCTTCTGTTGGCACATGGTCATCGAGGATCTGAAGTAGGTACCTGATGTAGACCACTAGCATCCCATCTAAACTATACGAGATACGGTAATGGCTTCGGAAAGTAAAAGTTATTCAGCGTCGCGGGCCGCTTCTGCTGGCACATAGTCATGATGAGTCACTTCTCTTGGAACGGAGTATTAGACTTTTTACTACGGGCAAAGATCCAATTTCTACGGGAAAACAGGTAAGTAGCAGCGGGTGAAACCGCTGGGCGGGCCGATAGTAATGTATATAAACACAAAAAATATGAAAATATACCTCTATAAAATAATACCTATAGTTCTAAATCTGATGTTACCATGATAGATAAATACTCTATCACTAAAGGGTAAATATATCGACGCTTGAAAGGCAAAATTATCTAAGCGACATTTTTGGCCAAATTGAGTTATATACATTGTTGGAATCGCCTGATTTTTCTGCGTCGTTTGGTCCTACTCACGTCTCTCTACGATGACTTTTTTGTCGCTTAGACATTTTGAAATTCACGAAAATTCACTTTTTTCGGTTGACTAACCGACACGATTTTCGACGATTTTTGGAAATTTGGTGGTTATCGAAATTAAATAATGCTAAATTTGACTTTGGTCAAATTTTACCGTTCTCTTTGTACAGTATTTTCTCCACTTAGTAAATTTTGCCTCAATCTGACAACACAGTATAAGGCGCATAGCTATTTTTTTCCTTACAAAGATCTCGTTTTTTCATCACTTAAGTAATTTTTGCATACCCGTTTTTCTGCGTGCTTGGCGTTTAGTTAAAAATGCCTGTTATAATTTTTCTTTATTCAGTTGGTTCAGTATATATTACCTGTCTTAAAAATAAATCTGATTGTCGCTTGGTCAATTTTTACCCGCCGTTTTCAAAGGTTGTTTTCTTATTTAGACAATTTTTACTTGACCAAATACGATTATCCAATGTCGGTTAGAACCTATGGTAGCATCACGTACAGGCGCTTGGAATATTTTTATTTAAAGTAGTTTACATAAAAATGTTGGTTACTCCTACGGATGAAACACGAACAGTCGCTTGTGCAAACAGTGAATCTAGAGTTTAAGTTACTTAGATAGTTCAGTGCATGGCAGGGCGTCGCTTGGGATGCACGCGCGTGCTTCGATTACGATGTCGCCAATTATGACGAATGCACTTTTCATGTAACAAGTCCAAAAACTTTCAGTAGAATTTACAAATAAATCAGATTATAAAGAAATTTTGTTCATTCGCTTCATTCAGTTTCTTAGCTCGTTACCTACTTCTGTGGTCATCATCACATTAGCCTATAATAACAGTCCACTGCTAAACGTGGGCCTCACCAGGGTACGCCACAAGGTAAAATCCTTGCGTTTACTATCCAGTCCCTACTAGCTGCTCTCTTCAAGTCATTGCTCTTTCTGGGTGTGGCATCCACTCAAGAACCCGCTTACACCGTCGTCAATCGCTTTTACGACAGATGTGGTCAGACCACTGACCCTTCAGCTTGCTACACTTCTACTTCCAGTATATCCGTTACTTTGGTCTTCGAATAATCGTTCCGGATTAACCTCGACATATTAGCGAGGTCCCTAGCATAGCATCTCCTCTCTGAATGACATGTAACCAGTGTCCCAGTTTTTCTCTCAGATTTCATGTCTCTGTTGCATAATTATTCATGAGCGGTAAGATGCTCTGATCAAACACCTTATTGCGGCGAGGGTGACTCTAGAACAAGATACGTCTTCCCAAATGCTACCCAGTCCAACCGCACTGTTCTGGAGTTCAGCCTCAATGTTATCTTTTTCTAAGTACAATTTTTGCCCAAGGTATTCATACTTTTGGACAATTTCAAGGTCTACTACACCTTCGACGGAAATAAGCTATTGAGCTGGACCGTGGTCTTTTCCAAATTTATCCCAAGTCCATCACGCCTCGAGGCCGTATTTAAGCTGAACACCTTTGACAGGACCTGCTGCGATTCTATGTTCCTCTCTGATGATATTGCCCATGTAGGTGGCAAAGCGGAGATTGTGAGGTATTCACTGTTGACGGAATTGTCCAGTTCATTCCATGCTAAGGTCTTCAAGCGCATTGGTGAAATGTTTGGGCGATATAACGTCACCCTTTACTTATATAACACACGGATTCTGGCACTTACGTTTTGGGTTCAATCGCGGTAGGTATCGCGACGGTTTCGGTCCAGTCGGTGGACCTTCATCGGGCGGAGTGACATCTGTACGCGCTAGCGTCTCTCCTGCCACAGAATCCGTGTGATATATAATTAAAGTTAAAATGGCGCACTTAAGTTTAAACAATTTAATTGACTTCATGTTCATTCACAATTATTTTGCTCTTGACCAAGGTCATCCTGAATTCAACATGCTTCATTCGAGACCGTATATAAACAGGACAGCATTTTTTGCAGATCCTGAAGCAATTTGGCCATTATGACTATGGCGTCGGCAAAGCGGAGATACATAAATTATTCGCCGTTGACTTTGATACCCAACTCATCACACTGTCAGGTTTTGAAGACATCCCATGGCATTTTGGTGAAAAGTTTTAAGGATAAAACGTCATCCTGTTTAATCTCTCAACATCTCGGTATAATGGTATGGAACTTGTTTTGTGGTTTTGTACTTGAACGGGGGTCTTCGCCAATAGGCTTCTCCGCACCTCCACATACAGCCATTCGACTAGGCACGGCTGCAAGGACACCAGAACAGCCCAGGTTTCTCTCGCTGTCAAAAGCTTTCTCGTGGGCTACAAAAGCCATACGCAACGGTTGGTTGAACTCTTTTGACTTCTGTATTTTAGGGTGTGATCTATTTGTACTAAAGCCTTTAGGATATTCTGCCCGTCCCAGTGGTTGTAAGGCGTCAAATCTTAGTCGTTTTATTACGATCTCGAGAAAAGTCTATAAGACGTAGCTCAGTTGTCCCATTTGCTATTACGGAGATAAAACTGTCTTTTTAACTCATCAAATCCAGGTTTTTCACTAGCCATTAGCCATTACTACAAACACCTAGGAAATTTCGTCCGCCCAATCCGAAAGCCCATTACTATTTCTGAGCCACTGTCATAAGCTTTTTTCGAGAGTCGCTTTGAATGGTCTGGCATCATTTTTTTGACGGTTTCTAGCTACTGGAACAGACCGGGTCTTGTAAAGGCACTGTGGACCGCATTCATGCTGTACGGAAGGTTTTACAGAAATCAGAATAGTATGACCAACCGCTTTGTGTGGCTTTTGTGGAGTGGACTACAAGCAAGCCTTCGACTTCATCGAAACCTGGGTTGTTCTTGAGTTTTTCCAACGACGCCAAGTCGACTATCGATATCCCCACTCCACAAATACTGAGAAGCCTGTAATTAATAGCAACGATATGCGTTCCAGTATATAGCCATTCAAAGTAACTAAAAGTATAAGACATTACTTTGCGGAAGTCCATCTTGATGAAAGTGATAAAAATATGTTTTGCTTCTTCCGCACTTATGAGTGAACCACACTCGCGAACGCAACTTAATGCACCACAACCATCGTTTTACACTCTACAGGTATACTTCCACGGAGTATCCTCAGGAGATATTCGATAGTCACGTTCCGAGGACCGACTAATAAGTAACTGCCCCTGTCGATTAAGTTGCGGTCGTACGTGTGGTTCACTCAGCAGCATAACCTGCCATCATAAGCGCGGAAAAAGCTGAACATATTTCTATCACTTTTAACAAGGGCCATTCAAGTACTGCGAGGTGTAAAACAGGGTGACGTTATTAAATTGTTTAAACTTAAGTGCGCCATTTTAACTTTAATTATATATCACACGGATTCTGGCACTTACGTTTTGGGTTCAATCGCGGTAGGTATCGCGACGGTTTCGGTCCAGTCGGTGGACCTTCATCGGAACCAAAACGTAAGTGCCAGAATCCGTGTGATATATAATTAAAGTGAACATGAAGTCGTTCCTGAGCCAATACACGTGGTAGGTGTAGGACGTAGGTAGACCTTGAAGTTATCCAGAAGTACGAATACCTTGGGCAAACATTTCAGTTAGGAAGATACAATTTCGAGGCTGAAATCACCAGAAGAGTGAAGCTGTGCTGGGTAGCATTTTGGAAGTTGCGTCTTATTCTGGAGCCACCTTATTCACCATGCTTTTTGATCAAGATGTTCAATCGGAGTGTCTTATCATGTACGGTGATGACTAACGGAGACGAAACGTGAAATCTGACAAATAAATTGTCCCACCGGCTATGTATCCATCACAGACCGACGAAAAGGTCTATGTTAGAGATCTCGGTAATGGATAAGGCCCGGAAAGAGATTATCTTCTAAATGTCCAGTAGGTTTGTCACATTTGCCGTAGAAACGATAGACGATGTTGTAATCGGGTTTTCGAGTGTAGGCCAAGCCTGAGCAAGCATAGCTTTTGGCTCCCACGGGCCAGATGGACTGATGGCGATGAAAAAGACCGGCTGGTAGCAAATGGATGGAGAATCGTGCCTTGTGGCGTACCCTGAGGGAGTCCTACATCCAGCAGTGGACTGCTATAGGCTAATGTGATGATGATCCTAGTTGAAATAGGCCTCTGTGTACCTTAGAGTTGATTTTTAGTGTTATTGATATATCACTTGAATTAAATTATTAGGTAAATTTTCTGTAACAAATGTTATTTAAGTCAAATTGCCGGGAAGAATTTAGTATAAAATTGTAACCTAAGTAGTTTTGCCTCAAATTCGAAGTATTTTTGATGTTAGTTAGGCAACTTTTACTCTGTCGTAAATTCTTAAAAAAGGTGTTTATTAAAATTTTACCGTACCTTTGTCATTCCCAGCTTGTCGGTTAGTCAAATTTGCCTGTATTTATTTTTAAGTAATTTTTGACTAAGCGACACTAACTCTAAAACTAAGCATTATTCTTTATTGATATGTATACTAAAATTGAGGTAAAAAAATAACAAAACAAATATGTAAAAACTAGGCTTCTAGGACTATCACAAAAATTTATACGATTTTTTTTCTGAAAATCCAAACTTTAAACTGCTCTCCTGTAAAGTTACGCTGATGTCGCTTAGATAATTTTGCCTTTCAAGCGTCGATATTTTTTACAGTGTAAATTAAAACTAAACAGCTGCAAACAAACCAGCAACAAAAAATACTTTGTAACGCTAAAAACCTGATATTAAACGTTGACTACGAAACCCTATTAATGGACGTGTCTATCTCGCCCTTGGCCGGTTTTTTTCTCACTTTGTTATCTTTGTATGCAGTGATATCTCTTATTGCGTTTTTATTAAGACTGTAAAGATTGTTGTCATGATTTTCACGATCTAAAACTGTGGCACGACCTGAAACAAGCAAAAGGTACATTAATTATAGTAGTTAATTACACAAGCCATATCTAAGTAGGTACCTACTTATTATGTTGACGCGAATTACCTACTTGTTAGTAGGAATAGTAGACTTATGTGGTAAGACTTTGTCAATGGGAGCTTAGTCTATCACTTCGAGCGCGAAAGGGGAAGAGCCTTAGACAACTCGAGCCGTGCCCGTGCCACACGTACATAGTACTAACTACGTGCTCTCCGAAAGACGAAAAACTCGAAACCAAACAACAACGAGACGTGACGGTTCAAGAAGGTCGGAAAAAAAACCATTATGCATAGTTTAGTCACAATATACTGAGTTCACTCACAGAAGGTTCACTCGACCCTATTTTGGGATTTTGCGATTGTGATTTGTTACATAGCCAGGGTTGCTACTGTAGGCTACTTTAAACAATCTCAAAGTGTAAGAATATAAAAACAATAAAATCTGATACAAAAACGTCAAACGATTCCGAGCCAATTTTAATGCAATTTATGACGTTCATGTCAACCACCTTCTTAGTTACCTTGACTTCCCCTGGAATCCGCTTATTTCCAGTTAAAGTCAGTAATCGTCAAAATCGTCGCTAGTGCCCAGTGAGCCATCTGTATAGTTTCCTTCCTTCAGTTCGTTTCCTTGAAGCCGGCTCTCTTGATTGACGCTACTACTTACTTACCTACTTTACCTTTTACAACGACGAAAGGTAATTCGTCTCTTAGAAATTATCTTGCCTATAATTTATGGTCTTAATCGAGAACTAAAAGCTCTATTCATCATCATCATCATAACAGCTTCAATACAATAAATAAATTAACAGATTAATAATTAAGTTACAAATTAGTAATAAATTGATATTTACAAAAAACTATAGGTAGGTACGTCCTAAACGAATACTTCTTTATTATTTACACACCTGGTTTCGTTTAAATGATCTGGTAGGCAGGTGTCAAAATTGACACTTTTATGTGAAGCACTGTTACTGTTCACCATGTCAGTTTCGAAATTCTGTTTATCACTGTAAAATCCACCTTATTTCTTTAAACGCAAGCTTCACAAAGTAGACGCGTGACGGAGCCGCCGTGAGACGTGCGACGACATCACGACGCTTGAAACCGTTCCATACCAAATGTATGAAACAGTATGACATAGCTACACACGGACACGAGATGACGACTGATGATCACTTGTCTCGGATCTCATTTTAGGTCTCACGTATACTACTCTTGCGCCATACCTATCAATACCTTTTTCACTTCTCCGGAGATACTGAGACACTATCGAACGCCTAACTAAAGTCAGTTCACTGGAGCACTTTGAGTTACTATGATAAAAGTATTCTACAATGTGACTACAGGCGTACAGGCAGGTATTTAGGCAGGCACAGAACATAATTTAGACTAAAAAACATTGTAAAAAACTTGTAAAGTGATCGATTTCTATGTTCTCGTCAAATGTCTCCTCTATGCTGATGACCAAGTTATCCTTGCGTCGTCGGCTGAAGAGTTGCAGTGCAGGAGATGGTAAACATTATGAATGAGGCTTTAAAATGGAAAGGAATGAAAGTGAATGTAGGGAAGACGAAAACAATGGTTTTTGAAAATGAAAAAGAGGAAGGCATGACAGAGTGTAACATTATGATAGACGAAGAGAGGGTGGAGCAAGTGAAAGAGTTTGTTTATTTGGGATCGAAGTTTACATCGGATGGAAAGTGTGAAAGTGATATTGAGAGGAGGGTGAATGCTGGTAACATGGTGAATGGAGCGTTGCATTCCTTTATGAATAGCCAGAAAGTGTCAAATAAGGCCCGTCTGGCTGTGCATAGAGGGGTGTTAGTTCCAACACTTATGTATGGAAGTGAAAGTTGGGTATGGCAGAAAAAGCATGAAAGTAGGATAAATGCAGTAGAAATGAGATCGTTAAGAAGTATGATAGGAGTGAAATTGAGTGACAAGATAAGGAATAGCGTGATAAGAGAACGTTGCGGTATAAAAGAAGACGTAGGGACTGGTATAGAAAAAGGTATGCTCAGATGGTTTTGTCATGTTGAGAGGATGAATGAAAGAAGATTGACGAAACAAGTATATATGGCAGACGTGGATGGGAACGTTGGAAGGGGAAGGCCTCGACGAACGTACCTCGATCAAATCGGGGACGTCTTAAAGAAAGGTCAGGTCAAGAGCACCCTAAACCGACAAGCATGTATGAAAAGATTGATGAATATGGAGGAAGCGAAACAAGTGTGTCAGGATCGTAGCAAGTGGAAGGAAGTAGTCTCTGCCTACCCCTATGGGAAAGAGGCAAGATTATATGTATGTATGTAAAAGCACTAATGGGAGTATCTACTGGCGGCAAACATTAATTAAGAACAAATATTCTAAGGGTATGTTCTACTTACGAAACTGAACAGTTTTGATGAGGGGATGGGAGGTCTTTTTTTGTTTTCAAATATTGTAGAAAAGTTTTATAAAAGTTGTTCAGTTTTGTGAAAATATTTGTGCTTGATTTTAACTAATCTGCCAACTGCTATTCCAAAATGTGCCAAGGGCCTCTATAGACGGCCCTGCTTTAGGCGAATAACACACGTAACATCTGTTTGTGTGTTATTTTTGCGCAGCGCTATCGCATCCATGAGTTAAGAAAATGCAATTTTCTACTTTATTTCCACAAATTAGGAGAACGGCGCGCGGGTTGGCGCGGGGCGCTTACACAAATGGCTCACTCAGTATTAGCGACGATTATGATGCTTACCTACCGGCCTTCACTGGAAATAACCGGAATCTCAGGGGAAGTCAAGGTAACCAAGAAGTTGGTTGCCACAAATGTCGTTTTTATTGGAATAAAATCTTCTCATTTATCCCTTGCGGGGTAGGCAGAGTGTCAACGGCCATAAAAATACGGTCGTTATCGCCTTGTCTGACCACCACTATGAAAAAACTGGTGGTAAATTGCGTTTTCCTGTTACATGCGATAGCGCTGCAAGAAAATAACGCACAATCGGACATTACGTATGTTCTCGCGTGGTTAGCAGGAAGCTTGAGCGTGGGCTTTGGTAGCAGTTTGATTTGCTGACTGATGAAGCAATTTTAGTTTTTATTTAGTAATGATATCGACCTCGGTTCGGACAGCTTCCTTGGCTTGTTCTGAGATCTAGGGCATCAACTCCACAGGCAAGCCGTAAGACATGAGACAAAGCCGTGACACAAATGAGGGAAACGGCGCACAGGGCGCCTATACAGATGACTCACACAGTACTATTTTATAGCGACAATTTTGACGCTTACTGACTTCAACTGGAAATAACCGGAATCTCAGGGGAAGTCAACGTACTCTACTAGGTACTAAGGTCTCAGGGGAACTAAAAAAGTGGTTGACACGAACGTCATAGGTATTTCTTGAATTTAAAATTGGCTCAGAATCTAATGACGGTTTTATCAGATTTATCTGTTTTGATATTTTAATACTTATTTATCGTTTATTGGTTTATCCACATCTAACATATTCATACATCAGCAGTGTCTTATAGTAATAAATACAGTTATAGACAAACACATCATCATCATAATTTTTGATAGAAACAACCCTGGCTATGTAACTAGTGCCAATTGCGAAAATCTGAAATAGGGCCGAGTGAACCTTCTGTAAACTCTCTATTTTGTGGCCGTGAGACGAGCACCATCGTCGCGACGCTTAAAACCGTTTCCATATAAAATGTATGAAACAGTAGAGACGCGGCTGATGAGTGGGATAATATTATTGTCCCAGTTGTACCATCAATGGTGCTGTCCAATGGTCCTGCGGGATTGATTCCTTTGTCTTACAGATGTCATCTTACGTATGGCGTTGCACGTTATTTGGATAGTCCCGTGCCACAAATGAGAGAATCAAATTTTTTATTCATATTTTGACCACAGTTCCATGGGGAAAGTTGTTCAGTTTCATGAGTATCTTGACCTCCTTTCGGCTTGTTATGCCCTTTCCGTTACTTCCTGTACAGTTGGCTTATATAAACCTCTAAGTAAGATAGGCACACAAATATTTCTCGGAACTTCAAACCAAAATGCTATCTTCAAAGCTTTAGACCAAGCAACCCATCATCATCTGTACCGTTACTCAACAAAAAGCTCGCCGGCTGTTTAATGAGTTTACTCCGAACTGCAAGTCACGAGAGCTTGGCTATCTAGTGAATGATGCAGTAGCAAAGGGCTTGCGATAATCTATGGCACGGACAGGGCTGCCAGGCACCCGGATATAGTCGGACACAGACAGGCTTTTTTATTTTCCAAAAACCGGCCAAGAGCGTGTCAGACACGCCCACAAATAGGGTTTCGTAGTCAACGTTTAAATATCTATCAGGTTTTTCAGCATTGCAAACTTAATTTTGTTGCTGGTTTGTTAGCAGCAGTATGATGACCAACCGTAAATAGAAAAACTCAATTTTTTCTGAAACCTTTAAGAGTACAATATCCGTTATAGTTTTCATTGTAACTTCAGATTGTAAGCTATATTCCATATTTATTTCAAATTTTTAGCGTTTATACTTTAGAAGTTATAGCTGGAACAAATTATGGGTCAAAAACGCCCTTTTTAAAAGCAAATATCTCGTGACAGAAACATTTTAGTGACTTTGTTTCAAAGAAACCTCACCTTAGTTTTAAAAGACCTATTCAACGATACCCTACTCAATATTACAGAAGACAAAAAAATTTTTTGCCCCCCTTTCACTTGTATGGGAGGGGGTCCAAAAAACATTTAAAATAATTTTTTCTTAACATTTCTATATTTGGGTCAACACGATCTATCTTCTCACCAAATTTCATGTCGATAGCTCTAAAACTGACGAAGATATGAGGGCGCGGCATACAGACAGACAGACAGACAGACAGACAGACAGACATGACGAAACTATAAGGGTTTCTAGTAGACTACGAAACCCTAAAAATTAATCGGCTTTAATAGAAATCGAAGATTTAGAGTACCTGATGTAGATCACTAGGTTTACTACTATTAGATCAACCAAACTTTTTCTTCTTCTTCTTCGAGTGGGACACCAAGTCATCCAACGACACGATGAACTCTGGTGCCAGAGTTTTTCTACCGCTTACTGCAAGTAGTAGGCCTCTTACATATTGCAAGTAGTAGTCCTCTGACACATCCAAAGTATAGGTGAAACATTATATTATGGCCCCTAATCAACAGTTGTTCGGCTATTTGCCACCAGCAGCATCTCTTCACAACAGAAATTAGTGAGCGTAATCAATCCGTACCACAAAATAGAGAGTTTATGGAAGGTTCACTCGACCCTATTTAGGATATTCGCGATTGTCACGTCTTCTTAGCCAGGGTAGCTATTGTCAAAAATCTCGAAGTATACTTATAAGAATATCAAAACAGCAAAATCTAATACAAAAATTTCATATTATTCTGAGCTAATTTTATTCCAAGAAATATGTTTGTGGCAACCATCTGCTTAGTTACTTTGAGTTCCTCTGAGATTCCAGTTATAGTCAGTAAGTGTCAAAATCGTCACTAGTTATAGTGATCCATCTATAAATGCGCGCGCGCGCCGTTTTCGTGCATCCGGATATAGCCGGACATTTTTTGACGGACGTTGCAAGTGTTGCTTTCATACATTTTATATGAAAACTGTTTCAAGCGTTGCGACGTCGCACGTCTCATGTCTCCGTCTCGCTTAGGGCAATTAGTTTAAATAAATGCCCGCGTGCCGATGACACAACGTGCAGCGCAGCCCTATGTGAGACCGGTTTGTTAAATGTTCTCTGTAAAATGACTGTGCAAACTAAGGCACTTGCAAATATTTATACTTCTTCTTTGTGGCAGGTACTCCATACTGTAGATTTTTCAAATCGATTTATTAGATAAAGAAAATAATAAACCCACCAAAAACATTTACTTGTAAAAAGAACCAAGTCTCGCCTCTCAGTTCATCTACTGTAAAAAGTTGTGAGATCCATGTGATGCCAAGTCGGTTATTGATTAATTCAAGGACTACTTCAGGGAACTTTCATCTTAAGCTATTGCGTAATTAGGTAACAGGCATCATCTTACAGTAACTATATCGATATTTAAAAACTTTTATATTTACAATAACTAGAATGACCCGGCCATCGCACTAGACCATCGTATCTCACAAGCAAATAGTGTGCGATTGCCAAGTCATTCTAGTTATTGTAAATATAAAAGTTCTGAAATATCGATATAGTTACTGTAAGATGATGTCTGTTACCTAATTACGCAATAGCTTAAGATGAAAGTTCCCTGAAGTAGTCCTTGAATTAATCAATAACCGACTTGGCATCACATGGATCTCACAACTTTTTACAGTAGATGAACTGAGAGGCGAGACTTGGTTCTTTTTACAAGTAAATGTTTTTGGTGGGATCTCATTTCTTTTTGTAGATAGTCTTCCTCTTTCTCTTATCTGGAACTACTTCTTGAGCCTCAGATTTCCTCAAAGCCCATCCGCAAAGTTAACTTTGTAATCCTATACATTTGTATGGAAATACAAAGTTAGTTATGCGGTTGCAACCGAATTTTCAGAATGTTATAGTTTTCCCTTTATTCATACACTAAATACAAGGTGTATTCTAAGTTTCAAGCTCCTCAGTCTGCTAGAAGTACCTTAGAATTTTGATGATCGGTCAGTCAGTCAGTCAGTCAGGCAGAAAAATAAGAAACTTCGATTAACTATAACTTCTAAACTACTGGTCCAAATTAAATGAAATTTGAAATGTATCGTGTCTATGCAGTGCTTGATAAGATATTTTAAAATGAGGGTTCTAAACTTATCGACAAGTGAGTTATGGGGGGGTCAAAAATGGCCTGAACTGGTTCAAGAAAAGGATGGTACGGCCGTGCCGCTTTCAGCTCGACTTGGTGGGGGCACTGCCGTGCCCCCAGATAAGAAAGATCAATTTACATCGGTGAGTAAAACTTGTTATTTGTATGCTTGTAAAGTACTATTTTCATTTTGTAGGTAACGTTCTCAGTATCTAAAGGAGCCGTTCTTGTACCGTTCGTATTTCCTCTATATACGAATGACCCTAAGGCTTCTTGGGTGGTATTAATAGTCAACACTCATCTCACGCTGACTTCTCGGATCTGATTGACGTTGAAATGAAACACTTCAACTTTCAATGTGGTTTTTTCGAACAACACTTTAGAATGTTTTGAGTTGGAATATTTCTCCAATACAGAATCTTAAAACGTTTCATGTACCTACCTCTAAATGTGTTATGATTAAAATTTGAATTTAATTTGGTTCTGTACTCATGTACCTACCGGCAACCTTTTTTTTTTAAATTAATATTAAATAATTATTATGTAGGTGCCGTCCTGCCTGCGATCGTAATCTTCAAAGCGTTGGACTCTAGTAGATACCTACTGTTAATACATAATATTATGAGGCTTAAACAGTAAAAAAACAGAAGTTTATGAGTTTACCGGGTTCGCTGGACATTAAGAACTTTATAGTGTTCAATATCTCTCAAAAGTAGTCGGTCGGTCATAGGAAAAAAGAGCATAATATTATTCAAAGTCTTAGCGTGTGTATCTATCTAGCGGGGTCCCCAGAGGTATAATGATGAAATATATAAAAATGAACAGGCATTTCAATGTACTTTACGACTTTGTTTATGAAATCCAATGTACCCCATTCATTTTTGGAAAAAAGCCAAAAAACTACATGATCTGGCTAGCGGGGTACTTTTTCATTTCAAAACAAATATAAATTATAATTATACAGTTTGATTCGCCTTCCAATGTACCCCCCAAAACAGGTTTTAAATCTTAAAAAAGTTTGTTATTTTATGCGAAATACCACAACAAAAGATTTCTCTATCCAGCGGGCTACTTTTTATATTTACCACGTACAGACTTGAGAAATATACCATTTGGTTGCATTTTCAATGTACCCCTCAGTTTTGCTAAGTTTTATTTATAAAAGCATTGAATAATTGTAAAATATCTAAAAACAGATCTGTAAGATCAGCAAAAAACATTCAATGTTTTTATTTATTCATTTTTTATTTTATAATATCGACTTTTACCCATCTTGGGTAATTCTGCCAGTGTCAGTAATCAACGTATTACAAAACAACCAATGAATGTCTCATACAAAATGGGAGTTAATTTTGTATGGAAGGTCCAATTTTTTTTTTCATATTTCGACCCATATTCCGGGGGGAAAGTTGTTCAGTTTTACGAGTACCTTGACCTACTTTAAGCTTTATTGGTTGTTTTGTGTGTGATGCCGGCTTAGAATAGCATCACCCCAATTCTACCCGTGGGTGTCGTAAAAAAAAGCGACTAAGGGATAATTATCCAGGGAATGGGCAGCAGCGTTCCCTGTGAATTAAACATCTTGCACTGCGCTCGCCAATCCGCCTGCCAAGCGTGGTGAGTATGGCAATACCCCCCTATACGGGGGAGGCCCATGTCCAGCAGTGGACTGTTGTGGCTGTTAAGGTAAGGTAAGGTTGTTTTGTAACACGCAGTATAAGATTCCAGCGCTGCTGCGCCGGACGAGTGATGGCTCCAGCAGGGAGATAATAGTGTCTTCTGCAGGCGCTAGGAACATCCTCTTGATCTATCCGGAAATGTCTTGTTAACACTTTAATTGAAATTCTTAATTCAATGTTTACACTTAGAGTCCAGCAAAAAAGAGTAGAAATTACATAAAATGGAACTACAAAATTTTCACACTAAATATTGTTACCATTCATAGCCAATGGTGCCATTTAATTTTTAAATTTCATACATAGTGGCGCCCTCATTTTTTGTCTACTCTTTTTGCTGCACTGTAGGGTAGGTACTTCACTGTTTTTAATACAATTTAAGTTAATCATTGAATATCCGAGTAAAAATAAAATAAACAATTTGATTTGAAAATACGTCTGCCATTGACGGATAAAAGAAAATGTTTATGAGAAGTAAAAGAAAAATACCAGTGCAATGGTTAGGGTTGCCACTTTTTTTTCATGGTGGTCCATTCAGGACAGGCGACGATGAAAGACTATACTGCCTTGCCTAGCTTTACAAAAACTTTTGTTAAACATAAAACGGAAGAAATTATAAAAAAACTGTAAAAGATGAAGGAAGTCTAGGTCAAAGCGCAGAGATTAGACTTAAATCTGAAACTGAGCATCGACATAGATGTTAGCATTAAAGTTAGGGATAAAATCAGAAAATAGTTAAGTGTTATTATAAAAATACTAGCTTTTTACCCATGGCTTCACCCGCGTGCTCGTAGGGGATTAACAAAGTATTTTGTTTGAGCAGCAAGTGTACCAGCTGCATTGTGATGTCTCTCCCTCTACCTACGTCTTATTCCGACGTTATCCCAGGGCGTCCAACGACTCCAGAGTATACGACGCTATCCCGCTCCCTCAAGGTCATCCGTTACCTCCAGGGCGTACGACGCTACACTGGGGCATCCACCTAGTCCCCCCTGCCCCACCTAGCTTTTTTGTTAACTATGTCAGCTCATTTATTTATTCGGTTAGTTAGTAGTAGTAGCAGTTTTAGGGTCAACCGACCTAATAATATTTTCGTTTGAACCTTTGTAACCTCTAACTTGGACATTGGCAAAATTGTCCTTTCCTGACAGAGGCCACTTTTAACAACAACACTGCAACTTTTTTGCAAGCTATACCGACATGCCTCAGAGTTTTTTAGTACAGGGGGTTACATCTACAAGCATGATAAAAAATATTGTAAATCAGGTAGTAAATCAGTTAGGTGATCATTGATATGGTAAATTTGTGTGAAAGTCAACTATGTTTCTCACTTTCATTTCAAATTCCTTGCTAAAATTGGTTGACATTTGAACACACACATAACCATAATGGAGTTTTACGTTTGTACAGCATCCTGTATAAGGCATTATCGTTTTTTCAAAATATTTTTGCATTAGGATATTATCTCACATCAAACTTAGCAAAACTGAGGGGTACATTGAAAATGCAACCAAATGGTATATTTCTCAAGTCTGTACGTGGTAAATATAAAAAGTAGCCCGCTGGATAGAGAAATCTTTTGTTGTGGTATTTCGCATAAAATAACAAACTTTTTTAAGATTTAAAACCTGTTTTGGGGGGTACATTGGAAGGCGAATCAAACTGTATAATTATAATTTATATTTGTTTTGAAATGAAAAAGTAGCCCGCTAGCCAGATCACGTAGTTTTTTGAGTTTTTTTCAAAAAGGAGTGAGGTACATTGGATTTCATTATCAAAGTCGTGAAGTACATTGAAAAGCCTATTCATTTTCATATATTTCATCATTATACCTCTGGGGACCCCGCTAGATAGATACACACAGTCTTAGCAGGCCTGGCGCACTCCGCGACGTAGGTAGGTATAGACTTGCAAGTACATGCGACGGCCCCCGCGTGGGGGATAATCAGTTACTTGTACTATTATGTGTTCTGTGGTCTTAGTATCTACTAGCTGCTTAGCTGCTGATAGTTTTCTGATCGGAATAAGAATGGCTATGCCACGCGTGTAAATTAACACCCTTTATTTATTTTTCTTCCTTGCACCCTGTATACTTGTTGAAACATGCGATGTACCATCAGTCAGTCACTCATCGTCAAAACGTGTTCCGTCTCGCTCGTTGACCCCTCTTCACGGCATGTTCACACCTATGATGATCATATTAAATCACGTCACGGTGCGAAAAAATTTGGTACCTACTGGCTCTTTTTTACATCCGCAATCAAAGAGCTTTCTGCCATTACCCATTGAAGTGAAACGTGTGACATCGCGATGCTTGAAACTTGAAATAAAATGTAAGAAACTGAAGAGCCAAAGCTGACGCGCCTCGTATCGATGACGGCTGGCTGACGATTATTTCTCTGACAATGTCAGTTCACGTCTACTCTACTCTATGATGACGTGTGATATTGTGTAATGAATGATGATGACAACCGATGTGGCGCAGGGGTTAGTATGACTGCCTGCCACGCAGAAGGTTCCGGGTTCAATTCCCGGTGGGGTCACTCACAAAGTTGACATTTATCACTTTGTGAATTTGTTCCTAGTTTGGTTAGGACATTGCAGGCTGAACCACCTGATTGTCCAAAAAGCAAGATGGTTCCGTGCTTTGGATGGGCACGTTAAGCCGTCGGTCCCGCCCGGTTGCTGTGGCGGTCGTTACACAACCATGTCAGAGGCCTGCTACTTGCAGTAGGCGGTTGAAAAACTCTGAAACCCGGGTTCATCGAATCGTTGAACGACTCGGTGGGTGTCCCACACAAACATATACACTCGGGAAAATTTATATTTCTCTCTTGCTGTCACTAATGTAAAATTGGTCCACAGAATAGATTTTAACAGGACACTTCCTTATTGTAAGATACTCTGTGTGATGATGATGATGATCAATCATTAACGACATTTTTTTTTTTGTTCCAGGTACCTACAAAACCTACCAAATCACGTTGCGATTAAGACACCATCATACGTCTCCCAAACTCGAAGACAACCCTATCGAATTAAGAAACCCACGTTCGTATAGACCAGAAATTCTTCATCCACAAGTTGGTCGCATATAACCCTTGATCAGCACTATTGTGACGCGGGTCACTGTGGGTCAAACTCAAACCTGATGTTAGAGTTTTCGGAGTTCCGTGGCAAATTAATAAAGAACGATATTACCTATTTCTTTGGAGTCACGATTTTCTAACGCGAATTACGGATTTAACGGCCCACAAGAAAAATAACTGAACCTGGTTGCTTTTGTTGTTTTTTGAAGGGAGTTTGTTCGTCCAAGTGTTTGATGAAGAACTTCGTTAGTACAAAAGTCGTTCAGTTGGTGGTTCAGTTGATAGGCTTGCAATCGGCATAGTGCAGTGCGGAGGTTTGAATTATGATATGACACTAGCTGCCCGTCAGCGGTTTTACCCGCTGCAACCTATTATTCCGCGGGAAAAAAGCATTACTCGCCAAGAGATGTCGCTGTTAGTTTTCGGCGAAAACATTTAAAACACGAATCGGCTCAGTCACGCCACCTTTGCAAAAATATTGGAATATGCGTGATCCCATAGGAATAAGACATTTTCCCGTGGTAAAAAGTAGCCTATGTGTTATTCTAGATACTCTTCTATATTTGTGAAAAATTTCATGTCAATCTAATCAGCCGTTTTAGCGTGATGTCGTAACAAACACACACACAAACATCCGCCTTTATAATATTAGTAGGATAAACCGTATTTCGCAACGGAATTTAACGCTGAAATGGACGTGTGTTTCTCAACTAAGGAAAATAGTAAAAGAAGTAATAGAAAGGAACGGCAGCAACTTTGTCCGCGCATTAGTTGCTGGACCAGTTTTGAAGGGATCCACGTATCCTGGTATTCCAAACATCGATTGAGGGTAACCAAGCTAACTTGATACCTGGAATGTGTGAGTTGTTGAACAAGTTTTGTACTAAGTAGTTTGCGCTTAGAGTGGCTTCGTTAAGCGAGTTATAGCAGAATTGTATCGGCGGCCACTACTCAGATAGTGTTGCACGATAAAAGCCTATTACATTCCTTTTTACTGCATTAGAAGCAGCGTAATTTTTTTGGAGAGAATGTAAGTACGTCGGTATGTCAGTAGACAAGAAATTCGTTTTCTCGGGCTACAGCCCAAACAACTGGGCAAATCTTGACATTAAGGTGTTGTTGGATTTGTCTTAGCATCGTGAGTGACACGGGCTAAATTAAAAATTCGTAAATTTAAGATGGCGGATTTTGAACTTAGAAATTACCGCAGGCGGGTTTTTTTTTAGTCCATCTGCTTGTTTTCTAAGCAGGAGCTCAATGGGTTTCATAAGTCTTTGTTTTAGTGAAGGATAAAGGGATAAACACTCTACTTAAAACCATGTTAAAGCAAGAAGCCGCAAGTACAGCCGCAAGTTGTAAACAGAGGAGATATTATACACAATGTGAGACGCGCGTCGCATAGATGACGGCTGACGATCACTTATCTGACAGATGTCATTTAACGTCTCGCGTCGCACGTCTGCAAAAGCCCTTATAACAACAATGTAACATCACTACGTACAGAACCACTGACGATTTACGAAAGATCGCGCTTGATTGGATTAGAGTCATAATTTTATCTTCTACACTTGAGTCAATTTTATTCGATGATTTACAGTTTGCTGTGAAAATTATTATTATTAGGCCCACCATTAGGCAAGAAACACACGTAAATGTACGTTTGTGTGTTCTTTTTGCGCTGCGTAACGCATGCTGGAAATACGAATTCCATACAAATTCTTATTTCCATACAAATTGTAGGTTTATTTCAAACGGTTTGACAGACGCATCAGCAAAACACACGCAACGTTGACATAAGAGTTATAGTACCGGCTTTCGAATAGGCCATATTTGACAGCTGTCAAAATCATGTTAATGTTACGACTTAGGGTCTATTTTTCTTTGTTGACATGTGTTCTAGTATGGGTCTGACAGCTGTCAAATATGGCCTATTTGAATGCGAATACTATAGGGCGTTTGTCCACCGCGCCGTCACCGT
The DNA here is from genome assembly GCA_024500475.1 of Phthorimaea operculella. Taxonomy (NCBI): domain Eukaryota; kingdom Metazoa; phylum Arthropoda; class Insecta; order Lepidoptera; family Gelechiidae; genus Phthorimaea; species Phthorimaea operculella. The sequence continues at coordinate 330,554 of JANFCV010000076.1, read as the reverse complement.
CACGTCAACGAGAACGAGATTATATTGTCAACAAAGAAAAATTGACCTTATGACATAGCATTAACATGATTTTGACAGCTATCAAATATGGCCTATTCGCATGCCCGTAATATAACTCATACAAATACAGGTTTATGTCAACGTTGCTAGTGCGTTGTCCGAACGTTTTGAAATAAACCGTAGGTACCTACAATTTGTATGGAAATAAGGAGGAAAATCGCATTTTCCTAACGCATGCGTTTCGCACCGCAATAATAACGCACAATCGGACGTTACGTGTGTTACTCGCCTTATTATACAGCACTTGAAACCACTAACAATGTGTGAAGCAACCATTTTTATAGCGTTGGAGAATTTAATGAGCAAATTTAATTGGTATTTTGACGGATGCGCAAGCGATGCGTCAAGCAGTGTCGAAACAAACACCTTTTGTTAGGTTATGTTTTTTATTACATTATTATTTTTATACTTAAATATATTGACTATACCTATTTCTTGCTAGGCAAAGCGTATACGGTTATAAAAACCTCCTTTTAATCACGTCTGACAAAATTGAGAGTCATTCAGAAGATTGCGTGTCACCGCGGTAGTGACTTGTTGTCAGCCTAACAGCCTAAAATTGCAATACTAAAAGGATATGGGGTGATGCTATTTTATGTTAGCAATTTCATTGGGCTTTTTATGGAATTTACTGTCGCCCCATAGGATGCAACTTGTACTCGTATTTCATAAAAATATAATAAATAATCCAGTACCTGTTTCTAAGTTCATCCCTAAATGGCATTTTGATGTGCTGGTTATATTAAACATACATAAATCACGCTTTTATCCCTTGCGTGGTAGGCAGAGCGTCAACGGCCGTATAAATAGGGTCGTTATCGCTACGGACAAATATTTGAGGGCCGTTTTAGCTACTGTCTCGCTATGGTGACAGGTTGTCAGTCTGTCCGGTATCACACGGCAAATATAAAGGCACAAATTAGATAGACGGCACGCGGGCACCTTTACAAACGGCTCACTCAATACTAACGTCAATTTACACGTTTACTGGATTGAAAAGGAAGTCAAGATAACTAAGAAGATGGTTGTCACGAGTGAACGTCATATAATTTGCATTATATCGGGTCAGAATCACACTTATTATTACGTTCTGTGTTTCGTCCTCGTATGAAATCTAGCAATCCTGGCTGTGTAACAAGTGACAATCGCGAAAATCCTAAATGGGGTCGAGTGATACTTCTGTAAGTCTCTATTTTGTGCAAATACTTAGAAAAACCGGAACGTAACTACACCTAAGTCTAACTGCACAATAAATTGATGTGCTTGCTATAAATACTAGGGTCTGACTCTAATGATGATTATTTATTTTCTCTTTGTATCTAGAGAAGGGAGACGTCTGATTGGTCGAAACAATCGCAATAGCAACGTTTACTTACAGGATACGTAAAAATGACAGTAAAAAGGCCCGATAGTGAAAGTCTATAGTGAAAAAATAGTGGAGAAAGATAGTGAAACCGATACAGTGCCAAAGAAATGATGGAGTATTCAAAGTGCAGTGTAAGACGAGAGTGGAAATGAAAAGGAGTAAGTCTTATACGTGGCTCTCAGGGCTTCTGGGTATGAAGCCCGAGGGCCGCGAGGAGTGGCCCCAGAAGCCGCAGGACTCCTCGTGCAGCGAGTGGGGGCCCCAGGCTTCTTTGCACGAGAAGTGGGGGCCACCGAGCCCCTCGAGCCAGGAGCTGGGACCTCAAGACCCCTCCCGGAAGGACTGGGAGAGGGTCGATCAGCAACTCCCGATCGATGAGGAATGGGGAGTGGCGTGGGCCCGTGGCGATCTCAATCACAGTGACAGGTAAGCTTAAAGCACAGCTCAACTACATAGCTTCTATATTATTCGTAAGGCTTTCTTTAGATAACGGCCCAGATGCCTTTTAAAAGGTATGATTCTACGAAGTAAATTAACCTTATATACACTAGCAATAAGGTTGATTTATGATGTAAATCTCTGCACGCTAGTTTTCGAGAAAATTGCATTTAACTAAAAAAAAAGAAAGAAAAAAAAGTGCACCCTGTTTGTCCTCGAAACACACCACCACTAAACGCTACTTCGATGAATTTTTTATTACGCGCAAAAAAAAGATGCTGTGATTGGTTGGTTGTTATTGTTAGTGTAAGTGCCGTGTAAGCAAGTGAATCCTGTCTACGCGGCGGAAGATCAGTCGGGTCAGTCAAAGAATGTTCACCTAATTAATTAAAAAGTTTGTTTGAAAAGGAAAAAAAAACTAGCGTGTCGTTTTTTTTATTGCCCTTTAAATATTAAAATAAAATATTTGCAGTGAATTTAATAGGACCTACCATATCAGAGGCCTGCTACTTGTAGTGAGCGGTTGCAAAATTCTTACACCAGGGTTAATCAGGTCGTTGGACGACTCTGTGACCCACTCGAAAGAATGAAGATATCCGGTACAAAGTGAGATTTGGATCAAACGCGTCAGGTTATTCGATCATCAAGCAATCATTTTCTTGCACGAATTCACAAAGTAGGTATTTGCGAGAGCCCAATACAGGAAGACGGCTACAAGGGAACGTCAGTACACTCATGCACACATTATAAGGTCCTATTAAATTCACTGCAAATATTTTAAGGGCATGCGTAAATATGTATAAGAAAAACCTCTAGACATTTTTAAAAAAATCTACTCGCTAGATTTTTTTTTCATTATCCTACAAACTTTTTTATTAATTATGTGAACACCCTTTGACTGACCCCACTGACGTTCCGCCACGTAGACAGGATTCACTTACACGGCACGCACACTAACAACCAACCAATCACAGCACCTTTTTTTGGCGCGTAATTTAAATTCATTGATGTGTGTGTATCTAGGACAAACAGGGTGCCCTTTTTTCGTTTTTTTTTTTTAGTTAAATGCAATTTTCTCGAAAACTAGCGTGTAGATTTCTTTAAAAATTTGCCTAGTACATGCTTATATTTTATTTGATCTGCCCCTAAAATATTTGCAGTGAATTTAATAGGACCTTATATACGACGTCATTTACGTGCGAAACTAAACCGTGTCGAACCGACTTAGTAGCGAGTGTCAAAAGCGTTCAGTGCGGGCGGCCAAAATAACATTTCGCGAGTGCTGACATATTTTTGTAGTGTGTTAATATAATAGTGTAAGTAGGACAGGTATAGTGTAAGTTTTGTACCTAAGTTAGTATAACCCCAAGTACGTAAAAAAAATATTAATAAAAGTAGCAACTCTAGGATGTGGGTATAGGTAAATGATAGGAAAAATGGTCGAGTTGTCCTTCTGTAAATTCTCTATTTTGTGGTAACACCAAGCAATCATTTTCTTGCACGAACATTACCTACAAACGTAGTGTAAAGACTAATGCAACTACAACTAATGCCAACAGTTAGACGTGAATCACACGTGACGACCGTTGCTGCGTTATCTAAGCGCTGCGTAACGCATGCGTTACAAAGTAACGTGACAAAGTAAAAAATCGGGAAAAGAAAGAAGCAAATCTCGAGTGTAGGCTTTGGTAGGCATAAATCATTGGAAGAATGGGCGAGCTGTCCTTTCTGTCTGAAGTTTTTTTTTTTAATTTTTGTGACTCTACATTTTGTCCTCCGCCCGCACCGACCGCTGTTGACTCGCTACTATAGCCGAAATGGTTCGAAATTTCGAGTGAACGGCGGCGCGCGGCGTGTGGAGGTATGTGCGAGTATGTGCGACGTTCCCTTGAAGCCGGCTATCTGGATTGGCGCCAGCCAATACCTACTTACTTTGGGGCATAGCTTAACCGTGCGGCAGCACACCTGCATTACCAACCAACGGTCTCTTCTCTTTTCGTGTGGGACACCGAGTCGTTCAACGACCCGATGAACGTCTCTCTGTATTGGGCGTCCGCAAATACTTACTTTGTGCCCAATCTCCACAGAATAGACGCGCGACGTGACAAAACATGACATCTGGTAGACAAGCGATCGTCAGCCGTTATCGATGCGACTCTCCTACCACCTGGGTAGCTTTGTCTCTTCTGTTCATACATTTTGATTAGATATATGTAAACGGTTTCAAGCGTCGCGATGTCGCACGTTTCACGTCTCCGACGATCACTTGTTTGACAGATGCCATCTTAGGTGTCAACGTCAAGTCTCATGTGTACTTGCATAGCTTGCGCCTTATACCCCCCATACAAATGCAGTGTTGGTACGTCAAACGGATTGACAGACGCATCCGTTGACGCAGCGCACACGCGTAACGCCGTATTTGTATGAGAATAAAGGGCACTACACACCGGGCGCGTATGCATCACGTATGATCACGGCCGTAGACCCCTTGCACATTGGTTACGCGCGTACCTACGGATGCGTACTGCGAACGCAACGCAAGGGGTCAGTTGCGTTGACTGCGTAGTTGCATGCACAGCTCTGGTTTTTTAGGTTTCTCTATAAATTTTCACGAAATTGGTTTACAATCTTGAGCACGATGTCTGAAGACGATTTTGACGATAGACCATAAAGTTCTTCTGATTCAGCGTTCACCCTTACCTATTAGTCAACGTACAATCACGCTCGCGGGTGGAGCGCTCGTGATATTGTGCTACCTATTCTTTTTGGTGCACAATGATCATTCTCGAACAAAGTGTGTATATTTTTAGCTCGCACTTTGAGAAAATGAACAGTGGAAGCAAACGGACCAAAAAGTTACAAATTTTCCGTATTGAGGTCTGGCAACTCTGCAATAACAAAGTAAGTATTGGCTAGCGCAATATGCAACTGTCATGTCCCTGTGCAGCTCTGCGTGCTGCTCTGTTTGTCTCCTGGTGTGAGATGTGCGTAACCCTACGCATTACGCGCACGTGCACGTCTACGTAACGCAAGCAGTGTGTAGACTCTCATACAATCCTATACGATTGGATTGTATGAGATACTACACACCGCGCTACGCGCGTGATCACGCCGTGGTTTCGCGTACGCATGCGTATTCGGTGTGCAGCCTCTCATACAATCCCATGCGATACAACGTCATCTCTACGTGCGTAGTGACGCCGTGGCTACGTGCACGTCACTCTTTAAGATTGATAATCGCATTTTCCTAACGCATGCGTCACGCAGTGCTAAAATAGCGCACCAACGCTAAGTGTGGTGCCCGCTTCGTTGGCATTTTGAGCTCTCTCTAGTGCGGTGTAGTGAAAGTGTAAGTTAAGAGCTGGGATGATAATAATTAATTTAATAGAAAAGGAACAGCCGATGTGGCGCAGTGTGCAACGCAGAAGGTTCCGGATTCAATTCCCGTGGGGTCAAAGTTGATGTTTATCCTTTGTAAATTTGTTCCCAGTCTGGTTAGGACATTGCAGGCTGAAACACCTGATTGTCGGAAAAGTTAGATGGTTCCGTGTTTCGGAGGCCACGCCAAGCCTTCGGTCCCGGTTGCTGTCTATGATAGACGGCGGTCGGTCGGTACACAACCAAGTCTCGCAAGTCTGCCACTTGTAGTAGGCGGTTGAAGAACTCTGACACCAGGGTTAAATGGGGTCTTTGAACGACTCGAAGCCCCACTCGAAAAAGAAGAAGAATGTAGGGTTATATTTTACTACTAGCTGGTGCCCGCGAACTTCGTTTCGCCAAGAGAAGTTTTTGAGCCGACAGAAGCGGCACATCATGCTAAACAAATTTTTCAATACAGACATTTTCGTATCTCTTAAGGGCGCCACACACAGGGCGCGTATGCTTGACGTACACGTCATCACGCGCGTAGAGATGACATTGTATCGTATGGGATTGTATGAGAGGCCTGCCTATGTATGCGTGCACATAATCACGCGAGTAGCACGGTGTGCGGTGCCTCATACAATCCCAGACGATACAACGTCATCTCTTTGCGCGTGATAACGTGCACGTCACGCATACGGGCCCGGTGTGTGGCGCCCTTTAATATTTTGCCGAGTTCATGGTGTTCCGTCACGTAGGTAGACAGAGAGTGAGTTTGTTACTTGACTTTGAAGGGGAAAGCCCACTTCGATCCCTCCTGTTTCAAAGTCGGAGCGCCTGAGTTAGGTACATCTTGATGGCTACAGTGCCAACACCGGTGTTCTTTTATTATTTTTATGTGAAGGAGCAAATCCGAGTTGACCCATGTCGAAGGATGCTTGTTTCTTTCTATTTCTTCTACTTACTTATTTCACTTCTGTTTTTGTTTTCTTATTAAATAGTTGTGTAAGTAATAGGTATGTATACTTTTTATTTATTTAGGTACCTACCTACCTACCAAAAGTGATAGGCCTGCAGGAGCGGCCCATCAAGCTGTAAATATTTTTTTTGTAGCTGTTTCTAAGACACGCTATCGAAATGTTCTTTTGAAAACTATTGCAGGGGTACTTGACACCGACCTGTAACAGTTTTAATACATGTACATACAGATTTCTGTACTATCGCCAGCAAATCCACCTACCCATTTAAGACACAAACTAACTGTATGCCCCGCCCTCATAACTTCGTCCTTTTCAATCGATCGACATCTTTGATGTGAAGATAGATCGTGTTGTTTGACACAAATTTAGAATGTTGGGAAAAAAATGTTTTTATTTTTTGGCGTAGGTACATGCGAAAGGAGGATAAAAAAACATCTGCTATATTAAGTAGGGTATCGTTAAAAAGATCTTTAAAAATTAAGGCGAGGGTTTTTTGTAAAAAATCACAAAAGTGATTCTGCTTCGAAGTATTTGCTTTTATGGGGAGTTTTCTCCTCCTAGAAATAAATATTTGAAAAAAAATTAGTTCTTAGTCTGAAGTTACCATAAAAACTATATCGGATACTGTATCCACGCAAGTTTTAAGAAAAATAAAAGTTTTTTAATTTGTGGTTCGTAATACTTACTACTGCAAACAAACCAGCAACGAAATTAGGTAACTTCGTAACGCTGATATTTAACATTGACTACAAACCCTATTTGTGGGCGTGTCTGACACGCTCTTGGCCGGTTTTTTATTTTGCTTTACTATTATGTTGGTACGTGTTCGAATCTCGACTCCAATATGGGAGTAAAAAAAAACTGCAAATATTGTAAGGGGTGAACCAGTTCAAGAAACTTTTAGTAGATATCATAAGGGCGCAAAACAACACTTCTACGGCGAGGGCGCTTTTTTGAATTCAGAGCGAAGTAAGGGATTCTAGAGTAGAATCCCCGAAGCCAAAATATATTTTGCGCCCGAGTAATTCACTCTACTTTTCATCACCCTCTATGAGAAAATAAAAGGCGCCTCATATTTTATTGCAATGTTATACTTTTACTGTCACTTGAACTAATTTTTCAAAAAGTTAAATAAAATTCTAACATACGTGTAATTTTTGGTGAAAATTACGGACTGTAATTCGCGCGTATTTTTTTTTTGTTCTATTGGGGACGCGCGACTATGGGCCGTCGTCCCATACAGCCTTTATTCGAACAATATTTGCGTTCTATTTCTTTGGCGCTGACTGAACATCAAGATGTTCTAAATTCAAAGTAGTTTTATTCGCATTTGTTGAGTTCTTTATTTAAAAAGTGCAAATAAAAGAACTTTGCGGCGCGTTCTTTTCGAATAGATAGGATGAAAATAACTTTCCCCAAGAAACATAGGTAGTGCAAAATACGGGGTGTAACGAAAACTTTGCAGGCGTGCAAGAGGCGTGCGCAGACCATCAAACTGAACAACTTTCACTATGGAGCCAATGGTGGAAAACGAAAAAAAAAATTCTGACCTCCCATACAAAATTTACGATCAGCTGACTGACTTTGTATGGGAGGTTGAAAAATTTTTTTCGTTTCCCACCATTGGCTCCATAGTAAGTAAAAGTTGTTCAGTTTGATGGTCTGATCATGCCAGCAAAGTTTTCGTCACACCGTCCCTAACACCCTGTATAAGGAGTAAAAAAAAATACTGCAAATATTTTAAGGAGTGAACCAGTCCATGAAACTGAACAACTTTCCCCAGGGAACATAGGTAGAAATATGAAAAAAGAATTTGGACCTCACAAAATGTTCTGGCCGGCCGGTTCAGTTTGAATGGGAGGGCCAAATTTTTATTCGTATTTCGACCTATGTTTCTTTGGAAAAGTTGTTCAGTTTCATGGACTGGTTTAGTCGTAAAATACGTGCAGTTATTTTTTTGCCTACTGTAGGAAAAAATAATTGGACCTCCCATAAAAAATGCTCCAGCCGTCTCGATAGCCGACCAAGTTAGTAGGGAAGGGAAGGATTTTTTTTTATTATTATTCAACCTATGTTCCTTGGGGAAAGTCGTTCAGTTTCATGGACTGGTTCACCCCTTGGAATAGTTTGAGTAGTTTTTTTTACATCTTATTATAGTAACTTATTCCTCTACCGCACGCAACGCACGCAATATCGATTTACGTGCAAACTTATTTCAAGTATAGTGGCAACCCCCCCCCTTTTAGGGGTCGAATTTTTTTAGCCTATAACCTGGTCGGTAATTTTCCCGACATTTTGGTATAATTTGCATCAAAATCGGTTCAGTCGTTTTTGCGTGATGCTTTCACATACAAACAGATAAACAAATAAACAAATAAACAAATAAACAGATAAACATCTAAACAGAAAAAAAATCTAAAAATTGCTGAAACGTGTTCTGTTATCAATTTTAAGTATCACCAAACAGTTTTTTTTCGAAAATCTTCTATGTACAGACTTTCGACCCTCTACAACTTTATTATATGTATAGATTGACTGATAACAAAAATGCAGGACAGGCTGGTGATACTGATAAGATAAGGAAAAACTTTCCCCTACAAACATATTATGAAAAAAGAAATGAAACTCCCATACAAAGTTGCCGATCACGTGATTCAAGTTATATGGGAGGTCCAAATTTTTTTCATATATCGTTTCTACCTATGTTCCTAGGGGAAAGATGTTCCGTATCAACAGTCGGTTCTGAGTTTTCGCTATCGGTCATTAGAAAAATTTCACCCTAGGTATAGGTATATAAAAAATAAGTATTCTTTTTAAAACCCGTTTCCCGCTTATAAGAAGTCAAGCCATGCTTGGTCAACCAGGAACCAAACCTCACTAAACTCAAAAGCTCAAAGACGGGGCAGCGAAACTCACCGGCGGCGGCCTAGTCGTTAGTGCTATCAGTTACGGAGATCTCAATCCGACCTTCCCGCCTTCACTTCCCACGTGCGCACGTTCCCACAGACAATAGTAATTATTACTATTATACAAGTTATTATCATAGTAAAGTTTTTCTTTCTCTCTCTCTCTCTCTCACGAACTCATGGTGTTTCGGTGCTTTTTCAAATCTGAATTATTGTTTAAAATGGGATTATTACCGTGATTAGATTTTTGTTTACCTCGATATTTCGGAACGGTTGCACGCTATATGGTCACGAGTAGACTGGCTCGGCGAGTGATGTCATCTTTCTAAGTAGTCTAGTAACTAACGTCAATAGCTGGTTATAACTATTCGGATTGCCCCATGAAGCTGAAAATCGGCATGTAGGTACTTCTAGACCTCCTGATCAAAATTAGACATGGAGCCCACCGGGCACCACCCCCCTTAACCTTTTACCGCCCCCCCCTCCTCTACAAGGCGCAACTTTTGAAGTAATTGACTTGGAGGGTAGTTTTTATTTCATATTGTGCGTGACATCTCACTTGAAGCTTATTGTGCCCTCAAAATTACCCTTTAGGCCCCCCGGGGGGCCCAAAAGCCCCAAAAGTGGGGTGTCCCGTCTTTGTATGAGATTTTCTTATTCTCAAGCTATCGATTCCCAAGAGGTATCAAAAGTTGCGGAATTAGACACAGATTGCAAAAAACCTAAAATATCTTTAAATAATATTTATCTTTAGGGCTTTGCCGAACATTAAAAAACAATAATATGTTGGTTTCGTAGTCACGACACTTTAACGATCGGTAGAGCCCTAAAGATAAATATTATTTAAAGATATATTAGGTTTTTTGCAATCTGTGTCTAATTACGCAACTTTTGATACCTCTTGGGAGTCGATAGCTTAAAAATAAGAAAATCTCATATAAGAAAGGGACACCCCACTTTCGCTTTGGGCCTAAAGAGTAATTTTGAGGGCACAATAAGCTTCAAGTGACGCACAATATGAAATAAAAACTACCCTCCAAGTCAATTACTTCAAAAGTTACGCCTTGTAAAGGAGGGGGGGTGGTAAAAGGTTAAGGGGGTGGTGCCCGCTGGGTTCCATGTCTAATTTTGATCAGGAGGTCAAGAAGTACCAACATGCCGATTTTCAGCTTCATGGGGCAATCCGAATAGCTGTGACGTTAGTTACTAGACTAAAGGGCAAACCTATGGGGCAAACATATCTGTCTACCCTCTTTCGGATTCGTCGACTGCGTTCTGCTCGGTTACTCGAATCACTACTATTGTCACTCACTATTTTGTCACGATCACGAAATACCACACTAACCAGTATCAATTCGCGAGTTTGAATTTAAGTGATGTGAACAACCGTGAAAACCTAAAAACTTACATTGTCAAATCTGGTTCATTTACGAAGTTTTAACAGCCGTTTATGCTGCGCGACGGATCATCATCATCTTCCTCTCCTTATCCTAATTACCTAAGAACTTTGCTTGAACACAAAATCATGTTGCAAAGGGATTTGGCTTAATTTTACGACCTGCCGCCTGCCTGACGTCAACCCTCTTTGGGAATGCTATTACCACCACCATACAGTTAACCATGGTCGACAGATATTGTAGCCAAAATCATAAACTCTTCGTCACATTTTTAAGAAACACCCTATGTAGGTATACGCAATCTATGCATAAATCTAAGTATTATACTGGGTGTTAACAATATAAAGCCGGAAAGAGGTGAAGGGACTCATGAAACTGAACAACTCCCCCATTGAACATGAGTCGAAATATGAAACAAAAATATTGAATCTTTGGATGCTTCGAGCATCTTCCGTCCCGTTCCAAGTTTGGATGATTGAATTACAATGGTGGTTTAAAAAAAATGTCGCACAACGCTGCGTCGACGGAAGCGTCTGTGAATCAGTTTGACATTAACCGTATTTGTGTAAGAATAAGGTCGAAAATCGTATTGTCCCAGCGTTACGTAGCGCAAAATATTTAGGTACGTGTGTCTCTCATTTACCCTACCTACAAGGTACGCCGTGAGGTGAATAGCATCACCCCATATCTTTCCCGTAGGTGTCGTAAGAAGCGACTAAGGGAGTTGAGAGTCATATCATATCGTGTGTAGCAAAGCGTCAGGCTGATAACCTGTCACTTTCGTGATACACAGTCTTCGAGCAACTCATCTTCCGTCCCGTTCCGGCCCCCCCGTTCCTCCAAGTACAGTCTTCTGAATGACTCAAGTTTATGTCAGACGTGGTGTAAATATTGGTGTAAATGGGCGTTTTTATACAGTCGCTTACGCTCTGCCTACCCCGCAAGGGATATAGGCGAGATATTGTATGTATGCTACATTGAATGAGTGCTATAAAACTTAATGTGGCTTCGTTTTATTGCACATACGGGTGGTCGTCCCGTCTAGAGAGACGATTAGAAATAAAAAGTGGAAATCCGGTTTCCTTCCCCCATTTCACATAACCAAAGCAGCCACAACAGTGCACTGCTGGACATGGGCCTCCCCCTATCACGGGGTATTGCCATACTCACCACGCTTGGTAGGCAGACTGGCAGCAAGATGTTGCATTTACAAGGAACGCTGCTGCCCATTCCGTGGATCATCCACGGAATGGGCATGATTATCCAACGGTGGATGATTATCCCTTAGTCGCTTTTCACGACATACAGTTAACCATGGTCGACAGATATTGTAGCCAAAATCATAAACTCTTCGTCACATTTTTAAGAAACACCCTATGTAGGTATACGCAATCTATGCATAAATCTAAGTATTATACTGGGTGTTAACAATATAAAGCCGGAAAGAGGTGAAGGGACTCATGAAACTGAACAACTCCCCCATTGAACATGAGTCGAAATATGAAACAAAAATATTGAATCTTTGGATGCTTCGAGCATCTTCCGTCCCGTTCCAAGTTTGGATGATTGAATTACAATGGTGGTTTAAAAAAAATGTCGCACAACGCTGCGTCGACGGAAGCGTCTGTGAATCAGTTTGACATTAACCGTATTTGTGTAAGAATAAGGTCGAAAATCGTATTGTCCCAGCGTTACGTAGCGCAAAATATTTAGGTACGTGTGTCTCTCATTTACCCTACCTACAAGGTACGCCGTGAGGTGAATAGCATCACCCCATATCTTTCCCGTAGGTGTCGTAAGAAGCGACTAAGGGAGTTGAGAGTCATATCATATCGTGTGTAGCAAAGCGTCAGGCTGATAACCTGTCACTTTCGTGATACACAGTCTTCGAGCAACTCATCTTCCGTCCCGTTCCGGCCCCGTTCCTCCAAGTACAGTCTTCTGAATGACTCAAGTTTATGTCAGACGTGGTGTAAATATTGGTGTAAATGGGCGTTTTTATACAGTCGCTTACGCTCTGCCTACCCCGCAAGGGATATAGGCGAGATATTGTATGTATGCTACATTGAATGAGTGCTATAAAACTTAATGTGGCTTCGTTTTATTGCACATACGGGTGGTCGTCCCGTCTAGAGAGACGATTAGAAATAAAAAGTGGAAATCCGGTTTCCTTCCCCCATTTCACATAACCAAAGCAGCCACAACAGTGCACTGCTGGACATGGGCCTCCCCCTATCACGGGGTATTGCCATACTCACCACGCTTGGTAGGCAGACTGGCAGCAAGATGTTGCATTTACAAGGAACGCTGCTGCCCATTCCGTGGATCATCCACGGAATGGGCATGATTATCCAACGGTGGATGATTATCCCTTAGTCGCTTTTCACGACATCTACGGGTAGAATTGGGGTGATGCTATTCTAAACCGGCATCACACGGCTATTTAACATGTTGATGATCAAATGCCACCTCTAATTCATTGTAATTCGCTACTTGATTGATCCGAAAATAAAATACAAAGTTGTCTTACATCATTCATCGGTTTAGAAAAATGTTAGAAGTTAGAATTCAGACAGAACTGTAAAAAATATACCTAGAAGCACAAATTAGGGAAAGTAAGTGTTATGATGAGGCAATCCAAAATATTGTAATATTTCAATTCTGAATACTATGAATACAATAATAACGTTTCAAATCGTAAAAAGTAGCTCGTGAGTAAAAGTAGATTGTGAATTTGTGAGCACCGTAAAAATAATTTCATTATTACTATGAAGATGATATTAAAATTCTATGCGCATTTTGCAGTAGGTACGGCCGGAGTGATGAGTTTTGTATTTATGTAAAGAGCATCCATAGGTACCTGGGTTATTTGTTAGTAAACTGATTTAAATTTGGAACATCGACAAACAACAAATTTTTAACGTTATTCACTCAATTTCTTTTTTAATTGGTTTTTTGTACGGTTATTATAATTTGAACGTGTTTTTTTTTCATCACACTTGACATTGACACAAAGTATAGGTACTACTAATATTATAAAGGCGGATGTTTGTGTGTGTGTTTGTTACGACATCACGCTAAAACGGCTGATTAGATTGACATGAAATTTTGCACAAATATAGAAGAGTATCTAGATTAACACATAGGCTACTTTTTACCACGGGAAAATGTCTTATTCCTACGGGATCACGCATATTCCAATATTTTTGCAAAGGTGGCGTGACTGAGCCGATTCGCGTTTTAAACGTTTTCGCCGAAAACTAACAGCGACATCTCTTGGCGAGTAATGCTTTTTTCCCGCGGAATAATAGGTTGCAGCGGGTGAAACCGCTGACGGGCAGGCAGCTAGTAGAACCATAAACACAAAAATGTGAACGTGCGCCCTTTTGCATTTTTTAACTGGTAGAGGTCAAAATTTCCGTGTACTACACGTTAGCAAATTCATTTACAACTCATGTTTTTATCTTTCACTACCTTGGGATTCAAAATAGCACTATTAATCTAAATATTCTAGCAAAAATAATCTTTGCTCTCTTGCTGAACATATAATTATTATTGAAGTACTCTGCTTACACATACCTACACATTTCACAAATTCAAATTTCAAATTTCAAATTTATTTATTTCATTAAACACAAAACGCACAAGTTAACAAAACATTATAACGTCACAGATTATTACAAACATCAACAGACAGATTTTGGATCCTCACACTAAGTCAAGCCTGTATCGCGAGGTTCAAGTGATTACGTTTTTACAATACACGTTTTACGTACTAGGTGTACCATTTATTATACAATGTTATGTGATTGAACGATGAGTTGATAATCTATATAAAGCTATATGATATGAAATAGAATAATAAAAATAAAGTGCAAACCGTTTTAACAAAGTAGAGTAAGTGCTGTCTAAGATACGATTCCCAAAAGGCCCACAACCTCGGTATAGGATTTTGAAGATAACCAATCCTTTACAATATTTTTGGCTTTGTATGTAACCATTAAACTTACATCACACTCTCTTAGGATCTTATTGTAAGTGCGCGGGAGCAAAAACGTAGATTGATGACGAGCGAAGGAGGTTTTGATAGGTTTTATTGGAACCTTGAAAATTCTCTTTTTGCACAGATCCTCGTACTCTGTGGATCTGAGGACAGAGCTATGAGTTAGTTGAAAACCCCGATAAACATATAATTTTCTGATAGTAAGGACTGATGCCTCACAATACAGGTCGTTTGTAGGATGTCTGAACGGTTTTTTTAGCATTATTTTTAAAACAGACCGCTGTGCTCGCTCCAACACCAGCATTGTGGTAGTACAAGCTCCACCCCACACTGTAATGCAGTAACTTAGAATCGACTCGCATAGTGCGAACAACGAGATGTATGGAAACAAGTCATCAAAGACGCGAAGGACTTTCATAAAGGACACGACCTTCAGTAATGAAGAATACGACAAAGAAGAAGAGCGGTGTATACAAGTTTTAAAATTTTCTGATTAGCGGAGTTTCGTAGGAGCTTCATAAACATGAACATAAACAAACAAAGTGAACCAGTTTGAGGCATAGTCATTGGAGAAAAGGTATAGAAGCGAATGGAAATCTAAAGAAGCAGATTCTGAAAAAAGAACTAGTTATGTCGAGTCGAGCACGGCAAAATCTTAATATGTCATAAATAAATCTATGAGCTAGGTCAGTTTTTTTTATTTTATTAATGCCATGTTTCATTAGTACCATCTGTATACAAATCCCGTCGTACCGACTGTACTATGAAATTATCGCATGTAATGCAACGCATTAAGATGATGTGGAGAAATGATGTCTCTTCTGTCGGTAGGTACATTGTATAATCATTTAATGATAATCGCGATTATATGGTTCATTTAACTCATTTGGTTTTATGAAAGGGAACACATTAAATGTTAAATCAAATTTTGTTTTTTAGAACTCGAATTTCGGTGCTTCGTAGTGTGTAGACAGACACTTTTAAAGGCCGGGAATGGGAAATCATTATCTTTTTACCCGACTGCCTCACAAGGATGGTTATGTTTTTCGAGAATATGTAAGTATGTATGTAATATGTATGTATGTATGTGGACAAGAAAATTCTTTTTCACGGGCTACAGCCCAAACGGATGGTTGGATTTTGACATATGAGGTGTCGTTATATTCGTCTCAGCAGCGCGAGTGACACTGGCTAGGTATATAAAAAAAATATAGATTCAAGATGGCGGATTTTTACAGCAAAATACTACTTTAAAATTCCCACAGTCAGGTTTTTTGTCTTTTAACACATCTACTTTTTTCGAGTGATGTAGGCTTAGAATCATTACACCTTATCTACTCATGGGTATCATAAGAGGCGACTAAAGGATTTGAGGGTTGGTGTGTATTGCAATTTTATACGACAGGCTGACGACCTGTAACTATGTTTAGTCTGCTAAGTCTTCTGAATGACCCTCAAACTTATTAGAAGTAGTCTTCTTCTCTTTTCGTGTGGGACACCGAGACGTTCAACGACCTGATGAACCCTGGTGTCAGAGTTTTTCAACCGCCTACTGCAAGTAGCAGGCCTGTGACGTGGTTGTGTAACGACCGCAATCATAGATAGCAACCGGGACCGACGGCTTAACGTGCCCATCCGAAGCACGGAACCATCTTACTTGCGGACAATCAGGTGGTTCAGCCTGCAATGTCCTAACCAGACTGGGATCAAATTCACAAAGTGATAATCAACTTTGTGAGTGACCCCACCGGGAATTGAACCCGGAACCTTTGCGTGGCAGGCAGGCATACTAACCACTACGCCACATCGGCTGTCATTAGAAGTAGTGTGAATGGCCGTTTTTATAGCCACTATGCGTGATACTTAAATATAGTGCGATATTTTACTAGTCGCCGATAGCGAAAACTCAGAACCGTATGGAACAACTTTCCCCAAGGAACATAGGTCAAAATACGAAAAATTTTTGGACCCCCCATACAAACTTGCCGATCAGCTGATTTCAAGTACTATGGGAGGTCAAAAATTGTCACTAGTAAAATTTTATCCTATATGTACAGTACGCGAACGAGTTCATGACCATCCTGAAATATGCGCTTCCTTGTCATACTTGTAGTGGTACTAACGTGTGCGACAAGGATGCGATTATTTCAGGATGGCCATGAACTCGTTCGCGTACTGTAGGTATGTATGTATGCCCTGAAGGAGTCAAGCAGTAGTCAATTTTTGGAATTATTTTAATCTTTTTGTGGCCATTGACACTCTACCTGCCCCGCAACGCATAAAGACGTGATTGTAACGGCTGAGGCTAAATGCATTGTTACTACGGTGGTCCCGCGCTAATGTTATTACAGGTTTGCAATTAATGAACTCGCTACATAAATATCTTTGGCTGGCATTCGGTTTGACTTATAAGTCTTATAACATAGTGTTATACGACAGTAATTTAATGGCGCTTTGCACGTAACGTCCGTTTGTGCGTTATTTTTACGCAGCACTATCCGTAGCGTTTGAAAAATATAATTTTCCACCTTAATTTCATACATAATACGGTTTATGTGCTACGATTTGACAGACGCATCCGTTAGCCGAAAAATATCACATAACATACCTACATAAGGGTGAGAATCCACCAGAGCTGTGCGAGTAAAATGTGTCGTACGAGGATGTGTAGCTGTGCTTTGGAAATGTGTAGGGGTTTCCACCAGATCTGTGCGAGTAAAATGTGCCGTACGAGGATGCGTAGCGGAGCTGTCAAAATGCGCATTAATGTGCGGAGCGAGGATGCGTTGCGAAGCTGTGAAATGAGTGAGCGGGGGGGAATGCGATGTAGTGGAAACCTCGCAACATATTCCTAGCAGCACATTTCTCGCAACACATTCCTCGCTACACATTCGTCGCAACACATCCTTCGCACACATTTCTCGCTTGTTTTGTAAGTAGAATGGCCTCGCTTCGCTCAACCCTATTCCACCAGAGCCTCCCTGACATAAACCATTTTGTATCAGAACATGTCCCAACCTACGCACGCAGCACAAAAATAACGTCGAAACGAACGTTATGTGTGGATACTTTGATTTTTTTAATGATGTATGTGCTCCCTTGTATGCTTTTTACACGAGTGCCCCCAAAAAAGGAGTGTGATGTTTTTAGGGTTCATAAAAGTATGTATATGCGTATCTTTAAACCACTGTAACTCTTTAACCACTGAACAGATTTGATTGCGAGTTGTGTGAGCAGAATCCTTAGATTATCCCGATTGTCATACTCTGTCATAGGCTATGATTTGTACAGGAAAATTGTTTGGAGGAGAGCCATCGCAGAGGGTCGCGAAACTCACGATAACGCCTGGTTCCAGAGCCTAGCTCAGAAACGGGTGAAAAGGCATAACCGAGCGGAGACTGTTCCTCGGCATGAATGTCACAAGTGCAAACGCAAATTCGGCTCCGGAATAGGTCTCTTTAGCCACGAGCGGCGATGCCACTCACACAGCAACGCTGTTTAGATCATCTGTCAAGATGTTGAAGGCCTAATGATGATGATGAGTGAGGGCAGAAAGTCCAGTGGGAATCCCATCAGCCCGATGGTACTATGACAACATCAGAACCGTGAGGAGTGCCGCGATAAAGAAAAGGCCTAGCCTACTTACCTAATACCCTGCAGTCACAAGTCACAAATTAGGGAAACGGCGTGCGGGGCGCTTATACAGATAGCTTACTTAGTACTAGCACAAAATAGAGAGTAACTCGGTTCACACGGCCCTATTTCGGATTTTCGCGATTGGCACTTGTTACATTGCCAGGGTTGCTACTGTCAAAAACTGCCATGTATAAAAGTATCAAAACAGCAATATCTGATAAAGAACGTCATACGATTCCGAGTCAGATTTAAATCCAAGAAATATAAGGGTGAGAATCCACCAGAGCTGTGCGAGGTAGCTAAGCGGTGTGCGAGGAAAAAATCCACCAATAGAATCACTTCATTTTCCTAGCCTCGCTCAGCTCAGCTCTGGTGGAATTGGGTTTAGCGAAGCGAGGCCATTCTACATACAAAATAAGCGAGAAATGTGTTGCGAGGAATGCGTTGCGAGGAATGCGTTGCGAGAAATGTGCTGCGAGGAATATGTTGCGAGGTTTGCGAAGATTCCCTGCCAGTCAATAGACGGCTGATGTTGAAAGCTTCGCAACGCATCCTCGCTCCGCACATTAATGCGCATTTTGACAGCTCCGCTACGCATCCTCGTACGATACATTTTACTCGCACAGCTCTGGTGGAAACCCCTACACATTTCCACAGCACAGCTGCGCATCCTCGTACGACACATTTTACTCGCACAGCTCTGGTGGATTCTCACCCTAACGTTCGTGTTAACCACCTTCTTAGTTACCTAGACTTCCCCTGAGATTCCGATTATTTCCAGTTAAAGTCAGTAAGCGTCAAATCGTCGCTAGTACTGAGTGAGCCATCTGTATAGGCGCCCTAGCCGTTTCTCTAATTTGTGGTACTAGCGACGATTTTGACGGTTACATACTTTAAGGGAGTTTGTCCAACTCCGCAGTCACGAAAAACGAGATGACGGCGCCGAAGTAGCGGTATGGTAGGTATGTTGTACCAGTAGGTACATACAGTAAAAAAAAAATCAACTGCAAATATTTGAAGAGGTGAACCAGCTCATGAAACTGAACAACTTTCCCTAAGGAACATAGGTCGAAATACGAAAAAACTTTTTGGTCCTCCCATAGGTACAAAATGTTCCAGTCGACTGAGTCAATTTGTATGGAAGGTCCAAATTTTTTTTTATTTCGACCTATGTTTCTTGGGGAAAGTTGTTCAGTTTCATGGGGCTGGTTCACCCCTTAAAATATTTTGCAGTTAATTTTTTACACCGTATACTTACTTAGCCGCCTGTCCACCGAACAGCCGTCACGTCGCCGTCACTTCATATTAAACTCGGCCCGAAATAATCTCGTTCCCGGTGGTGACGTGACGGTGACGGCGCGGCGGCGGTGGACAAACGCCCATAACCGGAATCTCAAGGGAAGACAAAGTCGAACAAATTAACTAATAAAAAAAAATATAATAATTGTATTCACTAAAATGATATTTGGTGGGCGGTCGCTTTTTTGGGAAAAATAAAATAGTGATGTGCTCAAAAGATTCAATTCAATCACTCATCTAGTGACATGTTCATAATAATCAAATCACTAAGCATATTAGGTTACATAACAAGTACAATAATTTTAAGGGCATGTTTTACTCACAAAACTGAATAACAAATTATAAGAAATTTTTCTTCAAAATAAGAAAATAAAAATATTGCTTCTCCCATACTAAGTGACACACTTATTTAATATTTTTGTATTGGGAGTCTGTCAGAGTATATGAGATTTGAATGAATCAGCTCACCGGAACTTAAAATTCGAACTGTAGTTACGTCACTAGTAGGGCTTGCATTCGAATATTCGAATATTCGAATAATTCGAATAGTAAACCAGATCGAATATTCGAAAACACATTGGGAAAATTCGAATATTCGACCATAATCATAAACCTGTAATTATTTACAAAACTAAGCGGCATGGTATCAACACCCTTGCCGTTCCTTCAAGAATTCAAGAATTTATTATGGAATATATTGTTTCGTTTTTAAATTTGATTTTGTTTTGCAACTACGCAAAAACAAATAAAAACATAAAATCAATAATAATTGTGACAGCAGTGAAATCAAACATCAAAAATTCGAAATAACCATCAAACTAAAAGAAATATCAAGAAACTGATAGATAAGAGATATATTATGACAATTCTGGTAACAGTGATTTGAAATCTAATCACTAAAAGATAATTAAAATGATCAAATTCTTATTAAATAAGACGCACCTTATTGCTTTTTTTTTCATTTCATTAAAACATTATATCTATTAATTCTATTATCTATCAGCCTCTTGATATTTCTTTTGGTTTCATGTTTATTTCGAATTTTCGATGTTTGATTTTACTGCTGTCATAATTATTATTGATTTAATGTTTTATATTTATTTTTGTGTTCTTATGAAAGTTTAAGAGTTGATTTTTAGATTTTAAATATTCAGAACTATAGATGATAGACTCAAGTTCATTTTTTAAACATATTTTTTGTGAATGATCATTTAGTGATCGACTGTTTATTAAATAAGTCGGACCTTATTGCTTTGTTTTCATTTCATGACAAAAATTCTAGATTTCTAATCACTGTGACCAGAATCGTCATATATCTATTGTCTATCAGTTTCTGGCCGTGTGATGCCGGCTTAGAATAGCATCACCCCATTTCTTTCCTGTGGGTGTCGTAAGAAGCGACTAAAGGACTCGAGGGTATCATGTGTATTGCAATTTTAGGCGACAGGCTGACAACCTGTCACTATAGCGATACATGACAGTAGCTAAAACGGCCCTCAAATATGTGTCAGACGTGGCGATAACGACCGTACTTTTACGGTCGTTGACGCTCTGCCTACCCCCCCCAAGGGATAAAGGCGTGATGTATGTATGTATGTATGTATCAGTTTCTTGATATTTCTTTTAGATTGATGTTTATTTCGAATTATCGATGTTTGATTTGACTGCTGTCATAATTACTATTGATTTTATGTTTATATTTGTTTTAAGAGTCATTATGAAACTTTAAGAGTTGATTTTTAGATTTTAAATACTCAGAACTATAGATGATAGTCTTTTTTCATTTTTAAGCATATTTTTCGTGAAAATAACGCAAATTTCTATTTAAATAACAAGCTTTTTCGTCTTTTGGAAATATTCGAATATTATTCGAATAATTCGAATAATCCCGAAAAAAAAATCGAATATTCGAATAGTAAAATTTTCGAATATTTGCAAGCCCTAGTCACTAGTGATATGGAGTTGGTATCATTATTTTGGCGGCATCTGTCATTTTGGTAAATACATTTAAAAAATCGACTATAGTCTGATTTTTATTCAGATGG
Source organism: Phthorimaea operculella (assembly GCA_024500475.1). Classification (NCBI taxonomy): domain Eukaryota; kingdom Metazoa; phylum Arthropoda; class Insecta; order Lepidoptera; family Gelechiidae; genus Phthorimaea; species Phthorimaea operculella. The sequence continues at coordinate 309,061 of JANFCV010000076.1, read as the reverse complement.
ACTGAACTGACATTTGGTGGGTTGCCACGTTATTGTATTTAAAAATGGTAAAAAAATAGTGTTGTACCCAAATGATTAAGTTATGTGATTCAAAGATTGTGATTGAATCTTTTTGAAAATAAATTTAGTTAATTTAAATTTTCATTAATTAATTGTTCTCAAAGACAAACTTACTATTTTGTAAAAACAAACAAACTAACTTCATATTTATTTCCTGTCTGACGACCGACCACATTACGTTTTTGTCGTTATTGTCAGAGGATTTGAATTTATTTATTCACCAGGTTCACTAGCATAGTAACTTGTAAAGATTGTTTACCTTATAGGTAAACGTTACAGTCTTCTATCTGACCTACCTACAGATTTTTGAAAATCTGGTGGAAAATGTACGAAAAAGTAAAAAAAAAGCAATAAATTATCTTAATTACCATTTATTTCTGAAGAATCGGTATCGGAATCCGAATCTGTGACATTAATAATAAAAGTTTCTGTCACGTTATCAATTAGGTGGTCGAGCTGCATCATTTTGGTCTCTTCCTTTATAACATGATCAATACAGCTCGACCACCGTTCTGGTGTCACCAATTGCAGCCCTTCATTGAATAACTGTTTCAAGTTGGCCATTTTAAAACTTTTATTATTGCTCGCGACATGCTCCTTTACCTGTGCCCATACTAACTCTATGGGATTCAGTTCGCAGTGGTAAGGGGGCAGTCTAATGGTGACACCGTAAGCTGCAGCGAGCTCATCGACAGCATTTTTTTTGGTAAGCAGCAAGTTCTTTTGGGCACTTCTGTATTTTTTGCACAATTGGCGAAGTGCAAAAATGGCATCCGTTGTTCCCGGCCCGGCATAAACCAGAACTGGTTTTAAGTAATTTCACATTCCACTCGCAATCGTCTTTCTATCACCTTATCCCATACTTTTAACGTATGTGACATGAGCTTTATTCCTCGGTAGTTGCCACAGTCCTGTACATCACCCTTGATACAGCCCCTAACATTTCATAATTTAAAATCTAATTTATAAACTTAATCTAATCATTATAATATAATAAAACTAAGTTGATAAAAATGTACTTGCCGATATAAACTTTAAAAGGATTTCCGGTACGATTAAGGGACTTATATAGTGCAATAGCCCTTTATCTCCCCTCAAACAAGAAAGTTCCCGTTTTAACTTAAAGGGCGTATTTTTAAAGTTATAAGGGCTTTTTCTATCCCTCAAGTAGTGACGCCATCTATTATCAAGTAGTCGAACTCCACCGTTCGTGATCTTTGATGCAATCTGTTTCAAAATTTTGGATTTTAAATGCAATGTATTTAAATCATTTTTATTAGACCAAACAGATAATACCGCGAGTGAAACCGTGGGCGGAAAGCTAGTTTTTAAAATAAAATCTAATTTATAAACTTCTTCTTACGGAAAAATCGATAATGACTTGACATCAGACCTCCTTACACCTAAGGAGAACGCAGCCATGTAGTAACTTTGGTCGTAACTCAGACTTTGACTGGGGAAAAATTCAAATCAACCAGATGTTTTTATAGAAAACAAATACATCGAGGAATCATGTCACTAAAGTTCAAAGAATCAAATGAATGAGTCAAACCACAACACTAGACAAATGATTGCAACATTTAAAAAAAAATAGGTCATTCTTAGCTGTCAGTTGAGTCCATCTGAATAAAAATCAGACTATATAAATAGGTGGTTGACATTTTGACATGTTGATTTAAAATGGGCTATTGTTGTACTTTGATATTTTTGACAGTAGCAAACCCTGGCTATGTAACAACAAGTAGTCTAAGCGGGTACGGTCAAATATCACCCGAAAGCTGTTTTGCCGGCACAGTTGATGCCGCTTTGCTCAGTGATACTAGGGACCAATGTGAATGATTCCATCCGAGGAAATGAAAAATCCATCCTTTGGATTTCAAGATGGCGGACCTTCGTTTTTTTGTATGGCACTAAAAAAATAAATCTTCTTGAGCCCATCGTGTGGGGTATCAAATGAAAAGGCTAGACGAGACGATTTCAAAAATATATCGTTTTAATACATTTCAGTTGCCTTCTTAGAAAAAAACCAAGTTAAATTTTCAAAAGTAGTTAAAACATGCCAAGTTTGAGGTCCAGTAGGTACAAAATGGCTGACATATAGTTTCATAAAAGTATGCCAAATGATCCACCATATCCTCAACTCTAACGTGACGAAAGGAATTTTGAAAATAATAAGACTTAATGTATGTTTTGCAATGGAAAGTAGACCATTGGAAACTGCAGTAGGTTAGTAATAACTGCTTGTGCGCCTTCATAAATATTTAAGATGTAATTCTTCTCATGATTGCTTTTACACTTAAAGCTAGATTATGATGTGCCGGATCATTTTGAATCTGCGGGCACGGTTGTGCCCCCGCCAAGTTGAGTAAAAAGCCATAGGTACCATGTTGCTCTACTCATGAATGCTATCTCAGTTTAGTAGGCCTGTAAGAAAAATTCATGTTTGAAATAAGTAGTGCCTGCTGTACCGTTTTTATTTTTGTATTTGTCCTGTATTTGTTTTTGTGTGGGTAGTAGGTACCTACCTACAAATGATTAAATGAAATAAAATTGTTTCTCTCGAAACAGTTTAGGCCAATTTCGACGCCCAAAACAACGATATTTTGGATAATATTTGAAACCTGTGTGTTAAGGACCCAAACAGTCATTAAATAAACATTCAATATTTCAAAAAATCATTCAATTTCCTTAAATCTGTTACTCATTCGACGGACCATAAAACTTCTAAAGCACTTTTAGATTACATGTACCTACCTAGGTATATGAATGAAGTAAGATCAAAAAAGCCTTTTGTAAATATATGAGATACCATCAAACACAACTCAAAAAAAAGCAAGTCTCACCACTCATTAGGTACATCTACCGTCAAAAAAATGAGAGTTTTCATACATAAAATATTAACTTCGAGTACGGTCGTTCCAATGGGCCATATTTGACAGCCCATACTAAAAAACACATCATCAAAGAAAAATAACCTTATATCTGAAAGTTGTCAAATATGGCCTATTTGAGCGACCGAAATTAAATAATTGCAAAAACAAATAATCATATACATACTTACTACTTGCAAGATATATTTTGTTAAATACAGCCAAGTCCGCTACTCCACCAGAAACGTTGTGCAATCCACGACGTCGTCGGTACGAAATAACTTTAGAATCATTGTATTTCATATTTATTCACTAAACACTAACATGAGTCTACAATTAAAACTGCAATGAATGCTGTTTTGCTGTAAATTTAAAATGGTAATCCTGTGTATTCACATAGAATCACATAGTTAATTGATTTTTTTTCTATTCTTAAACTTAAGTATTTTACTCCATTTAGAGCTTCTATATCTGCTAAATTAAATATTTCTATTTTTATCCAACATATCGTTAAAGGGGTCTCAACTTTGGCCGAAACTGCTTTAAGAGAAATATGGTACTGCAAAGCCACTTTTTACTCGACTTGGCGGGGGCACAACCGTGCCAGAAGATTCAAAATGATCCGGCACATCATAATCTAGCTTTAAGTGTAAAAGCAATCATGATGAGAATTGCATCTTAAACATTTATGGAGGCGCACCAAGCAGTTCTTACTAACCTACTGCAGTTCCCAATGATCTACTTTCCATTGCAAAATATACATTAAATCTTATTATTTTCAAAATTCCTTTCGTCACGTTAGAGTTGAGGATATGGTGGATCATTTGGCATACTTTTATGAAACTATATATCAGCCATTTTGTACCTACTGGACCTCAAAATTGGCATGTTTTGACTACTTTTAAAAATGTAAGTTGATTTTATTCTAAGAAGGCAATGGAAATGTATTAAAACGATATATTTTTGAAATTGTCTCGTCTAGCCCTTTCATTTGATACCCCACACGATGGGCTCCAGAAGAATTATTTTTTTAGTGCCATACAAAAAAACGAAGGTCGGCCATCTTGAAATCCAGTGAATGGATTTTTCATTTCCTCGGATGGAATCATTCACAATGGTCCCTAGTATCACTGAGCAAAGCGGCATCAACTGTGCCGGCAAAACAGTATTTTTTTGCTAAGGACCATGACTAAAGTGCCAATCGCGAAAATCCGAAATAGGGCCGAGTGAACTTTTTGTTAATTCTCTATTTTCTGCTGCAGTGGGTGGATGTGGGCTGATAATGGTACCCTTATTTTCCTAGCGTCGCGACAAATTTTGACGGCTTCGTTGTCGCTGCGGTCTTGTAGAAAAACCCGACCGCATCCCATACCAACTCTAAGCTTCTCAGCGCGCTGTCAACGTGACGGCGTCGTGGCGCGACGCAACGACGCCGACGCTCGGTCTTTCTGGTTCCTCATACAAACCCATACAAACCAGTCATTTGACAGCGACAACGACGCGCGTCTATGTCGCTGTCGCTTGGTTTTTAAGCCTACCTTAATGATGATGATGATGTGTGTCAAATATTCACATGGAATAAACTTCTCGTCGTCTGCCAGACACTTTCTTTAGCTTATTCGTAACTTTCCTTTCATAATAGGTACTTAAGGTATACTTTTTTAGCTGTCTGCCCTAAGGAAAATTGATTTTGTTGTTCAAGTTCAAGTATTTAAATAGCGAAATCAAATTAACAACAAACATGCATACAAAAGTTCTCTCACCCCAAACGCATATACCGTCTCCGTTTCGTCGTGGGTAACTATTTTATCTGACCCAGACGTTGTGCCTCCCATTGAGACCCGTCTGCGGTCAGAGTCAATTTCCTCGCGATTTCAGTTTGAGTTTACGATGCGTGGAACGAGCTCAAACAGATGCGCCGAGAGAGGTCGCTAGCTAGGGCTGCCACTCGCCCAGTGATTTATATATTTGACACATTACGAAACACTAAATGCACTTTTTCTCTACGTCTTCAATACAAATTCGCTGCACATCCGCCGCACCTCGGCTGCGCATACGTCAGACATTCGCTCGAAAAGCGTTTTTGTGATGAAAGCCCAAATTCTAGACGAAGTTTTTGAAATATAAGTAAGTTTGCGTGATTTTTCTGTAGGTTTATTAAGTCGTTTTCCAGCAAATATTAGGTACCTACAAAGATAAACGTTCCTCTTAAATCACTTGGATATATACATTTTAAAGAACGGCTTTATGTAATCCTTTGCATGATTTAAGCACAAACTGAGGAAATGGTTTAAGTAGGCAACCCTGTATTAGTGATAGTCAGCCGGTCAATTTAAAAGATTTGCGGTTTGGGTATTCTGTTACCGATTTCAAAATGATTGTTACCTACATATAACACAAACAAGTAGATTTGCTAAAAGACAAAAAACCCGACTGCGGTAATTTTAAAGTAGTATTTTGCTGTAAAAATCCACCATCTTGAATCTATATTTTTTTATACAGCCTGTGTCACTCGCGCTGCTGAGACGAATATAACGACACCTCATACGTCAAAATCCAACTGTCCGTTTGGGCTGTAGCCGGTGAAAAAGAATTTTCTTGTCCACATACATACATACATACATAGCATACTTATAAACATACATACCATTGATCTACAACAACCCTAGATTACGCACGTACGCTCAAAAAGTGGGCCGGTAAAGGGGTGCACAATTTGCAAGCGAGCACTCCTTTTCCACAGTGCGTGGCTGGCCGCGAAGCCGTTAACTTGACCAAGTGCGCGTTAAAAAACTGCAAAAATGTCAGTACAAAGCACAAAAAACAGGACGGTGTGTCGTATTTTAAGTAAGTATATACATTATTCATCTTATTGTGGTATAATTATTGCAATTTATGCGGTAATCCTCATAAAAGTAATAATTTAAATCATAAATAATCTAAAACAACTACTTCGCAGCTGTCCTTCTCTTACACGACAACTCAGCGTTGCGTGTGAAAAGGACGGAGTAAAACTCTAAAAGTTGGATCCGATTTCATATACATTGCTGCTGCACCGGTTTTACTTGAAGTGAACTACTCAATATAAGCAGCAGTGTATGAAGTCTAGTTAAAGGTTAGCCTAATTGCTGCTTATATTATAAAAGTATTTGCGAATGGTCGTAAGTTCGGAGAGTATACACTAGAATTTCGACCGTAATAGTGGACAAATAAGGCTGAGTTCAATAAATTATGGTAAGGTTCGTTGTGATATTTTGAATCGGGCGGACGCAATGAATCTATATATCGCTATGTATGAATGTATAGTTGAGTAGGTGACAAAATCTTAATGTAATTTTGTATGAAGCGCTAAATCTAGGGTTGTTGTAGATCAATGATACATACTCTCGATAAACATAACCCTCCTTCTGAGGCAGTCGGGTAAAATAGAGAGTTTACAGAAGGTTCACTTTACCTATTCGGGATTTTGGCGATTGGCATTAATTTCATTTGTTGCATAGCTATTAACAATCTCAAATACCTAGCTATTAACAATCTCAAATTATAAGAATATCAAAACCGTAAACTCTGAGCCAATTTAAATCCAAGAAATATAACGTTCGTGGCGACCAACTTCTTAGTTACCTTGACTGAGATTCAGGTTATTTCCAGTTAAAGTCAGTAGGCGTCAAAATCGTCACTAGTATTGAGTGAGCCATCTGTACGGGCGCCCCGCGTTCAGTTTCCCTAGTTTGTGCATATACAGGGTGTTAATTTAAATGCGTGCCATAGCTTCAGGGTAGGTTAAGTATCGATTAAGGATGCCGTAAAAAATATTGAAAAAGATCCCGAATTATTGCTTTTAACATTTTGTAACTAAAAATATTTTAATTATGACAGGAGTTCTGAAGTTATTGAATGTTAAAGTTGGGTATCGGAAGAGACAAAAGTTCTGAAGTTTGGCTGTTTCGAGTATTTCGTTTTTCAATCGTTATCGTTAGCTATACCGAAGTAAACCGTGCAAAAACAGTAAAATCTATGGGAAAAATACGTAACGGTAAAAAGACCTTTAACAGTGAAGTTAGTTTCCCTGTTTTGTACAACGATTGCCGTAGCTCTGCTATTCTTCATTCGAATGAGGGATATTACACATTGCTTTGATTTTCGTTTTGAGGCGAGACAATTTCTTAGACCAGAAATGGGCTATCTCCTTTATGGTTTATATGGGGGCCGAAAAAAAAAATAAGAAATTTGGCTTGTCTTCCAAGTGGAGTATCATATGAAATATAGGTTTACCATCCAGAATAACCTACAAATCTTAGTACGGAACCTTCCTCGGTGGGCGAGCCCAACTCGCACTTGGCCGCTTTTTTCTTATTCGTTCTGTATCTGTAGCACGTTGTACATTTTTCATTGAAGTTAACGAAAGTAAAGATCTACATTTTGGACACACTTATTTTAATTATATAGGGTGAAATTTTACTAGTGAGCGATACCAAAAACTCACCCCTTCAAAAATTTTACAGTTAGTTTTTTTTACACCTACTTACTATGAAATAAACTTACGAGAAGTTCTGAACTCCTGACCAAGCAATTTTATTCCAAACATTCTCCACTGCACCCTTGATAAGTACTTGGTAATCCTAGAACGCTTATCCAAAAGCATTATACTTACGAGCCAGAAATCACGGAACCATTGAGAAAGGGCGCTATAAACTTCAGATTCAGAGGTTCCCAAACTTAAGTAACACTTTACTACGTGTTAGTGGTCAAGTTATACTTGCTTAATTTGCTTAGGATAGAAACGCCCAGATGGTAGCGGTGCCAGCCAACAATGCAGATGCAGAAGATTGCACGTGGTGGAAATATTTGCAAGTGTTCTTAAAATCCGAAGCACGTTACCATTTTGCTTTTAGGACATCGGGTGGTTCAGCCTGCAATGTCCTACCCAAGCCGACTCTTAACTGACTCACAAAGTGATAAAATCAATGTGAACTTCGAACCTTCTGTGTCGCAGGCAGTCGCACCATCACTGCGCCACAATACACATGTAACACCTTTTTAAAATATTGACGGAACGTTATTCCTTTTCCTTGCCGTTCATTGAGGCATAAAAATACATGCTGTGTGGTTAGCCTGGCCAGCCCTGAAGCAGTGCCTATATTTTTTTATCCCGCCCGAGCCGCGTTTTGAGTAGGAACACAATTTGTTGTAAAAAAGAGAAAATTTTGTAATACAAATTTTCTCTTTTTTAAGTTTGAAATAGAATGTGACTTTCATAAAGAGAATCTTGTAAATTCCTACTGAGAAATAAATACTTTTGACTTTGACTTTGACCACATCGGCTCTCAGGGTACTATATAGCCACTTTACGTACGCATGCGAAACAGTTTGGAAACCACAGCCTCAAAGTGCTATTTTCTCCTAAACCTCACATTTCATGCACTCTCTCCTAAGCTTACTGTTCATAAAAAGTGAGTCAAGTTACTCAAACTACCCTAAAACCAATATCAGTTCTATTTTCTTCCCATAGAGTTGAAATTGCAGTGTGGACAGTTTTTAAAATAGTGTTCGAGGGTAGACATTATTCAAAGAAAATGGGCTTTGACAGTTTTATTCTTTTAATAATATCGTATTCTTATAGGGTTCACACCACGTTCACACAAGCTACTTATTTATAGTCGAGTTTATAGTCTAGGAAATGGAAACGTCAAAGTAGTTTCTTGTTCGTATAATTTTAGTCGAATTGAAATACCTACTCTTCGTCACAGTCGAGGTCGTGTTCTATTCACAAAACTGAACAACTTTTACGAGAAACTTTTCGTCCCAATTCTAAGTGACACACTTCTTCATTATTTTTGCATGGTAAATAATAATCATTTTTTATTAATCTAATAAAAGTTCTTTAATTTTGTGAGTAAAACATACCCTGAAAATATTTGTGGGTAAGTAGGTATTTTATTAAATTTAACCTTAAGATAGGCTTAAAAACCAAGCGACGCGACAACGACGCGCGTCGTTGTCGCCGTCAAATTTTGACGGCGTCGTTGTCGCTGCGGTCTTGTAGAAAAACCCGACCGCATCCCATACAAACTCTAAGCTTCTCAGCGCGCTGTCAACGTGACGGCGTCGTGGCGCGCCGCAACGACGCCGTCGCTCGGTTTTTCTGGTTCCCCATACAAACCCATACAAACCAGTCATTTGACAGCGGCAACGACGCGCGTCGTTGTCGCTGTCGCTTGGTTTTTAAGCCCACCTTTATACACTGTGTTTCGAGGGAAATGCATTAAATTATGCCCTAAATGAAAAATCCATTACAGAATCCAATGCTGTAAAATGAAAACTAAAATTTGGTCTGCCATACTGAGTCAGCCTACTGTGAATTTTGTATGGGAATTCGAAAAAAAATTATTTTACTGACATTGGTCCCATAGAGAAAATTGTTCAGTGCGTTACCTACCTACCAATCCTACCATCTACTGAATTCTTACGTAGGGTGCCCTATTGCATTAGATCTTGTCATAAATAGCTCTAAATGAAAGGAGCACCTCAAAATCTCGTGAAATAGGAGGTTCTCCCCTCGACGTGCATAACTCAGTCGATAGTTGGTGATGTTACGTGACTCTGGTTGGTTCTTAGGCCCAAGCTCCACAGAATAGACATATGTCAGACAAGCTATCGTCAGCCGTAATCGGTGCGACGCGCGTCTTACGTGTAGCTTTGTCTCGTCTGTTCCAAACATTTTACAGAAACGGTTTCAATCGGGTTTATCGGGTCACTAGACGACTCGGCCACGAAGGCCACGTTGCTCGAAGAACTGATAATCGGTCGAGCAGGAGAGTTCTCGAGTGGAGACCACGAACCGGCAGGCGCAGCGTAGGACGGCCCCCCACGAGGTGGACAGACGATTTGGTCAAGTTCGCGGGGAAATGCTGGATGCAGGCCGCTTCTTATCGGACAAGGTGGAATATTTAGGGGAGGCCTATGTTCAGCAGTGGAGGTCCTATGGCGGATATGATGAGACAACTCGGTGTCCCACACAAAGAGAGAGAGTCCATTTTGTGACGTAGACTCCTCAACATTTCCCCATCGGCACATGCCGTAGGGTAGGGATCAACGGTTCGAGATAAACGACTCGGCTCGCTTACTTTTAAATTACGAGTATCCTCTTCTTTACCGCACCCTATACCTAGTACACTTGCGGGACAGGAATTTCTCTTGTTTTATTATTTTTTCAATTTTGCGGGCAGGCCTGAAAATACGGTCTTCATCGCTACGACTGACAAATATTTGAGGGCCGTTTATAAAAGTCGACTCGAATTCGCGCGCGAAGAGTGCCATACCATTGTGTTTTAACATGTTTCTTGTATGGGAGCCCCCCATATCTTATTAATTTATTAAATTTTTTGCGTACTTAACTAGTTATCATCATTGGCCTCATACGTCTGTGACAGACGATTCATTCAGTGTCTGAGGCAAGATTTTTCATGGCTGTATAAGCCAATACGGGAGCGGCATGACTTTCCGCACGCCCTACAAATGAAGGTGGAATTGGAGACTGGCACATGCATGATTAACTAGTTATAGCAACAACAAAAACACGGTTAACGGGCGCTGTGCTGTCAGCCTGTTAGACTAAGCCTATAGTTAGTATTCTTTGACTAAGCTCCCATTGACAAAGCCTTACCTCGTAAGTCTACCGATTAAAAAAATGCTATGACGATACAGGTAGATCATGTTTAGGATTGTATGGGTGGCCATCCGAAACCCTGGCAGGTTTTTTTTTTATCCGACTTGTAAAACTTATTTTATTTCCAAAAATTACATTACACAGCTTTACCATTCGAAACGTATACCCATCTAAAGAGCCACCTTTGGTGATGGGAACCCGCTTAGGTTGCCAGCTCCAACACTGTAAGTTTCCATGCCACTTTTTACAGGCTAAAACAAGGAACTTCGTCCATGGGAGCTTAGTCTATGTAGACCAAATTGGAATACACATGAAACCCTCGTGTGTCTCTTAAGCCAGCATCACACAGCAACCCCAAGAAATATTTACTTTTTTTTTGTCATTTTGTATTACTGATTTTGTCCGCAAGTGTAGAAAGTAGTGAAAAATGTCTCATGAACACTCGCCCTCTTAAAAATTGGGGAGAACTTTTAGAATGTTTTATTCAAACGGTTTTCCTAAGTGGCTAAGAGATGTCCATAAAAAATGCCTTCCAGTAAAATACCTTGGGAGAAGAATATGGTTTTAATTTAAAAGATTTACGATAACATTCATGAGTTTCGCATACCGGATGTAAAGTCCTATAGAATAGGTATACTCGAATTTCTAATTGTATGCCCCAAAATGACGTTTGGTGGGTGGCCGCTTTTTTGAGAAAAATAAATAGTGATGTCCTAAAAATATTCTATTCAATCACTCATCTATTGATACTTATGTTTATAATAATCAAATCACTAAATATATTCAGTTACACTATAAGTACAATAATTGTAATGGCGTGTTCTACTCACAAAACTGAATAACATGTATTAGAAACGTTTCTTCAAAATATAAAAAAGCGGCCAAGAGCGTGTCAGACACGCTCACAAATAGGGTTTCGTAGTCAGTCAACGTTTAAGTATCTTACAGCGTTACAAAGTTAATTTTGTTGCTCGTTTGTTTCCAGCTGTATGGTTACCAACCGCAAATTAAAAAACTTTAATATATCCTTGAATCTTAAGTGGTACAGTGTTCCTTATAATTTTCATGATAATTTCATATTAGGAACTATATTCCATATTTTTTTCAAATTTTTAGCATGCATACTTTAGAAGTTACAGCTGGAACAAATTATGGCTCTAAAACGCCTCTTTTAAAAGGAAATGTCTCGAGGCAGAAACATTTTAGAGAATTTGTTTCAAAGAAACCTCCCCTTAGTTTTAAAAGACCGAGTACGATACGAGTATTCAACGATTCCCTACTTAGTATATCAGGTGGAAAAAATTTTTTTGCCCCCCTTTCCATACATGTGAAAGGGGGTTCAAAAAACAATAAAAATATTTTTTCTTAACATTTCTAAATTTGGGTCAACACGATCTATCTTCACACCAAATTTTATGTCGATTGCTCCAAAACTGACGAAGTTGTTAGGGCGCGGCATACAGACAGACAGACAGACAGACAGACTTACCGAAATGATAAGGGTTTCTAGTAGAATACAGAACCCTAAAAATTGGGTCTCCCTCACTAAGAAAATATTCTCAAACTTTACCGAATATCCCCGGGGGTTATATAGGGTGAAATTTTACTAGTGACCGATAGCGAAAACTCAGAATCGGCTGGTGACAAGGAACAACTTTCCCCAAGGAACATAGGTCGAAATACGAAAAAAAATTTTGGACCTCCCATAGTAACTAAAATCAGCTGATCGGTAAGTTTGTATGGAAGGTCCAAAATATTTTTTCGGATTTCGACCTATGTTCCTTGGGGAAAGTTGTTCCTTATCGGTCACTAGTAAAATTTCAACCTATATAACCCCCGGGGATATTCGGTAAAGTTTGAGAATATTTTCTTTTACACCTTCTAGAATTTACTCGACATTATCGTCCGCCGTAACAATAAAGGCGAACGAACATTTGTCAGTACAGCCGCACCGCACGCGCTGCACACCTATACGCAGTCACTCTGAATTGAGTTCAACTACTCGACAACAGATGGCACTACTGTTGTGTTGAAGGACTGGAAAGGCCCTTATACTCGTATCTTTAAAAATACGCCCTTTAAATTAAAACGGGAACTTTCTTGTTCGAGGGGGGATAAAGAGCTATCACACTATATAAGTCTCTTTATCGTACCGGGAATCCTTTTTAAGTTTTATCGGCACGTACATTTTATCAACTTAGTTTTATTATATACTAGCTTTCCGCACGCGGTTACACTCGCGGTATCTGTTTGGTCTAATAAAAAAGTTTTAAATACAGTGCATTTAAATCCACAATTTTGAAACAGATTGCATATAGATCACAAACTTCACAAACTTGATTTTATATAGATCACAAACTTGAGGTGGATTTCGACTACTCGACAAAAGATGGCGCCACTTCACTTAACTTTCAATTTGAGGGATTGGAAAAGCCCTTATATCTTTAAAAATACGTCCTTAAAGTTAAAACGGGAACTTTCTTGTTCGAGGAGAGATAGAAGGCTATTGTACTATATAAGTCCATTTATCGTACCGGGAATCCTTTAAAAGTTTTATCGGCACGTACATTTTATCAACTTAGTTTTATTATATATAATGATAATGATTACCCGACTGCCTCAGAAGGAGGGTTATGTTTTTCGAGAGTATGTTTGTATGTATGTATGTGGACAAGAAAATTCTTTTTCACGGGCTACAGCCCAAACGGATAGTTGGATTCTGACATATGAGGTGTCGTTAGATTAGTCTCAGCAGCGCGAGTTACAAAATAATATAGATTCAAAATGGCGGATTTTTACAGCAAAATACTAATTTAGAATTACCGCAGTCGGGTTCTTTGTTTTTTTAACACATCTACTTGTTTATATTATAGGTTACACAAAATCATTACAAGAGTTACACATACAAAGAATAACGCCAAATTTTCATACATATTCTTTGTTGACATGTCTTCTGGAGTGGGGTTGGTAGCGGTCATAAAGAATTTATTCGAGTGGCCGTACTTTAGTTGCAAAACCCTGAACTAAGTAACACACTGGAACTAATTAGGTACTTATTTTACGATGAAAGTAGTTTGTTAAGGCTATTAGGAAGACAAACATACTAAAATACCTTACCTCTCCGAGGCTGAACGCCTTTGAAAGCACAATAAGATCCGAGTTTTTGGTTATTTTGAAAACAGTGCGCTATATGAAATATTGTTGTACTTATTGGACAATGTACTGACAGTTTTTACCCGACTGCCTCAGAAGGAGGGCTATGTTTTTCGAGAGTATGTATGTATGTATGTATTTATGTGGACAAGAACATTATTTTTCACGGGCTACAACCCAAACGAATAGTTGGATTTTGACATATGAGGTGTCGTTAGATTCGTCTCAGCAGCGCGAGTGACACTAGCTATATTAAAAATCTTAAATTCAAAATAGCGGATTTTTATCGCAAAAACAACTTTGAAATTACCGCAGTCGGGTTTTTGTTTTTTAATACATCTGCTTGTTCAAACTATCTTTATCTAATCGTTGTCCAGCTGTGAGCCAAACCCTAAAAAAATGCATTTTTTTTAAACTTACTAAGTACCTAGTTGATTAGTAGGTATTTGTATTTGATTATAGCATATTATTTTCGTAACTATAGGTATTTCAAGTTATACTACTGTGTAAAGCTTGAGTAGAATCACTCGCGGAAGAGGTGGCCAACGGGAATAAAGGCTATCATTGATTATTTTCCTAATGCATGCGATACGCAGCTCAAAACGAACTAACGGACGTTACGTATGTTTCGCCATATTTATTTGTTTTTATGCCCGGAATTATGTTTAGGCGGTCATAAGCTGCGTAATCCATTATTTTTTAAATATATTTAGCAGCTGTGTACCTACATTAAGGTGAATCGTTACGTCATACAAACGAAAAACTGCACTTCAGTCGAGTTACACATGAGCTGCATAGATTTTTTGAAAAAAAAAAACCTAATGTGAAATGATGAAGGCACACGTAAATTTGTCGCAAAACTACTTATGGTTAAAAGATAATCAGTATTTTCTGCACAATAAAGTTAAACGTATTTATTGCAACAGTAGCTCCATCTATTTTCGTAAAGTGGCGAATCGGTTTTTACGGGGAAATCTGATGATTTAAAAAATCTTTTTAGTGTTTTGCGAAAATTTTATATACCCACGGGACTCCCCATCAAGTTTTTTAATCCGACTTTTGTCTCCTTTGGAGACTTAACTCCATTGAACTTTTGTATGGAAAACGGAACGCCTTAAAGAAAACATTTACCTTATGTTTTACTTGGCTTGGTATTATTATCTCCAGCGAAATCATAATTCAACATTCAGTCAGCGGAGTTTATCAGCGCACGTGTTTCCCGCCAACGCAACGTCTGTTTGCTGTCTGCGTCAACAGATGACGTCACAGCCGACGGCCTTTGGAGGCGAACCGCTATTTCGCGCGCATAGTCAATGACTCCGTGGCGCAACGGTAGCGCGTCTGACTCCAGATCAGAAGGTTGCGTGTTCAAATCACGTCGGGGTCAAAGAAAGTTTCTTTTTGTTTTGCGCTTTATTGCTTGTATGATTTTTTTGTGCCACATTTCCTTTCAGCTGGTGAACCGTAGTTCTGTAGATGGTGTTGATAGTTAAAAACAACTCTCAGAAAAGGGAATTTAAAATAATGACACGTACCTACTATATTATCTACCTCTAGATCGATCGATTTGTCGCCCCTGAAAAGGCCTACATTTCTTAAAAATTGTTGGAGTCGTCTCCGAGATCGGTATATTTATTGTCGTCCCACACAAATTGACTCTGCTGAGTACCTATTTATCGTCATTTTTTGACAGCATAAAAAAAACTAAGTTTATTAGTTAGCACCATGTAAGCTGGGCTACTACTTATCTCAGAGGCTTGTCTTGTAGTAGCGGTTGGGTATCAAATCAACTAACCCTCTCTTCGTGTGGGAAACCGAGTCGTTCAACGACCCGATGAACCCTGGTGTCAGAGTTTTTCAACCGCCTACTGCATGTAGCAGGCCTCTGACAAGGTTGTGTAACGACCGCCATCATAGACAGCAACCGGGACCGACGGCTTAACGTGCCCATCCGAAGCACGGAACCTGCAATGTCCTACCTAACCAGACTAGGAACAAATTCACAAAGTGAATTAGAATCATCGTTGTAAGTGACCCCACCGGGGATTGAACCCGGAACCTTCTGCGTGACAGGTAGTCGTACTAACCTATGGTACTAACCACTGCACCACATCGGCAGCATAGGTACTTTTGTTTTGATTTGACCCTTTTTTGTGTGCTTTAAAATCCTCGCTAGGCGCAAGCTTCACAGAGTAGACGTGAGACGTAAGATAGTATCTGTCAAACGATTGTTCGTCGGAGATGTTAGATGTGAGAATGAAACATCGCGACGCTTGAAACGTTTCCATATCAAATGTATGAAACAGAAGAGACAAACCAACAGACGCGTCGGCAACAGACGGCAGACGATCGCTTGTCTGACAGATGTCATGTTGCGCGTCGCGTCGGGAGTCTATTTTGTGGATCTTGCCTCTTATAATCACATTTTTCTAGCGCAAAAATCTTGAATCAATAATCGCAATTATTAACCAAGAACAAGTCAATTTTCCCACGAAAATGAAGACCTCAGAGGCAACGCAAAAAAATAGGTATTAATTTGTGTAATTAATTATTTATTCCATTTTGGCGCGGCATCAAGATGTATGTGAGTAGAGTTAAAAAAAAACCTGG
Organism: Phthorimaea operculella; assembly: GCA_024500475.1. Classification (NCBI taxonomy): domain Eukaryota; kingdom Metazoa; phylum Arthropoda; class Insecta; order Lepidoptera; family Gelechiidae; genus Phthorimaea; species Phthorimaea operculella. The sequence goes on along the minus strand of JANFCV010000076.1, from coordinate 292,699 downwards.
CAGCTATCGACTTGTATGTGGCCAGCACGAAGCTTGAGGAATGGCAACTAGTTTTGACCGAATTCCAGGGTTGCCGGCTTGCCAGTATTCTCGATTCTTTCTAAAAACTCTATCCTATAAAAGTATCTAGTATTGAGATCCTCGTCCTCTTTTGGTTTTTCGTTAGTCAAAAATAGCTCAGTCAGGTGATCGCCACTGATTTTATTGCATAGGTCAAATACGATATGGAATTAGGTATTTCACTGAGTTTGTGGGTAGCGATAACTGGTAGCAATAGCCGTGTGATGCCGGCTTAGAATAGCATCACCCCAATTCTACCCGTGGGTGTCGTAAAAAGCGACTAAGGGATACTCATCCAGGGAATGGGCAGCAGCGTTCCCTGTCAATGCAACATCATGCACTGCGCTCGCCAATCCACCTGCCAAGCGTGGTGAGTATTGCAAAACCCCCGATAGGGGGAGGCCCATGTTTCAGCAGTGGACTGTTGTGGCTGTTATGGATAACTGGTAGCAGTAGTGAGAACACAACCTTTCTGTCCATGACGTACCTATCTGTAGAACAACTGCTTACGTTTGTCATTACGGCGCGGGACGAAACGATTCGCTATAGCTTAGAAGGGGGTCTTACAAAGTCTCTAAACGAACTCCTGGCAACCCTAGTTGAAATCGTAGCATAACAAGTTATCCTTGAACACGTAGGTAGATTGAATCCAGTATTTGTAGTGTAGGTACTCGTACCTTACCAACCTTGAGAAAGGTAACGTAGGGTATACTTTACCGTTTTTACCGTTGCACCCATGATTTCCATACATATCACGCCCATAAGTCTTGCAGGGTAGGCAGAGTGCTGTACTACTATTAAAAATACCTATTGCCGTGTGATGCCGGCTTAGAATGTCATCACCCCATATCTTTCCCGTGGGTGTCGTAAGAGGCGACTAATGGATAAATTCATCCAGGGGTTCAATCCCTGAATGAATTTCGCAATCGCATTGCAACATCTTGCATTGCGCTCACCAACCCGCCTGGTAAGTATGGCAAATACCCCCTACTTGGGGGAGGCCCATGTTCAGCAGTGAACTTTATTGTGGCTGTTATGATAATGACAGCCAGAACAGCTCACAGTGTTAGACATGGGCCTCCCCCGCATACTGCTTGGCAAGCGGATTGGTGAGCGCAGTGCAAGATGTTTTTTTTGGTGTTGAGGTAGGCAGAGAAAAAATCCTTGTAAGGTGTAAATCTTTTGACCCTTCGATTTCGTCCATTGGTGGCAACAATGCTTCATTTAAGGGAATTTTCGTTCCACTAGCTGTTGAAAATAATTCCAAATTCGAACTCAAAGCAGGTGTAGTCAGGCAACCAATCAGCAGCCGCTTGAATGAGTTCCCACACTGTTCATTTCACGGTCGAACGGTGGACTTGAATGATCGAGCCGAATAGATTCGAATGAACAAGATGATCTAGACACACGGCAGTGTGTCCGCCAAGTTCGAGCAAAGAACCGACACACCGGCCGTGGGTTATATTACACGAACCATTTTGGGCCAAGTTCGACCTACCTATAACTCAAAATCTATTTTATCTACGCATATGAAATTTCTAGTATCTGTCGAGATCTACTTACTTATCTAAAATACAAAATTTCATTAATGTACCTATTGTAGGTCTTGAGATATTGACGTCAGAAAATCGCTATTTTTACTATACACTCACTGACTGACTGACTGACTCACTCACTCATCAAAAACCTAGACCACTTCCAATGGTCGTATTGACTTGAAATTTGGCATGGAGGTAGGTCTTTAGGTCAAGGTAAAGGAAAAAATCTGAAAATGGCCAAGTGTGAGTCAGTTTTAAAAATAATGAAGGTGTAAATTCATATCCCTAAGGAACTAAAACAAAAATTTATCTATATCTTCCAATGGTCGTACCGACCTAAAATTCGTTACGAAGGTTTGTAATTTAGTCAAAGTAAAGTAAAAATTGCTGTAATTGCTATGCCGTGTGATGCCGGCTTAGAATAGCATCACCCCAATTCTACCCGTGGGTGTCGTAAAAAGCGACTAAGGGATACTCATCCAGGGAATCCTCGCCAATCCGCCTGCCAAGCGTGGTGAGTATGGCCGATAGGGGGAGGCCCATGTCCAGCAGTGGACTGTTGTAGCTGTTATGTTATGTTATGTTATGTTATGTTATGTTATGTTATGTTATGTTATGTTATGTTATGTTATGTTATGTTATGTTATGTTAAGTAAAAATTGAATATATCCGGCTACGTACATTATACCGCCCTGACTTGGCAAGCTTATCAGTAAATAGAAAACGTGTAAGAAAAATCCAAGATATTGAATGGGCAATGCGCTCTAGCGTGTCAGTCGTACAAGACAGCATACAAAATGACAAAACAAAAACGTTTCCTTTGCCACGCAAACGTAGAAAAATTTAATAAAAAAACTAGTCCATTTCTTTGTAAGAAGCATATCATAGTCCATATTCAAAAATCTGAAAATTAGTATAAATGAGACATTTCCTTAACTAACTTAATCATAAGAAAAAAAGAAAATAAACCTTACAAAAATAAATGAAATCCCACCCAAAACATAAATGTGGGCTGCCAAGTTCGATAATATTGGAATGCTTCGCCTATAAAGAAGTGAGATCTAAATAAGTACCAAGTTCCATACACAGACCTCAGTTAAAAATAGTTACAGGAATGCACACTTGATTTTCCGCAGTTTGGAAAGTAAATTCTGAATAAATATCATATTAAATACCTAAAATTGTAATACTTATAAAAACGCAAACCTGTTTTTTCAGCAGTTTCCTTATGACTTTTTTTATTTATTTTTTTCTGTACTTTGTAATGATATAACTTGGCAAGTTTTAATAGAAAATTATATACTTGACTCATTGCGTTTAGTAGGTTTATAACAAAGTGTGTGAAAACTTGCCAAGTTATATCATTAAAAAGTACAGAAAAAAATAAATAAAAAAAGTCATAAGGAAACTGCTGAAAAAAAAGGTTTGCGTTTTTGTAAGTATTACAATTTTAGGTATTTAATATGATATTTATTCAGAATCTACTTTCCAAACTGCGGAAAATCAAGTGTGCATTCCTGTAACTATTTTTAACTGAGGTCTGTGTATGGAACTTGGTACTTATTTAGATCTCACTTCTTTTATAGGCGAAGCATTCCAATATTATCGAACTTGGCAGCCTTTCACATTTATGTTTTGGGTGGGATACGATTTACATGGGTAGATTAAGGCGTCCGTATACACAGATAACATCCGTTTATGAGAAAAATTTGCGCAGCGCTATCCCTCGCGTTTGAATAAAACTATTTTTATTAACCTTATTACCCGACTGCCTCAGAAGGAGGGTTATGTTTTTCGAGAGTATGTATGTATGTAGGTATGTAAGTACGCATGTATGTGGACAGGAAAATTCTTTTTCACAAGCTACAGCCCAATCGTATAGTTGCATTTTGACATATGAACTGTCGTTAGATTCGTCTTAGTAGCGCGAGTGACACTGGCTATATTTAAAAAAACCATGATGGCGAATTTTGACAGCAAAATACTGCTTTAAAATTACCGCAGTCGGGTTTTTTGTTTTTAACACATCTACTTGTTTTCACTCTTAAATACGATTTATGTGAAACGGTTTGACAGACGCATCCGTTAACGCAAAAATATCGCACAACGCTGCGTTGACGTGAATAAGGTTGATATTCGTATTGTCCCTACGCATGCGTTACGCTACGCAGCACAAAAATAACGTCCAAACGGACTTTATGTGTGTAAAGCAAAGAGCCTGTAGATCGCTGGATTAGTGATTTTGATTGACAAAGAAACTTTTAAATGAAGTTTTGTAATAAAGTGCACTTTTATTTATGGTAGAGCAACATTTATTATTACAATGATGACGGGCATGATCTCAAAAATATTTAGGTACCTATTTCTTTTATATTTCTAAAAATAATTATATAAGAAAGAAGAAATATCGAAAGAAGTAGGCAGGTACAAGCCTCCGAGAAAAAGATAATAAACAAAATTGATGTTTTCCGATAAAATCGATTTAATAGAAACCGATCTTTTGATACTAAAGTCACATCTCTGGGTAGCACTTACGAATGAAATCAATCAGTTTTTCGACAGATCTAAGGCAATGAAAAATCTGTTCTCGAGAAACACTGTAAAATGTCTAAAGCTTGCTGAAATAAAAAAACCGGTAAGATACAGCTGCGGTAAGAAGCATGCTCTTTCCATTAGAATATTGCACACTGCTCTTCTAAGGCCGTACGTATGTAGCTGAGTCATAACATAAACAATACCACTCTAATAAATGGCTCTCGCCAGAACTATACGACTATACCATCTATACAAGGTAACACAACCGATGTGGCGAAGTGGTTAGTATGACTGCCTACCACGCAGAAGGTTCCGGGTTCAATTCCCGGTGGGGTCACTCACAAAGTTGATATTTATCACTTTGTGAATTTGTTGCCAGTCTGGTTAGGGCATTGCAATCTGAACCACCTGATTGTCCGAAAAGGTAGAAGGTTCCGTGCTTCGGGTGGGCACATTAAGCCGTCGGTCCCGGTTGCTGTCTATAATGGCGGTCGTGACACAATCGTGTCAAAGGCCTGCTAATTGCAGTAGGCGGTTGAAAAACTCTGACACCAGGGTTCATCGGGTCGTTAAACGACTTGGTGTCCCACACGAATAGAGAAAAAGGATAACTTCGGTACGCAAAATTCACAGAATGATTTAGTAATATTAGTTTATTGAATAAAAAATGTCAATGTACAATACAATATAAATTAAAAAAAAAAAACAAAAGAAAACACAAAAAAAGTAAAAACACATAAATTAGGAAGAACCCCTCGTCAGTCGAATAACCCGCCCCTAGTCGTCCCCGGCCCGGCGCAAAGGTTCCCATAACGCTGGCAGCATTCCCCCGCTGTATAGCTACGGCCAACCTTTGCACCAGGAAAGACCCGGCGCGGGGATCACCACCTCCGTCCCTAGGCCGACGACCCAATTTTTTGATGAATTCTTTTGCCTCCGCCCCCCAGCAGCCCGATGTTTCGACGGCGAAGGGCACGAATTCGTACGCCTGAAGTAGATCCGCGTATTTGCTGCGCTTCCTTAGGGCAGCAGTGGCGGCACCCGCCCCAGCCAAGCGCGTGGTATTAGGCAGGTGGCTCGCGGCGTAGGTGCTGACGCATGTCGCGTCCCAGATTAGGCATCTTCCCTTCTCCCAAGGCATCAGAATGATTAATTATGAACAACTGATAAAAGTTTTTAGGTTTTCACGGTTGTTCGTAGGGGTTTGATGGTTAATTTGTATTTTACAAACATGTCATACCTACTTTTAACCACACACGGGACTCCCCATCAAGCTTAAATCAGACCCTTTTGTCTCCTTTGATATTTTGTATGGGAAACGGAAAGCCTTAATTTAATTAAATCTGTATATCAGGGGCCCCAGGATTCGAAGCAACGGTAGACCACAGATGCAGGTACATTTTCATTGCGGTGGTAGACGGTGACTAGTGGTGACCACAAACTGTTGTGGTTATGATCACTGTACTGTCTGCTTCTCCAACAGGGGCGTATTCAGATCTTGGAGCGTTTCACGAAAACTGAAACCAAATGTCCCGCAAGACAGTAAGTACGCAAGATACAAAACTATTATAGAAGTGTCATAATGCCATTAATAAACAAAACTTAATTTCAATACACAAAACTCTCTTTTACGGAAGTGTGTCCCACACAAGACACTTTCACGGCATGCTCTTATTTCATGACGTAGCATATGTATATTTTCTTCAACATCACATCGCATGTACGCCACAATACAAGGCATGACGTCTCGTTTTCGCCATCCAGTCGCTACCAACCGTCATTTCGTAATGTCAGGTTGTAGTGTGTAGTGATTGTCACCTAAATCTTTGAATCCTCGCTGCGATTTTTCAATCTTTAGCTCTTTTAAGACTGAGATGTTTGTACGATGAGCGGTCCAAGGAATTCTAAGAAGGCGACGCCAACTCAACATTTCAAAAGCGTCAATTCTTTTTGCAGTGAGTTTAATAGGACCTTATTATGCAGTGCGCGGTGAACACTTCGATACCGCGTTTTAGGCCCATTTCTCTGTCACGTGGCGCCATCTTACGGAGTGTTGAGAACTTCTGCTTGAGTATCACTTTGAGTGAGCTTTGTGTTGTAGCTCCTAGAGACCGCAAAACAAAATTAACCCTAATCCAGCCCTGTCGCCGCACGTAGTCGGTGGGAACTTACTCAGATTTGTAGCTCTAATAAATTGAGCTCTCATACTTGCCTCTCTCTCTTACCGACATCAGGTTTTGATTTGTAATATTTTTACTTTGTTTTTGTCACCGCAAGACGACAATTTGAACCCAGTTCATGTTCGTTCGTAGTTGACTAAGACAGTAGAGTACTATTATACAGGGTGGACCATGGAGTGACGTCAATAAAAAGAAATTAGATTCCTCACATCTTGGGGTATTCGAAAATACCCCATGTATGTTTTGCTCGGTGGCGTTCCCTTGAACATAGTTGACAAGTTTTGCTACTTGGGGTCGACTGTGTCGAACAATCTCACCCTCGATGCTGAGATCAATACTCGTATCGGCAAAGCGGCGACCATGTTCGGCAGGCTCAGTACAAGAGTATGGAATAATAAACACCTGAACACAAAAACCAAGATAATTGTTTACCAAACTTGCGTTCTAAGCATACTCTTGTATGGAGCTGAAACCTGGACTTCGTACGCAAAACAAGAACGTCGACTCAACACATTTCATATGCGCTGCGTAAGAAACATCTTGCATATAACTTGGCAGGACAGAGTCACAAACGAGCGAGTTCTAGAAATTGCACAGCTGCCTAGCTTTACCGCTTTGCTTAAGCAAGGACGATTGCGATGGCTAGGGCATGTGTACCGCATGGAACCTTCGCGTCTACCGCGGCGTGTCCTGCTTGGCGCCGTAGCTAACGCCAAAAGAGGAGTTGGAAGACCGATGCTACGTTTTAAAGATTGCGCCAAGCGGGACATGGCTGCGTTTGACATCGACCATCAAAGCTGGGAGAAGCTTGCTGAGAATAGGGATGTATGGAGAAAGCGTGTGTTTGATGGGCGTAAAGCTCACGATGATGCCTGGTTCGCTGGTCTCGCAAACAAAAGGCAAAAACGACATCTAAACATGCATGTACCAGTCTCTAATTCCACCTTCGTTTGTAGAGCGTGCGGAAAGTCATGCCGCTCCCGTATCGGCTTATACAGCCATGAAAAATCTTGCCTCAGACACTGAATAAATCGTCTGTCACAGACGTATGAGGCCAATGATGATGATGTTTCGCGATTATTTTTAGTTTCCGAGTTATTCATCTTTTAAAGTTGTATAGGAAAATCTCGACTGGCAGTAATTTTGCCTTTCCTTTTTTATTTCTGTATAAGGGCTTCTCGCGCGGTTGATTTCCTAGCACAATCTTTATGATTTGTACTTTCTATCGTACAGAAAAGAAAAAATGTCTGCCATTCGAGTTTTTCCCATACAATTTTAAAAGTTGAATAACTCGGAAACTAAAAATAATCGCGGAACATACATGGGGTATTTTAAGTCAAAGTCAAAGTCAAAAAATACCCCAAGATGTGAGGAATCTAATTTCTTTTTATTGACGTCACTCCATGGTCCACCCTGTATATTCTGTGACAGTGGGTAAGGTCCATCCGCTGAAATAGTAAAGTGAAATAGTAAGCAAAAATAGTGTCATACATGACCGGGAGGGGAGGCGTAGTTACGCAGGTCGTTATACTTAGATACTACGCGACCAGCGTAAAGTGCTTAGGCTGGTCACGTCACGACACTATGATAGCGGATGGCCTATACATTCACACTGAACTTTTCGTAACCAGCTGGTGATATGATAATAAGGAACAACTTTCCTCAGGGAACATAATAATATGTTATATAATTATATATGTGTCGAAATGTGAAAAATAATTGGACCGCCGCCGACCATACAACATTGTAGATCAACTAATTGAGTTACCTTCTTTTTGAGGTCCTTTTTGCCGTGTAATGCCGGCTTAGAATAGCATCACCCCATTACTTCCTGTGGGTGTCGTAAGAAGCGAGACTCGAGGGTTTCGTGTGTATTGCAATTTCAGGCGACCTGTCACTATAGCGATACACTACAAAAGCTAAAACGGCCCTCAAATATTTGTCAGACGTGGCGAAATCAATCGTATTTTTTAGGACATTGATTTATGTATGTATGGTTACCTAGATAAGGCGATGCAAAGCCACCGCCGCCCCGCTCAATTTTGTTTACGCGTACTTTCTTACAACCACTGAGGAATCCGGTTGAGGTTGATCGTATCTCCCTATATGGCCGCTAATTGCTGTGCCCGAGAGACGCTTGCGCAGATTTTAATGCTGCATGTAGAGACGTGATTTTATAGTTGAGAAGACCACTCGGCGTGTGGTAGCGGCTAGAATACTGCCACCCCTAGTCCACTCAGGGTGTTTCGTAAAAGGCGACGTGGAGTTTTTGACCTCGGCTGAATATCTGTCGACTATGGTCATCCGCATGGCGGTGGTGTGGTGATACCGCCTACAATAGCATTCCCAAAGAGGGTTGAGGACAGGCAGGTGGCCATAAAACATAGCCAAATCCTTTTGCTACATGATTTTGTTTGTGTAACGAAACATGTTGCGCCGACCTCAACTTATTTGGGATAAAGGCAGACCACCCGCTGCATGACGGTCATATAGCGTTGTTAGCGCTCCCTTTCTCACTTCAGTAACAAAGTAAGTATTGGCGGCCGCCCAAAGAGCCTGGATCTTTTGGGTAGGTATCTATCTACTCTTTCGACATCCATGGAAAATAAAATGAATTTACTCCTGTCTTGTCTAATCTTTGAATGCGCAGAGGGACGACTTAATACCACTCACGAGTGACAACGACTAATATGTAGTTGGTATTAAGGTTCCGTACCCAAAGAGCAAAACGACCCTCCGCTGTCTAACCTTTCGAAGATTGTGAGTGTTGTCTCTATAATTTCAAGCACTCACTCAAAAAAAAAGAATTTTTGTACATTTTAATCGATAATGGGACATTTTTGAAGCCTTAGTAGTTAGCCGCTTGAATATTTAAAACAACTCCAAATAATCTCTCGACTAAATCGGTGTAAAAAAAATATATACCTGAAAAAATTTTAGGGGTGAAACATCCCATGAAACTGGACAACTTTTCTCTGGGATAATAGGTTGAAATATTTAAAAAAAATTGACCTGCAAAATGTACCAGCCGAACGCGTCATGTTGTTTAGGATGTGGGTATAATATGGGAGGTCCAAAAATATATTTCATATTTCGACATATTATATTACTTACGACACGTTTTTCAATGTCATAGTTTACCCCTTTAATTATTTGCAGTTAATTTTCTAAGACCTTAAAGATTTACACAAAATGTTATATTTATGACTTTTTAAATAATCAGGATAGAATGGAACCTTTTCGAAACGAGTCCGACCCGCGCTTTGCCGGTTTTTTGTAACAGGTTCGTCTGCCGCCTTCTAGGAAATTAATAAAGAAATAAATTGAATCGTGATTTAAACATCAGGCGGACGGGAATGTTGTCTTCTGTGGCTTATACGACAAATCTTCAGGCTACAATTCAACAGGCGAAATTCGATGTACATTGCGTAGAAGGTTAGCCATTAAGATCCGGTTATTAAACCAGGCACGCGATGTACATCGAATTTCGCCTGTAGAATTGTAGCCTGTGGTTTGATAAAATCGGGTACTGGAGATAGCGGAAGTCAGTTGTCGTGTAAGTATATGGGAACCTATTAATCTAAAAACACTTCCCGTGTTAGGTATAGGTACATACAATTTTAAAAAACATACAAGACATGGTACAAACATTGTAGACAATCTACCAGAATTTGGAGATGTGACTTTTGCCTTAGTACTTGCGACGCCTCTTCCATCTGGGCTGTCGCGGCTCAATCGTTGCCTGCGAAATTATCCAAGTTTAACTTGCGCAATAACGCGTGGTAATGGTTCTATCTACGAGCATAATTTTCTGGGATAATCATTCTGCAATGAAAAAATTTCCTTTAATATGAATCAATCAATATAAGATACAAGTTTCTGTAATTTGTCCCATTAATTTTATTTATTTTTGTTTTCAGGTAAACATTTTAAAAACTAGAGCAAGATGGATTTCGCTGTACGAAGGTACTGTAACACAAAATTTTAAAATAGGTTTCGCCAGTAGATCAACAAAACAAGGAATCATCTTATACTGAAAATCCCTAGAATTTGTATGGAGAGCGGCTATAAGTTGGTCTCTTAGCGGGAGGCCAAGTAACGCTGGACGCGTAGTGTTCTAAGTATTGCGACCAGTGTAACTTAGTCTCCCGCTTAGGCTGGTCATGTCATTTCATGACACTATGATTATTGATTACCCATGAAACGTAAGACGCGGGCGGCCGTGAGCCGATAGACAAGTCGCGCTTACTACAGGTGTACATGGCGTCTCTTGTGTTTCATACCTACATACAATTTATATTCTTCTTCTTCGAGTGGGCTACCAAGTCGTTCAACCACCCGTTGAACCAATTAATCAGTATTGAAACTGTGTTAAAGCGCCTAGTAAGACTGGCCAACTCTTCTTTTCCGTCGTTTCCTCAAGGCTGACGGTCGTGACCTCCAAAATCAGCTCTAAAAATGATTTGTCTCCAGGTAGCCTGGCCAGCCCCGAGGCAGTGCCTTTATTCTTTTTTTTATCCCGCTAGAGCCGCGTCTATACTAGGACCGCAAAATTGTTATAAGAAAAAGAAAATTGCGTCATTAAATTTTCTTAGACTATCCATATTGAATAATTGTATCCCATTTTGAATAAATACTTGACGTCTGGTAGGCGGCCGGTCGTAAAATTAAGCCAAATCCTTTGCAACACGATTTTGTGTTCAACAAAACTGCCGTGCCAACTCAAAAAATTAAGATTTGTGCGCCTAAAGTTCGTAATAATATTTTGACGTTTCTGAGTACTTTTTTGCAATCAAATTATCTTACGACGATACGATAGGAAAGGATCAATAGATATGACAACAAAAATATCTTAGAGTGCTTAGAAACCTAAAATGCCAAAATAAAAATACAAACTTTAGGCGCGTAAACCTCGATCTTTTGACTTACTGCGTTTTTAGTTAGCACGGCAGAAAACGTGTTGCGCCGAACCCAAGTAATTGGGATAAGGGGAGGAAGATTTGAATAAATACTTTTGAGTTTGAGTTTTGAGTTTAGCAACTCTATTCTGCGCCCGGTGCATCACTGCATGTGTATTGCAGCCGATTGCATCCAGTATGGCATCTCTCCAGAAGGCAGGCTAGACAGCCGATGTGGCGCAGTGGTTAGTACGACTGCCTGCGACGCAGAAGGTTCCGGGTTCAATCCCGGTGGGGTCAACCACAAAGTTGATATTTATCACTTTGTGAATTTGTTCCCAGTCTGGTCAGGACATTGCAGACTGAATCACCCGATTGTCCGGAAAGCAAGATGGTACCGTACTTCGGAGGGCACGTTAAGTCGTCGGTCCCGGTTGCTGTCTATGATTGCGGTCGTTACACAACCACGTCAGAGGCCTTCTACTTGCAGTAGGTGGTTCAAAGATTGACACCGGGGTCCATCGGGTCGTTGGACGAATTGGAGTCCCACTAGAAGAAAAGATGAAGCGGGTAGGAGCTCTGCCTCGGCTCCTTCTCCCTTCCATGTGGCCAATCAGTATGAGTTTCTCAAAATTGTCGAGCTCCCGACTAGCCAAATGGGCGAGATAACAAGCTGATGTATAAAAAAACAAAAACCCGACTGCGGTAATTACAAAGTTGTATTTTGCGATTAAAATCCGCTATCTTGAGTTTATGAATTTTTAATATAGCCAGTGTCACTCGCGCTGCTGAGACGCATCTAACGACACCTCATTTATGTCAAAATCCAACTATCCGTTAGGGCTGTAGCCCGTGAAAAAGAATTTTCTTATCCATATACAACGTGTTACAAAACAACCAATAAATCTGAAAGGGTGTGGAAAGGTCCGTTGCAAAGAGTCAATTAACAAAAAATTAGAGCCATAGTATCGTTTTTGAAAACTACGAAAAAAATATTTTTTTATTAAATTACACTTATTTTTAATCGTGGCATCGCAGCACTAATTTTGACAGCTCAGAGTTCAAATAAAGTTACCGACGCGGCGAAGCGTAGTTCGGTCTACATTGCTGGCTATTACATGAGTGTCATCAATACAAGAAACTAAGTCAACCAGCAATGTATGCCGAAGCGGACTTTGTTCGCCAGGTAGTGTAGCACCTGACTTAGACTAGTGATGTGATTATTTTATCGACTGATGATAATGAAAAATATTCTTTTTTTTGGTTAGTTATGTAACAGGTTGTACATACATACATACATACATACTCTCGAAAAATATAACCCTCCTTCTGAGGCATTCGGGTAATTAACCGAGCGTCGGATGCAAGACAGCTACCTACTTAGGATTTAATGAGCAAAAACTCTTCAAACTGCAGATCTTATACTGTCGTCGGGCAGCTGCTGATTTACAAGTACTAGACAAGTACTTAGACTATCTACTAAGAAATCTTTAGAAATCGGTGCTATTTAAAGAAAACATCATCATCTTCCTGCCCTTATCCCAATTACTTGGGGTCGGCGCAACAGGTTTCTTTGAATACAAATCGTGTTGCAAAAGGATTTGGCAGAATTTTACGACCGGCCGCCTACCAGACGTCAACTCTCCTTGGGGATGCTTTTGTAGTGGATTAACCGCTTCTAAACACTTTAAAAAAAAGTTACTATAATTTCTACAAATTCATCATACAGTGTGTACCAGCAAGCAGGCATTTATTCAAAATGGTGAATGTAGGCATCTTAAAAACATCTTTACGTGATTTATTAGATGGCCTCATTATTATAAAAGAAGGTTTGTACCTATATTACTAGCCCAGATTCACCAATTTTAATGTAAGCAGGGGACTTTCCATTGAGTTTTTAAAATAAGACTCCAGTCTCCTGCACAGACGTAAGTTAATTTAGCTTGTGAAACGTGACACCTTAAGTATCGTTTCCGAAGTTATGCAAGATCTCCAACGGTGTAGGCATTTGATAGACCCATAGAGTGAGCATTCTGTAGAGTGCGCGTATCGCCCCGCGCCGTACTGTCAAGCGTGAGCAGTTGCTCCATAGATACCCACGTCAAATGTATGAGGAGTAATAGAGGTTCAATAGTGTTGTCACTGGCGTTTTGCTACAGGACAACACTATTGAACACTTTTGTTTTGGACAGGAAGGTTGAGTTCATTGTTGTGCCACTCGTTCATAGCTGGTTAGGCGCACTCTATAGCTTGCTTATTTATTATATACTCTATGAATAGATGGACCCAGCATCTAAACGCACGCCCCGTTACGCACGTTTCAACTTTTGTAACGCAAACAATGTAAAGGTACCTTTCAAGACCGGGCGTGCCGCGCGTCATGCCGCTGTCAAAATGACTGGTTTGTATGGGCTTGTATTAGATCTTAAAGTAGGTAATTTTTTCTTAATTAAGAATAGGCCATATTTGACAGCTGTCAATGCCATACTAGAAGACATGTCAACAAAGAAAAATCCCACCAAAAACATTTACTTGTAAAAAGAACCAAGTCTCGCCTCTCAGTTCATCTACTGTAAAAAGTTGTGAGATCCATGTGATGCCAAGTCGGTTATTGATTTATTCAAGGACTACTTCAGGGAACTTTCATCTTAAGCTATTGCGTAATTAGGTAACAGACATCATCTTACAGTAACTATATCGATATTTAAAAACTTTTATATTTACAATAACTAGAATGACTTGGCAATCGCACACTATTTGCTTGTGAGATACGATGGTCTAGTGCGATGGCCGGGTCATTCTAGTTATTGTAAATATAAAAGTTTTTAAATATCGATATAGTTACTGTAAGAGGATGTCTGTTACCTAATTACGCAATAGCTTAAGATGAAAGTTCCCTGAAGTAGTCCTTGAATAAATCAATAACCGACTTGGCATCACATGGATCTCACAACTTTTTACAGTAGATGAACTGAGAGGCGAGACTTGGTTCTTTTTACAAGTAAATGTTTTTGGTGGGATCTCATTTCTTTTTGTAGGTAGTCTTTCTCTTTCTCTTATCTGGAACTACTTCTTGAGCCTCAGCTACAGATTTCCTCAAAGCCCATCCGCAAAGTTAACTTTGTAATCCTATACATTTGTATGGAAATACAAAGTTAGTTATGCGGTTGCAACCGAATTGTCAGAATGTTATAGTTTTCCCTTTATTCATACACTAAATACAAGGTGTATTCTAAGTTTCAAGCTCCTCAGTCTGCTAGAAGTACCTTAGAATTTTGATGATCGGTCAGTCAGTCAGTCAGTCAGTCAGGCAGAAAATTAAGAAACTTTGACTAACTATAACTTCTAAACTACTGGTCCAAATAAAATGAAATTTGAAATGTATCGTGTCTATGCAGTGCTTGATAAGATATTTTAGAATGAGGGTTCTAAACTTATCGACAAGGGAGTTATGGGGGGGTCAAAAATGGCCTGAACTGGTTCGAGAAAAGGATGGTACGGCCGTGCCGCTTTCAGCTCGACTTGGTGGGGGCACTGCCGTGCCCCCAGATAGGCCTTATTATATTTATTTTTATTTAATTTGATTTAATTTTATTATACTATTAGGTAACAAGTGGATGTGTTAAAAAACAAAAAAACCCGTCTGCCGTAATTTAAAAGTCGTATTTTGCTGTAAAAATCTTTAATATAGCCTGTGTCACTCGCGCTGCTGAGACGAATCTAACGACACCTCGTAATATGTTAAAATCCAACTATCCGTTTGGGCTGTAGCCCGCGACAAAGAATTTTCTTGTCCACATACATAGGTACATACTCTCGAAAAACATAACCCTTTAGGCAGTCGGGTAAAAACGGACGATGCGTGTGATTCTCGCCAAAGTTATCATAGGCAGCTACCATGATGCTACTCGTATGCCGGCATCACACATGCTACTCGTATGCCGGCATCACACAGCGCGGATGTCGTAGGAAGCTTATTTAAATGTTTGTGTGTAATTAGTAATTACTTCGCCCATTCAGCTGGAATTCAGAAGAAATCCAACTATGAACAGCATGCTACGAGGAAACTCCCACGAATGAGGTAGCAGACGGACCACCTAGCAACTGCAAACTTCATGTTGCAGTTGACCAACACTTCATGTTGCAGTTGTCCAACTATGAAAAGCATGCTACGAGGAAGCTCCCACGGGTGAGGGTGCAGACGGACCACTTTACAGCTGCATGTTTACAACACAAAAACCACAGTATATAGATGTGGATGTAACAGTAAAGAAGCTCGACCCGTTTCTGTTGTATCGCAAGGATTGTCACTTTGGGTTACAGATAACAATATAAAATTGAAATAACTATTAAAACACTTTCACCGCTTATAAAGTACATTATTCTTGTGGGTAAATACTACTGGTTACTATTCTAAACCACCTATTCCCTTCCCACGAACATTCGGGGAACAATTCGCTCAGGGAAACTGGGTCAGTTTCCTTATAAGCGGCGTCCTGCGTCTATTTCGAGCGTTTGTATGAAGTTTCCTCACTGCTGAGCGCAAGTGAAGCCATACACCCACTGTGAAAATACGCCGAACATCCGCCGCGCGCCCGCGACGTATTTGCTATATATCCGTCGGGTGTCCACGATGAATTCGCTACGCATCCGTCGGACGTCCGCTCCACTTAAGGCCGTTCGCAACCGGCTTGTGTTATATCTAAGCCTAAAGCAATAATAATAATTATCTTCAATCATAAGACGAATAGCCACGACAGTTGTTACATAAAACAGGAGAACTAATTTAATATTTGAAGGATTACCTACTGTTAGCACAGAAAATAATAGTAGGTACCTACCTGTTAGTAAGTAAGTATATTATGTTTTGTATTATGTTATTTGACTATGAATTTAATTAATAAAATATTTTATTTAGTAAGTAAGTTAGTAAAAATACTTTACCTATTGCACATTAAAAACACAAACACAAAACAGAAAAACTTAAAATGCGCAAATGCAGCCTTGTCGCTTTAAGCAATATCTACCACACAACCTTTGCTATTTTTACTAAAGATTTAATTGAGATGTGAACTTGTTCTGCTTACAGAATATGACGAATTCAGAATAAAATATACGATTGGGAGTCAAACTACAGCGCTTTTGTCTCTGTCAATACCCAAGTTTAAGATTCAATAACTCGAGCACCACGCCCATAAATTATGATCAATATGAAATTGTTAAGCAATAATTAGACTGTATAATTGTTAAACTTTGTCTTTGGTGCGAGGCGTGTAAGTGGTGAGACAAGAAATGAAAGACCAAACATCCATATTTTCATTGGCGTGAAAATATGGAGGGATCCTTTGGTAGTTACTTTGCAGTCAACATGCTGTCCGTCTACAAAGGTACTGCTACATATTTAGATGCTATTTCAGATATGAACCTCTGCTCCCGGAGTCTTGTAAAACAAATATTCTTCAAATATTTCCTACACTGTGGGACGCATTCCGCTACTGATGATAAAAACGTTAAATGTTATGGGTTATTTTTCTTTTTTAGTAGGTATGTTACGCATTATAAATAATTATTATTATAACTTTCAGTTAAAAAAGTATAAGTTTCGGTTAAAAAAAGGATGGCTTTGAACTTCCAACATAATAGTTAGTCCCTATATTTTAAATAACGTTGCCAATTCGGATCCATTCTTTATCCGCGCAAGTTAAATCTATACCTATAGCTCGAGAGAAAGGGCTCAATATATAAGGTCCTATTAAATTCACTGCAAATATTTTAAGAGCATGCGTAAATATGTATAAGAAAAACATCTAAGGCATTTAAAAAAAAAACAACACGCTAGATTTTTTTTTCACTTTCAAACAAACTTTGTAATTAATTACGAGAACATCCTTTGACTGACCCGACTGACGTTCCGCCACGTAGACAGGATTCACTTACACAACAACCAACCAATCACAGCACCTTATTTTGGCGCGTAAATTAAACGCGTTTAGTGGTGTGTTTCTAGGACAAACAGGGTGCACTTTTTTCGTTTTGTTTTTTTTAGTTAAATGCTATTTTCTCGATAACTAGCGTGTAGATTTTTTAAAGAATTT
Organism: Phthorimaea operculella; assembly: GCA_024500475.1. Taxonomy (NCBI): domain Eukaryota; kingdom Metazoa; phylum Arthropoda; class Insecta; order Lepidoptera; family Gelechiidae; genus Phthorimaea; species Phthorimaea operculella. The sequence continues at coordinate 275,393 of JANFCV010000076.1, read as the reverse complement.
TCCTAGTACATGCTTATATTTTATTTTATCTGCCCCTAAAATATTTGCAGTGAATTTAATAGGACCTTATATAGCACTTTCACGATCACCTTAATAATATATGAAACTTCAATTGTTATTATTTTCGTTTTCATTTTATCGCTTTCGATCCAGTATTCCTAGAGATATAGCGTTGTAAAATCAACTACGCTTTTTGAAACTATCTTTACCGACGATAGTGTGAATCGTGCCAGAACCAAGCCAGAATATAATGCCAGGAAAATGTCCTTTCAAACTGCCATTTACAACCCCCACCACGTCTGACAATATTTGATTGCCACTCAGAAGACAGAAAGAAAATAATTGTAGTATTCATCAGTTTAACACAAAATCGTGTTGCAAAGGATTTGGCTTAATTTTACGACCGGCCGCCTACCAGACGTCAACCCTCCTTGGGAATGCTTTTGTGGTGGATTAACCGCCACCATACGGTTGGCCCTGGCTGTTTGGGTCGGGTTTATCCCTCGGTCGCCTCTTACGACCCCCACGGGAAGAGAGGGGATGTTGCTATTGTACTCGGCACCACACGGCAAAAAAAAAAATAATAATAATAAAAAATTAAATAAAAATAAAAATATAATTGTTTTATTGTCGCGTACAAATGCAACACACATCGACTCTCGATCGACACCCACGAAAAGATGTGGGGTGATGCTATTCTAAGACACCACATGGCAAACTCACTATCACAGTGACTGTTATAATGTAAGTACAGCTGGGTCACAAACGGACGAACAGCCAAAGTCTTACGGTCCCAATGCGAGTCTTTGGGTACGGAACCCTAAAAATAACAAGACACTGGAGTAACGGGACAGCATTTCAAGCCTGTTGATCATGTAGATCAAGTCCTGGCCTGGGCCTAAACAATGTTGCCAGCTCTAGTTATAAAGAAACAACACTGGGCTGCGTAGCGCATGAGTTAGGATAATAGGAATTTTGAGTTTATTCTCATACAAAAACGGTGCATATCAAATTATTTTATTGACGCATAGCTCAAAAATCTCGCACAACGCTGCGTCGACGGATGCATCTGTCAAACCGTTTGACCACGGAGGTAGGAATTCTGAGCTTTTTTAACATACCTTTCATATTTGTATGAGGTCATCGCATTGTCCTAACACATGCGTTACGCAGTGCAAAGTAGATGTGTTAAAAAACTGAAAAACCCGACTGCAGAAATTTTAAAGTATTATTTTGCTGTAAAATCCGCCATTTTAAATCTATACTTTTTTAATATAGCCAGTGTCTCTCGCGCTGTTGAGACGAATCTAACGACACCTCACATGTCAAAATCCAACAATCTGTTTGGGAAAAAGAATTTTCTTGTCCACATACTACATACATACATACATACTCTCGAAAAACATAACCCTCCTTTTGAGGTAGTCGGGTAATAACGCACAAAGGGACGATACCCGTGTTTCTCGTCTTATTACATTACAACATTATTTTCAATCATATTCTAAATTTAATAGAAACTGCATAAAAAAACATCCTTTACCTGGCAACACTGTTTCTGGACGGCAGGTTTTTATAGTCGCATATCTTTGACAGATCCTTCTCGGGCCCTGCTTCACATTGTTTAAACTTGTCATTACATTGTAGTGGGGAGGATAGCGTCAAAAGGAGCTTCTACTTTACACATCAAGCTAGAAACCTAAAACCTTGAAATATCGCCAATCCGCCTGCCAAGATTGGCGAGCATGGCAATACCCCCGATAGGGGGAGGTACATATCCAGCAGTGGACTGTTTGTGGTCGTTAAGGTAAGTAGTTCTCAAAGGTAGTTCAGCTTACACCCAGGGGACTTACCACAAATTAGGGAAACGGCGCGCGGGGCCCCTTTACAGACATGATGGCTCACTCAGTACTAGCGACGATTTTGACGGCTGCTGCCTTTAACTGGAAATAACCGGAATCTCAAGAGAAGTCAAGGTATCTAAAAAGGTGGTTGACACGAACGTCACATTTCTTGGATTTGAAAATGGCAAAAATCATACGATTTTTCTGTTTTAATTTTAATATACCTACTTCGAGATTTTTGACACTAGCAACCCTTGCTCTGAAACAAATGCCAATCGCGAAAATCCGAAATAGGGCCGAGTGAACTTTCTGTATACTCTCTATTTTGTGGACTTACTACCATTGATCCCGTGGTCTAGTTACATTACACGACTGCCCACAAAAAAAGGAGTGTAATATTTTTAGGATTCATGTATGTATGTATTGTATGTGCGTTTCTTTAAACCACTGTAACTCTTTAACCACTGAACAGATTTACACGACTGCTCACAAAAAAGTAGTCTAATATTTTTAGGATTCATGTATGTATGTATGTGCGTTTCTTTAAACCACTGAACAGATTCGATTGGGAATTGTGTAAGAAGAATCCTTACATTATCCCGATTGTCATAGGCTATGTTTTGTACAGGAAAATTCTTTTTCCACAAAAGCAGGCGTGTTTTGAAAGTTTTATATCGTAAAGTTATTACACTACAGAGTGTAAGGGACAGTCCTCCGAGTACCATTAGGGTGCATTCAGAACATGAAACTGAAGAACTACTAGAACTAGAAATATTTCAGGAGATGTATTTGCTGACTGCATTTACTTTGGAAAGTCAAAATGTTTTTTACGTCTCTTGAAATATTTTCTTATTGAAACTTGTTCCAATTCATGTATTTCTAAGGGCACCATTGTTTAGTTTCATAGTTTGAATGCACCCTATCAGTATTCGAAAGGCTGTCCCTTAGGCGTAAGCTCCACAGAGAAGACGTGCGTCTTGACGCGTGGGATGGCATCTGCCAAGACATGTGAAATGGCGACGCTTGAAAGAGTTTCCATATTAATGTACGAAACAGAAGAAACGCTACACACGTGAGACGCGCATCGTAAACGTCTGACAGATAATATCACGTAACGCGTCTTCTCTGTGGAGCTTGCGTCTTACACCCGTAAGCGTCGAAGCAACGGTACGCTGTAGTTACTAAGAATATTTATTGTAAGTAATATCATTACATTTAATATGGCGCCTGAGACTACGGTATTACTTTTTCATTATCATCCAGCCTATTGCAGTTAAGTATCATATTCAGCCGACGGCCGATGTGGTAGTAACTGCCTGCGACTTAGAAGGTTCCGGTTTGATTCTCGATGGGTCCGCGTCCGTATCCGACACCGATAGCACAAATTAGGGAAATTTTGTGCCGATAGTATAATTTTTCAGTATCTTGATTCGAATCCGTATCCGAAATTTCATGTCCATAGCGTCCCTAAGTCCCTAACCTACTAGGTTTAGGTATCTGGACAAGATAATTCTTTTTCACGGGATACAGCCTAAACAGCTTAGCGTGTCTTGACATTATGAGGTGTAGTTACATTCGTCTCAGCAGCGTGAGTGACACTGGCCATATTTAAATGTCATAAATTTAAAATGGCGGATTTTAAACGCAAAATATAGGAACTTACCGCAGCCGGGTTTATAGTTAAGGTTAGGTATGTTAAGGTTACTTTATGTTAACTGCATTCAGCTATAGTTGTAGTATCCCCCGTCTATTGCTATTATTAAACTAGAGGCTCCGTCTGTTACCGTTATTCGAAGCCTCTTGAAGCTCAAAGATAACACCTTACGGGCTACGCTGCTCACAAATAAAATGTTATTATTATGTTCAACTAACGCGTGGCGGGGCTCCATCTACCGGGCTATATTAAGTATTCCTCCTAAGGGATCAACTTACATTGGTTTTTATACAAATACTAAGAAAACCGGCCAAGTGCGAATTGGACTCGCCCACCGAGGGTTCCGTACTAAGATTTGTAGGTTATTCTGGTTGGTAAACCTTTATTTTATATGCTCGCTTTCATACGCATTTATATACTCCACTTGGACAAGTAGCCAAATTTCTTAATTATTTTTTTTCGGACATCATAAAAACCATTTTGTTTTTCTTTTATTAGTAGGTACTTCAAAACGAAGCAACTTCCCAAATTTCATTGTTCTAGGTCTACGGGAAGTGAATTTTGATTCCCTTGAGAGGGTAGAAAACACGCGTTTTCACTGCATAAACGGCTATATCTTTTAAAAATTTAAGTTAGGCGCTTGATTTCTTCACAACTAAGTACTAGCGTTCATAGACTTGAGTATACGGTTTTAATTTCAACTCGATATTTTTACGCATTCCTGAGACAAATGTTCTTGACAGAATGACAGATGGACAGACGGACAGACAGACAGACGGACCGACAACAAAGTAATCCTACAAGGGTTCCATTATTTTACCTTTTGAGGTACGGGACCCTAAGAAACCAGTAGATATTAGTTGATCCCTTGAATCAGTAGGTAGATTTGCTGGCGAAAGCACAAAAGTACTGCCCTTCGTGCCCTAGATAGTGCAACTGATTATTACCCTTATATTACTGCAATAACTCGCAATAATGTTGCCAATTAATTTTACTCTCAATACGTATATCGTGGATCGTGGATTAACGAGTTCTTATGTTTTTCGTGTAAGCATTTCGGATTCAGCCCCTTTTTGATCTCCTTATTCTGTCTTTCTTTGTTCGGAATGCTGCAATTTGGCTAAATATTAATCTTTCGTTTGAACCACATTATCTACTCCAAAAACCGTATCAAAATCCGTTGCGTGATTTATTTTCGCTAATTTAATTGGGATCGGTGGTATCTGTTCGCGAAAATACTTTTGCGTAACAATACAAGAATGCAACTCAAACAAAACTCTATATAATAGGTCTCCATTTATACCTACCATGAAAATATGCCTATAAATAACTTCAGTGTATTTTTTTACTGTAGAAATCGTATATAAGGTCCTATTAAACTCACAACACATATTTTTAGGGTATGTTCTACTCGTAAAACTGAACAACTTTCTTAGTAACTTTTTTTCGAATTATAAAAAAATGTTTTGGACCTTCCATACAAAAATGTCCAAAAAACACGTGTTAGTTTGTATGGGAGGTCTAATTTTTTTTATATTTCGGAAAAATGTTACTAAAAGCAGTTGTTCAGTTTCACGAGTAGAACATACCCTGAAAATATTTTCAGTGAATTTAATAGGACCTTTTACAAGGCAAGTTTTTTCTTCAGAGGCGTAATAGTAGTTTATGCAATTGCCTTATCTTCTTCTTTTCGTGTGGGACACCGAGTCGTTCAACGACCCGATGAACCCTGGTGTCAGAGTTTTTCAACCGCCTACTACAAGTAGCAGGCCTCTGACATGGCTGTGTAACAACCGCCATCATAGACAGCGACCGGGACCGACGGCTTAACGTGCCCATCTCCGAAGCACGGAACCATCTTACTTGCGGACAATCAGGTGGTTCAGCCTGCAATGTCCTAACCAGACTGGGAACAAATTCACAAAGTGATAAATATCAACTTTGTGAGTGGCCCCACCGGGAATTGAACCCGGAACCTTTGCGTGGCAGGCAGGCATGCTAACCACTGCGCCACATCGGTTGCCTTATAATGAGAGGCTTTAGGAAATAGTTTGACACGAGCATTCTAAAGCCTAATCATATGCAGTTGCACACACTATTTTATCTACACTCTACAAGAAAAACTATGAAAAATAATTCAAACCTCCGCACTGCACTATGGCGATTGCAAGCCTATCTACTGAACCACCAACTGAACGACTTTTGTACATAATAACTTTTTGACTAAATGTTAAAATGGAGGTTCATAAAAACTGAACAACTTTTAAAATTTAAAAGCATTTATCGGTAAATTTTCATTCGAAAAATGATTTGAAGCAAAGATTTAATAATAAATAAGTCCTCATAATTTGAAGTGTCGTCCGGGTGACATTTGTTTTATTTTTTATTTTACTTACTGTTGACTCAGGAAATAAAAAAGCGGCATATTCGTTTCGTTTTTTTTTTTTAAATACTAGACATTACTTTCCATTACGATTCAAATTTCAATAAGGAAATATTTTTTTAAGGCTGCATACTTCTTAATGCAGTTTATTACGTGCCTGCTTTCGATTCTGTAAAACGAATATTACGAAATGAGTGTAGATAAAAGTTTTCATCGTGCGAACGGCTAAATATTGGAATCTGTGTCCGGACCATTATAACTTGGGCCTTTTCAAGGCAATAGTGAATAGGCACTACCTAGGCAAGCATGCTTTAACATCGTTTGCATCATCACTTACCAACAAGTAAGATAGCAGACAAATGAAAATGAAAAGAAAATGAAAAATGCGGGTCTATAGGGTTACATTTAACTACTTAAGTGCAAATCTCTTGAGGGTGTGATCTCCTCACAAAACTGAACAACTTTCGTTTATTTTTGGACCTCCCATAAAAAAAATGTTGACGTGAAAAGTGTGTCACTATTAGTATATGGGATGTCCAAATCTTTTTTTCATATTGCGAAGAAAAGTTTCTAACGAAAGTTGTTCAGTTTTTCGAGTAGATGTAGATCACACCCTCAAGAGATTTGTACTTAATTGAATGTAACCCTATATTATAAAAAAGCAAGGCAAGTGATCCGAATAACCCTGCAGTCGTGGATTTCATCACGATACGAGTTTGGCCGCGACGGCTTCGGCGCAGGCGCAGCGTAACCACGCCTACTCTATTAACAGCGCACGTGATAGAGAAAGCCCTGTTAATACATCACTTAATAAAGTTACTGGATATAAAAATGGAATAAAGGAAAAGAAAAAAGAAAAGCAGTTATGATGATCTATCCGTCCGATTTCGGCCATGGCGACCAGTTCGACTCCTAATCAAATCGGCGCTGTTGCACCCGTAGGTGGCTATTTTGTAGGCAATCATCATCATCACCTTCCTGCCCTTATCCCAATTACTTGAGGTCGGCGCAACACGTTTAGTTTGAACATAATCATGTTAGGATTTGGCTATGTTTTATGAACGGCCGCCCGCCTGCCTGACGTCAACCCTCTTTGGGAATGCTTATGTAGGTGGTATCACCGCCACCATGCGGTTGACCATAGTCGACAGATGTTCAGTCGAGGTCGAACTCTGCGTCAGTATTCTTAGCCGCTACCACACGGTAAAGGTGGCTATTGTGGCCAATATTGGTAGTAAATTCCCGTGCACAGTGCGGGCACTAGGTACTCCATTGACATAATAAAATAAATTCTAGACGGGAGAGAGGGCCTTCAATCCATCGCATTATTAATTATTTTATCTACACTCAGTTCGTAATATTCGTTTTACAGAATCGAAAGTACGAACATAATGAACTGCATTACGAATATACAGCCTTTAAAAAAAAACTTTCATACTACTGGCAGCTACATAAAGTAACTCGATTTCTAGTATTTGAAAAAAAATTAAACGAATTGACCCGCGTACCAAATTGTAATCTGTTCCAATTTGACACTGGCCATCAGTAAGTCGAATGAAAAAAAAAACAAGTGTCACCCGCGGCGGGAAGACACTTGAAATTATGAGGACTTATTTATTATTAAATCTTTGCTTCAAATCATTTTTCGAATTAAAATTCACCGATAAATGCTATTTAATTTTAAAAGTTGTTCAGTTTTTATGAGCCTCCATTTTAATGTTTAGTTAAAAAGTTACTTGTGTACAAAAAGTCGTTCAGTTGGTGGTCAGTAGATAGGCTTGCAATCGCCATAGTGCAGTGCGGAGGTTTGAATAATTTTTCATAGTTTTTCTGGTAGAGTGTAGATAAAATAGTGTATGCAACTGCAAATAATTAGGCTTTAGAATGCTCGTGTCAAACTATTATCACACTCGGCTGCGCCTCGTGTGATAAACAGACACTCTCATCCTAAAGCCTCTCATTATTAGGCAGTTGCATAAACTACTATTTTACTAGCTGCCCGTCAGCGGTTTCACCCGCTGCAACCTATTATCCGCGGGAAGAAAGCATTATTCGCCAAGAGATGTCGCTGTTAGTTTTCGGCGAAAACGTTTAAAACGCGAATCGGCTCAGTCACGCCACCTATTTCAAAAATATTGGAAAATGCGTGATCCCGTGGGAATGAGACATTTTTCCGTGGTAAAAAGTATCCTATGTGTTATTCCAGATGCCCTTTTATATTTCTGCAAAGTTTCATGTCAATCTAATCAGCCGTTTTTGCGTGATGTCGTAACAAACACACACACAAACATCCGCCTTTACAACGTGTTACAAAACAACCAATAAAGCTGAAAGGGTGTGGAAAGGTCCGTTGCAAAGAGTCAATTAACAAAAAATTAGAGCCGTAGTATCGTTTTTGAAAACTACGAAAAAAATATTTTTTTATTAAATTACACTTATTTTTAATCGTGGCATCGCAGCACTAATTTTGACAGCTCAAAGTTCAAATGAAGTTAACGACGCGGCGAAATGCAGTTCGGTTTACATTGCTGGCTATTACATGAATGTCATCAATACAAGAAACTAAGTCAACCAGCAATGTATGCCGAAGCGGACTTTGTTCGCCAGGTAGTGTAGCACCTGACCTAGACTAGTGATGTGATTATTTTATCGACTCATGATAATGAAAAATATTCTTTTTTTTGGTTAGTTATGTAACAGGTTGTATAATATTAGTAGGATTGTACCAAGAATCTCTTTCGGAAAGTCGTATTTATGCTTGTCAAAAGACTAAACTGGCTTTATTAAAGCCATCCTACACAGAAAACAATAGGCAAACTCAAACGTCACCTGACGGAATGTACAATTTTATTCCCCTCCCCGTCCCCCCAGGTACAAGTATATTAACCTGTCTTATGAGGAAGGGAGAAAACAGATGTCTACGCATACCTTCACGCAGGCGAAGCTTGTATGGAATATCAAGTAGAGCAAAGGACCCGAGTTCGATGGAGTTGGTATTTTTGCGCGAGCTCGAATTTTAAAATTGACTGTTGTTTTTATCAGACAGTACCCTGTACTAAACGTCTTCTTATTCCGGATTAAACAACAAATTTTTGATCAATTGATATTTTTGATCAATTTTTGTTAGAGATTTGATTATTGGTCATTTTAAATTTATTGTGAATTTCTTAATTTATTATCTCACTTAATTATTTAACTGTATTTTATTAATATCTTAATCTGTTTTTAAGTTTGTACGGATTAATTTCTTTTTGCTTGTTAATAAGAAGTTACCTTGATCGTGCTGTGCACGCTGCTAGTGGGGTATGATCTAGAACGTATTTTATTGATGCTGTGATTGTATCCTGTTTGTGTGCCAAACAAAATAAAATTTATGACTGAGAGTGCATTATAAATCCTAATAAAGTGATCAGTAGGCCAAGAAGTACCTTTATGCCCGATTTCATTCATTCTAGCTCAATGTATGTGCAAAGTTGAGGACGCTAACCTCCCCGCTACTACAAATTAGGGAATATTACAGATAGCTCACTCTGTACTAGCGGTGATTTTGACGCTTAGGGCGTTTGTGCACCACAAGGAATTTTACTGTCGGGCATTCAGATTTTTTACGGTCCGATATGGCACGCCATTAATCTAAATACTAGCTTGTGCAATATACGTAATATTACTGTCCGTGGACTGGTATTTTTTTCAATATTTTTTACGGCATCCTTAATCGATACTTAACCTACCCTGAAGCTATGGCACGCATTTAAATTAACACCCTGTATAATAAGCTTGGGGTTTTCCGTCCCATAAAGATTGACACACAAAGGAAAGGTGCATGTCTCCACGCGCGTCCCATGTTTCCCGTGCTCCGTATGTCACTACCACCATGAAGATACCATCATCTACGAATACGTGAACGACGAACGTAGAAAACACAAAATAGAGTATTTACAGAAGGACAGCTCAACTCTTTTCCCGATCATTTATGCCTGCAATCGAGGGTTACCTTTTTGCCTTTACAGCCACAACAGTCCACTGCTGGACATGGGCCTCCCCCGCATTGGGGGGTATTGCCATACTCACCACGCTTAGCGGGGGGATTGGCGAGCGCAGTGCAAGATGTTTAATTCACAGGGAACGCTGCTGCCCATTCCCTGGACAATTATTCCTTAGTCGCTTTTAACGACACCCACGGGTAGAATTGGGGTGATTCTGTGGTTCACTCGACCCTATTCTGATTACATAGCCAGGGTGGCTACTGTTAAAAATCTCAAAGTGTAAGAAAATAAAAATAGCAAAATCTAATACAAAAGCGTCATATAATTCTGAGCATTTTTTAATCCAAGAATTATGACGTTCGTGCCAACCATCTTCTTAGTTACCTTGAGTTCCCCAGAAATTCTAGTTAAAATCTGTAAGCGTCAAAATCGACGCTGGTACTGAGTGAGCCATCTTTCGGGCCGCCCCGCGCGCTGTTTCTCTAATTTGTGACATGACACGGCTGAACCATTCGGATAAGGAACTCTAAAAACACGTGTAGAAGTTGTACTAGAGATGGTATCAGGTAGGTTAAGGATGCACGCGTCACCGAGAGATATTTCTCACGATGGGACCCACAGATAGTAAGTACACTCAAGCCAGTGGCTGTCAAACCGAATTTACATACATAAATCACCCCTATATCCCTTACGGGGAATTAAAGCGTATACGGCTGTAAAAACAGCCATTTATACCACGTCTGACAAAAGTTTGAGAGTCATTCAGAAGTCTGTGTATCACCATAGAGACAGGTTGTCAGCCTGTCGCCTAATTGCAATTCACATCAACTCTAAAATCCCGACATCCACGTGAAAGATATAAGAGATCATGCTATTCTAAGCCGTCTGATGTGATGTGATGCGATGATATAGTGTTAAAGTTTAATAAACACTGCATGTCTATAGGTACTGTCTATAGTGAATAGTTAATCACTCACTACTAGCCACTAGCATGGTAGCTCTAAGGCCAGTATATTTGTCAGACTTACTAGCTTAACCACTTTTCGAGTCTAGATGCTTACTACTAGACAGTAATGATATGCAAATAAACACAGGCGTTTACAAGCTTAAGTATTGATAAAAAATTAACGTTTCAAAGTTTAACTTTACGTTTAGAATCCACCACTTTGAATTCATGCCATTTTATTAATACAACGTGTAACAAAACAACCAATAAATCTCCCATACAAAGTGAGTTCATTTTGTATGGGATGTCCAAACTTTTTCATATTTCGACCCATCTTAAATGGCGAAAGTTGTTCAGTTTCATGAGTACCTTGACCTCCTTTCAGCTTTATTGGTTGTTTTGTAACACCTGGTATAATCAGTATCACTCGCGCTGCTGAGACGTTTCTAATGACATTTCATATGTCAAAATCCGCCCAGCTGTTAAGGCTGTAGCCCGTTAAAAAGTCTTGTCCACTTACATACTTACCCACATACCTACATACATTACATACTCTTGAAAACACCATGCTTCTTCTGAGGCAGTCGGGTAAAAATATGCAGATTAATTGGTTAATGGTTGAGGAGCTTCTGACAACTGTCTCAATCAGGTTCTTGTTTGCCGGTAGCAAGAGTTATTCATAGGATAAAAAAGTAAAACCATCCACAGTCTATCTAAGTACATAATTTGTTAGTTAGTAAGGTACTTAGAGTATATAGTTGAAGAGCCGAGGGGGTAAGTGGCTATCTCATAATGTACCACGATAGGCTAGGTTTGGATCGTTAACCAAGACTTAAACAAGTCGTATGACCCAGGTCTGCCAGAGCCAATCCTGCCGAAACATAAAAATAATCGATATTTTTTGAAGATATTTTTTCGTAAAAATTATGTCATAAGGTACCACAATGAAAGTGCTGGCATCAGTTAACCATTGAAAAATTATGTAAAAAAAGCTTGGTCTGCCACTGCGCACCCTGCCGGAAGTGCTTGGCAGACCTCTCCAAAGATGCCCTTCCGACACCCCTAAACTATCTCATCGGAAACCACGACGCGACCACCACAACATAATAGCCAAGATCACTCTGACAATAGATCACAAGGTCTGCCAGACCTAAACTTGCCGCATCCTAGTGTTTCAGACATTTGAAGTTGTAGGTCCAGTGTATGAAAACTGACCTATATCTTTTTCCCCCGGTGTTTGATTTTGATGGTGCCTTAATACGAAATGCTCTCCATAATGAAGAGCTTCCAGTCATATAGGAAAGTTGGGTGGAGGGTTTCAGTATTGAACGCAATCCTGTCAAAAAGTTTGAAATGGAGGTTTGGTGTATGAAAACTGGCCTATATCTTATTCCCCCCGGGTTTGATTTTGATGGCGCCTTAATATGAAATGCTCTCCATAATTAGGAGCTTTGAGTCATATAGAACAGTGAGGACGAGGGTCTCTGTATTGTACACAATCCTGTCGAAAAGTGTGAAATTGTAGGTTAAGTGTATGAAAACTGGCCTATATCTTTTCCCCCACTGGTTTGGTTTAATAACTTCTGCAAATTTTATCAGTTAAAATTGTCATATCATAAGGAACTCGAATAAAAGTGCTTGCATCAGCTAAAACGGAGAAAATCTCAATCCTGCTAAACATGAAAATATTCGATATGTTCTGCAAAATATACGTGTTACCACAGGAAATGAGAGGTTAATATTGTCATATCATAAGGTACCCGAATAGAAGTGCCGGCATCAGCTTACCATTGATAAATTATGTTAAGAAAACTTGGTCTGCCACTGCGCACTCTGCCGGAAGTCCTTGGCAGAGCCCTCCAAATATGCACTTCCGACACCCCTAACCTATCTCATCCATACCTAACCACTGGTTTGATTTTGATGGTGCCTTGTTATGAAATGCTCGTAATGATTAGGAGATTCGATTTATATAGGTCAATTGGATAGAAGGTCTCTGTTCTGTGCACAATCCTCCTAAACATGAAAATATTCGATAACTTCTGCAGATTTTATCAGTTAAAATTGTCATATCGTAAGGAACTCGAATAAAAGTGCTTGCATCAGCTTACCATTGACAAATTATGTTAAAAAACCTTGGTCTGCCACTGCGCACTCTGCCGGAAGTCCTTAGATGAGATAGGTTAGGGGTGTCGGAAGGGTATATTTGGAGGGGTCTGCCAAGGACTTCAGGCAGAGTGCGCAATATAATAGAACATATCGAATATTTTCATATTTAGCAGGATTGAGATTTTTTCCGTTAACGTTGTCATTTCATAAGGTACCCGAATGACAGTGCCAGCATCAGCTTACCATTGATAAATTGAGTTAAGAAAACTTGGTCTGCCATTGCGCACTCTGCCAGAAGTCTTTGGCAGACCCCTCCAAATATACCCTTCCGACACCCCTAACTTATCTCATCTAAGACAAAGAGTACACAAAATCACTACGTTTTAAGAGTACGAACTCTCCAACAAGTGAAATTACTCCCGATTTGTATGAAACCAGTTCTACCCTGTGTCCAACATTCAGCATATGAATTTTAGAGCTGTCCATCATACAAATCGATAATCGAATAGAGATGTTCTGTACCCGGCGTTAGTCGATCGATTTAACACAGGACGAATCGATAGGGCGCAGGCAGGACCAGAACATGCTTGAAATATTTTTTATTAAAATTAAAACGAAATATTTAGCAGTTTTTTTTTTTATTTACTTACAATTCAACAGTAAAAATAAAATAATGATACATTTAAAGGTTGAAGATAATACATACACTTGTTAGGTTACTTAATTTCTGTTGATGGTTTTTGTGACCATCAGCCATCGTGATTGGGCTGATGCATTACACAAGTACAGTTTGAATTTTAAGAGTCCAGTCTTGAAAATATAGTTTAACAACAATACGGCACAGCAATGGCTCGATGCTGCGTATTTATCGAAGAAATATTCAAAGCACTGAAATGGATGCGTACACGCACTAGAGTCAATATCTCACAAAATATTTAGAGTCCTATCTCAGAAATAACATTCACCACAAACTTTGAAATACGGCTAAGCTAAAGGCTCAAATACAGCGATATTATTTGTGAGAAGGAAATAATACAAAAAGAAACTAGTAAACAGACAAAGCAACCGACTAACAGACATGACACCTTGGTGTTGTCATTATCAAATCGTAAAAAATAACTAAAACCTTAAGAATCTTAATGTTTAAATGTATTTTCACTTGGGTGACGCATACTGGTACATAATGGGCATTAAGAGATCAAAAAGGTTGTAATATAAAAGCAAAATAAATTCTTAAGCTTACATTTAGCGCAAATAAAGAAAAAATAAAAATGTACAACAATTTTTGCAATATTTGTTATGGTAACACTACATAGTTTTTGTTTGTTTGGCGATTGAACAGAACTGGTTTCAAGTAAAAATCAGAATGTACTGAGTTTCTAGAGGCTGATCTAAGGATTTCCGGCAGAGTGCGCAGTGGCAGACCAAGCTTTTTTAACATAATTTGTTAATGGTAAGCTGATGCAAGCACTTTTATTCTAGTTCCTTATGATACTGACAATTTAAACTGATAAAATTTGCAGAAGTTATCGAATATTTTCATGTTTAGGAGGATTGTGCACAGAACAGAGACCTTCTATATGATTGACCTATATAAATCGAATCTCCTAATCATTACGAGCATTTCATACCAAGACACCATCAAAATCAAACCAGTGAGGGAAAAGATATAGGGCAGTTTTCATACACTTAACCTACAATTTCACACTTTTCGACAGGATTGTGTACATTACAGAGACCCTCCTCCTCACTGACCTATATGACTCAAAGCTCCTAGTTATGGAGAGCATTTCATATTAAGGCGCCATCAAAATCAAACCCGGGGGGAATAAGATATAGGCCAGTTTTCATACACCAAACCTCCATTTCAAACTTTTTGACAGGATTGCGTTCAATACTGAAACCCTCCACCCAACTTTCCTATATGACTGGAAGCTCTTCATTATGGAGAGCATTTCGTATTAAGGCACCATCAAAATCAAACACCGGGGGAAAAAGATATAGGTCAGTTTTCATACACTGGACCTACAACTTCAAATGTCTGAAACACTAGGATGCGGCAAGTAGGCCTGGCAGACCTTGTGATCTATTATCAGAGTGATCTTGGCTATTATGTTGTGGTGGTCGCGTCGTGGTACCCGATGAGATAGTTTAGGGGTGTCCAAAGGCATCTTTGGAGAGGTCTGCCAAGCACTTCCGGCAAGGTGCGCAGTGGCAGACCAAGCTTTTTTACATAATTTTTCAATGGTTAACTGATGCCAGCACTTTCATTGTGGTACCTTATGACATAATTTTTATGAAAAAATATCTTCAAAAAATATCGATTATTTTTATGTTTCGGCAGGATTGGCTCTGGCAGACCTGGGTCATACGACTTGTTTAAGTCTTGGTTAACGATCCAAACCTAGCCTATCGTGGTACCTTATGAGATAGCCACTTACCCCCTCGGCTCTTCAACTAATAAATAAGCAAGCTATAGAGTGCGCGTAAGGCCCCGCGGCTCCCTTGATACAGACGTCAAATTTATGAGAATTTATAGGGTTTCAATAGTGTTGTCACTGGTGTTTTGCTACTGATAGACCGAGAGTTTGTGCACAAAGTAAGTATTGGCTAGCGCAATCCAGAGAGTCGGCTTCGAGCAAACGCGGCTAAACTCACTCAGACATCCACACGCGTCGTTTACGCGCTCTGTGGAACCGTGTCGAACCGGTAATGGTTGAGTGTGAACGGCGCGTTCGGTGCGGGCGGACGGAATGGCGAGTAAAGAAAAATATTTTTGTGATGTGTTTGGGTGTAATAACACCACAGAAAATTGTGCATTGTCATTTTTCAGTTTCCCACGCAATAATGAAAAGTAAGTAGAACCCTTTTATTTGATGAATAAATAGATACCTACTTCAAAACACCAGAAGTGGAGGGATTTCTTTTTAAAAATCTTATTTTTCGTTCGTAATATGTGCTTAGCGTTTTAGGTACGTACGTATAAGTAGGTAGGTTGCGCTTTAGTTTGATTTGGTAGGTTAAATGGGTTTAGGTAGGTTCCTACCCACAGTAGATAGATACCTACCTAGTCAGCATTTGAGGTGAAGCGATGAGTACCGAAATACCGATAGCAAAAGGTCCAGGTTAGGTTCCTACCTATGGTAGTCCAAATGGACTTTTCCGATCCTGGATATTTTTTCATTTTTTCGTCACGGCAGCTGGTGACCTTCGAAACTATAGTAGGTATACTTCAAAACTAAGGTAAGTACCTGCCTACCTACCTACCAACTTACAGCTACAGATACAGCTTCCATGCCCGAATTTTTTGCGTCCCCGCGTTTGTCACGTGATCATGTTGTTATGTTCATCTCATGATAGGTAGGTACCTACTTACCAACCTACCTACCGACCGTTCCTAGCGCTTATCGCCCGCCCGCCAATACATTGGTAGGTAGGTAATCTGTGTGCGACTGACTAGTGACGGTAGGGGACCTACTTATTTCCTATTAGAAATATGACTTTCTACTCAGGTAGGTACCTACCTACCTACTTCCATATGGTAAAAAATATTTCATATCGGCCAGGTAATTTAAGAGTTTATCAATTGCATATACCTAATTCATACTTACAAACGATAGTAACTTCATTAAAAAAATCAGAAAGTACAAGTAGCAACCCTAAAGAGTAGGCATAAGTGATCGAAAGAAGGGGCGAGCTGGCCTTCTGTAAATTCTCTATTTTGTGGTTTGTGTGAAGACTACTGCAAATCGTTCTAACTTTTTAGGCGCACTCTATAATCTAAGGTAAGGTATTCTCATCATCATATGAGTCCCTTGTACATAAGATGCTTTGACTGCACTGCACTTGTCTCCAAAGCATTAGGTAATTTAGGCGCTTAAATGGGAATGGAAGAATAATTTATTGTGCAACAAGAGAGTAAAATTCATTTAAATAAATAAAATTAAGATTGGCTGCAGAAATGCTATTTCTGAAATAGCATCCTGGGCACAGAAGGGATCTAAAAGCACGAATGAGGATGTTTAGAACTGTCAGCTGAACGAATCCGTACTAGATGGCGCTGTCAACTTTTTTAGATTGAGGGATCATTTGTCAAACCAGCATAACATGATAGATTCATACGTTTTATACGAAACATTATATTGCCGTTTTCTAAACTGGAAGTTTTTAAAAAGTTAAGATTTCGCCTATAGGTACCCTCGATATGAGGTACGAAAAATAAACGTTTTTGGTTTCTGGCCAAAATTTTCTGCCAATGTCAAGTAAATAGGTCGGTAAAAAAGCGCGTTCAAATTATAACAATCTGACAAAATGCAATTTGTTTGAATAATTTCAAAATCTTTAATATAATGACACGTTTGAAATTCACCTCACATCATTGTCGCATCGAGTGAGCATAAGCAAGTTTTCCTCACGTTAAATTCTTAGAGGTAGGATGCGTAAAGCAGGTCTTTGTACAGTCTATCCAAAAATAATACGGCGAGTGTAGATGAAATTAATTAATTTATTTACATTTGTTTGGAACACCTTTCGGAGGTAAGAATTAAGTCAAGTGTATACAGGGTGTTAATTTAAATGTGTGCTAAAAGTAGGTTTAGTGTCGAAAAAGTATCCCGTTAAAAATACTGACTGTTTTTTTCATAACTTAGCCGAAATTCGAGAAATTGCATTATTTTTAGCTTGAGATAAAGGAATTTGTATAAATTTTCTGCTCAAAGTAATTCAAAATATCTACCTAGGAAATTTGTAAATATTTCTACGGCATCATTTATCGATTCTTAAGCTATGAGTATCCACGCATTTAAATTAACACCCTGTATAATTTCTATCAAGTAAGTGACCTCTAAATTATTTTAACGTTCGCTTTTCGGAGTGTTATCGGCCATTAGGCGTAACTGCCGGATGACACGAACATGCCGAGTTATTTACCAAAAAAACTGGATTAAACGAATCTTGTAAGTAAGTGCCGTATGGTGCCGGCATAGAATAACATCACCCCATGTCTTTCCGTGGGTGTCGAGTTTCCGAGAGTTGATGTATTGCAATTTTAGGCGACAGGCTGACAACCTGACTTTTTTTCCTGTATCTACATAGTCTTTTGGGAAAGTTGTTCAGGTTCAAGAAATGATTCACCTTTTAAAAGTAGTATTACCTATTCATACCCACGCTGTTCTTAATACGCCATTTCAAGCAAGGGATGGCAGTATTTAAAGCCGCTAGCTACTACACGGTATTACTAAAAAGTAGAGATATTACAGAAGGCTCACTCTACCCTATTTAGAATTTTTGCGATTGCCATTTGTTGCGTAGCCAGGGTTGGCACTACCATAAATTTCAAAATATAAGAATATCAAACAAAACAGCATAGGTAATATAAAGAACGTCGTAAAAGTCAATATCCGGAGGCACTGAGTGAGTGTAATAAATTAATAACTTAATAATTATATGTGGTCTTACTTACATGCAGTAGTAGGTACTTAGTAATATATGGTGAAATTTTACTAGTGACCGATAGCAAAAACTCAGCTTGTGATTAGGAACAACTTTTCCCAAGAAACATAGGTCGAAATATAAAAAAATTTTGGACCTCCCATACAAACTTGCCGATCAGCTGATTTCAGTTACTATGGGAGGTCCAAAAATTTTTTTCGTATTTCGACCTATGTTTCTTGGGGAAAGTTGTTCCTTATCACTAGCCGATTCTGAGTTTTCGCTATCCGTCACTAACTAGTAAAGTTTTACCCCTTAAAAGTACCAACACATAGGTATCTACCAGGTTACACTTTGCGTGCACGTTTCGTTCAAGGAAACGGTTGCATAATAAGATTTTCCCGATAGATCGATTGCCGTCATTTACACGCACATTAATTCCCAGTCGGTCTAGACACACCTTCAGGAAGTATCTATCTGGATCTCAGATAGATTCATTGATTTCAAGCTTTTCCTTATTGATTTCTATAATTTGATATGTCAGATAAATGCATCACCGTTTAAACTGATATTAAAATATTTGTTTTCTGCCTTAATGGATTTCATTTCCGTTAATGAATTGAACTACTCCTGCCTGTTTGTGATGAGATGTGGCTGTTATTAGTTAGTACTAGGGGCAAAAACAGGACTACAATAGACCGCAAACAAGTAGATGTGTCAAAAAACAAAAAACCCTACTGCAGTAATTTTGTACTAGAATTTTGCTGTAAAAATTCGCCATCTTGTCTATATTTTTTTAATATAGCCAGTGTCAATCGCGCTGCTGAGACGAATCAAACGACACCTCATATGTCAAAATCCAGTTATCCGTTTGGGCTGTATGTAGCCCGTCAAAAAGAATTTTCTTGTCCACATACTTCCTCTCGAAAAACATAACCCTCCTTCTGAGGCAGTCGGGTAAATAGAAAATTTACAGAAGGACAGCTCGACATCATTTATACCTACACTTTAAGGTTGTTGCTACATTATTTTTTTGAATTTTTGATTTGCTGCATTTGGGTCAAACATACTAAGGTAGATTAACTTACATTATATCAAACGCCGTCCGCCCGCACCGAACGCTGTTAACACACGCTACTAGCCGGTTAGACCCGGTTCGACAGTGCGCGCAAGCGACGGTGGGTGGATGTCTGTGTGAGTACAGCGACGTCCTTTAAGCTGGCTCTCTGGATAGGCGCCAGCCAATACTTACATTGTGACAAGACAGCGTCACAGAGTAAGTTTTGGCTGGCGGTCACCCAACATACAAGGTGTTCTGGAGAAAATAGGTAAATTAAATTGGAGACGTGGCCTCCACGTCTTGCTACTGAACAGTTTTCAAAGAGTTTTCAGTATGGGCCAAGTTTGCAAAACCTTTCGAATAGAATTTAAATTGAGAAATTGAGTTGAGTGTTAGGATTATCTTTTCTTTTCTCTACTTTGTGACCGCGTGTCAATCTGGTAAGGCGAGGAACACACAGTAACGTCTGTTTGTGCGTCGTTTGTTCGATTTTCCACCTTATTTTTATACGAATACGGTTTAAGTCAAACGATTTGACAGACATACGCTGCGTTGTACGATGCCGTTTGACACAAACCGTATTCATATGCAGGTAGGGTGGAGAATCGAATGAACGACGCACAAACGGACGTTGTGTGTGTTCCTCGCTTAAGGATAAGCAAGGGGTAAGTTTTTGCAGCTGCAAACATGGTAAAACATTTTTATGAAAAGGCCGAACAAGCTTCACTTGGGTATCCTCTTAAAAAGGTACCTACTTATTTCTGATTCTTAACTTACAAATATTATATTTGCAAATGTTCTATTTGGTGTCTTAGCATGGTTGGTCGTCAATAAGTTTATCAAAATGTAAATGTTCCATTCCAACCTAAGAATTCCTATTCCTAAGATTAATATTCTATGACAAGATATTCCAAGTATTTATCGAATATTAATTTATTCCTTATTAATGGCTATGTTTATAATTAACTATGATTGGATTCTTAATTTGATATGAACTTCAAGGACGTCAACAAAAAGAAATTGTGTCTGCCTATGTCTTGCAAAAATACCGCTTGGCGGCGTTTTTATTATCCTAGATAGGTATTATCTTGTAGTACAGAACAGCTTAGCTTAGCTACCTAAGCATTTCTTGCTTACCGTTGATGTAGGTACCATTATATAAGGTATATGATTGATGAAATATATCTACTAGTGTCAGATAGCGAACACTCTGAACTGGCTGGTCAGCTGGTGATAAAGAACAACTTTCCGCAAGAAAGGTAGGTCGAAATATAAAAAAAATGGGTCTCCCGAATCAGCTGATTGGCAATTTTATATGGGACGTCAAAGTTTTATTTTTCGTATTTGAATCATAGACATAGAAACGATAGACGAACATAGTGTGCAAAAGTGAAGAAAATGATTTATGGAAACTCAGTAAGATAGAAAAGAATAGCGAACCTTATGTCACTGTAACCTGTTTTGTATGACAGATCGTCCCAATTCAACCCGCTGGTTTTTATCTGTACATTATTTTGGTGTTTTTTTCAGAAATCCTGACTTATTTTTAATAATTTGTTTAGTGTGCAATGATGGTTATGGATTCAGGATGCGAATTTGGTGCGAATCTTCACATCTACCCAGAAAACTGCACATTTTACAGGTAAATTCTCAGAAAGTCGTCACTGGGATTACACGTGAATTTTTTGTTTAAATGTGCCTTTTTTTGTAAGTACAATAATAAAATACGCAATTTCTTATATTTCCTTTCGTATTTTCGATATGTAAAAGTGTATTAGTTAGTGATTTTCATAATATTTGGGGATAAAATAATTTCGCATTTAGGCCAGGGATTGACTGCAATTTATCGACTAAGTTATCGATAGTTACCTAGAGGTACCTTACATACTTTAAATGATGTAACAGCAAAAAATATGCAAATTTTAAAGATTCGCTAAATAGTTACTTGAACAATTCAGGCTTTTTTTTAACAAATACATATAACATTCTTTTTAACTACCTACATCCAACAGATTCACTTTAGATCCAGTTATTAGAGATTAACTCGGTGACTCATACGAAATATTTATTAATATTATTTTCAGGGTCTTATTAATGAGAGATTCGACGTGAGATGTGAGAGACCGCAACGCTCGAAACCGTTTCCATATAAAATATATGAAACAGGAGAGACGCCGTCTACATGTAAGACGTGCATTGCATCGATGACCACCGGCGATCACTTGTCTGACGGATGTCATTCTATTTCTCGTTTCGCACGTCTTATTTGTGAAGATAGCGCCTATTGACCAGGATTCTTACGAACAACCTTCTCAGCAAATTCTATAAAAAAACCTACGTAGGAAATACGCTGACTGCAAAAAAGGAAAAGACCCGCCGCAGCAAAGAAAGCATTATGTCAACATTTCAATTGAACAAGTAAATAAAGTTGAAATCTTCATACCATTTTTTATTTGAAATTATCGATAACCCTCCAAATTGAATAATGTACATCACTAGCTGAGGTAAGCGCGCTAAAACCAAAATTGGTCACGCGAGATCGAGCTGTCAGTTGGTCGTGTCCGTCAGGATGGCGGGTCATGTTGGTATAATAGGTTATATTTTGTAATAGGGATTTAGTACTATTTAGGTACTATTTGGTACCTATATGTAAAAAATAGGTACCTCATAGATTACGAGAATATCGCTATATGAAAGTGTGCCCGCCAACCTGATGTCAGAATGGCACGAATGGCGGGTGATGTTGGTATAACAGGTTATATTTCTAATAGGGATTTAGTACTATTTAGGTACTATTTGGTACCTATATGTAAAAAATAGGTACCTCATAGATTACGAGAATATCGCTACCTATATGAAAGTGTGCCCGCCAACCTCTATAGGGTGTAATTTTATTAGTGGCGGATCAGGTGTGTTCTGTCAATGAAACTGAACAACTTTCCCCAAGGAACATAGGTCGAAATACGGAAAAAAAATTTGGTCTCCCCATACTAAGTGTGTTGGCCGGCCGGGTCAATTAGTATGGGAGGGCCAATTTTTTTTTTCATATTTCGACCTATGTTCCTTGGGGAAAGTTGTTCAGTTTCATTGACAGAACACACCCTTAACGGATCCGCTACTAATAAAATTACACCCTATATATAGTCCCTATATAGTCCCAAACATACAGGTCAATGTTATGACTCTCTTTTTGCTTCATCGTCATCGGGTAAAAATAGATTATGACTGATTCCAATCATCTTTCGTATAATGGTGTTTCATCGCACATACTTTTTAAATATTATTGAATGTATGCATGGTAGTGACACATTTCTCGTAAAAGGTACTAAATAGTACTTAAATATAGCTACTTGATTGCCACTTGTTCGATTCGATTCTGTAACATTCGTGCCATTCTGACATCAGGTTGGCGGGCACACTTTCATATAGGTAGCGATATTCTCGTAATCTATGAGGTACCTATTTTTTACATATAGGTACCAAATAGTACCTAAATAGTACTAAATCCCTATTACAAATATAACCTATTATACCAACATCACCCGCCATTCGTGCCATTCTGACATCAGGTTGGCGGGCACACTTTCATATAGCGATATTCTCGTAATCTATGAGGTACCTATTTTTTATATATAGGTACCAAATAGTACCTAAATAGTACTAAATCCCTATTACAAATATAACCTATTATACCAACATGACCCGCCATCCTGACGGACACCAGTTGGTCTATAAACGCTAGTTTATATATATAAGTCTATGATTTGAATCTATGTTCTTTGAGAAAAGTTGATGATCAGTGATCACGGATCAGGTTTAACGCTGTCACTTATAAAATTTCACCGTATAGGTAAATGTCACAGATTTTATACCTACTACTAGGTACTAGGCTTCTAAACGTAGAGCGTGAAAAGATACTTAAAACCCTTTCTCGTCAACAGAAAAGACAGCGGACCACCAAGAGCTTACCTAAAAACTTAAAAAAATACGTCTTACATCTTAATAAAACCTAATCTTTAAAAGTAAAACGTACGTAATAAATCTACCTTGATAAGCCACGAAGGCGCCTCTTTCTAAAACGAGTTACCCCGATTATAAAACACCAATCACCATTTTAGTGTCTTAATGGGTCATCAATTTTCGACCAATCAGGGCCATTAGATGCTGATGACTTGGATGGAAGTAGCATCATCAAATCATCATATCTGGTGTGGAGGGTGATTAGACTAATTGGTCAGCGTGGGAAGGTTCAGTCAGACAGAAATTAGAGAAACGGCGCGCGGGGCGCCTTTACAGAAGGCTCACTCAGTACTACCGATGATTTTGACGCTTGCTGACGTACCTATGGAATTTCAGAGGAACTCATTGTAACTAACTAAGAAGATAGTTGTCACGAACGTCATATTTGTTGCAGTGAAATCGCCTCAGAATCATATTACGTTCTTGTATCAGATTTAGCTGTATTTTGTCCTAGTTATGAATCTAGCCATTATATTACATTTTTGTACTGTATTGGAAAACTGATAACATGTTTATGTAAAAAACTATGCATTCTAGACTACCGATTTCATAGAAGATTTTTTGGATATAGATAGAATTTACATTTTAGATGACAGCTGTAAAATTTCTTGACATTCATTTTGCCACTTTAGTATTTTCCTCCATAATATTTGACCACTTTGATTGACATTTGCTATTTTTTTGTGTTCTTCTACTTTGAGATTTTTAAGGTTTCGTAGTCTACTAGAAACCCTTATAGTTTCATCATGTCTGTCTGTCTCTCTGTCTGTATGCCGCGCCCTCATATCTTCGTCAGTTTTAGAGCTATCGACATGAAATTTGGTGAGAAGATAGATCGTGTTGACCCAAATATAGAAATGTTAAGAAAAAAATATTTAAAATATTTTTTGGACCCCCTCCCATACAAGTGAAAGGGGGGCAAAATTTTTTTTATTCTTTTATAATATAAAATAGGGTATCGTTGAATAGGTCTTTTAAAATTAAGGTGAGGTTTCTTTGAAACAAAGTCTCTAAAATGTTTCTGTCACGAGATATTTGCTTTTAAAAAGGGCGTTTTTGACCCATAATTTGTTCCAGCTGTAACTTCTAAAGTATAAACACTAAAAATTTGAAATAAATATGAAATATAGCTTACAATCTGAAGTTACAATGAAAACTATAACGGATATCGTACCCTTAAAGGTTTCAGGAAAAATTGAGTTTTTCTATTTGCGGTTGGTCATCATACTGCTGCTAACAAACCAGCAACAAAAGTAAGTTTGTAATGCTGAAAAACCTGATATTTAAACGTTGACTACGAAACCCTATTTGTGGGCATGTCTGACACGCTCTTGGCCGGTTTTTTACTGTAAGGTATACCTTGGCAATGTAAAAAGTGACAATCGTGAAAATCCTAAATACCTAGATAAGGTCGAGTTATCCTTCTGTAAACTCCCTATTTACCCGACTGCCTCAGAAGGAGGGTTATGTTTTTAGAGAGTATGTATGTATGTATGTGGACAAGAAAATTCTTTTTCACGGGCTACAGCCCAAACCCATGCCATGTGATGCCAGCTTAGAATGTCATCACCCCATATCTTTCCCGTGGGTGTCGTAAGAGGCGACTAAGGGATAAATTCATGCAGGGGTTCAATCCCTGGATGAATTTCACAATCGCATTGCAACATCTTGCATTGCGCTCACCAACCCGCCTGCCAAGCGTGGTGAGTATGGCAAATACCCCCCTAATAGGGGGAGGCCCATGTTCAGCAGTGGATTTTATTGTGGCTGTTATGATGATGATGACAGCCCAAACGGATAGCTGGATTTTGACATGTGAGGTGTCGTTAGATTCATCTTAGCAGCGCGAGTGACACTGGCTATATTAAAAAATTGAAGATTCAAGATGGCGGAAATACTACTTTAAAATTACCGCAGTCGGATTTTTTGTTTTTAAATACATCTACTTGTTCGAGAGTATGTATGTATGTATGTATGTATGGTATGTATGTATGTATGTATGTGGACAAGAATTTTTTTTTCACGGGCTACAGCCCAAACGGATAGTTGGATTTTGACATATAAGGTGTCGTTAGATTCGTCTCAGCAGCGCGAGTGACACTGGCTATATTAAAAAAATATAGATTCAAGATGGCGGATTTTTACAGCACAATACTACTTTAAAATTGCCGCAGTCGGGTTTTTGTTTTTTAATTTGTGGTTCAGGTTCTGACGAAGAACGTTATGGGAGTCATACGTTCAACGTTTACCTTCGGTTATTAGTATCTTTTTCTTATACAGTGGGACACCGAGTCCTCCAATGACCCGATGAACCCTAGTGATAGACAGAGTTTACCAACTACCTACCACAAGAAACACGCAACATGGTTGGGTAGCGGCCGCTGTCTTCAGACTGGAAACAAATTCACAGATTGATAAAAATCATCTTTTTAAAATGACCCACCGGCAATCGTACATCATTAGAAATTAATATGACAGGCAGAATCGCAATACAAGAAGTAAAAATGAAGTACATAGGCTGTTCCGTAAATTGTTAGTTAAATGAAAAATAGTAAGGATTTAAAAAAACTTTATTCATAGCTTTTCAAAATATTCTCCTCCATCCTCAATGCACTTTTGCATTTGGCTGAACCAGCTTTCGAAAACATTCAAAAAACTCTTCTTGCGGAAGGTCGAAAAATAACCGTTGAAATTCTTCGACGGCTTCATTTGCTGTGTAAAATTTTCGTCCAGAAAGCATTTTTTTCACCTTGGGAAATAAAAAGAAATCGCACGGAGCTAAATCGGGGCTGTACGGAGGATGGGGTAACATTTGTACCCCCGAAGATGCCAAATAGTCGACGGTTCTAGCAGCAGTGTGAGCGGGCGCGTTATCTTGGTGAAAAAGAATGCCACGCAGGCCACTCCTTGGGCGCTCGCTATTCATCTCCTCGAATGCTTGAGGCAGACAAACTTCGGTATACCATTCACTAGTAACCGTTCTACAGTTTTCTAGTGGAATTACTGCTACTGGTCCACTGCGTCGAAAAAAAGCCGCTATCATTTCTTTATTAACGCTTCGACCGCGCACAACTTTTGTTGGCAACTCGTCCTCGTCAAACACCCATTGCATGGATTGCTGCTTCGTGAGCGGATCGTAGCTGTAGATCCAAGTTTCGTCAGTTGTAAGGATGCAGGATACGTTTTGCGAAGTTCCTCCTTCAAACTTTTTCAACATAAATTTACACCAATCAACACGACGGGCGTTTTGCTCTTCCGTGAGAAAATGAGGTATCCATCGCGAAGCAACCTTCCTAACTTTAAGGTGTTCATGCAGGATGGTGGAAACCGCCAGTGATCCAATCTTCATTTCAGCATGAATCTCCCGATGTGTAATGTTTTTATTCTCTCGCAATAGCCACTCCACCCTGATGACGTTTTCATGAGTTACTGCAGTTGGAGGTCGGCCGGGTCTGGGGTCATCGTTTAGGTTCTCTCGACCACGTTTAAATTCACGGAACCAATAAGTTATTGTTGCTAGCGCAGGAGCAGACTCCCCAAAAGCAGCTTGTAAATTTTCGTGAGATTGCTTGAAGGTTAAACCTCGTTTATAATCATAGAAAATCATAGCATGAAAAGCTTCCCGCGGGACGTCCATTGTTGCGAAGTAAAAAAGAGTAACAGATTATCTTCAAAAATATTTAAAAAAATCTATTCATAGGTGGCCAGTGATTTTCACCATGCAGATTTATATTGAAATTTTCTGCCAGCTAAAAATAGTTTCTGGAGAAAAGAGATTATATTTACCCCGTGGCTAAACCTTAGCACAGAATAGATAATAGTATGTAGTATAGTACTACATACAGAACGGACACTCTCCCCCCCCCGCACCCGCGCCGCTTACCCGCCCCCGCCCGCGAAATGTCAAAAAATTTGTGAAGACTTAAGTGAACCAAAGCGCTAGGTATGGCGCTGGACTTGTTGCATGTGCGTTTCATCCAAGAAGGTTTCATCGTGGTTTCTTGTAAGACAGAAACGATGGAGGTGCCGGCCATATTCATGTCCATAAAAAAAAGGCGCGAACATTTGAACTGAGTTCGCCTTCGATTCGCGGACGGATATATTTTACCTACAATAAAATTGATGGATAAAATAAAAATAGTGCGATATTGTGCCTGTATGTCCACAAACAGAGACCCGGACAGGAGATTTTTTTCGCCTTCCGCCGGAAGAACAGAGAGAGAAAACCTACCTACCTACAGTACGCGAATGAGTTCTTGGCCATCGGGGAATGAGGAGGCGCGCGGGGGCGGCGCGCCCCGCGGTTACCCAACTACCCGCATTCGCCCGCAGTCGAGTGATGGGAAAAAAGTGTGTCACAACGTTGTCGATATTTTGTCGTTGTGTTGTGTTTTGTGTAGAAACCATAAATACTTCTTTAATATTATTCACAAACAGTGAAGTTACAGTTCGAACAAACTATGGCTAAAAAGGCCCCTTTATTAAGCAAATGTCTCGAGACATATACATTTTAGTTACTTTGTTTTAAAGAAACCTGCCCTTAGTTTATAAAGACCTATTCAACGATACCCTACCTACACAATATTGTAGGAAAAACAACCTATTAACTAATAACTATGAGTAGTCTGAACTGAACTGTTCGACAACAATTCTCGATATCGACATCAACATGAATTAGTCACAGCACTACCGCATTCCTCAACATGGTCATGAACTCATTCGCGTACTGTAGGAAGTAATCGGATCGTTTTCATTAATACTTTCGACTCACAATTAATAACGTAATTACGTAATACAAAGATGTTGGCCCCTAAACAATGTTAAATTAACAGCAACTAGTCGGTACATTATTTTATTTATTTTTATTACAATATCCTCTTTGGTAGGTATTGTACGTAGTCTTTAGTTGTATCAAAATTAACACG
Organism: Phthorimaea operculella; assembly: GCA_024500475.1. Taxonomy (NCBI): domain Eukaryota; kingdom Metazoa; phylum Arthropoda; class Insecta; order Lepidoptera; family Gelechiidae; genus Phthorimaea; species Phthorimaea operculella. The sequence continues at coordinate 247,039 of JANFCV010000076.1, read as the reverse complement.
AATGTCAACCCTGCACTCACACGCCTGTCGTCACGCACACATACACAAGTAAAAATGACAGTTGTCTATAACGAGCCCGTTGCATGGGAGTGTCCGAGGTGTGACCTTAGTATAGTCTAGGTAAAGTTAGGACTTCATTTCAAGGTTATGACCGCAGTCGGAGTTCTTTTTTATAATAATGCTTTCTGTGTCATTGGCTATTAGGATTTTAATAAGGATAGGTTTTTACGACGCCAGTATAATTCAATAATTAGTTTTTTTTTTATCCAAAGGTGTTTTATGATTGCGTTTAGTTGGTGGTCCATTAGAGGCTTTGAATTTGAACAAAGTCAAAATGAGGCATTAAATTTTTTATTGCTTAGAGTGAATTTAATATAGAGAAAGCTATACTTAGAATGCACGTATCGTCAAGCGTAAGCTATAATGTCATATATACTTAGTTTAAATGTATGTGAAGTGGAACGGGACAGAAGATGCGTTGCTCGAAGATGCGAAGTAATAGAGTCAGAGAGGTTCGTTCGAGGTCGGTTCGGTCGTCACAATAAATCATGAGAAATATAAGGTCCTATTAAATTCACTGCAAATATTTTAAGGGCATGCGTAAATATGTTTAAGTAAAACATCTAAGGCATTTTAAAAAAAATCTACACGCTAGATTTTTTTTTTCATTTTCAAACAAACTTTTTAATTAATTATGTGAACACCCTTTGACTGACCCGACTGACGTCCGCCATGTAAACATGATTCACTTACACGGCACGCACACTAACAACCAACCAATCACAGCACGGCGCGCTTGGCGCGTAATTTAAATTCATCGAAGTGTGTGTTTCTAGGACAAACAGGGTGCACTTTTTGCGTTTCGTTTTTTTTTAGTTAAATGCAGTTTTCTCGAAAACTAGCGTGTAGATTTCTTTAAAAATTTGCCTCGTACATGCTTATATTTTATTTGATCTGCCCCTAAAATATTTGCAGTGAATTTAATAGGACCTTATATATCGTCACTGTCGTTTTGATACTGATGGAATGGACAAATACATTGTGTTCGTACTAGTGCCACACGTTTACACTCAGTAAGGCGAACTCTATAGCTTGCTTATACCAAAACTCTAAGGTTGAAGTTGTTATTTTTATTTGTTTTTTATTGTAAATAGACTCTGCACGTGGTCTTCTGCTACCCGGTGGCAGACGGTGACTAAATACCTAATGTGCATTGATAATTTTACCTCTTTTGCGCATGTCTGTCAGACCGTTTGACGTAAAACCATATTTTGTATGAGAAATAGGGCGACACAAAGAGTACCTTTTATATATTAGCCATTCCTGTGGTCCTGACGAATGCATGCAGCGCAAAAATAACTCATACCTAAATGAAGGTAGCATGTGGGACCCTATGTATTAGGCCCAAACTACACACATTATATGTGCGACGCGACGCGCAACATGACACCTGTCAAACAAGCTATCGTCAACCGTTAACTAGGGTCATTGTGCCCGTTCGCGACCATGCGTCAGTTCGCGACCATTTTCAGGTCTGATCTCAGTAATATTGCAATAATAAGAGTTATATTTCACTCCTTGTAAAAAAGTGTGGCTTAAACAAGACAAGGATAACTGTAGAATCTACGCCTATTCAAATCTGTTCATTAAACCTCACCAATGTACCGCAAATAAATCATCCATTTTGCCAGTTGCTCTGCCCTCGAAAACACACCGAAAACCTATCCAAAAAATAGCGACCACGTGCCACTTCAAAAGTGAAATTTTCAGGTATTCGTCTAGTTTTTACAACTATAACGGTTTTATGGTGTTGATAGTTTAGTAAAGTATCTAATTTAACGATAATTTTGTGTTATTTTTTAGTAAATTTATGATTTATTAGATGGTCGCGAATGGGCACGCAATTTTCAGAAAAATGCTGGATAGCGACCGGCCGGTCGCTATCTAACACGATGCTTGAAAAAAAGTTTATTTTTTTCCAGGTTATCTTTTAACAAAATTTTGATTCTTACAACATTAATCAATTATTATAGACGTTTTTTAAAGCGTAGTTAGTTTGCGACCGTCAAATTATGATTATTTGACCGATTTTGGAACAGTTATTTAGTCGAGTGGTCGCTAACTAGTACATGCTAAAAAACGATGTTTAGTTAGCGACCGCCTCAAAAATGTATGAAAAATAGACGGTCGCAATCAGACTCTAAATTTTTTTTAAAGTTACTTAGCGACCACCACTTTTGCTCTTGCACTGTTTTGTTGGCCCTTTGATAGGTTTTTGTTACAAATGTCTTTCACTAGCCTATTATACTGCTACTCTTAGGCTCTTTGTCTTGGAACGCGCTATTAACTCTGGAATCTCTATCTAACAAATAAAACAGTGTGGGACGCCGCGCGCCCCGCCAACAGCATCTCATGGACCCTGTTGGATTTTAATATAGTTTCCGCGTTCTGAAGTAGATGACCTGTTTCAACTTCGTATTCGTTTCTGTTGGATCGTGCACAATGGACATAATGTAAAGAGCACCAGCCGTACCCACTTGCCTTCCTCGAGCTGTGCCAGAAGTACAGGCAGAGTTTCTTTGGGCTGTCCTGGTCTATACACGCCACCCCTAAATCTTCATTCTTCAATCAGAGCTATTTCGTAACGTCATAAATGCCAGGGGTGAGGTTCCAGTACGTGCGGGTCAGCTGCGTGGAGAAGATGCACGTCCTAGGCTCGGGGCCTGGGTGACTTCTGTGCACTTTGAGCTGAGCATTCAAATTCCTCATTGTCCAGAGAATTCAGCCCAGTTTGAGGGCAGCAAGTTCTCACTGCTTTTTTACTCACTTTGAGGCTTTGGAGACAACGAAGAAGCAAGAAGTTCTCACTTCTTACTGACCTCCACACATTCCTTGCCTTAAGGAAGAAGGGTGCTGCCATGTAAAAGCAATGTTTTTGGATACAGGGGTATTTTATTTCACTCTGGCTACCGCCGCGAACCCACCTGATCACAACGATCATGGTTTACTTTTAGCCCAGCTTAAAGCGCAGCACCATCACTTCCGCGCTATACACCCATACCTCCACGCTAGCGTAAAACTGGGCCTATAATTCTTCAGGGTAGCTTGCGTTGGCAGATTCTCGAGCTGTCTCATACATAATTGCTGGCAGTGGTTGAATCAGGCTGTGCTACTCTCACATCCTTCAAATTTCATGTTGGGTTGAGCAGTTACATGACGTCATAGATACCCGTTTAAAAAAGGTAGGTGAAAAAGATCTGCGTTTGGTGCACCCACACCAGTTTACCTGGCGCAAGTAGCCTGGGTAGTCATAGTCAGCTAGGCCTGCAGACTATAAAGACAATACAGTGGCCAATATAAAAAGGCTAGAGGCTTGATGAGCTCCTGCGACGTGACTGACTAAGATACCTCCAACAGAGCGAAGTGAATACAGAAGACCAGAAAGGACTCACCATAAGATGAAGAAAATAATTGCCAAGGATAGAGAGCTGCGTTCTTATGTACTTCTGCTGTGTGTTGTTGGCCGACAAGAGTCTTTGTGCAATATTTATGGGTCGCTCTTGGTACATCGTGGGTCGCACTGTGTAAGTGAATCAGGGAGTTCCAAGACCAATACTTTGTAGCACCGTGAAGTACCTAGTGACACCCGGAATTCCTACTAACTTTTGCTAGGGACTCGAAGACCGTCGGTCTATGTGCTCTAACGTCCGCACATATTTAAAGGCCTGTCCTGAGCTCACTTCGATGTTTGTCCACTAAAGCCCACCTCAACCGAGGGTGGAATTTCATGCCCAGTTGCTGCGTAAGACAGATCCTGCTGATCGAGTTTGCGGATGGAGCTGAACACCCCTAACATTGCGCGCTGGCGTGATTGGTACAGGCAAGGGTAGTGTTTATGAGCACCAAGGTATGAGGCATGGACAGTTCTAGTGCGGTGTGACCTTGAGAGCTAGAACCGGGCTAGGTCCTTGGCGGTTGCATCAATGAAGTAGAAATAGTTGATCCTCCTCAGTATCAGAAAATACGCATTAACCTAGCTAGGATCGGTACCGAACAAATGCGCGCTGAAGACCAGCGCAGTCTTGATGCCTCTTCGGTTCACGCTGAGGCTTCGGAGACAACAAAACGTAATAAACAGCGTCGGCAAGGGTTGTGAGGCAGCAAAGTCAGCAGTAGTCATTGCTGTGACACCTGTCTGGCACTATGAAATATTGTTAATTTTTTAATCATGTCTAGATAGGTACTAGGTCACAACCTTAGGTGTAGATTTAAAAAGGATTGTTCAATATGTATGAGAAATGTGCAAAAGTAGTTTCTTTTTATTAAATAATGGTTAATATGCCCATAATAACGATAGTAAAACGGGCGGTCGCTATCTGACGCACACGTGGTCGCTATCTGAAAAAAGCGGTCGCTATCTGACTCTTTGGGTACTTTTCGGTTCAAAATTATTTTTAAAATAAACTGTTACAGTATTTTGCTAATACTTTTCGAAAAGAATATCTTGATTATATCTGCTATGCTCACAAAAAAAATCAACCTTCAAATATGAAACCTTCATATTAATATCATGGTGCAAAGTTGGGAAGTCGACTAATCGGTCGCCAACCGGCGCAATGACCCTATGCGTCTCACGCACAAAATATAGAGTTTAAAGAAGGTTCACTCGACCCTACCCGATCATCCGTGTGTAGATCTCTTCTGTTTCATACATTATACAAGATCCTATTAAATTCACTGCAAATATTTTTAGGGTATTTTCTACTCGTGAAACTGAACAACTTTTCTTAGTTACATTTCTCCGAAATATGAAAAAATGTTCTGGACCTCCCATACCAAAATGTCCAAATGTCAGTTTTTATGGGAGGTCCAAATTTTTTTATAATGGAAACGGTTTCAAGCGTTAAGATGTCGCTCGTCCCCTTTGCTCGTCCCACGTCCGACAATCACTTGTTTGACAGATGCCATCTTAGCTAAGTCTTACATCTTCTTAGGTACGTCGGTGAAGCTTGCTCTTTATAGTGCGTTTCATCTTATAGTTCCTATGGCGTCATGTTGGTAGCATTGGAAATTTGTATGTAAATTTTAATTCGGCAATAACATGAAATACTTCATAATGTTCTTGGTAGCGAATCGGCTCGCTGACGCCGCTATGTACATTGAATTGTAATTGTAAATTACAATTGTCAGTTTTATTGAACGGGCCCCAGATAATAACTGATTTCTGTCGGGGCTATAATAAAATTACTTTACGTGAGTTCAATATCTGCGGCATTCAAGCCTTTTATTTTTGGAATTTTATCTCAAAAACCATTTTAACCAACTAATTTATAATCACTTGGACTATAAAACTAGCAATTTAGATAAAAGGTAGGTAAATGTATGCTGAGTAGGTAGTTAGTTACATTAGTTTATCTATCACAGATTGCGAGCAAAATACGGGGTGGTCGCTGGCCTTAACATTTAAAGAAATTAATATAATTATATAAGGTGCTATTAAATTCACTGCAAATATTTTAATGGCATGCGTAAATATGTCTAAGGAAAACATCTAAGTGGTGTGTTTCTAAGACAAACAGGGTGCACTTTTTCAGTTTTTTTTTTTAGTTAAGTGCGATTTACTCTAAAACTAGCGTGTAGATTTTTTTAAATATTTGCCTAGTACAAGCTTATACGGGGTGTTAGGGACGGTGTAACGAAAACTTTGCAGGCGTGCTCAGACCATGAAAATGAACAACATTTACTGTAGAGCCAATGGTGGGAAACGAAAAAAAATTTCCGACCTCCCATACAAAGTCAGTCAGCTGATCGTGAATTTTGTATGGGAGGTCGGAAATTTTTTTTCGTCTCGTCTGACCTGCCCCTAAAATACTTACAGTGAATTTAATAGGCCCTTATGTAATTACTAGAGGTAGAGACAGATAGCAAAAATGCAGGATAGATAGTTGTTATTTTTTCTAAGGAACATTAGGACGAAATATGAAAAAAGTCCATTGTAACAGATCAGCTGATCGAAATTTAGGGAGCTTAATTTTTTTTTATATCTTGCCTTGTATTTTTGAATATAAGAAGGCGTGCAGGTAATTTTGTAACAAAAAACGATATTACAGCGGAGAAATGCCCATTATCACTTGTAGCTTGAGGCAAATTATACAAACATAGGTACATATATCACGCCTTTATCCTTACGGGGTAGGCAGAGCTTAAACGGCTGTAAAAAATCTGCCATATAGGTACCTACACCACGTCTGACATAAGTTCGCGAGTCATTCGAAAGACCGTATATCATGGAAAAAGTATTTGGACTTACCGTACTAAGTGTCGAACTATTTAAACAAGTTGGAGGTACAATTTTTTGCAACAAGTGCAAGGTTGTTGGCTAAGAATAGTAGCTACTAATTGTTGAAGTTTATAATAAATGAAGGCTTTTATCTATGTATGAAAATGTAAACGTTTTCATTTTTATGAATTCAAACTCGGTCCTATAATGGAAATTGTTCAGTACGATGACCTACACAAGGTCAATTTCATGTATTTCCCCCGGAAAACTGGGTATATGTCACCGTAAAATAACAATAAACGCTGTATTATACGTAAAACCTATCTCGCTAAATTATAATCTGTCAAAATATTAAATACTAGCTTTCCGCCCGCGGTTTCACTCGCGGTATTTAGCTGTTTGGTCTAATAAAAAAAGTTTGAAATACATTGCATTTAGAAACGCAACTCAAATAATCGTTGTTCTGAATGGAGTTCAACTACTCGACAACAGATGGCGCCACTGTTGAGGGATTGGAAAAGCCCTTATATCTTTAAAAATACGCCCTTTAATTTAAAACGGAAACTTGCTGGTTCAAGGGCTATATAAGTCCCTTTATTTTACCTGGAATCCTTTTAAAGTTTTATCGGCACGCACATTTTATCAACTTAGTTTTATTATATATAATGATATAATCTGTCGCTAAATTATACGTCGTAGCACATTTACATGTATTACAATTCAAAGTATTATTATTCAGTAGATTACAATATTACGAACTAAAACCATAAAACTGTAATACGATACGCAGCTCTAGTTCTGATTGGTTAAGTCGAGCATCATGCTGCCAGCGACGCCATGTTTGTTTCACAGCTGATTGCCATTTCGTTGGTTTTCTTTCTCGAACATAAACAAGCAGTTTGCATCATTTTTTATAATTCCGTGTTGAAAATTGCTCATATAAACTTACGAAATAAGATAATATCTCATACGTACTGTATGGTTACGTTTGATACATTAAAATGGCGATCAGCTGTCAAATCAACATGGTGGCGCGATGAACGTGACATTCGACCAATCAGAACGGTAGTTGACAATTGCACAGTTTTACTTCATAGTATTGTAATCTTTTGAAAATTGATACGTTAAATTGTGATCCGTGTGTTTGTCTAACAATATTTCGAAAGATTGTAATTTTTGCGAGAAATATTGTAATCTAGGGGTATTTGTACTTTCACGGTAACATATTTTTTTTTGTTTTACTTCGTAGCTTATCATGTACAGTGCAGCAAAAAAGAGTAGACAAAAAATGAGGGCGCCACTTTGTATGAAATTTCAAATTTAAATGGCAACATTGGCTATGAATGGCAACAATTTAGTATGAAAAAAATTTATTTCCATTTTATTTAATTTCTACTCTTTTTTGCTGGACTGTAGGTACATAAATTGGTTGAGATACCTATACCTACCTAACGTGTTCCTGTGAAGTCGTCAATTTTACGATATTTGGTTTATATTTCGATTATTAACGACCACTAATGGATCCAAATTAATATTCCATGCTAATTTATTCGAACGCCCATGAAATTTAAAACGTTTCGATGTAATTAACTACAGTCGCCAAAAGAGACTTAAGCATTTCCATCAAATAGGATTGAATTTAATTAAGTGCATTGTGTCTAAAAAGTCCTGAAAAAATGTAAACAAGAAATGGAAACATAGATAACCTAAAAGTAAATAACAACAATTTGGTATGAAAAAAGCGGCCAAGAGCATGTCACACACGCTCACAAGTAGAGTTTCGTAGTCAACGTTTAAATATCAGGTCTTTCAGCATTACAAAGTTAATTTTGTTGCTGGTTTGTTTGCAGCTGTATGATTACCAACCGCAAATTGAAAAACTTTAATACTTCATTATTTTGAAGTGGTACAGTATTCGTTATAGTTTTCATGGTAATTTCATATTAAGAAGTATATTCCATATTTTTTTCAAATTTTTAGCTTGCATACTTTAGAAGTTACAGCTGGAACAAATTATGGCTCAAAAATGCACCTTTTAAAAGCAAATATCTCGAGACAGAAACATTTTAGAGACTTTGTGTCAAAGAAACCTCCCCTTAGTTTTAAAAGACCTATTCAACGATACCCTACTCAATATTTAAAGAGGAAAAAAAATATTTTTGCCCCCCTTTCACATGTATGAGAAGGGGGGGGTCCAAAAAACAATTAAAATACTTTTTTCGCTACATTTCTAAATTTGGGTCAACACAATTTATCTTCACACCAAATTTGATGTCGATATCTCCAAAACTGACGAAGTTATGAGGGCGCGGCATACAGACAGACAGTCAGATAGACAGACAGTCAGATAGACAGACTTACCGAAATGATAAGGGTTTCTAGTAGACTACGAAACCCAAAAAAATTAGTGCCGTTTTATTTAATGTCACGACACCTTTTCTTCTATAGTCGTAAAACTGAACAACGGCACCTAACGGTACCTCATAAGTCAACATCCGCCCAGCCGTTTGGGCTTTAGGTGAAAAAGAGTTAATTTTTCACATACATACCTATTACCTACCTAGTGTTAATTTTTATATTTTTATTTTGCCGAATATTTTGATAAATCAATATATCCCTGTCGAATATTCTCGTATCCGGTAAAGAGTTTGCTAAAGCAAATATTCATATTCGGCGAGACCCATTTACGTTTTTTTTCATCATCATTATCATCGGCCCACATCCACCCACTGCAAGGCATTAAGGCTTCTTCTCTGTTGTACCACTCCTCATGGTCCTGTACCTGTACTAACCTTATCCATAGAGATCCGGTCGATTCAATGATGACTGGCCCGATGGCGTAGTGGATAGTACCCCTGCCTGCCATGCCGAGGGTTGTGGATTCGATCCCCACCGACACTTAAGTCAATTTTCAAACATTTGTGTTTAGTCTGGGTGTTTTCTATGTATAATACATTTTACATAGAGTGTTACATAGTGTTTACATAGAGTGTTACATGTTACATAGTGTTTTCTATGTATAATACATTTTATAATACATACTATGTATAATACATTTACATAAAAAGTATATATGTATTGATATCAGCTACCTAGTTCCCATAGTACAAGCTTTGCTTAGTTTGGGGCTAGATGGCGCTGTGTGAGGATATTTATATTTATCTGACCACCACCGGGCTGTTGGTCTGCCCACTGGCCTTTTTGCTCCTCTTGGCCACCAATAATGTGACCAATCTCTACCTTCATCAAATTATTGAAATCTATGAAACAAAATAGAGAATTGACAGAAGAGCAGGTCGCCACTTTTTCCGATAATTTATACATACACCCTGGGGTTGCTACTTTTACTATCTGATTTTTTATATATCATCATAATGTGTTGTTAATGTTAAGTACACAAATTAGGGAAACGGCGCGCGGGTTAAATAAGTATTTATTTATATCACACTTACACTGTAACGAATTTCAAAAATATTTGCATTTTCATTTTGCCGTCCGCCCGCACTGAAAGGTGTTGACTGACACTCGTTACTAGCCGGTTTGAGACGGTTTGGTTTTGCACGTAAACTAAGGTGTGTAGCTGTCTGTGTGAGTGTAGTGATGTTCCCTTGTAGCCATCCATTTCTCTATATTGAGCTCCCGCCAATGCTTGCTTCATGTCTATAACGCGAGTCGTAACAGGTTTTTTTATCTACTGCTGATAAAATCAAATTATTACTAAGAGCGATCTTATCATAACCTATCTCATCTTATTAAAATGTAATATAACTTTTACATGTTTTGCATACGGATGAGAGAAGTATTATAAGGTCAATGGCTATTCGATATCTAATTCACTAATCTGTAGGTAATCGCTTGAAAAGATTTTATTTCGTTACTAGCTGCCTGTCAGCGGTTTCACCCGCTGCAACCTATTATTCCGCGGGAAAAAAAGCATTACTCGCCAAGAGATGTCGCTGTTAGTTTTCGGCGAAAACGTTTAAAACGCGAATCGGCTCAGTCACGCCACCTTTGTAAAAAAAATGGAATATGCGTGATCCCGTAGGAATTAGACATTTTCCCGTGGTAAAATGTAGCCTATGTGTTATTCTAGATACTCTTCTATATTTGTGCAAAATTTCATGTCAATCTAATCAGCCGTTTTAGCGTGATGTCGTAATAAACACACACATAGTAGGATAGTAAAAAACTATAATTAGTCGTATAGCTCAACAGTTTGAGAATATTTTATTGAGTGATATTGGCAGTAAGAGTGTAGAGAATATAGGTAATTTTAAAGTTTCTATCATATCGTCAAGTCTGTTAGTCTATAGGCTAGGCTAGGCGTAAAGATAGATCGTATTGAGCCAAAAAAAATGTACCTAGTCAAAAAATTTAATCAAATGTATTTATTTGGAAAATATATTTTGGTGTACATTTATTTTCGTGTGTGGGATATTGCTAAATAGGTCTTTTAGAAAGGTTTCTTTAAAAGAAAACCATATAAATGTTGTTGTCTCGAAATGTTTGCTTTTTGGTATAGGGTTGGTATTATCATACATTGACATACGCATACGTTGACCCTATTAATGGGCGCGTCTGACACGATCTTGGCCAGGTTTTTAATTAATAGCTTTTTTATAGGCTCATCAATATTAATTTGTAATCTTTATCAATGATGTGCGAGCGAGCATATAAGGTGTAAAAAAATCAACTGCAAATATTTTAAGGGGTGAAACAGCCCATGAAACTGAACAACTTTCCCCTAGGAACATAGGTCGAAATATGAAAAAAAAATTTAGACCACCCATACATAATGTACCAGCCGGCCAAGTCAATTTGTATGGGAATTCCAAATTTTTTTCCGTATTTTGACCTATGTTCCTTGGGGAAAGTTGTTCAGTTTCATGGGCTGATTCACCCCTTAAAATATTTGCAGTTGATTTTTTTACATCCTGTATATTTAATTATATTTCTTAACGCTTTTGCGGTTTTATGACAATTTTATGAGTTTAACAGTTTGACCCTTCTATAACTGGGCTATCCAAATAGGCATTTTTATGAATGTATACAATTTAAAGAGAGGGAACAATATGCCCTGTCACAGAATACCTAAAGACGGAACGACAGACAGGTTGCAAATCAAAAAACAATTCTCGCTGTAGTTTTTCATCAAATATGGTTTGAAAAGGATGAAGGATGAAGATGATAGGCTACTTTTGACTGTTTATGAATAATTTTATTATTAAACGAACAAGTATCACTCATTATGTATATTTACGCGACTTACTTGTTGATTATTTGGTAGAAGGTGTAGCCCTCTACGTTTCGGCTGGTTACACCTAGGTCTCTACCCTTCACACCTTCTACCAAATAATCAACAAGTAAGTCGCGTAAATATAGATACTGTTTATGAATAGGTTTCATTTAAGTACCTACATTTCCTTGCTACTTCAACGCTTACATCTAATTCTCTGCAGGAGTGTTTGCAGACAAATTTGTCTGAGTTAGCGCTACCTTCCCCATTTTCCCCAAAAGTCCGCGCCACGAGAGTAGTCCCATATAGGTAAATATGAACTTAAATGTACACTGAATACTTAATTTGAAAACACTTTCTGTACCTATTTCAATTATAGAAAACTTACAAAATATCATAGACAGACTAGGAAGAAATTCATACACAAATACACACACAGACAAACACACATATCAATATCATGCATTTATCCCTTGCGAAGTACGAATCCTTATCGGTAGGCAAAAAAAAAAGTTTTAGAAACACCGTGTATGACTACATATTTCATAATGTCATCTAAAATTGTGATGGGCTGAAACCTCACCTCAAACGACACCCGCGGAAAAGAAAAAGGGTAATGCTATGCTACGCCAGCATTTCAAGTTAAATTGAAACAAGCATAGTAAAATTAATACAAAAATAAAAACTCGACTGCGGAAATTTTGAGTGTCACTCGCGTGGTGGTCTTTTGACGACACCGTTCGAGCACAAATTAGGGAAACGGCGCACGGGCGCCTTGTTAGAGTATACCTATATAACGCATTAGGCCCCGCGGCGTACTGTCAAAGCGTAAGCAGTTGCTCCCTAGATACAGACGTCAAATGTATGAGAAGTTATAGAGGTTCAGTAGTGCTGTCACTGGCGTTTTGCTACTGACAGACAGAGAGGGTGCGCCCAGACTACTGCCGACAGTTCTAACTTTTTAGGTGCACTACGACACCTCTTAAGTCAAGCCGTGGCTGCAGCCCATGAAAAGAGTTAACTTGTCCTCATACATACCTACCTACATTCCCACAAACAAGATGGACCATAGAGTGACATCAATAAAAAGAAATTAGATTTCTCACATCTTGGGGTAGTCGAAAATACCCCATGTATATTCCGCGATTATTTTAAGTTTCCGAGTTATTCAACTTTTAAAGTTGTATGGGAAAAACTCGAATGGCAGACATTTTTTTAGTATTGTACGCTAAAAATTACTCTCAAAAATTAATCTCATAGGTACTCTCAAAAACATAAAACTACTGAGGCAATCGGCTAAAAATCCACCAAGTGATAATGAACGTTCCGCTCCGGGAGTACCTGGAGTTTCCGCATCTGCGGAACTCCTATCCCTTCGTGGCGCGACTCCATTCGACTTAGCCCCGGTTGCCCCCGGCGGTGTACCCACTTACCCCGAACCGCCTTTTGCATGTCGCAATATTTGACTGCTTTGCTTAGTTGTGTTTTCTAGATGTAGTAAAATTGAGTCTTTTTTATCCGACTGGCTCCGAAGGAGGGTTTGGTATGTTTTCGAGAGGATGTATGTATGTACATAGGTGGACAAATAAATTATTTTCACGGGCTACAACCTAGGCTTTGTGTATGTTGGAAATGTTTATGAGGTTTGGCCGTGTGCTAGCGGGAGGCTAGCGGCTAAGAATACTACCAACCCTAGGTAATCCACTCAGGGTGTTTCATATAAGGGGAAATAGAGTTTTTGACCTTGGCTGAATAGCCGACGACTGTGGTCAACCGCATAGTGGCGTTGATGCCACCTACAATACAATCCCAAAGATGATTAATGTCAATCAAGCGGACGATCATAATCATTCATATATGATTATGATCGTAGATAGAGACGAATGGAAAAAAAGTAGAGATGGGCCGAATATTCGGTCAATGTTCGGTATTCGGCATGTTCGGTACATTTACCGAATATTCGGTTTCGGCCGAATGTTCGGTAAATTTCGCCGAATATTTGGCCGAATAAAATGTATCCTTTAAATATGAATTACATTGTAAACTGTTATGTCAAGCTGAGCAGACAATCAGTTTTATTATAATTTGTTGTCAACACTTTCAATGTAAAAAGATACCTTTGTTCCCACCTGTCCTACTGAGTAGTTCTACGGTAGAACAAGTGGGAACTTTCTTTCCCACTAGTTCTACGGTGGAACAAGTAGAAGAGTGGTAAAGATCGGAGTAGTCTAGTGCGAATCAGCGGGTAATTCGTAAACAAATGATGCTTCTAATTATTTTATATGGACATCGATTCCTGCCGAATTATTCGGCCGAATATTTGGTTCAGCAAACTTTTTACCGAATATTCGTATTCGGTGAAACCTATGTTCGGCCCATCACTAAAAAAGACATGTTGCGCCGACCCCAAATAAGTTGGGATAAGGGCAGGCAGATGAAGATGAACATACTGCCAAAGATTTTTCTTCGTATATGATTTTGTGCTCTAACAAAATACGTTGTGCAGACCCCAACTAATTTGGGATAAGGCCAGGCAGATGACATTACAAAGTTGTTTTACCACAGGCTATAATAAATCTCCCCTTAACCGCTGTAGTTACAGACGATTTAACCCCAAGTGCCGGGTGTCGCCAAAACAAAAGCGGGCAAGATGGCAAGATGACGCTAGTACGTGCCCAGCTTGCCAATCCTAGATATTGGCGGGTTGGATAAAGACCTCCGATTATTGGCGGGATGTGTTGCCAGGCTTAGTATTTTTGGTCAATATTGCTAAATTGGCTACAATAGCATCACAATTTACGTCCGGTTAACGCTGCGTAACGCATGCGTTAGGAAATGCGAATTTCAACATTTTTAGCGTTCCGTACCTCAAAAGGTAAAAAACGGAACCCTTTTAGGATCACTTTGTTGTCCGTCTGTCTGTCTGTCTGTCTGTCGATTTGTCAAGAACCTTTACCTCAGGAACGCGTAAAGTTATCGAGTTCAAATTAAAACCATATACTCAAGGCTATGATCGCTAGTAGTTGTAAAAAAATCAAGCTCCTAACTTCATGTGAAAAAAGATATAGCCGTTTATGCTGTAAAAACGTGTCTCAAGGGAACCAAAATTCATAAGTTACTACTTGTAGACCCAGAACAATGAAATTTGGCAAGTAGCTTCGTTTTTAAGTATGAATTTAGGACAAACTTAAAAAAAAATCACACATTTTCAAAATTTAATGGGGGCCGGAAAAGTACAAAATTTAAATAATTTTGCTAGTTGTCGAAATGTAGTATCATAAAAGGTTTACCTATCAATATACATTCAGTCCATAATAACCTACAACCTAAGTACGGAACCCTCGATGGGCGAGAACAACTCGCACTCGGCCGTATTTTTTCACACAAATACGGATTATGTATGACAAACGGTTTGACGGACGCATCCGTCGACGCAGTGTAACGTTCCAAATCACATTTTCAAAACGTGTGATCCCCGCCTGATTTTTGGGACCTTAACCTATTATTTGAAAACCGCAAGGCACTGTTTTATACCTAGGTACTCATTGGTACTCTTCCATGCACCTTCAAGGGCCGAAGACTGCTGAATTCGATGTCGTTGACTGGTAAAAGTCGATGGCATTTTAGTTGGATGGTTTCGGTAGTTTCGTATTCCGCTAACAGCTTTTTTATGGAAAATCGCGGTGGCAATAGAATGACGGTTGAGTGTCGCTGGCATTGCAATGGCTAAAAATAAGAGACTTGGTGCCGCTTAGGAGACTGCCCTTAGCATGCGACCACTCAACATAGATTTTCTCTACACCTGTATGTCAAAACAAGGTCAAAACTCTTCACTTGTATAGATAAATTCCATGCGATTTGATACATCTTATTCTTCTCGCGCGCGAGAAGTCTTCCTTCGGTGCGCATGCTGCGTATAACTGGACTTCCGAGAAAACCAAACGTGGCAACACCAATACGCGTTTTATGTCAGGGTACAGTCGGATAGAACCGCTCACCGCCGGTTATTGCCGGATTAAGATCCGATAAAATCGGTTTAAAGTTCGGCGGGGGTGGCGTGTACCTGGACACGACCGGAATAAGAATATTTGGAGTATTTAGGGGGTTAAGCGGGTTGGAGAAATAGGAAAAGTTTGTGCATGTGGATTCAATTTTAAGTTAAATTGTGTTGCACGTACCTATGTTTGGTATCTTTAAAAATATTCGTGTAACACATCACTTCAAAAGCTACATACTTTGCGTAACACAATGCATTCATTTTGCCTTTTTGGCGGTGACGAATCAGCGCCTTTACTGGCATTTAGACTGAAATGTGGAATTTGTGTTTTTGCGTCGGTGGAACTAAGGCGGGTTCAGGATTCAGAAGCTTGGCTCTATTTATATATTTGAGGTCTGATGTCTTTTTGATGGAGTAAGTTAATGCTTATATATTTATTTTCGGTGACATGATATAGTCTAGGCGGGTACGGTCAAATATCACCCGGAAGCTGTTTTGCCGGCACAGTTGATGCCGCTTTGCTCAGTGATACTAGGGACCATTGTGAATGATTCCATCCGAGGAAATGAAAAATCCATCCACTGGATTTCAAGATGGCGGACCTTCGTTTTTTTGTATGGCACTAAAAAAATAATTCTTCCGGAGCCCATCGTGTGGGGTATCAAATGAAAGGGCTAGATGAAACAATTTCAAAAATATATCGTTTTAATAAATTTCAGTTACCCTCTTAGAAAAAAATCAAACTACATTTTTAAAAGAAGTCAAAACATGCCAAGTTTGAGGTCCAGTAGGTACAAAATGGCTGACATATAGTTTCTCAAAAGTATGCCAAATAATCCACCATATCCCTAACTCTAACGTAACGAAAGGAATTCGGATAATAATAAGATTTAATGCATATTTTTCAATGGGAAGTAGATCATTGGGAACTGCAGTAGGTTAGTAGGAACTGCTTGTGGGCCTCCATAAATGTTTAAAATGCAATTCTTCTCATGATTGCTTTTAAACTTAAAGCTAGATTATGATGTGTCGAATCATTTTAAATCTGCGGGCACGGTTGTGCCCCCGCCAAGTCGAGTAAAATCGGGTTATTTTAGTTTACTCATGAATGCTATCTCACTTTAGTAGGCCTGCTGTAAAAAAATAACATGTTAGAAATAAGTAGTGCCTGCTGTGTCGTTTTTATTTTTGTATTTTTGCTGTATTTGTTTTGTGTGTACAATAAATGATTAAATTACATAAAAATGGTTCTCTCGAAACAGTTTAGGCCAATGTCGACACCCGAACAACGATAGTTTTGATAACATTTGAATCCTGTGTTTTAAGAACCCAAACAGTCATTAAATAAACATTAAATATTTCAAAAATTCATTCAATTCCCTTCAATCTGTTACTCATTCGACCGACCATAAAACTTCTAATGCGCTTTTAGATGACATATTGTATCTATGGATGAAGTAAGATCAAAAAAGCCTTATGTAAAGATATGAGATACCATCAAAACACAACTCAAAAAAAACAACTCATTACATCTACCGCAAAAAATGAGAGATTTCGTACATAAAATATTGACTTAGAGTACGTTCGTTCCAATAGGCCATATTTGACAGCCTATACTAAAATAACCTTATATCTCAAATATGGCCTATTTAGCGACCGTTTAATTGCAAAAACAAATAATTATATACGGGGTGTTAGGGACGGTGTAACGAAAACTTTGCAGGCGTGCTCAGACCATGAAACTGAACAACTTTTACAATGGAGCCAATGGTGGGAAACGAA
This sequence comes from Phthorimaea operculella, assembly GCA_024500475.1. NCBI lineage: Eukaryota > Metazoa > Arthropoda > Insecta > Lepidoptera > Gelechiidae > Phthorimaea > Phthorimaea operculella. Next base: position 229,744 of record JANFCV010000076.1, on the reverse strand, counting down.
AAAAATTTTCGGACCTCCCATACAAAGTCAGTCAGCTGATCGTGAATTTTGTATGGGAGGTCGGAATTTTTTTTTCGTTTCCCACCATTGGCTCCATAGTAAAAGTTGTTCAGTTTGATGGTCTGATCATGCCTGCAAAGTTTTCGGTACACCGTCCCTAACACCCTGTATTTACTACTTGCAAGATGTATTTTGTTAAAGACAGCCAAGTCCGCCACTCCACCAGAAAAGTTGTGCAATCCACGACGTCGTCGGTACGAAATTACTGTAGCATCATTGTATTTCATATTTATATGTATAGGGTGAATTTTTACAATTGACCGATAGCGAAAATTCTGAACCGGCTGGTGTTAAGGAACAACTTTTCTCAAGGAACATAGGTCGAAATATGAAAAAAAGATATTGGACCTTCCATAGTAACTCAAATCAGCTGATCGGCAATTTTGTATGGGAGGTCCAAATTTTTTTTCATATTTCTACCTATGTTCCTTGGGGAAAGTTGTTCCTTATCACCAGCTGGTTCTGAGATTTCGCTATCGGTCACTAGTAAAATTTTACCCTATTCTGTATATTTACATAGAATCACAGAGTAAATTGTTATTTTTTTTCTTAAAATTAAGTATTTTACTCCATTTAGAGCTTCTATATATGCTAAACAAAATATTTCAATTTTAATCCAACATATCGTTAAAGGGGTCTCACTCAACTTTGGCCGAAACAGCTTTAAGAGAAATATAGTACGACAAAGCCGCTTTTTACTCGACTTGGCGGGGGCACAACCGTGCCCGCAGATTTAAAATGATCCGGCACATCTTAATCTAGCTTAAAGTGTAAAAGCAATCATGAGAAGAATTGCATTTTAAACATTTATGGAGGCGCACAAGCAGTTCTTACTAACCTACTGCAGTTCCCAATGATCTACTTTCCATTGCAAAATATACATTAAATCTTATTATTATCCAAATTCCTTTCGTCACGTTAGAGTTAGGGATATGGTGGATTATTTGGCATACTTTTAAGAAACTATATGTCATCCATTTTGTACCTACTGGACCTCAAACTTAGCATGTTTTGACTACTTTTAAAAATGTAACTTGATTTTTTTCCAAGGGGGCAACTTAAATGTATTAAAACGATATATTTTTGAAATCGTCTCGTCTAGCCTTTTCATTTGATACCCCACACGATGGGCTCCAGAAGAATTATTTTTTTAGTGCCATACAAAAAAACGAAGGTCCGCCATCTTGAAATCCAATGGATGGATTTTTCATTTCCTCGGATGGAATCATTCACAATGACCCCTAGTATCACTGAGCAAAGCGGCATCAACTGTGCCGGCAAAACAGTATTTTTTTGCTAAGGACCATGACTAATAGGTAAGCTAAATTCATCACAGTAATTTTAACTGCAAATAATTATGGTATTGGAACGCAGTTTTTTGTGTAGATACGTTTGACATTTTGTTTATGACATCGTTTGTCAGATTCAAACACTAGTTTAACAGTACTTTTGATAATAAAGCTTTTTGTATTGTATTTGTATTTTTGTTTATTTTGAGTCCGAAAATACTGTTTAGAGCTCCCACAGACGAGCGACACTTTACCTGCTACAGCCACAGTCACCGATGGTCGCGCCTCAGAAATATTATAAGGAGTAAACCAGCCCATGAAACTGAACAACTTTCCTCGAGGAACACAATTTTTGGTTCTCCCGTACAAATTGATTCGGCAAATTAGGGAGACAGCGCGCGACAGCACGCCACAATTTATATTAGCCGATAGTTATCGCAAACAGTCGCGCGAACACCCGCAACCGTAGCTGTCGTGAGCTGTCGCAGGTGAAGTGTCGCTCGTCTGTGTGCAAAATGTCGCTGGTCTGTGAGTGCCCTAAACAGGTCTAATCGCGCGACAGCTGTAGCAAGTCAAGTGTCGCTGGTCTGTGGATAAAGAATCGCTGGTCTGTGAGGCCCCTTTCTCACCCCACCCACAGCAGACAACAGTGTTGATCGCTTCCTTATTCAAATCACCTTGCCGGTGACAATCTAAAGCTTAGGCGAGGAGGAAAATGAGGGGGTAATAGGAAACGCAATCTGGCAATATCTTTATCAAATCTCCGATAGAGCTGCAGTGTTGCCGTCTTTAAAACCTTTGTTTTACAGTTTAAAGAATAAACACACATATATCACGATTACCCTTTGTGGGGTAGGCAAGGCAAGAATTGTACTTAAAATATATACCTTAAAAATACGGTCGTTATCGCTACAAATATTTGAGGGCCCTTTCAGAAATATCACATACCTAAAGTAAAAGAATGAAAATATGCAGGTAATTTATTTTATAGAAGTTTAATACAACCACGCAGCTATTTACTGCAGAATATATACCGGGAGTATCGGAAAGGGTATTATAAGCCGAAAGGAGGTCAAGGTACTCATGAAACTGAACAACTTTCCTTATGGAACATAGGTCGATATATGAAAAAAAAATTTGGGCCTCCCATACAATATTGCCGATCAGCTGATTGATTTACTATGGGAGGCCCAATTTTTTTTTCATATTTCGACCCATGTTCCATGGGAAAAGTTGTTTAGTTTCATGAGTACCTTCACCTCCTTTCGGCTTGTAATACCCTTTCTATTACTCCCTGTATATATCTGAGCATCTTCTCCACAGCGCCAGTTCCCACGTTCTTTGCCAAAAAACATCACACCATCATGATATTCCTGCCCTTCCCTAATCAGCTGGTGTCGTTGCAACACGTTTTGTTAGAACACAAAATCATGTAGCAAAATAGAGAGGTAAATGAATGATTCTAGTTGGAAAATATTGATTGAACAATCAATTTGACAACGGAACTTTGTTTCGGCTATTAGGGAAATAAACATACTAAATACCTCACCTCTCTGAGGCTGGGTGCCGTGGGAAACCACAAAGAATGTCAGAATTTAGATTATTTGCTAATATCTCGAAAACGATACATTGTACAAAATATTCTCAGCGCCACCTTGTAGTTGACCATAGTCGACAGGTATTCAACCGAGGTCAAAAACTCTACGTCACCAAAACACCCTGAGTGAACAAGGAATGGCAGTATTTTTGCCGCTACCATACGGTACTCAAAAAGCCTAGCAAGTGAATTTAATTTTCGAAGCTAGCAACACTAATCGTCATGGAAATCCGGAGCCACCTCGAGATTGTCGCGGCGCTGATTGTATTGGAACGTTGGAAGGTATCCAGGAATTCAAACGACGCCATTTTCCCCGACAGACCTTGTTGCAAGTAAATGAACAGATAATCAATACATATTTGCATAGAATACCCTATCCGAATTGGAGTGAAACATTGTTGCAGTTAGTTTATACCTATTTATACGAATAACGTAATAGGGAAGCTTTATGTAAGTACCTACTGCACATGTTAAAATAACAAACATCAGTCATAGCCCTTCCCATACAAAAGATAAATGCACTTACGTCTGAAAGAAAAAGAAAGTCTGATTAAAAATCTCGATGAAAGTCCCGTTGAATACAAAAAATTTAATAAAAAATTTAAGTATCATATTTCCCTGTAAAAACCCATTCGCTACTTTTTGGAAATAAATGGAGCTAAATGCTGAATTAAATACCTACGTTTGATTGTGCAGAAAAACGGTTTTACAAAAATTTTAAATTTCTGATTTTTGGCCTAAAACAAAATAGTCGATTCGGATTATTTTTACTTCCTCATCGCCGAGTGTTGTAATTTTTTCAAGTAAATAACAGCCAGGGCCAACCATATGGTGGCGCTTAATCTACCACTAAAGCATTCCCAAGGAGGGCTGACGGTCGTAAACTTGAGCCAAATCCTTTGCAACACGATTTTGTGTCCAACAAAACGTGTTGCGTCGACCCCAAGTAATTGCGAAAAGGGCAGGAAGATGATAATGATGAACTACAAGCTCATTTTTTTATGGTCCATCTTATCAAATGGTCCAATAGACCCAACTATCCCCCATTGTTGAGATTCTTTAACTGATGCTAAGAGCTTTTATCTACACTCATTTCGTAATATTCGTTTTACAGAATCGAAAGTACGAACGTAATGAACTGCATTACGAATATACAGCCTTTAAAAAAAAACTTTCATACTACTGGCAGCTACATAAAGTAACTCGATTTCTAGTATTTGAAAAAAAATTAAACGAATTGACCCGCGTACCAAATTGTAATCTGTTCCAATTTGACACTGGCCAACAGTAAGTCAAATGAAAAAAAAACAAGTGTCACCCGGGCGGGACGACACTTGAAATTATGAGGACTTATTTATTATTAAATCTTTGCTTCAAATATATTTTTGAATTAAAATTCACCGATAAATGCTTTTTAATTTTAAAAGTTGTTCAGTTTTTAAGAGCCTCCATTTTAACGTTTAGTTAAAAAGTTACTTATGTACAAAAGTCGTTCAGTTTGTGGTTCAGTAGATAGGCTTGCAATCGCCTTAGTGCAGTGCGGAGGTTTAAATTACTTTTCATAGTTTTTCTTGTAGAGTGTAGATAAAATAGTGTATGCAACTGCATATAATTAGGCTTTAGAATGCTCGTGTCAAACTATTATCACACTCGGCTGCGCCTCGTGTGATAAACAGACACGCACATCCTAAAGCCTCTCATTATTAGGCAGTTGCATAAACTACTATTTTATTATATATTTTATAAACACAATACCTACAGAAAACCAGTTTTATCGCTTGAACTAGCTAGCTATTTGTTCACAAAAGTATTAACCATAAACATAAAAACATTGAGCAGTTTAAGTAAAGGGCAAGTGCCCTATAGATAAACTACTTATTACGTTTACAGTCATTGAGGGTTTCATAATTACACTCGTAACAGTCGTTCAGTGTTTCGGTGAGCACGGTTATCGTTATTAGCGGAACAAAACTACCGTTAATTGTCATCGAGGGTGCTTTACGAAGCAAAGACAACATAATTTATGGACTTTTCACGTGTTTACAGAATATGCAACGTAGAAGCACAGAATAGAGAGTTTACAGAAGGACAGCTCGCCCCCTTATCCAATTTATTTATACCTACAGTCCAGCAAAAAAGAGTAGACAAAGAAAGAGGGCGCCACTTTGTATGAAATTTCAAAATTAAATGGCAACATTGACTATGAATGGCAACAATTTAGTATGATTATTTTTTAGATCCATTTTATTTAATTTCTACTCTTTTTTGCTGGACTGTACCTCTCTGGCTTAGCCGTGTGATGCCGGCTTAAAATATCATCACCCCAATTCTACCCGTGGGTGTCGTAAAAAGCGACTAAGGGATAATTATCCAGGGAATGGGCAGCAGCGTTCCCTATGAATTATACCTACATCTTGCACTGCGCTCGCCAATCCGCCTGCCAAGCGTGGTGAGTATGCCCCATGTCCAGCAGTGGACTGTTGTGGCTGTAAGGGGGGGTACCTCTCTAGGGTTGACACATTATCTTGGGACTTTTCACGTGTTTACAGAATATGCACAGAATAGAGAATTTACAGAAGGACAGCTCGCTCCTTTATCCCTTTTTTGTTTATACCTACTCTCTAGGGCTGCCACTTCATCTTTCGACTTTTCACGTGTTTACAGAATATGCAACGTAGTAGCACAAAATAGAGAATTCACAGAAGGACAGCTCGCTCCTTTATCCAATTTTATTATAACTACTCTCTAGGGTTGCCACTTTACCTTTGTTATTTTTTTTGTGAAGATATGCCTGATTTAGACAAACTTAGGTAGGTATATTAGTTACGTTATATCACACTTACACAATGAAATGAGTAGGTATTAGTAGGGATACCTACTAGAAAAACTGCACAAAATGCCGTGTTTTCCTTATAAATATCTATTAGAAGGAAATGATTTGCTATATTATACACATGGTACCTAATAATGGCTATATTGTCATCGACCCTTACGGTTTTGCGGCTAAGTCGAGCTCGCTTCGCTTGCGAATCAAGTAATTTTCAGCTTGGTTTCAACTAGCGGTTATTATTTTAGCTTCCGCGCCAGTTTGTAGCCTAAAAATTCGAGCTTGTTTCGCAATTCAATTTATTTATTCAAAAGCAGTACAGACTGTGTGCGAACATTCTTAAAACTAGCTTCTAAAGACTATTTTAAACTGAACACCAGAACAATTTATTGACTTCAAAAGCCAAAAACTTTATGGTGCTCCTGGATCTATAATCAATACTCTTTTAAAAATAAACAAACCGTGGCCGTGTGATGCCGGCTTAGAATAGCATCACCCCATTTCTTTCCTGTGGGTGTCGTAAGAAGCGACTAAAGGGCTCGAGGGTATCATGTGTATTGCAATTTTAGGCGACAGGCTGACAACCTGTCACTATAGCGATACACGACAATAGCTAAAACGGCCCTCAAATATGTGTCAGATGTGGCGATAACGACAGTACTTTTACGGTCGTTGACGCTCTGCCTACCCCGCAAGGGATAAAGGCGTGATGTATATATGTATGTAAACCGCTACTACTTATATAATTTTTAAAAGCTGCTGTTTTTTTTTTACCTCTTACTACTGTATTTGAAGCAAAAAAGTTGGCAACCCTACATCTCTGACCTGTCTGCAGACTGTTGTCTAAGTGTGCGGTCCTTAGAGTTTATGTAACAAGCTATAGAGCGCGCATGTGCGGTCGCTCCAAAACCAAAAGAAGCTAAAACCATAATCAGTTGAAAATGGTATAACCATTACAATTTACAGGTGAATTGGAAAGAAGCGGAAAACGCGATCAATTTAGATGGTATATCTTTTACTACATTAGCAGCACTGCGAGTCACCCATTCAGGGATGAACCTAAACCGGTTTCTAATACAGTTATTTGTAATAACCAGTATGTGTAGATCTCTTGAATTGGTTACTTGAGGTGTAACTAAGTACAAAACAGGGTGTTATTTTAAATACGTGCCGTAGCTTCAGGGTATAAATAAAGGCCATTACAACCTTACGGACTTAATATTTAAAAATCTTGCGCGATTTTTTTTAGCCCAAGTTTGGAAACAAATTACTTGTCTCAAACTTTGAGTTTGGACGAATCTTAGCTGAGATGTAGGCACTTCAGTCAAATTTACGTGTAAAAAATCCCCAGGTCTAAAAAAATACTACGGCACCCTTCATGATAAATTAACACCCTGTATAAGTACAGTAGGCACACGGCAGGACGTCCCGTGAGGAACCACCATTCATCACAGTACTGGACGTAATCATACTAAACTACCGAACAAGCAGGTTGCTTTTCGAAAGACTGTAGGTACAGTTTGAAAATGAGGATTAGAGTGTAATTGTATTACTTAAAAACATACCAGACAATATTGCGAAATTTTCACAAAACATGTCGTCATCTGCCTGCCCTTATCCCAACTTATTTGGGGTCGGCGCAACATGTCTTTCTCTTCCATTCGTCTCTATCAGCCGTCATATCTTCATTTACACCTCTTTGACTCATATCATCTTTTTACACAATCCATCCAAACTTTTTTAGGCCTTCCTCTCCTTCTGCGTCCATCCACATTTATATTCATTACTTTTTTCGTCACATGATTGTCATCCCTCCTCATAACATGCCCATACCACGATAAACGGCTAGCTCTCATCTTTTCTGTCACTGGTGCAACTTTTAAACTTCCTCTAATAAACTCATTCCTAATTTTGTCCATTCTTGTCACACCACACATCCATCTCAACATTCTCATTTCAGATACATGTAATCGTCTTTCATCCGTCACCTTTGTAGGCCAACACTCAGATCCATACATCACGACAGGTCTGACCACCGTTTTGTAAATCTTGCCCTTCAGTTTGAGGGGCATTCGGGGGTCGCACACTGTGCCCGTGACCTGTCGCCATTTCATCCATCCTGCATTTATTCTGTGCTTGATAGTCCGGTCTATCTCACCATCGCCTTGCAGAAGGGAACCGAGGTACCGGAAGTCGGAGCAGACTGGTAAGGTTACGCCATTCAGCAATTTTCATAAAACATGTATTAGTAGGTAATTAGCAATGCCGCTAAGACAACAAAATACTAAAAATAAATAAAAAATAGATGGGGCTATGACATGTACTTGGCCGATTTTACAGTCTGTGCTGACTTTTCTCAATCATACCAGAAATTAAAAAAGAACTCTACAATTCCTGTTCTCCAATATCATATATATTCAAACGAGCAACAATTGTAAAACATAATAATATCCAACGATTTTCTCGAAAATTCGTATCTCTTTCGGGAGCGGTAAATTGATTAAGTATTTCTTGTAAAATGTTTTGAAACTAACAACGACCTCTATTGATTAAACGAGGGGACTTGGTCAACTAGGTACTTATAAGAAAACGTATAACCTCCGCACTAATGTACAAACACGTACCTCTTACAAAATATTTCCACAGACCCCAATAATTCATACAGTCCTTATCAGCTGCTCTACCCCAAATGACCGCTGCCCACTGCCCATTACGGATTAAAAAAACACTCCACGGCCCATCTAGATATCAGTAGACAAACACTAGCCAAAACCGAAACAGCACAAAAACCTGGTGATAATAAAAAATCCTAAACCCGACGAACCTGAAAGTGATAAAGTTGAAAATGGCTTGAAACAGAAGATATTTGAGTGGACTATTTTCAAAGTCGGCTATCTCACTTTTTGGAAATTTTACATCAGTGTCATAGCCGACTTTGAAATTACCAAGAAACCCAAAAATATGGCGGCAGTCAAACAAGTCGAACTTTGAAACTAAACTGTCACAAGCGTCACAAAGCTTTGATTCCATACTAAATTTTGACCTCAGATTTGTATGGGAATTAGCCGTTTTTGATAAAAACTGTAGACAATCTTTTTCTTAATTAGCGGCCCGTTAGTTTCACCCGCTGCAAGTCATTTTCCCGGTATGTTCTATAAATATTTAAATAAAATAAACCTTTCTCTTGAATCACTCTATCTATTACAAAAACCGCATCAAAATCCGTTGCTAAACGAAGGCGGAGTTAGCGAACTCTACGACAGACAGATAGAAAGACAGAGAAACGCAAAATGTGACTTTACTTTATACCTGTATTGATTACAAACTGATTCTCGTGACGTGACATTAAAAAACCGGCCAAGAGCGTGTCAGACACGCCCACAAATAGGGTTTCGTAGTCAACGTTTAAATATCAGGTTTTCAGCATTACAAACTTAATTTTGTTGCTGGTTTGTTAGCAGCAGTATGATGACCAACCGCAAATAGAAAAACTATTTTTTTTCTGAAACCTTTGAATGTACAATATCCGTTATAGTTTTTATTGTAACTTCAGATTGTAAGCTATATTCCATATTTATTTAAAAATTTTATCATTTATACTTTAGAAGTTACAGCTGGAACAAATTATGGGTCAAAACGCCCTTTTTAAAAGCAAATATCTCGTGACAGAAACATTTTAATGACTTTGCGTCAAAGAAACTTCACCTTAGTTTAAGAAGACCTATTTAACGATACCCTATCTAGACACACGGCAGTGTGTCCGCCAAGTTCGAGCAAAAAAAGCGACACACCGGCCGTGGGTTATATTACACGAACCATTTCGGGCCAAGTTCGACCCACCTATAACTCAAAATCTATTTTATCTACGCATATGAAATTTCTAGTATCTGTCGAGATCTACTTACTTATCTAAAATCCAAAATTTCATTAATGTACCTATTGTAGGTCTTGAGATATTGACGTCAGAAAATCGCTATTTTTACTATACACTCACTGACTGACTGACTGACTGACTGACTGACTGACTCACTCATCAAAAACCTAGACCACTTCCAATGGTCGTATTGACTTGAAATTTGGCATGGCGGTAGGTCTTTAGGTCAAGGTAAAGGAAAAAATCTGAAAATGGCCAAGTGTGAGTCGGCTTTAAAAATAATGAAGGTGTAAATTCATACCCCTAAGGAACTAAAACAAAAAATTTCCAATGGTCGTATTGACTTGAAATTTGGCATGGAGGTAGGTCTTTAGGTCAAGGTAAAGAAAAAAATCTGAAAATGGCCAAGTGTGAGTCGGCTTTAAAAATAATGAAGGTGTAAATTCATACCCCTAAGGAACTAAAACAAAAAAATTCCAATGTTCGTATTGACTTGAAATTTGGCATAGAGGTAGGTCTTTAGGTCAAGGTAAAGGGAAAAATCTGAAAATGGCCAAGTGTGAGTCGGTTTTAAAAATAATGAAGGTGTAAATTAATACCCCTAAGGAACTAAAACAAAAAATTTATCTATATCTTCCAATCGTCGTACCGACCTAAAATTCGTTACGAAGGTTTGTATTTAGTCAAAGTAAAGTATAAATGAGATATTTCCTTACCTAACTTAATCATAAGAAAAAAAGAAAATAAACCTTACAAAAATAAATGAAATCCCACCCAAAACATAAATGTGAAAGGCTGCCAAGTTCGATAATCTTGGAATGCTTCGCCTATAAAAGAAGTGAGATCTAAATAAGTACCAAGTTCCATACACAGACCTCAGTTAAAAATAGTTACAGGAATGCACACTTGATTTTTCGCAGTTTGGAAATAAGAACTACTTTTATAGGCGAAGCATTCCAAGATTATCGAACTTGGCAGCCTTTCACAGCATGTTTTGGGTGGGATTCAATATTACAGAAGAAAAAAATTTTTTTTGACCCCCTTTCACTTGTATGGGAGGGGGTCCAAAAAACATTTAATATAATTTTTTCTTAACATTTTTATATTTGGGTCAATACGATCTATCTTCCCACCGAATTTCATGTCGATAGCTCTAAAACTGACGAAGATATGAGGGCGCGGCATACAGACAGACAGACAGACAGACAGACAGACTTGACGAAACTATAATGGTTTCTAGTAGACTACGAAACCCTAAAAAACAACTTTTTACCGTTGATTTTTGCCCGAAACAGGAGATAGCCGCTTTTGACAATATACTCTATAACAAGGGTGTTTTAATTCGGAAGGCTCGTAGTGAATTAATGGATCTAAGTGGCCGCAAGGGACGGTTTGGCTCGATGTTGCCAGATATTTAGGAAAATTAATTCGGTTGCGTTTTAAGTAGCTTTATGGGCGAGGAATGCGTAAACACATTATGCCAAGTACCTGTTATACGTTTTCCAGTTATTACCTATAATAATAACTGTATTACTTGTTACTTTATGACGGCCGTTCGTATTGGCTGTGTTTGCCGTTTGATTCCTGCTTAGAATAGCATCACCCCATATCTTTTTCATGGGTCACCTGTCACTATGGTGATACCACAGTCTTCTGAATAACTCTTAAACTTTTGTCAGATGTGGTGTAGGTAAATGGCCGTTTTTGTACAGTCGTTTAAGCTCTGCCTTCCCCGCAAAGGATATATTTAGGCGTAATATATGTGTGTGTTGCATACACCAGGCGTTCATGCTTCCTCCCTCCCAGTTATGGAACCGCCGCCATTCATATTCCCTTTCTTCTGTGAATCAGATAGTACGTAGTAGGGGAGGTCATCTGCTGTACATTACGAATTACGATGGACACGTGTTTAATCACGTAGAAAAAACAGTGTTCTTCTTTTCGAGTGAGATACCTACACAATCGTCCAACGACTTCATGAATCCTGATGTCAGAGTTTTTAGCCACCTTCTACAAGTAGCAGGCCTCTGACATGGTTGGGTAACGAAGTCATAGGCAGAAACCTGGACCGACTGCTTATTTTTTATCGAAAGCTTTCTGTCCATACAAACTTATCACAACAATTATCGAATTAAGAAAACAAGCCATTGCATGTGTCGCTCCATCAATATTGACTGAACTAAGAACCATCAATCATCGATTTCCGACCGGTCTCCTTGAGTAAACACTTCATAATAGCAGGTTGTTTGGTCACCGATTTGTCCTCACCTGCCGCTTGCATTCCATGCTTTATTGAAAGATCGTGTGTTCATGTTGACTTGTGTTTTTTTGTGATGATAAAAAATATAAGTATTCTTGGCTTGATTTGTACCTTAATTTTTCAAATGGTTTCGCCATGTGCTGTAGTTTAAAACCATTTCGATGTTGGTCTCTTACTCTTGCAGTTGTAAAATGCTATCAATGCAATAAATTTGACTTTACGATACAACTCATTAATTTGGCCAATAAACCCAACATCGTTCTTCATCGACCTATGGGCAGATAAAACGCCAGTAAAAGGCATCATGCGGTGGCAATGCGCTCCACTCGTGAATTTTACGAAGTCACTTGAAGTGCAGTCCTCAGTCAGAGGACAGGTTCTCCGTACCGGGAATTCCGGCTTCTACAAGTTAGACAAACGACTCTTCGGCCTCATCACGACAACGAACTACCGACCCTACTCCATACAAATTAAGACATAAACAGGAAAATGAACACGCCCCAACATACTACCTTGCGGCACTCACGCTTGTTCCAGTTTTTTAAATGATATTAAACGTGACAAGTTCTGACCGATCACTCAATAAAATGGCTTTTATTTCTAGACTACAACAGATCAATGTCGGCTGGCTTTTTGTTTGCGGTTTACGTAACTTTCTGTTGTGATGTACTCGGTCGAATGCTCCGGCGCATTCTGCATGGTATTGCAGTTGGGGGAATTTGAATTTTAATGGGTTGAATGCTGGGTTTGTTTTCGTTTGGTCGAGGTCTGTTTGTGGGTCGTTACGGGGTTTTTGCGAGGACCTGTCGGACGTCAATTAGTGTCGGGAAGGGACCGGTTCGGCCCACATTGCCTTTGCTCGATGTATATCGCGTGTTGCTAAACTCGGCTTGTCGCTGATCTAACACCCGCGTTTCACTTTAGACTCTATAACGTATCTATTTTGAAATAAGTTCATACTATATTGGATGATCTGAAAAATAATCAAAAACGATAGGAGATCCTTTTTCTGTGAAAAAGTGTATAGGTATATTTACTACTAGGCCAAGTAAATTAATCGCTTTGGCACTTTGAAATAGAGCATGGTTTAAATTGGATATTATCTACAGCCATGTTCGCTTGGTTCCAATAGCATCACCCATACCTATCCATATCTGTAAGAAGCAACTAAAAGGTTTCATGTGTGCTGACAACCTGCAACTAATAAAGATGCATCGTTTTCTAAAATTACAAAAAGGTTTGTCTGACGTGGCAATAAATACTTGCATTGCAACGACAATTGTTTGCGGTCCAGCCATTAAAGCTCTAACGCTCTAACTACTTCTTACGAGAAAAAGGAATGATGTGTGCATACGTATAGTATTTATGGATTCAATCATGACGTTAGATATCCACATCAGCTACGAAAGTTGTTTTTTTTAGATCTTTATGCGAGGACAAATTTACAAACACTTCTACATGCTCAGAAACCTTTCGAAAGGTATTGAAAACTAGTCCATAGATACACACTGTATCGGACAATGGCGGCAATTTATACGACCAAATCAATTCCAATGAACTATTGGATACCAAGAACCTTACAAAACGTATTAAATCGAATGGAACTCATATTACAGACAGTAAATCCAATTGCAAATTACGGCGAGAAACACAAGCAACGTCCGCTTGTGCGTTACTATTGCCTGCGTGACGCATTTGACAATACGATTTTCGAGCTTATTTTCATATAAATACAGTTTAATGTCACACGGTGTGCGGATACTAGGGTTTTCGAATACCCGACCAATTTTGATACCCGGGTTTCGGGTACGATATTTTCAAATACCCGGGTATACCCGGGTACCCGGGTATTACTTTTTTAAGTATAAATTGTTAGGTCATAGGGAAACAAAGATCCAAAAGTTAGCTCCTTCTAAAATGGCTACCTTTCACATTAAAGATAGTACAAGCACCTAACATTCAGTTCAAAATCGGAGATTAATTTATAAATTAATCTCCCTTTTTGAACTGAATGAATTTTGAACTGTTTGAATCAAAATAGGTACATAATTATATTCGGACTCACTTTTCATTACAGCTGTCGGTTTTAGAGCAAACTCCTCACAAACCTTCAAAAGTGCCATAGAAAATAATACCTCTGCAAATATTGTTCTTAATAAATTTACAATGTAAGTCTAGCTAGATTCACAAGCTTGCATGAACTTATACAGTACGCGAATGAGTTCTTGGCCATCGGGGAATGAGGAGGCGCGCGGGGGCGGCGCGCCCCGCGGTTACCCAACTACCCGCATTCGCCCGCAGTCGAGTGATGGGAAAAAAGTGTGTCACAAAGTTGTCGATATTTTGTCGTTGTGTTGTGTTTTGTGTAGAAACCATAAATACTTCTTTAATATTATTTACAAACAGTGAAGTTACAGTTCGAACAAACTATGGCTAAAAAGGCCCCTTTAATAAGCAAATGTCTCGAGACATATACATTTTAGTTACTTTGTTTTAAAGAAACCTGCCCTTAGTTTATAAAGACCTATTCAACGATACCCTACCTACTCAATATTGTAGGAAAAACAACCCATTAACTAATAACTATGAGTAGTCTGAACTGACCTGTTCAGCAACAATTCTCGATATCGACATCAACATGAATTAGTCACAGCACTACCGCATTCCTCAACATGGTCATGAACTCATTCGCGTACTGTAGATGTATAAACACAACTTGTTAAAATAGTTAAAATAAATAATATTTTTGAAAATAATACCCTTTAATCTTTTCACTCTTTTGTTTGTATTAAATCAGTCTATTTATCTCTCTTTCTCGGGTACCCGGGTACGCCCGTCGTCTGTACCCGGGTACCAAAAGACTGGAATACCCGGGTATACCCGGACCCGGGTACCCGGGTAGAAAACCCTAGCGGATACGCTTATTCAAACCGTTTGACATAAACCGTTTTTGTATGAAAATAAGTTGGAAAATCGCATTTTCCTAACGCATGCGATACGTAGCGCTGCTGCCCAAAAATGACGCACAAACGGACGTTACGTGTATTTCTTTGTACCCTACGCACTACGCGTCACACCAAATGCAAACGAAACCGTATTACAATACAATAGGGTAGATTCTGCTGTAGATAACATAGAGAGCAGGCAGAGAGAAGTCTTCGGTTGTTTGCAAATTTGATTCGCGCCTTAAGCTCGTATCGGTGATAAGATCGAAGGAGATGATACCTATTAAATTCTGTCGGACATGGGAACAGGGCTTTAATATAACGACAGTGGCAGCAAGCTAAACAATACTGGGTGTTACAAAATAACCAATAAAGCTGAAAGGAGGTCAAGGTACACATAAAACTAAACAAACATTCCCCTTGGAACATGGCTCGAAATACGAAAAAAAAATTAACCTCAAATTTGTATGGAATCCTTATTGGTTATTTTGTAACACGTTGTATACCGGAAGCATTGGGAGGTTCTTGTATCAGTATATCAGGTTAACAATATTTAATTACCTAAATACAAATCTCATAAGGGTGTGTTCTACTCACAAAATTTAAGCACTTTTGTTAGATTTATTTTTCATATTTCGAAGAATAGTTTCTAAGAAAAGTTGTTCAATTACAGTTCAAGTTGAGTAGACCACACCCTCAAGAGATTTTTACTTAAAAAAATCTAATAAGTGTAGCAAGCTGTACAGTGCGCATATCGCCCTGAATGTATCTACTATCAAAACGTAAGCAGTTGTTTCCTAGATACATACCTACGCAAATACAGGGTGTTAAGGACGGTGTACCGAAAACTTTGCAGGCGTGCTCAGACCATCAAACTGAACAACTTTTACTATGGAGCCAATGGTGGGAACCGAAAAAAAATTTCCGACCTCCCATACAAAGTCAGTCAGTTGATTGTGAATTTTGTACCTATGGGAGGTCGGAATTTTTTTTTCGTTTCGATAGTGTTGTCACTGACGTTTTGCTACTGATGGGCAGGTTGTGTTCTTACTACCAGACAACCGTTCTAACTTCTTTACCGACGAAAACAAACGGAGGAGGTTCTCAATTCATCCCGAACGTTTATTAGGTGCACTCTATAGCTTGCTTATGAATATAACAAGCCGAAAGGAGGTCAAAGTACTCATGAAACAACAACTTTCCCTTTTAAACATGGGTTGAAACACAAAGTAAGTATTGGCTAGCGCAATCCAGAGAGTCGGCTTCGAGCAAACGCGGCTAAACTCACTCAGACATCCACACGCGTCGTTTACGCGCTCTGTGGAACCGTGTCGAACCGGTAATGGTTGAGTGTGAACGGCGCGTTCGGTGCGGGCGGACGGAATGGCGAGTAAAGAAAAATATTTTTGTGATGTGTTTGGGTGTATTAACACCACAGAAAATTGTGCATTATCATTTTTCAGTTTCCCACGCAATAATGAAAAGTAAGTAGAATTCTTTCATTTGATAAATAAATAAAACACTAGAAATGGAGGGATTTCTTTTTAAAAATCTTATTCTTCGTTCCTAGAAGTAGGTAGGTTGCGCTTTAGTTTGATATGGTAGGTTAAATGGGTTTAGGTAGGTACCCACCCACAGTAGATAGATACCTACCTAGTCAGCATTTGAGGTGAAGCGGTGAGTACCGACATACCCATAGAAAGATCCAGGTAATGTCATCTTCATTTCCGATCATCAGATATTTTTTCATTTTTTCGTCACGGTAGCTAGTGACCTTTGAAACTATAGTAGTTAAGTAGGTATACTTCGAAACTAAGGTAGGTACCTAGCTACCTACCTACCAACTTACAGCTACAGATACAGCTTCCATGCCCGCATTTTTTCCGGACGCGGCCCCGCGTTTATCATGTCGTCATGTTCATGTCATGATAGGTACTTACCAACCTACCTACCTACCGTTCCCAGCGCGTATCACCCGCCCGCCAATAGGTAGGTACATTAGTAGTTAGGTAATCTGTGTGCGACTGACTAGTGACGGTACGTTTGACTTTCATGATGGAGGAACCTTTTGTCGTGTCGGTCGCCGGCCGGTCCTCTACCTACCTACTAGGTACCTACTTACCTACCTGCCTACCTATAGGTCGCTTCGCTCACCACCTAGTCTCGTGACCGAAACCCATTGCCTATCTACCGATTTGGGTGGGGACCTACTTATTTCCTATTAGAAATGTGACTTTCTACTTAGGTAGGTACCTACTGCCATATGGTAAAAAATATTTTACATCGGCAATTTAGGAGTTTATCAATTGCATTGCATTTGCCTAATTTCATACTTACAAACGATAGGTAACTTCATTAAGAAAATCAGAAAGTAAAAGTAGCAACCCTAAAGAGTAGGCATAAGTGATCGAAAGAAGGAGCGAGCTGGCCTTCTGTAAATTCTCTATTTTGTGGTTGAAATATGAAAACTTTGTACCTCGCATAGTAAATCCTTCTGCTGATCGGCGATTTTGTATCTGTAGGATATCAAATTGTTTTTTTTTTTTATGTGTACTGTCAAGGGCTTATGAAATTATACGCTCTGATTGCAGGTTCAACGTATAATGACAATAAATAAATAAATTTAGTAGACAAAGCCTTAAATACTATAAGTCCGACAAGTTCGTGCGCGACCTTCCCTAGGGGTGACAGACGTTGGGGGGGAGATGTCAGCGGGTAGCGGGAGGTGTAGCGGGGAAGGGTGACGCATCCGCAAAATGACATGCTTCCTCGCCCCCCCCCGTCTGTACCCCGCAGGAAGGTCACGCTCGAAGTTGTCGTACTATAATAACGTGCTATTTCTAACCTACTGTAAATGTTTGGGTGTCCTACACTACAACTCTGTGGTTATCTGTATGAAATACTTGTTTTTTTTTCGTGAAAGCTAACACCATCCCATTTCATTCGATATCGATAGATTGTTCCTCCACTACTCGTGAGTTATCTAAAGTTAAATCTTCTTGTTCTTAATAGGACCCATTTGTAGTTGTCTCTTTTCTGTTATTAATTTTAAACTAGCTCTATCTCATGCACCTACTATCTCACGTATTGAGATATACAAGGGCCAGTTCAGATAAGGTTTATTTAAGTTTATTCGTTGTTGTTTTACGGGTAGGTAGGTAGGTCTTCAAGATTTTTAGGGTTCCGTACCGCATAGGTCAAAACGAGACCCTGGTTATTTAAACTTCGTTGTCTGTCAGTTCACCAGGCCAGGCTGTAATGCCTCATAAACCGTGATAAATACAGTAGAAATAATATTGGGTCAACAATTTTAAAAATCATGTTTAATTTTATACTAGGTGTAGGTACTAGTCTATTTTTATACTAGGTTATGTATTTATGGTTCGGAGGCTGTATCTCATGAACGGTAACAGATAGACAATTGTTTTCACAGAACATGTACCTATTACTACTGTTGCTTTAACTACAAATAAGTAGAACAAAATAAAAATTAAGGGGCCCTAATGCAACAAACTTGATTTTAATGCCATTTTTGTTCATACGGCACCCTTCGTGCGCGAGTCTGACTCGCACTTGGCCGATATATAGTATATTTTTATTGCAATATTTTAATGAAAATATTTTTTGTTACAGGTAACCTACTAACTTCTCTGTTTCTGTCAGCTCCGATCCTGCAAAAAACAAGTAGGTACCATCGACCGTACAAAATTACCCCACGTCGGGATTAGATGAAACGTAGGTACTATAGTACCGACATTCGAATAGGCCATATTTGACAGCTGTCAAAATCATGTTAATACTATGCGTAAGGTCTATTTTTATTTGTTGACATATTTCCTAGTATGGGTTTGACAGCTGTCAAATATGGCCTATTCGAATAACGGTTCTATAAGGTTCTATTAAATTCACTGCAAATATTTTAGGGGCAGATCAAATAAAATATAAGCATATACTTGGCAAATTTTTAAAGAAATCTACAAGCTAGTTTTCGAGAAAATTGCATTTAACTAAAAAAACATGAAACGAAAAAGTGCACCCTGTTTGTCCTAGAAACACACACTTCGATGAATTTGAATTACGCGCCGAAAAAACGTTGCTGTGATTGGTTGGTTGTCAGTGTCCGTGGCGTGTAAGTGAATCCTGTCTACGCGGCGGAACGTCAGTCGGGTCAGTCAAAGGATGTTCACATAATTAATTAAAAAGTTTGTTTGAAATGAAAAAAAAATCTAGCGTGTAGATTTTTTTTAAAAATGCCTTAAATGTTTTTCTTATACATATTTACGCATGCCCTTAAAATATTTGCAGTGAATTTAATAGGACCTTATATAGTGATGTATCGAATGTTACTTTACAACATTCGCGGAATACTAAAATAAGGCAATCAATCATATTTGTATTCCATAACACGGTAACATAACACAATGAAAGTACGTACATAATTGAAAATTCGTTCATAGAATTAATCCACTACGCTTACGCCACAGACAAATGAAACCTTTTTCGCGCAGCGCTACTAGACACGCCTTTTGTCAAAATTTCATACAAGACAAGCCTGTCATTTTTGAATGTTTTTGAACTAGTTTGTCATTTGAGGTGATAGCTCATTTAACCGTTCCGTACGCGTCATATTTTGAAATTTGTATGAAATTCTATGCCACTGGGTGCTGTGCGTACGGTTCGGAACAGAGTGCGTTCACCCTAAAGTGTTGCCACAACCGTCTTTTCAAAATACACATATCCGTCGCCAAAACCTAAATTTGGAGTGTATGAGATTGAATAAAACAAGGGACTGAAAATGGCCCCTTCATCCCCGTGGTCCACCTCCTGGTCCACCTGGTGGATCACGGGTACGTTATTTTTTCCCTGTGGTCCAGGACAGGTGTCAGCTGTCACACAAAAAAGTGGTTTATATCGGAAACTATGCATGCTAGACTATTAGTTTCTTTGGAAAAGTTGTAGGCCTTAACAAGATCTACATGACAGGTGTCAGCTGTCATACTAAAAAGTCGTTTAAATCAGAAACCATGCGTGCTAGACTATTAGTTTCTTTGGGAAAGTTGTATGCCTTAACGAGATCTACATGACAGGTGTCAGCTGTCAAACTAAAAAGTCGTTTATATCGGAAACTATGCGTGCTAGACTATTAGTTTCTCTGGAAAAGTTGTAGGCCTTAACGAGATCTACATGACAGGTGTCAGCTGTCACACAAAAAAGTCGTTTAAATCAGAAACTATGCGTGCTAGACTAATATGTTCTTTGGAAAAGTTGTAGGCCTTAACGAGATCTATATGACAGGTGTCAGCTGTCACACTAAAAAGTGGTTAATATCGGAAACTATGCGTGCTAGACTATTAGTTTCTTTGGGAGTTTTGTAGGCTATAACGAGATCTACATGACAGGTGTCAGCTGTCACACTAAAAAGTGGTTTATATCGAAAACTATGCGTGCTAGACTATTAGTTTCTTTGGGAAAGTTGTAGGCCTTAACGAGATCTACATGACAGGTGTCAGCTGTCACACTAAAAAGTGGTTTATATCGGAACCTATGCGTGCTAGACTATTAGTTTCTTTGGGAGTTTTGTAGGCTATAACAAGATCTACATGACAGGTGTCAGCTGTCAAACTAAAAAGTCGTTTATATCGGAAACTATGCGTGCTAAACTTAAATCGTTTTTCATAGTTAAAATTATTTACCTACCAGCTTGCTATTACCTACATAAAATGAAAAAATTACAAATAACACGTGGGAGTCAAAAAAGGACGTCAAGTTCGAGAAATATAAGCTGGTGGCAACACTGGGAATGGCAATTCGGTAAACCAAATTGACACGCTATATTGCTCAAAGGGCGTCTCTATCGGGGGCCGCGAATATAATTTTTTTGCTCTGTGGCTTACGCGCATATCGCCCAGCGCCGTACTGTCAAAGCGTAAGCAGTTGCTCCCTAGATACAGACGTCAAATGTATGAGAATTAATAGAGGTTTAATAGTGTTGTCACTGGCGTTTTGCTACTGATGGACAGAAAGGTTGTGTTCTAAGAACTGGCTTTTAAGACGCACTCTATAGCTTGCTTATACATACTCTAAGCGACTATGATTTTTGAACAGGAAGAATGGGAAACTTTCTATTGACAGCTCTGAGTCAGCGCCTAAATGTTACACCAGGTGGCGTAGTGCTAAGTTGAGAACATATGACGTTATATCAACCAATCAGCAAAATTCAATATGGCTGGCGGCAGCCATGCTTTTGTCACGTTCCGTAATTTATTAATTATGTAGGTACTGTGCAATTGATTTGTTACGAAATGAAGTCACCTTTTTATTACCTATACAGGGTTATTTTTCTGTTTGCAGGATGTTTCTACTCATGATTTTGATCAACTTTTACTTTGGGGCCACCTGAAATATCTAAAAAAATATTTTGTGTGTTCCATACATTTTTTAAACGAGTACCTACGTATAAACGAGTAAGTATGTATGACTTTTTTTATGGAACATCCAATTTTTTTTGCGAATTTACAGTCCCATAGAAAAAAATTATCGTCATAATCACGAGTAGAAGCATGCAAAATTTGCGCACTAACAAAACACTAACCCTGTATTAGTAACACAACATGAGAGTAATTTATAAAGTGGTACAGACTTTCCATGTATGGAAACGTTATAACTATTAGGTACCTCTTAGTTCAGCGCCCTCTACAATATGACACTTGAGAATCCATAAAAACTTATCTATAAAAAAAACTTATTACACATCACATCTGTAGGTATATAGCTGGACAGTATCCACAGAAAACATAAAACCATTTTTCTTGCAGCAGTGTTCACACCTTTAATGCAGATTTAAGCTACGAGAAAAGCCAGCGACGACTTTAGAATGAGCTCTCCGAAGGCTCCCGCTCCGCATGCGCTCGAAAACCGCTTGTGTGATGACCAGATTATATGCTCGCTATATGCATGCAAATAGGTATGCACGAAAAAAAACTTGAAATATGCACGTAAACTGGCAAAATATTATGCAAATTCTAAGTAGGTACATATTTCGGGAATAAAAACAGAATATAAATCACTTTTCTTATAAAATTGACATGTAGTACATTTTTACCGTATGAATGGTCGGATATCTAATAAAAACAGTATTTTTTTGGGTGGCAAGGTTAGCTAACAAATTTTGACAGATCAATGAGCGCACACGCTTACAATGAGATTTCTTTTTAGCAAAACAAGCTTATTACATGGGAATAGGAACGAATAAAAGAGGAAGAGAGCTCGAAAAATATTGGAAATGTGTCAGAAATATGCATGATAATAATAACAAGATTTTCTAGAACTAGTCTAGTTCTGAACTGTAATTCATCTATGATAGACAAAAATTATTTTGACCTTTTAAAAGCTTTTATTTTACTTATTTAAGGTGGATCGTTACGCCATACAAACGAAAAACTGCACTTCAGTCGGGTTATACATGAGTCGCAGAGCAAATTTTTGATAAAACTTCATGTGAAATGATGAAGGCACACGTAAAATTGTCGCAAAACTACTTATGGTTTAAAGATAATAAGTATTTTCTGCGCAATAAAATTAAACGTATTTATTGCAGCAGTAGCTCCATCTATTTACGTAAAGTGGCGACTCGGTTTTTACGGGGAAATCTGATGGTTTAAAAATTCTTTTTCGTGTTTTGCGAAAATATTATATACCCACGGGACTCCCCGTCAGGTTTTTTAATCAGACTTGTGTCTCCTTTACAGACATAACTCCATTGAACTTTTGTATGGAAAGCGGAACGCCTTAAAGGCTCAGTTTCCGAAGCCAAAGCTATCTTGTCGTAGATCAACACAAAATGGCCGCCTATCGCAAAACTCACCGTAGTCCAATCACGCACCGCTAGATGGCGTTTGTACAACTTTAATTGCAATTTACACAGCGTTTACAACGAGTTTGAAATACCTTAAGAACTGGTATTTATTGTCTATTAAGGTTAATAGTTCTTGGAACGCATAAGTAAGAGAAGCCACACGGTGAGTTATTGAGAAAACGTCTACAAAAAGGCTGTTCGAATAGAATAGACCATATTTGACAGCTGTCAAAATCACGTGTTAATGCTATGACATAAGGTATATTTTTGTTGGACTGGGTTTGACATCTGTCAAATTAGACTTACTCTAACGACCGTAACCGAAAATCTATACAGCGCGTTCTTACTCTGCCCCTATCTATGTGATGCCATCATTAAATAGCATCATCTCATTTCTTTCCAAGAGTGAATCACACGGTTATATTATAAGAATAACTTACGCAACATTTTATTTCATGAACATCAATCATACATATACAAAAACACAAGATTCCTTCCGCAATTTTATGAGCCCATTATACGACATTGATTGATAAATTACTCCAACACAGTTGCAAAGTTATCATTTATGCCATCAATGCCATCAGACACGATCTGAATGTTGCTATTAAATTAAGAGCGAGAAAGTGATTCAAAGGGAACAAGTAAAAACAAAGTAGAACTGGTAAAAGGAACCTTCGTGATATTGTCCTTGTGTTTTTTTATACCGTTTTTGTCGCATTTTTTTACCATAATTTGTTTTAATATACCAAAATTTGAACTTATTGTCTTTAAGTTTCTGTTTTTGTTTTCACATAGAAAACTTAAAATAACTCATCGCAGTCAAAGTATATCTATCTACTTAACTTAATGACTGCACAATAATTGAAAAATGTAAGTAACATGGTGGAAACAGCTTTTTATAGCACTTCTGTATCTACTTGATTTACCCTTTTATACCCGTTGTATAATAATAAAGAATTATTAGACTCAATTCTAGAGGCACATTTTAGATTTCTATTCTTAATTTGACGTTTCTATAACCATTTCCTATTCTACACGTAACTGTCAAACTCAAATGACAGCATTATAATCTCTAAAATACTTAAAATTAAGTGACAGCGCTAAACTTAGCTTTAGCCGATTAGTGCTATTCCACGGCGCGCAAATTTAAGCATTTTAACAATTTAAAACTGCTGAGATCGCTAATCTTAGCAGCCACTAAAAAGGTCCCTCTTAAAAATAGTACTGTCAAAACATCTCAAAATGGGTGGAATTTGGAGTGATCTGTGTAATTATTGGTCACATCAGAAAGTTCAAGAGTGAAAAAAGGTGATCGGGAGGATTTAGAGTGTCACCGGGAAGGAAAGTTCAAGAGTGGCAACAGATTTAACCCCTGGAAACCCGGTGACTCCCAAGAGAGCTATCGATTTTGAACCCTACTAGGTAATAGAGTGGCACCGGGTCAGAATGTTTTCCTGTCCAGGGGGTCCGGCTAACTATACACATGTAACTAACTAACACCTTTCTTGTTTTAAATATTGACTTAGTGATTATTTCCATTTACTTGTTATTTATTGAGGCATAAAGATACATGCTGTGTGGTTAGCCTGGCCAGCCCCGAGGCAGTGCCTTTATTTATTTATTTTTATCCCGCCCGAGCCGCGTTTAGAGTAGGAACACAAATTGTTATAAAAAAGAGACAATTTTGCACTACAAATTTTCCTTTTTTTAATTTTGAATTAGAATGTGACTTTCTTAAAGTGAATCTTGTAATTCCTACTGAGAAATAAATGCTTTTGATTTTGATTTTACATTAGCACCTGGTCAGAATGTTCTAGAGTGGGGCCGGGTTGTTAGGTTCTTAAGTGGTGGAACAGAAGGATTTTGAGTGTCACCGAAAATAAAAATATTTTTACCAGTTACAGATTTTTTCATTTATTACTAATAGAAAAAAAAAATTATTGCAACACTGAATTTAATAACGTCAAAATCAAATTATAGTCCTGTCAAAAACCTTTGTTTAATTTTCTAAAACAGGATTTTTGTGGAATAGACCTGCCTAAAACTCCTAAATTGACAGCTTTAAATTTAGCGATTATAGCTTTAGAAATCTAAAGCGTCTAAATTGTAGAATTGAGTCTATTATATACTTAAATCAAAATCGTATTTTATAGTTAATAAAATTTTAGCTGTGTTTGAGTTTAAGCCAGACCTGGTTGCGGTGAGTTTGCCATGGCTTCACTTTGGTAATCGTAGGGTCCGCGATGAAAAGTCTTTTTGCTCTGATGTGGTATAGATAGGTATGTAGGTAGTTGTTCTCGTTCCTGCCTACCCCCTAGCACGCCGTCAGTCCATCTATCTGTCAGATGATATTAAAGGCTGGTGTTTTGCCGCACGTGTAGTAGGGGTTGAAACTATGCAGCTGCACGGTTATGGAATAGGTTTAAAATCAGTTAAGATCTATTGGGATTTTAATGCGCTCACAGTGCTATATTATTCTCTTAAGTGAAAATAAGAAATAGAGAAAAATTGTAGTAAGTTCTAAATATTTTCTACAGATGTCGCTGGATCGTCGCTTGGAGACGAGCATCATGAGATAGAAAATTTGGCATTCATCAACCGGTGCATCGATAGCTCAGTGGCAGAGCGGTGGAACGTTTACCCATGCGGCCCGGGTTCGATTCCCGGTCGATATATGACATTTTTTCTATTTCTTATTTTCACTTATCAGTTAAGATATTTTTTGTTTTTTGTTGGGCTGGACATGTTTTACGCATGCACCCTGAACGGTGGGCCAGAAATGAGGTACCGAATGGATCCCGTAAGAGCGCATCATCCGAGGTGCAGGGCAAAAAAAGATGCCGGAATGCCCACGATGAATTTGATGCTAACTAGTCCCTCCTAACATTAGCAGACAGGCAGGTCTAGAGGAAGGAGAGGCCTTTGCGCAGCAGTCGGACACTCTGGGCTAAATTGACTGCTTGTTAGTGACATCATCATCATAGCGTATGGCAATCCCTGCTCGGATCAAATGTTTAAATCGATATTTTTCAACTTAGCGCTAAGCAGGGTTGACATAATGACAATTTCTTTTTCTCGTACCAGGGTTGCGAAAAATATCGTTATTTCAACAGATAATCTCGTAAAAGCATAAATTTAAAGAAACATGAAGAAAATTAATGATTTTATGCTATTTACTGTACTATGTTACTTGAGTAGTCATATTCTTTGCGCTTGGAGCTGTTAAATTCAAAACAAAACAATATAAAATCAATTTTTTTATTATTATATTTGACATCAGGTATAGCAGTAAAATCATATTTTTTTTACCGTATAGCTTTTCAGCTGTCATTCTGGCGTACATTTCATTTTATGGTTCGAAATTTACGCAATTACCGTTATGGTTTGGGCCTTTAGCGCTTTCGGAAGCTAAAAATGTATCTACTATTTACAATGTCTATAATATGACTTATTAAAATCTCGTAAAAAAGAGTACGATATTTGTGTTAATCTTGAATCTCGTACAGACACTCTAAATCTCGTAATATTACGAGATTTCTCGTACGTCTGGCAACCCTGGCACTTGGGGTGAATTCATGTGATTTTCTCAAATGGACACCAATCGCCAGCTGGACCCTGTTTCTTCTGGATGACAAGACGTGATACCCTAAGCAATTGCTTAGGTTTGTTAGGGTTAATCCGCCAGTGGCTAAACTAATTAATTAATTAAACTTTGTTACCAGAAGTCTGATGTCTTTTGGTAAAACTTTCGCAATATTTCATTGAAATTGCTCTTTAACCACGCAAATGTCCACTGTTGTCACTGTTGCTGCTATTTCAGTACAAGTGAGCAATTTACTTGGAATTGAACCCACGACCAGTCGGTTGACAGCACGGCACGACACACCTCGACTAGGGATGCAACGATAGATCGAAATTCGGGAAATATCGATACAATGCCGTTGTTCAAACACAACAATTTATATTACTGGCAACACTAATAAGATTGCGTTCAAAAGCTAGGAAAAGTGCGCTGGCTAGATTAGAAGTAAATGATTTTTTCACCATAGTAAAATGTATTTTTTCTTAACTTTAATAATAAAATGATATATCTAAGTTTTAAAAAAAATGACGATTGGAATTGCTAGGTCAATTTTTTTATATATATATATATATCGACGGTGGAAAGGTAAAAGGGGCTAAGCGACACTTTGGGGTAAAATGAGTTATATACATATTCGGAATCAGCGAATTTTTCTGCGTTTTTTGAGCTGGGTTTGGCTTAAATCGGAGCACTTTTGTGTCGCTTAGTACCCCCTGTATTTTAGTGAAAAATGTCGCTTGAGTGCCCTCGCTGAATCTAAAATTATTGGTTCTTATAGGTTGAACCCAACAGAGTTTAATAATTTTTCACTTGAGTCGTTATTTCTATCTTCACTTTTCAAAGACACTCTATTTCAATCGTTTAACCTCATTCCATTTTTTCTATGCAACGTATTTAAACCCTTATACGCTATTTCAGATAAAATGATGATGTCGTTTAACCATTTTTACCACACCCTATTAAAAAAATATTTGCTTTTGAAACCTTCTACCTCAATCAATAATTAGCATCTAGATCACTTAAACCTTTTTACGTCAAACTATAATTACCCACCGTGTCGCTTAAACCCTTTTACTTCGCCCTATAATAAGCATTTGTGTCGCTTGGACCCTTTTACCTCGATCTGTAAAAAACAATAATGTCGCTTATACCCTTTTAACTCAATCTGTAATAAGCAGCCGTGTAACTAAGACCCTTTTACCTCGTACTCCTTATTGATTACATTGTTCGTTAGGCCTTTATTACGTCATCAAAATCATAAAAATATTTTTGGTTAAGTCGTTTTACAGTACTTTACTGATAGTTTATATAACTGTTAAACCCTTTATCTATTTTTCTATTTTACAAACAATTGTTGTTGGCACCTTTTACTTCGTGTCATTTATAATGACTTTAGGTATTTGATGCCTACGAGTTTACATTCCACTGCAAGTAAGACTTTTTTCTTGAATCATATTTAAAAACAATGTTTATTTAAAGCATCAAAAATTTATAGTAAATTAAACAGTGCAGTCGGATAAACCGTACATTTTTGGGTCCTATCCTAATGGACCCCAAACATTTTTGATTCTGAAGCCGTATTTGTGCTCGCGCCCCACCGTCAATCGGCGCGCGCGCGGGCGAATTCTCAGTCAGTCGGTATCCCCAATCAAAACCAAAGGACTGATAGGTAAATTATTCATTAAATTACCAAAAATATTCTTTTTAGAAGATTTAAGGATCCAATTTTCTATTACACATGAGGATGAATAGTACTATTTATTTAGCCAGGGGTACCCATCTCAGTTCATGGATCGAAAGCTGAGTTGTGGTATACGGGTACGCGACCTCGGCTTCCCGAGCTTCTACTGTCTTTGAATACCTTCCGGTCAGTAGTATCCCACTACCTGTGTTCCTGTCCCAATCTCACCACATTCCTCCCCACTCGTATTCCTACTTGCTCATCTCTCCTAGATCCCACAAAAGCAGCTCCGTCCTGCTTAAGAATCAAAGTCTGTTTCGGCGACAATAGCAATCCAATGAAAATAGTGCAAATGGGCTTAGTGGATTCGGCGACTCAGCAAGGAAATGTGGATGGCCTAGGGCGACGGTAGAGGGCGCGTGGGGTTTCTGTCTGCCAGATACACCATCCGACCTCTCCTTCAGTCGTAGCGGTTCTTCGTTCCACTGAGTCAGGGAGGGGGAGGACAAAAGCAGCTCCCTCCTGCTTAACAAACAAAGTCTGTTTCGGCAAGAATGCCAACCCAATGCAGATAGTGCGAATGGGTTTGGCGGACTCGGCGACTCAGCAAAGTAAGGTGGATGGCCTAGGGCGACGGTAGAGGGCGCGGGCAGTTAATGTCAGCCAGACACTGCATCCGACCTATCCTTCAATCGTAGCGGTTTTCCGTTCCACTGAACCGGGGAGGGGAAGGACTAAGTGTGTGCGCTTGCGTTTGCGCGAACGTCTGCGCATCCTAATATATCCTGCGCAACTGACCGTTTCCGAATAATGGACTCCGATGACGCTAAGTCCTGCGGCGATGGGTTGAAGTAGAGAAGTCTAGCGTGGTGCAAGCTAGGCTTTGTCTGATGTCAGCACGCAGGCGGTCCCAGGGGTGTGAGTACACGCCGAGGTCGCTTTTGTATTGAAAAATCGGGACGACAATGCGAATCCGGCAGCACCTGGGGTGACAAAGCAGCTCTATTTAGGGAAGCACTGCTATCTTTGCTCAGCCAAGGAGGGGGCTAGAAAAGGTGCCCTAAAAGAATGCTCGTCCTTACTTGGAATGTGGTAGTAACCACGGCTGCCATCGCATCATATTATAAACTCTACACCATATATTATGAAATTTGATGCGTGGAACGTGAAATCGCTCATTGGTAGAGATGGCAACGCCTGTGCTGAACGTAAAACCACTATAGTAGCTAGGGAATTTGATCGCTACAACGTGTATGTGGCTGCACTCAGCGAAACACATCTTGACGATGAAGGAGAACTAGTGAAAGATGGAGAGGGCTACACTTTCTTCTGGAAGGCTACATCCGTATCCGAACCTCGACGTTCATAGGTAGGATTTACCATCAAAAATCATTTAGTAAAACGACATCTCGAACCGCTTTACCACACTGCGCCTTCACTTGGATAAAGACAACTACCTTAAAGTCATCAGTATCTACCTCTATGATCCAATGCTAGACAAGTCTGATGACATTAAGGACAAATTCTATCTATTTATATCTCAATGCCTTGACAGCATAAACGCCAGAGAGCAGATCCTATTGCTGGGCAATTTCATTGCAAGGGTTGGTCGGGACTATGAGACTTGGCCTGGAGTACTGGGGCGACACAGAGTCGGCAACATGAACAGCAATGGTCAGTTTCTACTCAGTCTCTGTGCTCAATACGACCTAGCAATATCGATCATTATGTTAAGACTTGCCGCTAAGCACAAGACGACGTGGATGCACCCACGATCCAAACACTGGCATTTGATCAATTATGCTATTATGCGGCAAAGAGACATCAGTCAAGTCCAAATTACCCGCGTCATGCGCGGTGCTCACTGTTGGACTGACCACCGACTTATTGTCACTAAAATGCGACTGCGCTTTCGTTGACCTCGAAGATTTATAATAAAAAAGCCTGCGTTTTTGAACGTGGATAGGCTGATAGATCGTGAGATGAGAGAAAAGTATACTGAAACCTTAACTAAAAAGCTGTTGCTAACAAATGAGATAGTTGATCTCAACGCTACTTGGCGAGCTCTGTCATGTCATGTCATCTCATAGAAGCCGCTTCCGCTACTTAAGGTACAAAGGACCGGCGTAGTGAAGATTGGTTCGATGAAATTGACGAAGTTCTCAAAGCTGTGCAGCAGCTTGAGAGCTCCTGCGACAGCATCATCGGAGAGGTGAAAGTGTAGCGGCAGTCAAAGAGAGTTACCAAGAATTACATAGGCTGTCTCGGCAAATAAAAGACAAGTGGTGGCAGGAAAAAGCTTGTCAGATGCAGTGGCTTGCCGATACAAACCAGCTTGGGGAGTTCTACTGCGAGGTGCGTAAACTGACAGGTACGCCCAATAGAGCAAAAGTGCCTGTGAGGACTCTGGATGGAACGCAACTCTTGACTAGCAAAGACGATGTGTTCAAACGATGGGCTGAACATTTTAACGATCTGCTTAACGTAGATTGATCAGCTAACCTGCATCACATCGGTTTATTACCTCAACTCAGACAGCAGGATAATAAGCGGGCGGTTGTCATTGACCTCACCTATACAGCCACAACAGTCCACTGCTGGACATGGGCCTCCTCCGTATTGGCGTGTATTGCCATACTCACCACGCTTGGCAGGCGGATTGGCGAGCGCAGATATTTCATGCACAGGGAAC
Source organism: Phthorimaea operculella (assembly GCA_024500475.1). NCBI lineage: Eukaryota > Metazoa > Arthropoda > Insecta > Lepidoptera > Gelechiidae > Phthorimaea > Phthorimaea operculella. Next base: position 199,078 of record JANFCV010000076.1, on the reverse strand, counting down.
GCTGCTGCCCATTCCATTGATAATTATCCTTAAGTGGCTTTTTACGACACCCACGGGTAGAATTGGGGTGATGCTATTCTAAGCCGGCATCACACGGCGTTGACCTTATACCAGGTGAAATACTTCAATATGGCGGTGCGGAGTTGCACTCGTTGGTATCGAAACTTTTTGTTCGAATGTTGGAGGAGGAGCAAGCCCCGGATGATTTTAAAGTGTCTCGCATTAGTGCCCTCTACAAGTAAAAGGTAACCCTTCTGACTGCAACTCATACTGTGGTATTTCGTTATTATCAGTCCCCGGAAAGGCCTTTGCAAGAGTCCTATTAAACCGCTTGAAAGATTTATCAGAAAAGATTCTGCCCGAAACCCAATTTGGCTTCCAACCTGACCGAGGCACATGTTAAGCTATTTTCTCGGTTCGTCAACTGCAAGAAAAAAGAAGAGAACAAGATCGTCAGTTGTACCTCTGCTTTGTTGACCTAGAGAAAGCGTTCGTCAGTGTACCTCGTGAAGCTCTCTGGATGGTGCTAGGAAAACTAGGGTGCACGGAGAAGTTTGTGCCCCTTCTTGAGACTCCTGCATAAAGAAATGCAGTGCTGCAAACGATAAACAGTCTAGTTTCTTCCTGTGGAGTGAAACAAGGGTGCGTTCTAGCGCCCAAACTGTTAGCCTTATACTTTGCGGTAGTAGTCAAGGAGGTCCTAAATACTGTCTCCGAGGGAGTCTGCATCCGCTTCCGCACAGAAGGCAGTTTTTTTAATTTGGCTAGACTTAAGGCGCGCACCAAAGTCTCGCATGCACTTATTACTAAAATTATGAATGCCGATGACCTGTGCTTCCTTGCAGATTCCCCAGAAGGCCTGCAACAACTGATGACCGTTTTTCACCAAGCATGCTGCAATTCAGCCTAAAGATCATAGTCAAAAAGACGGAAGTGATGTCCCTGGATACACAAGGTAGTGAGACACTGACAATTAAGCTTGGTGAAGATATGTTGAAATAGGTTGGCAAGTTTCGATATCTGTGGAACACTATAACAGCTAAGTGTGACCTTGATGCTGAGATCAATAGCAGAATCAGTGCTGAAGCTGCAGAATTTGGGAAGCTGCGTTCCAAGGTTTTCTGTTCGCACGACCTTAAACTAGCCACAAAAATATCTGTATATAAGGCGATGGTGCTGCCAAAGCTTCTGTACTCTTCCGAAACCTTGTGTGTGTATCGTCACCACATACGCACTTTGGATCGTTTTCACCTTAAATGCCTTCGCACCATCATGAAGATCAGATGGTCCGACCGAGTACGCAACACCGTAGTCCTAAGACGAGCCAATGTTATTGGCATTGAAGCTTACCTACTTAATGTGTCGACAGCCTCGGTGGTGCGGTCACGTATCCCGGATGCAGGATGCGCGATTGGCGAAGCGCATCTTCTATTTCAGAATAGCTCAGGCTAGAGGAGGGCAAGCAAGCGAAAGCATGGCGGTCAACTCCTTCTATTTAAAAATGTTCAAAAGTGACACATGAAAAGATGCAACATCGAGCCCTCTCAATTTGAGGTTTTGGCAGTACAACGGCCAGAATGGCGCGGTCTTGTAAAGAGACGAATCCGCGACTTTGAGGAGCAGCTTAAAGCAGACCTTGACGCTAAAGGCGATGAATTGAAGGCCCGTGCTCCTGCCGCCATTAACAACAATTATATCAATGGCAAACTCACGTCCACACATTGTGCACGGGAGTTTACTGCCAAAATTGGCTACAATAGCCACCTACGGGCGCATCAGCGCCGACTTGATCAGGAGTAGAAATGGTCGTCATGGCCAAAACCGGCCGAAGAGATCAACATAAGGACGATTGCTTCGGTGGCGATACCCTACTTTTATGAATTAATGACTAATAATAACTCATCAGTTGATCTCAATTTTTAGCTTTTAGTTGTGGCAGAATTAATGTTAATTATTAATCTCTAATTAAGAAAATAATACAATTATGTTAATTACTGGCTAACATTCCAAATAAAACATTGATTATGGATACAAACTGAATTATTTAGTTTAATTTTAACTAGACATGTTTCCTGACTGCTTCCAATCTTTGGACCTAAATGGCAATTTACTACTTTTCATTCAATAAATCGGCGCTTAACCCCCTTCTTTTTTTTTGAAGTAACGCAATTAAACCATTTTTCTTGTATTTAAATATCTAAACCTGATGACTTCATTCTTTGTTCCTTGTTTTTTATTTCAAATTTAAAGGATATGGTTCGTTTTACTTCATTTTACTTTTCGTTATGTTTCAAACTAAGTCGCTTTACCTGGCCCTCATCATATATAACTAGCACGTTAATACTTTTATCCTTAATCGATATATGAACTTGACAGTATTAATATCTTTTTACCTCATTTTAAATTAACTAACATCAAAAATTAACCCTTTATAGCTAGCGCGGTTTTATAATTACTTGTACAGTAATGCGTTTTTACACATTCTCATATCAGAAATGAAGAAACTTGAACCTTTTTACCCAGTTTCGTTAAAATTTACTATTACCATTAGACCTTTTTACCTCGCCCAGATTTGGAGTCAATTTGTCTCAACCGACATTTATTTCAATTAATATAAACGATAGAACATTCGAATAACCCTTAAAATATACGCTTTGAAAATTATAAAAAAGTAATTTTCCATTTTTTTAAAATAACATCTTTATACGAAGTTATGATTTTTTTTCCGATTTTTTAAACTTTAAATCGCTCTCCTGTAAAATTTCCTTAGTGTCGCTTGACCCCTTTTACCTTTCCACCGTCGATATATATTTTTTTAATAAACAATGGGTAAGCATTTGTCCGCAATCTCACCTGATGTTAAGTGACGATGCAGACGATGATGGAACATGCTCGCCCAGATAATGCCTATTCACTCTTGCCTTGCAAGGCATTTCATGAAAAGGCCCAGGTTATAACGTTCCGGAAACAGATCGAGTTCCACTCCTTAGCAGTTCGCATTAAAAATGTAGAAGCGAAGCGCTTTGTGCGAATTTGGGGGATATCTACGATATAAGGGTGGAATCCCAACCGGCGTCTCGTGCACCGGAGATGGAATGGTGACGGAGGTATCATGTCATGGAGAGACTGGGCACACTCCCCGAAATGTATCGATATTAGTGTTGATGAGGATTCCTCTTCCGCATCCTCATAATGCGGAAGTTCCGCAATTTTTAAGGTTCCTCATCCGCTACCGCTTCCTCACAAAAAAAGTCATAAATTCCTCTTCCGCTTCCGCTACCTCATATTTTCTGTGGCAAAGGAATGCAGTCGCACGTGTGCGGGTATAACAAGTATAACATAATAATTTACTCTCTTTTTTGTTTTCTTTGACAGCTTACTTCTCTTCCTCATCCGCATCCTCTTCCTCATAAATAAATCCTCATCCGCATCCTCCAACTGTTAGCTTGTTGCTTCCTCTTCCGCTTCCTCTTCCTCATAATAACTTCCTCATCAACACTAATCTATATCGATAGTTTGATAAATCATCCCTAGTTTCGGTACCTAAGATATGTTGCTTGCTGCGACTAATAAGGTCCGAGTTGTATTGTATTGCAGTTTGTTTTAGAGAATTAAATTCCGGTTTAGAGTTCTACCCCAGGTCTAGCACTAACCAATGATTTCTAGAAAAGATACGTTACCTCACAAAATAGAGAGCTTACAGAAAGGTCACTCATCCATACTTAGGATTTTCGCGATGGTCAACTGTTAGTGTTACATAGCCAGCCAGAGGACTAAATACAGCTCCTAATCTAATACAAGAACGTAATATGATTCTGAACTGATTTGACGTTCGTGGCAACTTTTTCTAGTTACTTAAATTCCTTTGAGATTCCGGTTCATTCCAGTTAACGTAAGTAAGCGTCAAAATGAACGCTCTCTCTTCTCTTTTCGTGTGGGACACCGAGTCGTTCAACGACCCGATGAACCCTGTTGTCAGAGTTTTTCAACCGCCTAGTGCAAGAAGCAGGCCTCTGACATGGTTGTGTAACAACCGCCATCATAGACAGCAACCGGGACCGACGGCTTAACGTGCCCATCCGAAGCACGGAACCATCTTACTTGCGGACAATCAGGTGGATCAGCCTGCAATGTTCTAAGCAGACTGGGAACAAATTCACAAAGTGATAAATATCAACTTTGTGAGTGGCAGGCATACTAACCACTGCGCCACATCGGCTGTCGGATGTCGGAAAATGAACGCTTGTACTGTGTGAGCCATCTTCTGCGTGCCGTCCCTAATTTGTAGGGTGTAATTGTGTAGGTAGCCACCTTCATACAGCCCGTACCTACTACAAACTTGTCAGCAAGCTTGTCAGGTACGTGACATTTAGTAGTACAACCAGCCAGTGACTTGACAGGGAATGTCTATGTCCAGCAGTGGTCTCACAGATGAACTTAAATATGTAGACTAGCTAAGTGGTCTGCTATGGGCTGATGTGATGACCGGTTGGTTGGTTAGTTCACACCGTTCATCGCGAGGCCCTAACTGTTCTAGCCTACTGCAGTGTTGGTAGGCAATAACTCAACAGTGTCAGATGACTGCGGCGTGTTACATGCGACAGTTTACCGCTTTGTAAGTTATGGAGTTATGTATGACCTTGGTGACAGCTTGTCTCAGAGAGGTAGTCCAGTCCAGTCCAAAGTGCCCTCAGGAGGTAGATGTGTAAGGTAATTTTTCACTAGTTGCAGCAGCCGATGCGGCGCAGTGGTTAGTATCTGCCTGCCACGCAAAGGTTCCGGGTTCAATTTCCGGTGGGGTCACTCACAAAGTTGATATTTATCACTGTGTGAATTTGTTCCCAGTCTGGTTAGGACATTGCAGGCATAACCACCTGATTGTCCGCAAGTAAGATGGTTCCGTGCTTCGGATAGGCACGTTAAGCCGTCGGTCCCGGTTGCTGTCTATGATGGCGGTCGTTACACAACCATGTCAGAGGCCTGCTACTTGCAGTAGGCGGTTGAAAAACTCTGACACCAGGGTTCATCGGGTCGTTGAATGACTCGGTGTCCCACACGAAAAGAAGACTAGTTGCATCGATTCAGAACGAAATCACCCATACTCGCTTAGTATAAAATTAAGTCGCTTTTTGCGTTTCTTTGTCTGTCTGGCGTGAAACTTACTAATTCCTTTTAAATTACGCAACGGATATTCATGCGGTTTTTTTGTAATAGACAGGGTGTTTCATGAAAACGTTTTAAACGTTTAACACATGCCAGGAAAATGCCTTATTCCCACGGAAAAGTGAGTTGCATACCACCGATGGGACGCTACTACTACTAAAACAACCAAAATAGTCCACTGCTGGACATGAGCCTTCCCCAATTAGGGGTATTGCCATACACACCACGCTTGACAGGCGGATTCACGAGTGCAGTGCAAAGTGTTGTACATTTATTTACAGGGAACGCTGCTGTTGCCTATTAACTGGATTCATCCCAGTTGCCTTTTGACACCCACGGGTAGAAATGGGGTGATGCTATTCTAATCCGGTACCACACGGCTACTACACCTAACCTAAACGGACCGCTAGTGCTAGTTCAGAATAATTACGCAAGCAGAATTATACTTAAGGCCTGCCGATGTAATTAAAAGCTAAGCTCAATAAATTAAGCTTCACCGATAATTCATTACTTGATTTCAACAGGTACGCATTTGGCACGACTGGAGTTGCCACTCGATAGTCTATTTATACTATAGACTAGGTATTGAAAGTTAGAAGATAGAATCTATAGTCAACTATCGAGCTTCTATCTTCTGACTTTTCGCGCCAAATACTAGGTACGTGTAGTAAGTTAGAAAATAGAAGCTCGATAGTTGACTATAGATGCCAAACTATGGAGCTTCTATCTTATAACTTTCGATAACTAGTGTAAGTATTGAAATGCAGCAATACTATCGACACTAGGTATCTAAAAACTATCTATACTATTGATTCCCTACAAGACAGCCGTTGTGGCGCAGTGGTTAGTATGTCTGCCTGCCACGCAAAGGTTCCGGGTTCAATTCCCGGTGGGGTCACTCACAAAGTTGATATTTATCAATTTGTGAATTTTGTTCCCAGTCTGGTTAGGACATTACAGGCTGAACCACCTGATTATCCGCAAGTAAGATGGTTCCGTGCTTCGGATGGGCACGTTAAGCCGTTGGTCCCGGTTGCTTTCTATGATGGCGGTCGTTACACAACCATGTCAGAGGCCTGCTACTTGAAGTAGGCGGTTGAAAAACTCTGACACCACCAGGGTTCATCGGGTCGTTGAACGACTCGGTGGCCCACACGAAGAGGGAGAGAGAGCCTGTCGTGTATTTTTACTATCGGTTATCAGTAAAAATGCACCCTATAAAGGGTTATTTGAAATAAAACTGTCGATTGTATAATATAGTACTATCGATAGTTTGGCAACACTTGCCTCTTCTACCTTATGCGTGTTGCACAAGAACAAGTTGGTTCTCGAGTACCAGGGATGTGACTTTAGTAAGAAAAAAGCAATTTTTTAATTATTGGTTATTTTAAGAAAAAAAAATGCTGTTTCAGTCAAGTAAAATGCATCGTTCTTTTCATATTATTCAACATGTCATATATTTTGGGACAGAGGTAAAATATATATACTCACCGGCACAACTAATCGGCCACCAATCTGTAATGGTATATTTCATGTTGATTAGAAATATAAATATAAAAATATTTATTTATCTAATAAAATACGAAATGTAAATAGTAATAGATAATAATATAAATTAACTAATTTACAACTTATATTAACTGTAATTATCAATGTTATAAATATTAAAAAGTATTTCATGCTAATGCAGGTGGCCGATTAGTTGTGCCGGTGAGTGTATATTATGTATCTATCTATTGACGCCACCCATGCAAGACCCGAAATCATCCGTTGGCACTTGGCACGTACCGTGACGCATACAACCAAAATTTTGAAATCGGCAATTTGAAAATCGGTTTTAAATTAATCGATTTATTAAAGTTACATAATTTATTATTTAAAATATCAAACAAAATCGTTAATTTTTTTCGCAATGCATCGATTGTTCTATCAATAAATTATTTGTCACATCCCTATCGAAAACTAACCTGGTCGGTTACCCTAGTTCCTGGTTTATGTTGATTTCATATTGTACGAATCGTAGGTAAGTATTATACGATGTTAAAGCTTGCAATTAAAATAAAAACTCTGCTTGTTTTTACGGTTTCGTAGTCTACTAGAAACCCTTATAGTTTCGTCATGTCTGTCTGTCTGTCTGTATGTCTGTCTGTCTGTCTGTCTGTCTGTCTGTCTGTCTGTATGCCGCGCCCTATCTTCGTCAGTTTTAGAGCTATCGACATGAAATTAGGTGAGAAGATAGATCGTGTTGACTCAAATATAGAAATGTTAAGAAAAAAATATTTAAAATGTTTTTTGGACCCCCTCCCATACAAGTGAAAGGGGGGCAAAATATTTTTTTTTATCTTCTGTAATATTGAGTAGGGTATCGTTGAATAGGTCTTTTAAAATTAAGGTTAAGTTTCTTTGAAACAAATTCTCTAAAATGTTTCTGTCACGAGATATTTGCTTTTAAAAAGGGCGTTTTTGACCCATAATTTGTTCCAGCTGTAACTTCTAAAGCATAAACGCTAAAAATTTGAAATAAATATGGAATATAGCTTACAATCTGAAGTTACAAAGAAAACTATAACGGATATCGTACCCTTAACACGTTCAAAGCGGCGGCAATTTTTGGATACTTTCCGTTACTGCGGGACCAGGCGTATTTCACCTGGGGCTAAACTTTCCGTTGTGGCGGTACGGGGTCTGTTAAACCTGGTAACGTTAAAACAACTTAAATGCTTTTTTTGAGATAATTTAAAATGAAAAACAAAAAAATATCATTTGACATCATTAATTATGAATTGATTCATACGAATCTGAAGGCGTACGTGAATAGCTAATTTGGTTTTGGAGCTGTAGCTAAAACAAAATACCGGATCTTTTGCACCTGGTACCGCACTGCACACGGGCAGTTTCGCGCAAATTTTAGTGTTGGGAAATCAAAATATCGATAACTTTTTGTAAGTTTTATTAAAAAAGCAATTAAGTAAGTTTAATATTTTTCATTAAAGCATTGGAGTAGGTACTAACTTTCATACTCAACACTTCTTGTATTTTTTTTTACTTTTACGGCTTCTTTGCGGGTTATATTGGCTCTCAATTTTGCATAACATCCAACACAATTATTTTTTACGATCTTTTCTAATTGATCTTTTTGTGGGGTCTTTTTTATCGTAGCCATAACGAAATAAAAGATCACGCATGCATTTTATCGAATACTATCACAACACTGGCCGCGCGAAGCTCGCGTGTAGTGCGGCACCAAGTGCTCGGAGAAACCAGGCGTATTCTACCTGGTGCCGCACTGCATTTACATTTTAATTCTTCAGTGCGGAACCTGGTCTAAAAATCCTAGTTGTATGCTGACCACTTCCTCGATCTCTACTTTAGTAACACATCATAAATATATATTTGTCTCCTTCCCACAACGATCAAATCTAAAGTTATGCCCTCCGCACGACAGGGAAGTCTATACTTTTCTTTGCCGCACGCTAAGCAAGTAATAAACCACGTCTTTTTGACCTGGTACCGCACTGAACGTGTTAAAGGTTTCAGGAAAAATTGAGTTTTTCTATTTGCGGTTGGTCATCATACTGCTGCTAACAAACCAGCAACAAAATTAAGTTTGTAATGCTGAAAAACCTGATATTTAAACGTTGACTTCGAAACCCTATTTGTGGGCGTGTCTGACACGCTCTTGGCCGGTTTTTTTTTATCATCACTCGGGAACTACACGTACAAAATATCGCCGAAATTGCATGTGGTTAATGCAGATTCCCTCAGTAATTTTAAGTTATGTGTTTCGGCGTCACTTTACTTTATGGTCCACCATATACAATCTATTTGACTTATCTAGACACACGGCAGTGTGTCCGCCAAGTTCGAGCAAAAAAAGCGACACACCGGCCGTGGGTTATATTACACGAACCATTTCGGGCCAAGTTCGACCCACCTATAACTCAAAATCTATTTCATCTACGCATATGAAATTTCTAGTATCTGTCGAGATCTACTTACTTATCTAAAATACAAAATTTCATTAATGTACCTATTGTAGGTCTTGAGATATTGACGTCAGAAAATCGCTATTTTTACTATACACTCACTGACTCACTCACTCACTCATCAAAAACCTAGACCACTTCCAATGGTCGTATTGACTTGAAATTTGGCATGGAGGTAGGTCTTTAGGTCAAGGTAAAGGAAAAAATCTGAAAATGGCCAAGTGTGAGTCGGTTTTAAAAATAATGAAGGTGTAAATTCACACCCCTAAGGAACTAAAACAAAAAATTTATCTATATCTTCCAATCGTCGTACCGACCTAAAATTCGTTACGAAGGTTTGTATTTAGTCAAAGTAAAGTATAAATGAGATATTTCCTTACCTAACTTAATCATAAGAAAAAAAGAAAATAAACCTTACAAAAATAAATGAAATCCACCCAAAACATAAATGTGAAGGCTGCCAAGTTCGATAATATTGAAATGCTTCGCCTATAAAAGAAGTGAGATCTAAATAAGTACTAAGTTCCATACACAGACCTCAGTTAAAAATAGTTACAGGAATGCACACTTGATTTTCCGCAGTTTGGAAAGTAGATTCTTATATCCTGTAACTGTGTATGGAACTTGGTACTTATTTAGATCTCACTTCTTTTATAGGCGAAGCATTTCAATATTATCGAACTTGGCAGCCTTTCACATTTATGTTTTGGGTGGGTTTCCTTTTCCGCTTTGAAGAATATATTCCATATTCTATTTACGGATTCACCACGTACATTGTACGTGAGATGGAAAACTTTCTTTGCTGGTTTTCCTTGAAGCCGCGCCTTTGAGAGCCAATGACATTACAGAAATTCTGTTTTACACCATCATTTTACTTTGCCGTGTGGTGCCGGCTTATAATAGCATCACTCCTAATATCTTGCCCGTGAGTGTCGTAAGAAGCGACTATAACTAATTTATTAGGTAACTTTTGTCCGAAGAAGGTAAATGGCCGTTTTTACAGATGTTTACGCCCTGCTCTGCCTATCCTACTTATGAAATAGACGTTGTATGTGTGTGTGCGATGCGTCTGTCAAACCGTTTGACGGAAACCGTATTTTTATGACAATAAGGTCGAAGCTCGTATAGTCCTAATGCATGCGTTACTTGGGTTTCTCGCCTGAGTACCTAGAATTTAATCCTAGGTATGATCACTCTTCTGGGAATAAAAGTTTATTTAATAAACTAATTACTACTTGATACAGGATAAAACTTAGAAAATCTATATAGGAAAATGTCACTCTTCTTACAATCTCCAACCCCCCTAAAATCCGCCCGCCCTCGAAGGCGTCAGTCGGCGGCGAGCCGTCTGTCTGCCCGCCCGCCCTTCGCGCCACCCTACGCTGCGAACTTGGGCGAAGTCGAAAACATACACGCGATGTTTTTTACGTAAACATGGATTTGTGTGTGTTTAAAGTTGGAGAAAACTAAAGTGCAGTGTAGAAAGGAAAAGTTATCAAAATTATTTTTCTGTTGTGTTTTGTGTGGCTGTGAAGTGTCTATGATTGTAACTATAGTGTGTATTATTTTGAATAGCCCGTTTTCTCAAGACCAAGACTAGATGGAGGGCCATCAACATTCTAGGTAGGTACTTCATACAGCACAAAGATTTTCGCAAAAATTAAATCGCCTTTTTGCAGCATCACGCGATATTTTTTTCCGTCATCTGAAACTTGCATAAGATTTAAAGTGTTACAAAAAATCGTGAAAATTTCGCGCGAATAAAAATCACTGTGCGGATTAGTGTACTTTTAAAATATATCTATTATGCATATTTTGACAATTTGAAATAGTGTTGTGATCTTTAAGTTAAAAAACATTAAATAAATTATCAGTGCAGTGATAAGAAACCTTTTTTAACCGACAGTCGACAAAAAGAGTGTTGTATTGTGACATTCGGAATGGCAAAAAGTTAATCCTCACAGGTGAGTGCTTATCTAAAGATGAGCTTAAGCAATCTTAAGTAGTGGTTAAGTAGTACTTAATGTGCTTTGATAAAACACTGATTAAGCGTCGCTAAGAGCGTATTCGATGTAGAATCATTAATTGTGATACGATGTGACAAGATTGATGTGTTGCGAATGCTGATTAAGGCGAAATCAGCTCAGAAACGTCCGCGAAAAGGTAAGAAAGCGTTCGGAATTTTCGATGCCATTTCTTGATATTTCCATAAAATAATAAGTAATTATTTTTATGACTATTTTAATTCTGCAATACTATGGGACCCAAAACACGATTTGTTAAAGTTGCCTCGATAGAAAAAAATCGCAAAGTAAGCTCGAATTTCTCGTTTTTTGTCTGAAAACCTGAACGATTTCATTGTTATTCAATATTTATTATTTTATTTTGTGTCCTCTTCTTCCTTTATGAATTTACAATGAATGTATGGGCTTTCATTTTCAAATATCTTTATGTATCATTTTATATGTCAAAAAATGTTCAGATTTCTCGATTGAAACGTCATCGGCTGTTTCTCTCTAACGCAGTGAAACGGAAAGGGACTTACTTTTTGAGACTGATTTCGACCAAAGTTTTGTAGATTTTAGGATGCAAGCTCCACAAAGACAGCCGATGTGGCGCAGTGGTTAGTGTGACTGCCTGTCACGCAAAGGTTCCAGGTTCAATCCCCAGTGGGGTCACTCACAGAGGCCTGCTACTTGCAGTAGGCGGTTGAAAAACTCTGAGACCAGAGTTCATCGGGTCATTGAAAGACTCAGTGCCCCACACGAAAAGAGAGAGAGCTGCACAAAGTAGACGTGAGACTTAAGACGTGAGACTTCTGTCTAGTGATCATCGTACATGTGTGTGAGACGTGCGGCATTGCGACGCTTGAAACCATTTCCAAATAAAATGTATGAAACAGAAGCGATAAAGCTACAGTACGCGCATGAGTTCATGACCATGTTGAGGAATGCGGTAGTGCTGTGACTAGTTCATGTTGATGTCGATATCGAGAATTGTTGCCGAACAGTTCAGTTCAGACTACTCATAGTTATTAGTTAATGGGTTGTTTTTCCTACAATATTGAGTAGGTAGGGTATCGTTGAATAGGTCTTTATAAACTAAGGGCAGGTTTCTTTAAAACAAAGTAACTAAAATGTATATGTCTCGAGACATTGGCTTATTAAAGGGGCCTTTTTAACCATAGTTTGTTCGAACTGTAACTTCACTGTTTGTCAATAATATTAAAGAAGTATTTATGGTTTCTACACAAAACACAACATAACGACAATATATCGACAACTTTGTGACACACTTTTTTCCCATCACTCGACTGCGGGCGAATGCGGGTAGTTGGGTATCCGCGGGGCGCGCCGCCCCCGCGCGCCTCCTTATTCCCCGATGGCCAAGAACTCATGCGCGTACTGTACGCGCGTCCCATAGATACCGACTTACGATCGCTTGTCTGACAGATGTCATGCTGTGCTTCCTACTTCATATTATAATTAGTGATGGGCCGAACATTGGTTTCACCGAATACGAATATTCGGCCGAATATTCCGTAAAAAGTTTGCTGAACCGAATATTCGGCCGAATAATTCGGCAGGAATCCATATCCATATAAAATAATTAGAAACATCATTTATTGGGATAAGGGCAGGCAGATGATGATGATGGTCATTTATTTACGAATTGCCCGCTGATTCGCACCAGACTACTCTGCTCTTTACCACTCAAAATTTTTACATTGAAATTGTTGACTAAAAATTAAAATAATAGGTACTCCTTGCCTACTTGGCTTGACATAACAATTTACAGTGCAATACATATGAAAAGGATACATTTTATTCGGTCATATCATCATCATCTTCCTGCCCTTATCCCAATTACTTGGGGTCGGCGCAACAAGGTTTCGTTGAACACAAAATCGTGTTGCAAAAGGCTTCGACTGAATTTTACGACCGGCCGCCTACCAGACCTCAACCCTCCTTGGGAATGCTTTTGTGGTGGATCAACCGCCACCATACGGTTGGTCCTGGCTGTTTGGGTCGGGTTTATCCCTCAGTCTCCTCTCCTCTTACGACCCCCACGGGAAGAGAGGGGGTGGTGCTATTCTACTCAGCCGGTACCACACGGCGCAATACCTATTGCAGTAGCTAAAAACCGTTTGTAAAATCTTATTTACTCAATATTCATAATAGGTAGGTACCTATCATGATCAAAAAAGCGGCCAGGGGCGTATCAGACATACTCACAAATAGGGTTTCGTAGTCAACGTTTAAATATCAGGTATCTTTCAGTGTTACAAAGTTAATTTTGTTGCTGGTTTGTTTGCAGCTGTATGGTTACCAACCGCAAATTGAATAACTTTAATATCTCCTTAATCTTAAGTGGTACAGTATTTGTTATAGTTTTCATGGTAACTTCATATTAAGAACTATGTTCCATATTTTTTTCAAATTCTTAGCATGCATACTTTAGAAGTTACAGCAGGAACAAATTAAGGCTCAAAAACGCCCCTTTTAAAAGCAAATATCTCGAGACAGAAACATTTTAGAGACTTTGTGTCAAAAAAACCTCCCCTTAGTTTTAAAAGACCTATTCAACGATATCCTACTCAATATTACAAAAGAAAAAAATTGTTTTTGCCCCCCTTTCACATGTATGGGGGGGGGGGCAATTAAAATATTTTTCCCAACATTTTTAAATTTGGGTCAACACGATCTGTCTTCGCACCAAATTTGATATCGATAGCTCCAAATCAAACGAAGTTATTAAGGGCGCGGCATACAGACAGACAGACAGACTTGATGAAATGATAAGGGTTTCTAGTAGACTACGAAACCCTAAAAATTCACTTTTTATTTTATTCTGGGCGGTGGGTGCGGTAGGTAACCTTTTTTATCTTTTATGCGTCCATTAACTTAAAAGGTTGAAAAGTGTAAATGTTCTTAAATCGGCTATAAAACATGAAGTTTACGAGATTGTTTTATAATTAAAGTCATAATAATAATTAAAGAAACGTCGCGTTAACTTTGTTCACTTTATGAATACCAAAATAAACTTTTTCAACAACCGACAAAGACTTTTGGACATTATTTTTTAAGCAAAGTTTGTTACAATATGACCACTCGAATAGGCCATATTTGACTGCTGCCAAGCCCTTACTAGAATATATTTCAAGGAAGAAAAAAAGACCTTATATTCCATTAACATAATTTTGACTGCTGTCAAATATGGCCTATTGGAACGGCCGTACTGTAGGTATACGAAAATGAGCCTCAAGACCATGTTTTTTTTTTTATATTTCATCTTCTCTTTTAAAAACTATTGCAATTTTAGGTTATACAGGCTGACCACCTGTCACGATTTCACGATAGTGATACATAATTTTCTGAATGACTCTCAAATCTTTGTGAGATGTGGTGTAGGTAAATGGCCGTTTTTAGAGCCATTTACGCTTTTTCTACCCCGTAAGGGATATAGGAGTGATATTATGTATCATGCCTGCAAAGTTTTCGGTAAACCTCGTTCGACACAGAAGGTAGCTGTTTTATAAAATCTGTCGCTTGGGTTTATCGGTCGTTCAGTACTGTGTCTCAAGCCGATGTTGATCTCTTGGTTCTAACTTGTTTCGTATTCGTAATAATCATAAATTCATTAACTTACCGGCCAGCAGTGCACATGCACAAGCTTTTACACTGGCGTTTTAACCGCCGCGGCTAAAAATACGCGGCGGCTGTGGAGAGTAAGCCGTAAACAAACGCTAAATCTGTCGCGAGCTTACAGTCACGCGAAGCTTCGTTTACACGGTGACAGTTACTAAGTTCAAGTTGTTCACTGGCTTAAAAGTAGTATGTAGGTTCAAGTTCTTCTTCAACAGCCATAATAGTCCACTGCTGCACATTGGTCTTCTCCTATTTACCAATAAGGCCCTAACCAATATCTCCAGTAGCTAAATGCGTCTAAACCCTGCATTTTAATCGCCATCGGATACAAGATTTTAAGTTCCAAGTGTATATCTCCAACTGGAACGAATAGTTCGGGTCGTTGAACGACTCGGTGTCCCACACGAAGAAAGAGAGAGAAAGAGAGTAACTCGTGCGTGTAAACGCTGCACTGCACTGCACTCTCCATCAGAAGCAATCATTTTGTGTAGGTATTTGTTCCCAGTCTGGTTAGGAGATGGCAGGCTGAACCATCTGATTGTCCGAAATCAAGATGATTTGAAGTCTAACTGAAGCCATCAGTCCCGATTGCTGTCTATGATTACTTAGACGGCAGCCGTCATCCAACCATGGTGTCAGATCAGAGGCTAGATTTGTAGCAGGCAGTTGAAAAAATATTTTGATACTAGGGTTCACTGGGTCATTGAACTACTCGGTGTCCCACTCAAAAAGAAGAAGTAAATGGATCAAATGCAAATATTTCAAGTTCAAGTCACTGTCTTCACCCAAGTTCACTAGTTCCAGTAACTGGTGCGTCTAAACGCTGCACTGCACACGCCAACCAACGGACGCACGTGTTACGCCGGATATGGAACCGTACTGTACGACTGTTTGTTTATTTGTTTTCTATGACAAACTGAACTACCATTAAAATGACTCTGAAATACAACTTTTAAACATAGTAATGTATAAAAACAAGCTGATGTATTAAAACACAAAAACCCGACTGCGGTAGTTTCAAAGTTGTATTTTGCGATAAAAATCCGCCATCTTGAATTTATGAATTTTTAATATAGCCAGTGTCACTCGCGCTGAGAAGAATCTAACGACACCTCATATGTTAAAATCCAACATGTCCTTTGGGGAAAGTTGTTTGTTGGAATTATTTGCAAAAATTCGCCAAGATACACTTGCACTATTTCGCAGGCTACGATTGAGCCGCGATACCCCAGTTGGTAGAGGCGCAGGCAATACTGATGCCGAAAGTCGCAAGTTCAAATCCAGCCTTAAAAAAAGTCAAGTTTCTCAAAAGAAGAGTGTTGTTCAGTTTCATGAGTACCCTATAAAATATTTTTTCTGTTGCCCTAATAGTACGCTTGAACGTCTAAGTGAGAGCTCCCGCGCGTGAGTTTTGATATTGCAGGCTTTGCAGGTTGGTCTTGCCTTGGTAAACTAATTTTCGGGTTATTATTTAGCTATGGGATATACCGGGAGTAACAGAAAGGGTATAACAAGCCGAAAGGAGATCAAGGTACTCATGAAACTGAACAACTTTCCCCATGGAACTGAAAAAAATTTGGGCCTCCCATACAAAATCTCCGATCAGCTGATTGATTTACTATCGGAGGTGCAATTTTTTTTCATATTTTGACTTATGTTCAGTTTCATGAGTACCTCGATCGACCTCTTTTCGGCTTGTTACCCTTTCTTTCAGATAGAGTAGCAATGCGCCGTGCGATGCGGACGCGTTTGCCGACGTAATTATTTTTCAATTAAAATAAATTCGTATCAGCGCAGCTATAAAGCTGAGTGCAGTGTTCTTGTCCAATGAACTCCTGGCGTACCTGCATCACAATCGGGACGCCGAGGATGTAAGCAGCGTCATCCAGTACCTATTGCACGACCTATTTTACCGTGGTCGAAATATGCGAGGCGAAGGCGCAGCTGTGTGAAGCGCTCAATATAAGCGCTAAGTGTGTGCCCCACAGATCAGGGGACGAAAATGGCAAGAAGAGCCTTCAGGACATAATGAAAGTCCTGAAACAGATGGATCCGGTCCACCTGCCGAAGTGGTGCGCTACTCAAACCTAAACGTCAGCGAGCGAAGCGCCGGAACATCGCAAACCGGCAAGCTCAGCTGCCCGCTTTACCAGCGGAGAATAGAACGGGAAGGGCTCAATCAAGACCTAGCGAGCCGTCCCGGAACCAGCGCCGCGACCAGGTAGATGCGGAGGGATACACCCTGGTCCAGAAGAAGCGCCGTAGGCAAAATCGCCAGAACCAGTGCGGCACCGCATCGGGAGAGCCCAATTCACCGTTGCGCGCCGCCACGCCGAGGACATTCATGTCTCCCGCCTGCACGAGTCTACCACAAAGCAAGACGTGCTGGACTACATCTTTGCGAGGCATAAAGCGGGTGTCTTCAAGGACAATCTCAATGTTCGTGGAGGCGTTGGAATCGCACCATAGTGTGAGCTTCACCTCTTTCTTGGTGCGAGTCCCGACTGCCCACTTGGACGTCTTCACCACGCCAGAGTTTTGGCCGAAAGGAGTTGTTTACCGCCGCTTTCGAGGAAGGCTGCCACAGAAAACTCCCAAATTTAATTTTACGTAGTTATGTAAGTGTTATTTAGTAGTATATTTAAGTTTATTTTTATTGTATAGTCGTATCTATTGTTATTTATAGTATTATTTAGAACAATTATGCTGGTTAACTGTTTACCTAAGACACAGGAATAACAGCCGACGACGACAGCCGATGTGGCGCAGTGGTTAGTACGCCTGCCTGCCACACAAAGGTTCCGGGTTCAATTCCCGGTGGGGTCACTCACAAAGTTGATATTTATCACTTTGTGAATTTGTTCCCAGTCTGGTTAGGACATTGCAGGCTGAACCACCTGATTGTCCGCAAGTAAGATGGTTCCGTGCTTCGGATGGGCACGTTAAGCCGTCGGTCCCGGTCGCTGTCTATGATGGCGGTCGTTACACAACCATGTCATAGGCCTGCTACTTGCAGTAGGCGGTTGAAAAACCCTGACACCAGGGTTCATCGGGTCGTTGAACGACTCGGTGTACCACACGAAAAGAGAGAGACAGGAATAACTATTCTTAGTTTAGGAAACAGTTAGCCTCGTAATTGTTTTTGTATAGAATTACCTACCTGTTATGTTAGTATTTATGTTTATTTAATAAAGAATTTTGAATTTTTGATTTTGTTACTCCCGGTATACTATGTAACATTGTGTAGGGATTTCAATCTATGTAGTACTCGGTTTAGTAGTCCCAGTACTGTGCTAGCATCAACAAAATAAACGTTATGGCATCTCGCGTTGAGCGGGTTGCAGGAAAACGCTTACTATGCAAAACGCCTCCCATTGAACTGTTACTATAGTGATGTGGTGAAGGTCGATGGACATATCGATAACGCACGGACATGCAGGGAGCTCGCTGGCTGTTGTGGAAAAATTTGATTTAGGAATTGGATCGCATAGAATAGAGATATACCAATGGTGAGAATAGCAAACTTAATAATAAACTGGCTGCCTTATTTTAACATGGCGTATTCAGCCAATCCAACCAGTGCCCGAATTTTCAAAACTACAGGCTACAATTCTACAGGCGAAATTCGATGTACATTGCGCAGCCTGTTTAATAACGGGATAATAATGGCTAAACGACTACGCAATGTACATCGAATTTCACCTATAGAATTGTAACCTATATTATTTGTTGCGTAGGCCACCTAGACAACCTGGTTTTATTGGCATTTACACATTACGCTTAAAGCTCTATGTAAACCTGAGCGGAACCGGACGGGGTATTTCGATTGGTACAAATAATTTGTTTTAATAATAATGCTAGGCGTGAGTGGTTCCGCTCAGGTTTGCATAAAATAAAATAAATATAAAAATATAAAATAAAAATAAAAATACCTAAAAATAAAAATAAAATATCTTTATTTCAGGCCAAAGACCCAGAGCTTAAATTACAGAGTTACACACAGTTAGGCACAGTTTCATTCATTTACATTTACAGTTACCTACACCATGTCATATTTTACTCAAAAACATTAATAGAGCTTTAGGTCGGAGTTTGTAGATACCTTTTCTGAAAAATGCTATCATGAATTACTAGTGCTTTATTTTATTTCCTTGATTCCTGGCATTAGAGGCTAATCTCTCTGAAGTTGAATGATAATAGATTGGAAGGCATAACATTCTGATGTGTTGTATGTATGTTTTTTCCTGTTTTTCGTCCAAAATTATATCTGCACTTATGAGAATGTCACTAATTTACCAACGTAGCTTCCTTAGAAAAAGATTTCAGTTTCATGGTCTGAGTATGTCCTATTAGTAGAGTAGTAAATAAATAAATAAATATCCCTGGACAAGAAAAACAGCGCCACTTAGCCCCAAACTAAGCAAAGCTTGCACTATGGGAACAATAAAACTGATTATAATACTTACATAGTTACTTTAAAAATAACGCTGAGGAATCAATTATCAAAATGATTGATGTTGTGCCTTTTATTCCACATTACTACCAATATAGGACACGAAAGAGATGACAAATCAGACAGCAGTTGTTACTATTAGCATTCCTTTTACATGACACTGATTTTACTCATACCATATTATCGATAGAATTATCCTCAAATCTTGTCCACCGATTTCCCATCACTAGTTTTTCCCCGTGGCTCCGTCCGTATGCAAACGCTCGATATTCTATTAAGATAGCGCGCGCCTGACGATTTTATTACGGCAACACATATTTTCGACTGTAGCGGGATCTGTCAACTTGAGATATGACGGGAGCCAGGTCTGAGAAGTGCGAAGACATGGCCTTTAAAAAAAATTCAATACATTCTCTGTATTAAAATTTATTTTTCATCGGTTATGAAATGTAGGTACTTAGCGGAAGCAACAAAACTACGAACGACCCATGTTCTATGGAGAAAGTTGTTCGGTTTCATGAGTTCCGTTTTTGTGTTACACCCAGTTTATTTATTTTTAAATTGGAACCTCCCTCACAAAATGAGACTTGATTTTTATGAAAGGGCAAAAAGTGTTCGTCCTTGTAGTACAAGAAAAGTTGTGCAGTGCAGAACAAACCCTGTACATACAGGGTTATTTTTTAGTCAGTGCGCAAACTTTGCAGGATGTTTCTACTCATGATTCTGAACAACTTTTACTATGGGGCCACCTGAGAAATCTAAAAAAATATTTTGGGTGTTCCATACATTTTTGCCGAGTAGATATGAATTTCTCTATGGAACATCCAAATTTTTTTTGCGAATTCGCAGGTGGTCCCATAGAAAAAAATTATCATAATCACGACAAGATACACCCTGCAAAGTTTGCGCACTGACTAAAAAATAACCCAGTATTTGCACCGGATGAGGAGAGGACGTTACATTCTGGGTGTTATTTAAATGCTAAAGGGTAGATCGAGTATCGACAAAGATATTTTAGGAAAAAGAGCATTCTAGAAAATATGGATTTCTGACACCGCTGAGCTCTTACTATGCCCGCGCGCTCGTTAGTACCTACGGGGAAGCAATGTGCGGGCGAGTAAAAATATATTTCGTATAATATGATTCTTTTTAATATTTTACGTATTCGATACTAAACCTACATTTTATGGCAAGCATTTTATTTAACACCCTGTATATATCTGAGTATCTAAACATTTCTACCTCTATGGTTTCTTTCTTGTTAAAAAATATGAATGATAGTGAAAGTGATTGAGGGATGTGAGCAGTTATCGACAGCCGGCGGTAGTCACCTGCGGTGATAGCATTGGGGGGAAATGGATTGATATACACACTCACAGTGAAATAAGAAAGATCGCCCAAATTCCAGTTGGACTCGCCCACCGAGGGTTCCGTACTAAGATTTGTAGCTTATTCTGGTTGGTAAACCTATATTTCATATTATATACAACTGGACAACTAGCCAAATTTCTTAAAATTTCTTTTTTTTTCGGCCCCATACAAACTATAAATTTATGAAAATGAAAATTACTTCTACTACTACTGCTACTATTTGTCAAATTTCATTTCACGGCCTCTGAATTTTGATTCCCTTGAGAGGGAAAAAGACGCGTTTTTACTGCGTAAACGGCTATTTCTTTTTTTTTTACTTGAAGTTAGGTGCTTGATTTTTTCACAACTACTAGCGTTCATAGACTTGAGTATACGGTTTTAATTTCAACTCGATATCTTTACGCGTTCCTGAGATAAAGGGTCTTGTCTTGACAGAATGACAGACAGACGGACGGACAACAAAGTGATCCACAAAGGGTTCCGTTTTTTACTTTTTGAGGTACGGAGCCCTAAAAATGACTTCGCTTGCGCTCAGCAGTGTGGAAACTTCATACAAACGCTCGAAAAAAACGCGCGACGCCGCTTACAAGGAAACTGATCCGGTCTCACCCTAGCGAAATGTGTCCCGAATGGTCGTAGGAATAAGGCGTTTTCCCATAATAATAAATAGCCTTAACATGACTCACAGGGTTAATGTTCGGGGAGTGTGCACAGTCTCTCCATGACCTGATACCTCCGTCACCATTCCATCTCCGGTGCACGAGACGCCGGTTGGGATTCCACCCTTATATCGTAGACATCCCGCAAATTCGCACAAAGCGCTTCGCTTCTACATTTTTAATGTGAACTGCTAAGGAGTGGAACTCCCTGCCTGCGGATCTGTTTCCGGAACGTTATAACTTGGGCCTTTTCAAGGTGAGAGTGAATAGGCATTATCTGGGCGAGCATGTTCCATCATCGTCTGCATCGTCACTTAACATCAGGTGAGATTGCGGACAAATGCTTACCCATTATTTATATAAAAAAAAAATGCAGTTCATAAACGGTGAAAGATTTTTAAAGTTATTTCAATCATCATCATTGGCATATCATACGTCTGTGTCAGACGATTTTATTCAGTGTCTGAGGCAAGATTTTACATGGCTGTATAAGCCGATATGGGAGCCGCATGGCTTTTGCACGCTCTCCACAGACACTGTGTTGCCTGGGACGCAATTATGGAAAACGCAGGGCTGCCCAGGACCTGCGCCACCCTCTTGGCCTTCCTGGCTGACTCCGCAGGAATGACGGGTCGATACGAGCGGAGCCAGGTCGGCTGCAGGAGTCTGCCGCACGATTTATTACCAATAACTCGCGCCTGACGGAGACCCTGTTCCGGGTTTGTGTGTGGAGTTTTCCGTCTCCAGGACCCTGATCAGCTTGGGTTGGATTTATCCCTCGGTCGCCTCTTATGACCCCCACAGGCAGAGAAGGGGTGGTGTTATTCTACTCTGCCGGCACCACATCAATATTAGTTATATTAGGTATTATAACCGAAAGTGACAACCCTTGCGATTCAACAGCAATGGGTCGAGTTTCTTTACTGTTACATCTATATTCTATGACACAATTTTGAAAGATTCGATATTTAAGGTGTAACAACCTTACGTTAAAAAACAAAAACCAGAGGCAATTTTTAACCTATATTTTGCGTTTAAATTGGAAATTCGCACTTTCCTAACACACGCGTTACGCACCGCTAAAATAGCGCAGCGGACGTTACGTGTGATTCCCGACAACAGTCCAGTTGACTGCACTGCACGTGCGTATTTTTAGTGCAGGTGAACGCACTGGCGCACCTACCAGGTGTAAAGGTGCAAGTTCGTCATGTGACGCCGATCGCAGCCGCACGCGTAGGTATACAACGTTCTACAAAATTAACTAATAAATCCGAAAGGGTGTGCTAAGGTTCGTTGCAAAGAGTCAATTAACAAAAAAATTGAGCCGTAGTATCATACATACATACATACACACATCACGCCTTTATCCCTTGCGGGGTAGGCAGAGCGTCAACGGCCATAAAAATACGGTCGTTATCGCCACGTCTGACAAATATTTGAGGGCCGTTTTAGCTATTGTCGTGTATCGCTATAGTGACAGGTTGTCAGCATGTCGCCTAAAATTGCAATACACATGACCCTCGAGTCCTTTTGTCGCTTCTTACGACACCCGCAGGAAAGAAATGGGGTGATGCTATTCTAAGCCGGCATCACACGGCTATCGTTTTTACGGCCGTAGTATCGTTTTTAAAAAATACGAAAAAAAATATTGCTTTATTAATTTACACTTACCTATTTTTGATCGTGGCTTCGCAGCACTAATTTTGACAGCTCAAAGTTTAAATGAAGTTACCGACGCGGCGCACCACATTTCGGTCTACATTGCTGGCTATTTCATGAATGTCATCAATACAAGAAACTAAGTCAACCAGCAATGTATGCCGAAGCGGACTTTGTTCGCCAGGTAGTGTAGCACCTGACCTAGACTAGTGATGTGATTATTTCATCGACTGATGATAAAGAAAAATAATTTTTTTTTTGGTTTCTTATGTAATAGGTTGTATACCATACTTGCTGCCTGACGTCAACCCCCTTTGGGAATGCTACTGTAGGCGGTATCACCGCCACCATGCGGTTGACCATAGTCGACAGCTATTCAGCCGAGGTCAAAAAACTCTGTCACTTTTTACATTTGCTTCTGGTGTTCCGTCAGGAAGGCTGGCCCTTGCTGATAAAGTTTCTTACTAATCTTTTCTAATAACTACCTACCAAACATCTTAATGAAAAATCGCTTACTTTTTGAGTGATTCATGCAAATATTAACCAAGTGCTTATTTTTGTTTCAGGTAAGTGCCTAATTAATTCCTGGACGCATCTCGGACCCTAAAGGTTCCATCAAAACAGAAACAGTAGCAAGCCGCCAGTAAGTGCTGCCTTATTAATGCATGAACACGCACTATTACAGTCCGGCCACTTTTAGAGGGCCATTTTGACACCTATAGGGATTTCAATCCCGGAATGTGGGATCTCACAATCTCGCCGGATTGCGAGATTGTGGGATCGGTTCTGAGTTTTCGCTATAGGCTACGTCTAGTAAAATATCATCGATAGCAAAAACTCAGAACCGGCTAGTGATAAGGACCAACTTTCCCCAAGGAACATACTCGTAGGTCGAAATACGAAAAAAGCCGATCAGCTGATTTCAGTTACTGTGGGAGGTCCAAAACTTTTTATCGTACTTCGACCTATGTTCCTTGGGGAAAGTTGTTCTTTATCACTAGCCGGTTCTGAGTTTTCGCTATCGGTCACTAGTAAATTTTCACCCTATATATAGGTGTAGAGAGGTTGAAAATCTCTGACACCAGGGTTCTTCCAGTCATTCCTATTCAGTTGTTCAATTTCATGGACTGGTTCCCCCTTATATTATTTGCATTATAACTTTTTTACATCCTGTATGGCATATTCGAACATCCTAGCCATATTGTAAAGCTTAAAACTATATCCATACATCCACAAAAGTCCACTGCTGGACATGGGCCTCCCCATATCGGAGGTTGCCGTACGCAACACGCGTGGCAGGCGGATTGGCGAGCGCATTGCAAGATTTTGCATTTACAGGGAACGCTGCTGCCCATTCCTTGGATGATAATCCCTTAGTCCCTTTTTACGACACGCACGGCTATAATTTTGGATGAAGATATTCTAAGTCAGCATCGCAAATGCCAAAATGCTTAAAAATCAATAATTTAATTACATAAGTGCAATAAAAAGGTAATACAAGTAGTAGAAGCAATAAAGGTCCGTTTACACTACGCCGATGGCCCTTCTGATAGGGGTTTTCACCCTATAAAACGAAAACTGTAGGTGGGTATTATACAGGATGTAAAAAAATCAACTGCAAATATTTTAAGGGGTGAATCAGCCCATGAAACTGAACAACTTTCCCCAAGGAACATAGGTCGAAATATGAAAAAAAAATTTGGACCTCCCATACAAATTGACTCGGCCGGCTGGTACATTTTGTACGGGAGGTCCAAATTTTTTTTTCATATTTCGTCCTATGTTCCTTGGGGAAAGTTGTTCAGTTTCACGGGCTGGTTCACCCCTTAAAATATTTGCAGTTGATTTTTTTACACCTTATATAAAGGGTGTAAGGGACGGTGAACCGAAAACTTTGCAGGCGTGATCAGACCATGAAACTGAACAACTTTTATTATGGAGCCAATGGTGGGAAACGACAAAAATATTCCGACCTCCCATACAAAATTCGCGATCAGCTGACTGACTTTGTATGGGAGGTCGGAATTTTTTTCTCGTTTACCACCATTGGCTCCATAGTAAAAGTTGTTCAGTTTCATCATCTGATCACGGCTGCAAAGTATTCGGTACACCGTCCCTTACACCCCGTATAGTATTATTAAATCCACCTACCTATTAGGGGATCAACTTATTCTAGTATTTTTATTTCTACTTGCATTTGCATGTAAAACCACTATAAGTTGGTCCTTAAAACAATCTTACAGCAAAACAGACCTTATTTTCAGGTGACAGAATTCATAATTATTTTTCTTCAGATATATATCACTAGTTCAAGCCAAGTTCAAGCTGAATTACGTAAATACAGTCTTCATTGGCTAGGAAAAGAGTTCAAATTCTAACGGTTTACCTGTGTGAAGATCTTGTTTTAATGTTTATGCGATAGGGGGCGGCACTCAATTAGAAAATTGTGTCTGTGTACACGGAATTAGAACATTTTGATAAACGTGATTCAAAATAACATTAGAAAAAATTGCCGTGTGATGCCGGCTTTAGCATAGCTCTGATTCTAACCGCGCGCGTCGTAAAAGCGACTAAGGGATAATTATCCAGCGAATAGGCAGCAAATGAATCAAACATCTTGCACTGCTTGCCAAGCGTGGTGAGCTGGCAATACTCCCCGATACGGAGGAGGCCCACGTCCAGCAGTGGACTGTTGTGGTTGTTAAGATAAAACATTATTCGTAATATGAGCGAGTCATACATAAAATAATTTCTTTATCTGGGATGGACATGGGGATATTACATGTCATCTTAAGTAGACATAATTTACAAATAATGATGTGTTGTAAAAAACGAAAGTTGGTAGTTTTTAATGATTTATTGAGTACGTGACTGAAATACGATAATGATATAATTATCTTTTAGGCTTCAGTCTAGAAAGCCTATTCATTAGATACTATACCCTTACATCTGTCAGACAAGTGACATGACATCTGTCTGTCAGACAAGCGATCGTCAGTCGCTATCGATGGGACGCCCGTCTCACGTGTGTAGGTAGCTTTGTTTGTTCTCTTTCATGCATTTTATTTGGAAACGGTTTCAAGCGTCGCGATGTCTTGTTTGACAGATGCCATCTTTTGTTTCGTGTCTCACGTCTTTTCTGGGTAGCTTAAGCCTTACATTCTAATTAGCCACGCACGACCCAATCAAATCTAAACGCACTCTTATTAAAAAAAAACCTGCAAACTATTTTATGGGGTGGACCAGTCCATGATACTGAACATCTTTCCCTAAGAAACATAGGTTGAGATACGAAACTTTTTGTGGCCCTTCCGTACAAACTGATCCAGCCAACCAACAGCACATTTTGTTGGCTGGATCAGTTCTTATTAGCACGAAAATTCTTTTAAAATGTTTGTTGCATTGACACTGGCCACCGAGAGGCCAAGGTTACCAAGTCGGGTCCACCCCATCCCTGTGCCGTAGTACAGTCGACGCATGAATGGGCGAGGGCTCTGGACGGCGGGGTGCCGGGATGTATGAGGAGCGATAGGGGTTGATACTTGCATACTACCCGTTTCACAAAAGAAAGGGAATGTAAATGGCGGCGGTTCCGCAAGTGGTAGGGAGAAAGCATGGACACCTGGCGTATGTAAGAACCTTATTGCGAGTGAGACAGCAGCATGACGTCCAGCTGCCATTTTATATTTCCTTTCTTTTATGAAACGGGTAGTATTGCCATAGAAATGAGCTGCGTTGCGCGGGTCCGTGAGATATTACTAGCGAAAACTCAGAACCGGCTGGTGATAAGGAACAACTTTCCCCAAGGAAGATAGGTCGAAATATGAAAAAGTGGACCTCAAACTGCCAATCAGCTGATTTGAGTTAGTAGGAATGGGGTGGTGCAATTTTTTTTTTTTCATAATATTGACCTATGTTCCTTGGGGAAAGTTGCCTCTTATCACCAGCTGGTTCTGATTTTTCGCTACCGGTCACTAGTAAAATTTCAATCTTGTTGTTTTAAAATTGTCTTATGTCTTCATAGATAACGTTTCAGTTGGATGGTTTCGGTCGTTTCGTATTCCTTTACAGCTTGAAATAGAATGACAGTTCAGTGTCGTTGGCATCACAATGAAGTTGGCATCACATAAAATGAAGAGAATCGGGGTCGACGTCCTAGTCCAACTTACATTTTTAGGGGTAGTACAAGGGTTGTAAGTATCAAAACCTTTCGTCGAACTAAAGTTTATACGCGACGGGTGCACGCGGGTAAGTTAGGTTAGTTCGCAACGTGGTCGCTTCGCTGCGCCACCTCCGCGCGAATATATTTTGAAAAAAGAACACTCAGTTTTTGAATTAAAAAATGGTTCAAAAAGTGAAAATGCGTGTGGATTTTGTGGTCTGCAGTGTAGTGTACGTGGTTCTTTAGTTTTTTGCGGTTTTGTGCGAATTTAAGTGGTGTTTTAACTGTTTAACGTGATAGCTCTAGCATTTAAAGTTAATATTACTTTTAATGTCACTCTTAGCTCTACAATGTTCAAACATCATACAAACCTCGATATATCCAAAAATTCTTTTAAATCATAACAAAATACTTTAAAAAATCGAAATGCAACTTGTTGATCCTTCTACATGGTTTCATGACAGCTTCCCTTCCAACTCAAATCTTATTGGACTTTTTTTTTATATTTAGCATACTTCCTTTCTCAAAAGTACCAGGAGAGCATAAGTACTCAAGAGTTATTCGGCCAGTACAAAGTGCAAGTGTTTACAAACACCGTTGCATCGATTTCACATAAACTGAGGGGCGAGGGGAGGGGGGTGTTTGCGGGGGGGACGCACGTGTCAAATATGTATTGTCATTTGTTATCGTTAGTGTGGTAGGGGTGAAATTTTAATTTTGCTGTTGGTAGCCTTGATTAGATTACATTACTTTTGGGAAGACTTAACTTAAGTAAAAAAATCGTATTCTTTATATTTATTCACATCTCATGAAGTGTATCTTAAATACAAAATAACGCTTACTTTACTATGTCTTACGTCTTATCAAAATGAAACATGTTACAAGCAAACTACCTACCTTCTTAATACACTAGGTACAAAAATATACAAAGCGACAGGTGCTCAATATCCATTGCCGGTTTTCTACACTCAAAACAATATCGCAGCAATACAAAACCCGCGATGTATGCGTAACATGGAAAAGCTTTGAATTTCAAATATGGAAACACATTTTCCCGCGCATTTGTGTGAGTGGGGTTTTACTATGAGTCATGCTACGGGCGAGCAGACGGTATAATAGCTCTAAATAATCTGGTTTTTATACAGTGATAAGGAGTGACCATTATAATTTGATCCTCTAATTTAAATGGATAGGGATATTCTAGCTCATGTACCTAGCTTGGATTGTAACTTGAAAGCTTGGAGTCTGATGAGATAATAAAAAAAAAACTTTGTTAAAAGGAATAGATAATCTAGTCATCTTAATTACTGATCTTGTTATCTTTATGGTACTTTGCAGGCGTGCTCAGTCCATGAAACTGAACAACTTTCCCCATGGAATATGTACCTAGCGATAAACGATTTTTTTTTCTTCCCATACAAAGTCAGTCAGCTGATCGGGAATTTTGTATGGGATTGGTTTTTCGAATTGGAGTTCGGATTTTTTTTTTGTTTACCACCATTATGTTCCATGGTTACTGAATAATTACAAAAAGAAAAAGAAATCTATATTGAGATGTTCTAAATTCAAATCGCTTTGCCTTATCCAGTGTGCAAAAGTGGCTTTTCCACACTTCCACACTGATTTTACGCGGCAGACCTGTTCTTTTCAAGCTAAAGAGGTGAAACATATAAATGCACACTTTTTAATTCTATCAGTACCTATGTACAAAAAGATTATAGAGTCTGGCAGTGTATTAGGGGATCTCACCCTTTCCTACATAATATAAGCAAATTGGTACTTTATAGTGAAGTAAATAAAGTTCATAATTGACTGAATGTTTTTTTGATGCTGGTTGATAATTCGAAGAGTAGTAGTAGAATTTTCCGCCGTGTGGTGCCGGCTTAGAATAGCATCACCCCTATATCTTTTCCGTGGGCACCGTAAGAAGCTACTAGTAAGGGCTTTTAGAGTTGATGTGCTAAGAGCAATTTTAGATGATAGGCTGACAACCTGTCGCTATGTAATATGTCGCTAACTTTTGTCAGACGTGGTGTAGCTATATGGCCGCTCTGCCTACCCCGCAAGGGTTATAGGCGTGATGATATAGTCGGGACAAATTTCAACTTGAACGGCCACAACAGTCCACTGCTGGATATGGCCGTCGATCACCTTTTTGAGAGTATTTTCAAAAACGCGGTTTATTGAAGCGTAAACAACCCAAAAAAAGGTCAATCCACCAGCTGGTGAATAATCACCATCAGATGTAATATTATCCTTGTTTTGTAAATTTAGAATATAGTCTCTAATTCCATAGATACTGCAAATATGAAACATTTTGAAAAATAAACTCTAATTAGGTCTATTTAAGGGCGCCGATCGTCACAAATGCCCTTTTTCAAAACAATATTACTCAGTAGATATTAGCTGGTGAATTCTAAAAAAAATATATGTTGCAGTTGAGGATCTAAGAGAGGGAATGGCGCATTCAGTTACACGATTTGATTAACTTTGCTCGATAAAAAAAATTGCCAAAGTTGGCTCTATTCAAAATTTATTTTCAATATTATGCCTACGATATTAAATTTATAAACCTAATTTTTATACCAATCTTTAGACAAATTGATAATCTAGGGAATGGTGCAGTATCAATGGTGTAGGGTTATATTGTAAATTAAGATGCCTAAATATCTACAAAAAGCGCGAGCGGCGTGGCTCGGGGGCCTCGTCAGTCGCGCGGAGGCGCTTATGGACGACGGATGTGTGCCAATTCTTCTCCCAACGCGCGACGTAAAGTGGTTTTATTTTTTAGTGGCGGCCGAAAGTAAAATATAGTATAAATAGACTGAAATTGTAACGAGACGACGCAATGGGTAATAAAAAAACAAAACGAAGAATATCTTCATTGGCTGTATCAAGAAGAAATAGGTTGAAAGCAGCAAAAGATACACAAAGTACTAATTGTTGTATCTAATTTATTTATTAAGTAGGAATCGATATCGTTGGCTTTAAATGTTACCTCCCGTTCTTGACTTCCTGTGTTCTGATCAGTCTAGTGCCACAGTATGAATAATGAAAGCAGTATTACCACGGGTTTCAAAACTAAATTTGTCTTATTTGAATATACAACTTAATTTTTAAAAATATGCCGTGGCATAACAAGATACAAGGACATAGTGTAACAAAATCAGTACATCCACATATTTTTGTAATAGTTAGCAGTAGGTACCGTATGTTTTACGATTATTTTACCAAAATGTTAAAGTTTTGGGATGATTGTAAAATTATGTTTGACGTTAGTATCACAGTAAGTATTAGTAATTTATTGTATTACCAATATTGATTTATAACAACAAAGCAAATTTTTCTTTTATTTATTGATAACTTGTACTAGTATTGATAAAGATGCTGTGACGTTGAATAAACATATCAATGAGCAGCACGCGTACGTACATTTTACAAATTGCAAAAGTGACAGCATTGAATCCCGTAGCAGCAGCGAGCTCGGCAGGATTGGAGGAAGTTGTTGCAGCAGCAGACCCTATGGCAGCATCATAGGGTCACCAGCAGGATTAGCCGAAGTTGTGGAAAGGAAAAGAGAAAGGCAAAGAGCTCAGAAGAGAAAAAGCAGTGAAGGAATTTCGAAGCAAGTTAAAAAGTTCAGGAGAGCGGCAGAATCAAAACAATTAAAGCAAAATGACTATGGCCCAGCTAGTTGTGATCGAGATAATATGTCGGAATTCGATCTAGAAATAGCTAAAAGTGCCGATGTGCTTGAAACGTGTTCTGCGTAACGCAGGACTTCTATTATGGCTTCGGCGCAGCGCGACAATTCTCCTGAAGAGAAACAGGCCTGCCATGGATACGACGCAAAGAAATGGCGCATTTCGTCCCATTCTGCTGACTTGTATCGCCACACCCGTCTCATACCACGAGGGCCCTGATCGGGTGGTGAGTCCACGGATACAGATTTCACCAGACAATGGTCGGATGTGCCCAGAGGAGCTACAATCGACACTGAGCATCGGTCTGGTTCAGTCCATAGTCTAATAAAACATGGTCTTACATTCCCAGAGAAACACAAGCCTACGTCACTAGTATTGCCACTTTATTTCAATAAAATACGATAAATTCAATCTCAGAAAATGAGTTAAAATATTTCTAAATAATTTTATAATTTAGATTTACGTGTGTATTAACTTGAACTTTACAACAACACTTAAAATGTATTTATTAGTTAACAGTATCTTATATGATTTACAAAAATAATCATAAGAGTGGGTAATTCTGGTAACCCACAAGCATGATGACGTAGGCTTGTGTTAGTCACGTGGTTCACAAGTCTCGGAATGGAATACCAGGCGGAGTATCTTATTATACCATGGTTCAGTCGTCAGCAGAAGGTCCAAGCAGTTGGTTGTGTGAGACTCCACATCGGGAACCCTTGTCGCACAGCTTACAAGCTGGGAGAGATTTAGCGACAGTGCCAATTTGCGCGCCTCTCGCCCAGCATGATCGGTCTCCTGGTATGGGAACAGCCACTCCTTGTGGTGGGCATTAAAGTCCCCCAGGATAACTAGCTGCGCTGAAGGGTACCTCTGCAGAACCTCATCAGCAGCATCACTAAGTTGCTCTAATAATTTAGTTGTCCCCGAATCTCCACTATGCGGGCGATAAGGCAGGCATAAACATTTTGGGCTACTCCAGTACTGACCAGTAACCACAGTATGGATAAACTAGGAGCCTCAAGGTTCTAGAGACACGCTTGATACAGATGTCATCGCGAGCGTACACACAGACTCCGGCACGAGGTAAAAACCTATGTTCCAAGGAGTAGCCAGGATAGCTGAGGTACGCCGCGTCAGCTGGACATCTAATCTGCGTCTCAGTGAGGAACAGCAGATGCGGTCTTTCTGTCTCAAGATGGTGGTGGACAAGTATGAGATTGGAGTGCAAACCTCGGTTGTTTGTGAGGTGCACTTTAAGTGGGAGGACGTGCAACCGCTGTTTCATCGTTAACCGTTTCTTTGTGTTAGTCATATTTTAAATGTGTGAAGTGGGGAAAAGTGAATAGGCTGGAGGAAGGCAGTTGTGCGAGGTACCGCTTGGCGTTTAGCCTGGAGAACGGTCTGATTGCGATGGCACACAAAATAAAGCTGGGTTGGAGACTGCGGGGACGCCCGAATCCCCCCGGGGATTGCCACCTGGTCTCCTATCCGGTCGCCAACCGGCAAGGTGGAGCATCCCGGGATTTTTCGTTGGGTGACGGGGCAGCCTTTCACGGGTGGCTCATTTCCATTATGGCTACTCCTAACTGCATGTCGGAATACGGTGGTACTGCTTGGCACCATGTCTTAGTTAGGAGGGTGGTGACCAGCCTCGGCCGAAGCCTACCACCGGAAAGAGTGCTGTCCATTTGGCACTGCCCAGGGGTCACGTGTAGGGGTCACCTCAAAATATTCCTTGTGTACAATCGAGCCCTCTTCTGTCACCTTCGGGGCAAATCGGTGAGGACCTCAAATTTGTTGCTAACAAAGACTCGTACGAGCTCGTATGAATCCTCGTGTCATATTCATAATAATATGAATACGTTAGTGGATAAAAATGAGCCTGGATGTAGCACCAGAAATTTGAATTTTAACGAATTTTAATTAAAAGGAAGTATCCGTTCAATCACATTGGTTTTATTCATTAATTTTATTGTGTAGATAACTAGGTAAGAAAGAATCATCCAACACGCTCCCAGCTCTATCCATCACGCTCTCAGCACCATCTATCACGCTCCCAACACCATTCATAACGCACCCAGCAACATCTATCACACTCTTAGCACCATCCATCGCACTTCCAGCACCATCGATCACGCTCCCAGGACATTGACCTTTTTATGAGTTTTGATTAGCTTCAATTTGCTTAAAACAACCTTTTACTGATTTTCTGAGTCAAAATGGATTTTGACCGGTTAATAAGTACTTATATAATAAATTTTTAACCTTACTAAACATTTGTTTTAATATTCCAAAAGAAAAATTAATAATTCAAATACACCTTATTTTCCTACTGCATTATTTTATACTGTGGTGTTCTCGCCCGCCGACAAAGGTCACCGGAGTTCAAAACCAAACAGCTCCTTCGTAGAACGGAGGCAAGCCGCCTGGGCGCGAAAAATACCTAAATCTGCCCCAGAACGCGCCCTTAAACTTTATGCACAAAATATGTGCATGGACGGACTTAATGCCAATCGCTTTATCTACCAGTGTCACAGAATATATAATAGGTAGGTATAATAGTACAGAGTGTAGAGGTCTTTTAACGGCACCGAATCTCCGCCTTAATTATTATTTTCTGATTGACGCTAGATATGCGTCGCCCAACACTGTAAAAATGCACGCACCGTCTTTTCAATTTAGCCTAAGAAACAATTTGGCTCGCCCTTTATTAAAAATCCTCCAACGCTCTCTACTTACCAAATTATAGTTTGCGATAAATCACTCTTTAGGAGGGACACGGGGAGACATACCCTCTCATTGCGAGCATTTGAGGGCTCGGAGTAAGGTGAAAAACACATGTAACCGCCGTTTGTGCATTATTTTTACGCTGCAAAAGACATTTGTTACAACAATGCGATTCATTATTTTCATACAAATACGGTTCATGTCATACGGTTTCTGACCTGTAGATGGAGCCCATCAACGCGTTAGTGGACAAGATATACTTGCTTAAATCGCAGGCTAGATTAGAACCGCGGTAGTCCAGTTGGTAGTGGCGTCGGCAGTACAGATGCTGAAGGTCGCAGGTTCAAATCCTGCCAGCGGTGGAAAATTTTGCAAGTTTTCCAAAAAATTGTTTACCTAACACGAGAAGTGTTTGGGTATTCAGTATGCCTAGCATATTTGTTCCTAAATTACCTCATCAAAAACACTTTAGGTAATTGAATTCAGTATTCCCCCGATATCATTTGCGTAGGTACTTTGATAATCATCGCATCACATCAGCCTAAAGTAGTCCAATGCTGGACGAAGGCCTCCCCCAGGACACGACATAAGGCACGATCTCCCGTTTTCGCCATACTGTCGTTACCGCTGGCATGGACTTTCATAATACTGAAAATAAAATCCCAACCTGCAAGATTTTGCGTCTCGAAAAAACTCCACTCGTTTCTCTGTGCAAAACTGCAACAAACCTTGCAAGAGGGTCGCAGACAAATGCTGCTTATCAAATTGATGGGACAAATATAAATAAACATTATTACGTTATTTTTGTAGGAAATGGGCTTTATTTGGTTGTTGTTAAATCATGAAAGAATTATTATTATGACTTTTTAGGTAAATTTCATGAAAATATAATCAGGTACCACCAAGGCGACTCCAGGGCGACGTTTTGGAAAAGGAAATATAGAAAAATCTGTGTAGAACAGTCACTTTTAACCGTTTGATGAGATGAAGTAATTTGAATTTCAAATGTCTCGTTATAAACTAAATTTTAATCCAATAATATATTTTAAGTAGCGTTTTGTCAGATTATTGCTATTCGAGCGCATTTTGTGTCCCTTCCTTTTTACTTGACATTGGCACAAAGTTTACTAGCACAAACACAAAAAGGTGAACGCGCAGTTTTCATTTCAGTTTTCACAAGTCGCAACCCTGGAATTCAAAATAGCACTTGTAGCCAAAATAAGTTTTGCTCTCTTGTTGTACAAAGTTCTTTTCCTCACATTTTTATACGTAAAGCGAAATTCTCTTTCTTCATCTAGACACACGGCAGTGTGTCCGCCAAGTTCGAGCGACACACCGGCCGTGGGTTATATTACACGAACCATTTCGGGCCAAGTTCGACCCACCTATAACTCAAAATCTATTTTATCTACGCATATGAAATTTCTAGTATCTGTTTAGATCTACTTACTCATCTAAAATACAAAATTTCATTAATGTACCTATTGTAGGTCTTGAGATATTGACGTCAGAAAATCGCTATTTTTACTATACACTCACTGACTGACTGACTGACTGACTCACTCACTCACTCATCAAAAACCTAGACCACTTCCAGTGGTTGTATTGACTTGAAATTTGGCATGGAGGTAGGTCTTTAGGTCAAGGTAAAGGAAAAAATCTGAAAATGGCCAAGTGTGAGTCGGTTTTAAAAATAATGAAGGTGTAAATTCATACCCCTAAGGAACTAATACAAAAAAATTATCTATATTATCTTCCAATGGTCGTACCAACCTAAAATTGCAACCGACCGAAAACCTTACAAAAATAAATGAAATCCCACCCAAAACATAAATGTGAAAGGCTGCCAAGTTCGACAATATTGGAATGCTTCGCCTATAAAAGAAGTGAGATCTAAATAAGTACCAAGTTCCATACACAGACCTCAGTTAAAATTGAAACCTACTTTTTAATGATATAACTTGGCAAGTTTTCACACACTTTCTTATTTATAAACCTACAAAACGCAATGAGTCAAGTATATAATTTTCTATTAAAACTTGCCAAGTTATATAATTAAAAAGTAGGTTTCAATTTTAACTGAGGTCTGTGTATGGAACTTGGTACTTATTTAGATCTCACTTCTTTTATAGGCGAAGCATTCCAATATTGTCGAACTTGGCAGCCTTTCACATTTATGTTTTGGGTGGGATTGTATTCACAATAGCCAGTAACCACATGACACCCTCCTCTTTATTTGAAAGTGGCTAACCATCCTACTATCTTCAGTATTTGCTTACTGCTTAGTGTGTAGGCAATGTTCACACTTGACTTTCGTCGCTGCGCATTTTTAGCGCATCCGTAATGCATGCGCCTGTCAGATGCTAGGAAATTAATGTGAATTTATCCATTCTAAAACGGACGTTAATAAAATAACGCAGGAGCACCGAAAAACCTTGTGATCTTTGACAGACACATCTGTCAAAGATAGCCCTGTAAAAGAAATTAAGTAAATATTTTAAGGGGCCCAAGCCCATGAAACTTAACCGAAATTAGGTCGAAATATGATTTTTTTTGGATCTTCATACTAATTGCATCGGTTGTTGTTCTGTTAAATTATACAATTTAGCATGAGAGGACAAATGGGGAAAGTTGTTCAGCTTCATGT
Organism: Phthorimaea operculella; assembly: GCA_024500475.1. Lineage (NCBI taxonomy): Eukaryota > Metazoa > Arthropoda > Insecta > Lepidoptera > Gelechiidae > Phthorimaea > Phthorimaea operculella. The sequence goes on along the minus strand of JANFCV010000076.1, from coordinate 162,896 downwards.
GCTCATTCACCCCTTAAAATATTGATAGCAATTTTTATTATATCCTTCATTGCATCTACCTGCCATAATATGTGTACATAACCGAGACAGATGCGTCTATCAATAACCGCAAGTTTTTACGCTATAGGTACATACATTTACTTACAGTACGGCCGTTTGAGTAGGCCTTATTTGACAGCTGATAAAATTATGATCAGTATGACAGTACGGCTGAATATGTCATATTTGACAGCTGTTAAAATTATGTTCAGTAAGACAAAGACATAATTATAATGTCTGCCAATGGCATACATGTCCTTATTAAAGTCTATTCTTGGGTCTATTTTTCTTTGTTGGCATTTCTTCTAGTATGGGTTTCTCAGCTGTCAAAATATGGTCAATTGGAGAGGCCGTACTGTATCTCTTTAATACAAACGCACTTCAGGTGTAGTATCCGCCGCAGTGCCTGTATGAATTTTATATCCACTTCTCAAGCCGCGATTGCGTCGCGAATAAGGGGGCTAGAGATTTATTGCTCGTGAAGTTTTGCCAGGCGCTACACTTGCTTGGAAGACTTATTCTGATTCTAAGTTTAAACCAAGTGCTGAAGACGATTGTGCAAGCACGACGTTGGTGGTGGTAGTAAAGGTCTCGACGTTTACTTAGTTAATGCACATTTAATGATAATACAGTATAGCTTATATACTAACTAAATTACCGAAGTGTGACCAGGAAGCGGGCAAGTTCATTCCGTGGTCTTGACGATGGGACTTGTGATGTATAACCGTAGACGTAGGTAGCTGCTTACGAAGCTGTTATGGTTGACTCCAGATGGCTCGGTGGTTCGCTCCAACGCGGCCGTCGCTGAAGGCTTCCATGCTCAGTGTCGGTGGTCACCAGATGTGCAAGCACGACGTTGGTGGTGGTAGTAAAGGTCTCGACGTTTACTTAGTTAATGCACATTTAATGATAATACAGTATAGCTTATATACTAACTAAATTACAATAAATCAGACTAAAACCAATGACGCAAATCATCCGCTACAACGATGCTGATGGGTTGTAAAAAAGAATATAAGGGGTGAACCAGCCCATGAAACTGAACATTTACCCTAGAAACATTGGTCAAAAACTAAAATATGTTTTTGATACGAATAAACTGACTCGCCAGGTATATTTGTATGGGAATTTCAGTTTTTTTTTCATATCTCGAGCTATGTTCTTCAGAGAAAGTTTTTTAGTTTCATGGGCTGTTTACGCATTAAACTATACAAAAATATTAGGTTTATTTACAAATCCTATCCGTGTGGTCTGCTGTAATAAAAAATATTTTGTAATAAATTACAGTAAAACAATTTCTCCACACCATGTCCTGCAACTGCTACAAGTTATGTTAAACAATTTGTCACCACAAAAACTCCAAACAACTTTCTGCCTTGTTTACATAGTTACGTTACTAGGCCCTTATTAGGTTCTTGTACGGAGTCTTACAAGTCTGCACTCAACATTTCTTAAGATTCAGCAAGTTTCCAACGAGTTTCACTGCATAACATCCGTGGGCATGTGGCCTAAGGTTCAAGCTTGTGGTCTGTTTCTGGGAGAGTTGCAAAGGATTAATCAATTGGCCATACAAGTTTAGGCCCCTCACAAATGTCTTATTAATCAAAATATAGGTATGGTCATGAAACTCGTAGTACATATTTCTTGTACTACCTAGATTATGATGGTAAACTACTTTTAAATTATGCAACGCGAAACTGATAAAACGACGCAAAATACAACTTAACCTAAAGTTACATAGGCAATGTAAAAATAACTGGGTTGATAGCATTTTGCTCCAATGTGAATTAGTTTTGATATACATTAACACATAACATCACACCATGCCTTTATGGTGAAGGCAGAGCGTCAATAGCCTTTTAAATAACAATGCTTGCCACATTTCATAACGTAGAAAAATAACTTTTAATTTGAATTTTGAATTTTGAATTCCCGTTTCGTAGATGATACTTGCAAGATTATGATTAAAAAATCAATCATAATTTTTAGTTTTAGTAAGAATTTCATACAATACCTTTTTTGGACTTTGGCAAATTCGGGGTGGGCCCAGAATTGATTATTACATTTGATTTGCAAATGCATCACAGCACGTCCCATCAGCCTATAGCTTTCCACTTTTGTTGGATGGATTCCTCAAGGGTATGCTACAAGTATAGTTTACGTCATCCAGTCGTTTCCAGCAATTTCTACCCCTGTTACCATTATAATCAAGATAGTACCTACAGAAATTAAGGAAACGGCGCGCGGGCGCCTGTATCTATAAGAAATATTTACTACAAGTTTTATAATCATGCCTTCATTTCGAATTGTGAGTAGCCTAAACTTGAATGGCCAAATGATTACGAATTTTAGGCAATGCATGAATCACAAGATCACAAGATTTTCTCGACAATCAGCCATTTTTCAGCAACCGAAAACTTGCTTAAAGTGGTTCGATCCGGAATAATCCCGTTAGTAGGGTTTAATAACGCTATTTTCCGAAGGGTGCTAAATGCATCCCTTATGTTCAACTGCAGTCTTTACAATTCAAGCATCATGAACTTTATTTTTATGTGTATAAGGTTTATATTCCTTTGTTAATCTTTAAAAGTTTTCGAGGATTTCCACATCTGCAACAAACTTTTCTTTGCGTTTATTACGAGCTTTATGGTCTTAGTTATAAGGTTTAGTTTTAGTGATTTCTACTTTAATGTTGGTTTGTTCAGGGTCAGCTGTCGACTGTCTGCTTTATCCATGATCAATCATTGTTGTAGTATTTAATAAGTGTAATTTGAAGGATGGATGCTGTTTTGAAACTGTGATGAAAGTTCCATCCTTGCTATTGACGCCTTTCGGTGAAAAACACGTGTAACGTCCTTTTATTTCCTATCGCATGCGTTAGAAAAACGCGATTTTCCTCATTATTCTCATTTAAATACGGTTCGAGAGATGCATCCGCTCGCACTGCGTCGAGGGATGCGTCTACCTGCAATTTAGCACAGGCAGGTGTCATCAAGGTTTGGCATTAACCGTGTAAGTATGAAAATAAGGTATTAAAACTTATTTTCCTGACGCATGTGATAGCGCTACGCAAAAATAACGCCCAAAACGGACGTTGCGTGTGTTTCTCGGTTTACCCTTACTATAGGCACTTTTAATAAAATCTAAGGTTTATTACATCATCAAGTATTATAACCGTATATTTTCAAGTTGCATTTCTTTAAGAACTATCCTTTAATATTTTTGGGTAACTTTTATTAATTTTTAGGTAATAGCTCCTACAGTCTTGGGGACAGTTGTTCAGTTTCATGAATAAAACTCGCCCTCATCTGTGGGTAATTGTTAGCGCAATTACTTTTCCTGACATGTTTTCTAAAAATTTCAGTGTTAAAAGTGAAGCACTAACGCTAAAAACGTGTAAACCAGTGTAATTTGAACAATTTTTACCACATAAATACTTACCAGTGAAAGTGCCAGTGAAAAAAAAAACACGTGAAAATCTCAGTGAAGAAGCTCACGATGACGGATCACTGGTCGTGGCTGACGGGGGGAGGGGAGGGGGAGTACACGTACAGCCCCCCCACCAGGCCGAGTAGACCACCGCACCGGCCTCTGGTGAAGCTGGCCAACTGCACACATCTGCACACCATCGCCAGGTACTTGTCAAATATGTAGATACGTTGGAAATAGAATGAGTTATGATATGAAATGAAAGATAGTATGAATCGAAAAGAAGTAAACAAAGATTTGACGGCTGACAGAGAAGAATGGAAGAAAAAGACATGTTGCACCGACCCCAAATAAATTGGGGTAAGGGTGAGAATCCACCAGAGCTGTGCGAGGTAGCTAAGCGGTGTACGAGGAAAAAATCCACCAATAGAATCACTTAATTTTCCTAGCCTCGCTCAGCTCAGCTCTGGTGGAATAGGGTTTAGCGAAGCGATACCATTCTACATACAAAACAAGCGAGAAATGTGTGCGTAGGATGGGTTGCGACGAATGTGTAGCGAGGAATGTGTTGCGAGAAATGTGCTGCTAGGAATATGTTGCGAGGTTTCCACTACATCGCATTCCCCCCGCTTACACATTTCACAGCTTCGTAACGCATCCTAGCAGCTTTTGACAGCTCCGCTACACATCCTCGTATTAGACATTTACCTCGCACAGCTCTGGTGGAAACCCCTACAGATTTCCACAGCACAGCTACACATCCTCGTACGACACATTTTACTCGCACAGCTCTGGTGGATTCTCAGCCTAAGGGCAGGCAGATGATGTTGGAAAGAGAATGAGTTAAAAGCGACGGAGGGAGGGGATGGGGAGTCCCTCACCAGGCCAAGTAGACCACCGCACCGGCCTCTGGCAAAGCTCGCCAACTGCACACATCTACACACCATCGCCAGGTAACAGGCAGCTGTAGCTGATGAATGAAAGTGATAGAATACTGTGGTGAAGTGAAATACTAGTAACCGATAGCGAAAACTCAGAACCGGCTGGTGAAAAGGAACAACTTTTCCCCAAGCAATACAGGGTGTTAGGGACGGTGTAACGAAAACTTTGCAGGCGTGCTCAGACCATGAGGAGCCAATGGTGGGAAACAAAAAAAATTCCGACCTCCCATACTAAGTCAATCAGCTGATCGTAAATTTTGTATGGGAGGTCGTTTTTTTTTCGTTTCCCACCATTGCCTCCATAGTAAAAGTTGTTCAGTTTGATGGTCTGAGCACGCCTGTAAAGTTTTCGTTACACCGTCCCTAAAACTTCGTATATGAAAGCTTTGGACCTCCTATATACAAAATTGCCTATCATCAGCTGATTTGAGTTACTATGGGAGGCCCAAATACTTTTTATTTCGACCTATGTTCCTTGGGGAAACTTGTTCCTTATCACCAGCTGGTTCTGAGTTTTCGCTATCGGTCACTAGTAAAATTTCAACTTAACCTTACCTTAACAGCCACAACAGCCCACTGGTGGACATGGGCCTCCCCAGTATTGGGGGGTATTGCCATACTCACCACGCTTGGCAGGCGGATTGGCGAGCGCAGTGCAAGATGTTTAATTCACAGGGAACGCTACTGCCTATTCCCTGAATAATTATCCCTTAGTCGCTTTTTACGACACCCACGGGTAGAATTAGGGTGATGCTATTCTAGGTCGGCATCACACGGCATAGTAAAATTTCACACTTTAGTAGAATGTTTAGATTCTTCCACCCACAAGTTATGCTGCTGAGTGACTCACACGTACGACCGTAACATAATGCAAATGTGCAAGCGATGCACTTTACTATCACTACAACCACCGTTTTACACTTAACACGTGTTTTATAGAGAAGAAAAACGCTTTAATTTCACGTTTTCATAAGTAATCTTATAAGGTTTGGTACCACCGGTTTCGTACCCCTTGTAATGTTGTTTACACAAATAAATTCAGAACACATTACGGAAAAATTCATTCATAAGCCTTCGTTGCTGTTATTACTGTGTTTTCCTGAATGTTTTCCTGCATTAGTATTCACTGCGTTGTTCCTTTGAAAAATAGCTCAAGTCTCAATGGAAATGGAATAAATTTCCAGGGGAGTGCCTTTTCCATCATTTACTCCTTTCAAAGCAACTTCAACCCTATTGTGTAAACGAAGAATTCATTTTGCATCATTGTCGTCAATTGAAACTTCATGTTCGCGTTTCAAGCTAAGAATGTTGTTGAAATTGCTTATTTTGTGCGAGGAACGAAATGCATTTATTAACGTCAACTTAAAATGTGCAACTGCAAGTTTGTTGTTTTGTTTATAAATTGAGAAATTCATATGCTTTTTTCATATTTTCACCTGAAATTGTGTAAACGTAGTATCGCCAGCAAATCCACCCAACCCATTTAAGGGACTAAATTATACTGGATTTTTTTAGTAAGTATTTGTTTTAATTCTCATAAAATGAAATTAAGAAAATTGAAAATTTCATCACTCATCCATCAGTACCGCCGGGGCTTGAATGTAGCATTGTGATGTGAGTGCATTCAAAATCCCAATACATTATGGTAATTGTATGAAAAACCAGTAAAAGTGGGTCCCTTAAATTGGTAGGAGGATTAGCTGACGATAGTAGGTACATACCTACCTACTCTACAAACATACACACATTACATGTATGTAGGCCGTCAACGGCTATAAAAGAACTTTTATCGCCACTCTGTCAAATATTTGAAAATCGTGTATATCTACATAGAGTGACTAATGCCTGCGTATAAGGGACCCTTAAGTGCCTTAGTCACATCTTACGACACGCACTGGCTTTATAGAATGATGGAAGCTATTCTAAGCCGGCATAACACGACGGTAACAAAACCCGACATCAAACAATACAACCGCTTCCGCGTGTTAATCCCATAATTTAAACCTATCGCCTCCGCTACATCGAACATCGATTAGAGCCAAATGCCTAGGACTAGAATACCCAGAATGCCTAAGTCTAGATTGTCTAACATCCAGCTAATCTAGCCAAAGCTCGCCTATTCATTGGCCAGTCTGCGGGGAACTTACGGTCGGATTTGATCGGATGAAACAGGAAAATAATAGCAAAGAATACTAAATACAGCTACTCACATATTATGTGGCACCTATTAAGGTACTCCATCAAATCAAAGCTAAACTTTAGATACATTTAAAAAATCTAATTGGCTTAGGATAGGTACCTTCTAATATACCAGACACAAATTAGGGAAACGGCACGCGGGGCGCCTTTGCAGATGGCTAACCTAATACTAGAGACGATTTTGACGCTTACTGAATCCGGGGAACTCAAGGTACATACATACATACATACATACATCACGCCTTTATCCCTTGCGGGGTAGGCAGAGCGTCAACGACCGTAAAAGTACGGTCGTTGTCGCCACGTCTGACACATATTTGAGGGCCGTTTTAGCTATTGTCGTGTATCGCTATAGTGACAGGTTGTCAGCCTAAACCATCTTTTCCTTTTTCTCTTAGTTACTCAAGGTAACTAAGAGAAAAAGGAAAAGATGGTTGCCACGAACGTCATATCTCTTGTATTTACATTGGCTCAGAATCATAAGCCCCAAACTCCACAGAGAGGACAAGGAAAGGACATAGGACGTAGGGCATGACGCTTGACGTTTGACATCGCGGCGTTTCCATACAAAATGTACGAAAAAGTATTTACAAAGGCACACACAAGCGTCGCCAAAGCGTCGCATCTATGACAGCTAGCGTCAAAAACTAAGAAGAATATTTGACGATCACTTGTCTGTCAACTGTCATTCTTACGTCCTATGCCCTCGTCTTTTTGGTGGAGTTTGCGCCTTAGACGTTCTTGAATCAGATTTTGCTGTTTTGATTTAACAAGTGACAATCGCAAAACCCTGAAAAGGGTCGAGTGAACCTTTTGTGCACCAGGGTTCGTCAGGTCGCTTGTTGTGGTACTGTGTGTTGACAATTTAAGTCGGTGTGTGATCCCCATCCCCTAATACAGTACAACAATGACATACTGCCACGGTCGATTCTGTCGCACTAACGGCCAGGCTGCGCCACCTTACGGCCATCGTGGGCCAACTTACACCATGTCTGGCCCAGGGATGTTATGGAACACCGTAACCGAAAATATCGGATATCCGATAAAAATATTCATTACCCAGACCACAAAAAAGAGAATTTACAGAAGGTTAACTCGACCCTTTTTAGGATTTTGCGACCGTCACTTGTTAAGACTATCGTTTAGTGACATGGCTCGCGCAAAATGCGTTTTTCACATTTTATGTGCTATCTCGTCTCCGGCGCGGGAAGCACCCACACATACAAAACCATACATACGCACACATCAACGCGCGCCGGACGGCCGCGCCGCGCCGCGCGCGCCCCCGCCGCGACCGCGCCATGCGCCAGCGGAACATTCATTACGATTATTTTTGAATGTTTACTACCTGAACTAATTGATCCTAGAATTTCACGAAACCGACCAGTCAGAGAGAGAAAACCAATCCAATAATAAAATTATATATTTTATTCTGTTTCAAGTAATTACTTTATTAATCGTTTAATTCATTCATTACACTGATAATAGAAAAAAATATACTTAGTTTTTTTATAAACATAAATAATGAAATATCACACCATAACATAGAAATACGTCAATTTGCCTGACAAGCGTGGTGAGTATCGCAAATACCCCCTTATAGGGAGTTGCCCAATTCCAAAGTAGACTGTCGTGGCTGTTGTAGTTGTAGTAGATAGATACATAAAAATGTTATGGCACTATCCTAGGGGCAATCATACCATAATATGGAACAGAGCGCTGAGTAACGTACCACTTATTGAGGCGCCCTGTGATAGGATCCCTAAAACACTAGTGTTTGATAAGCTGTATCAAATACGGCTATCTGAGACCGAGCGAGACCAATCAGGAGTCAACGAGGTCCGTATATATACAGACGGCTCTAAAACCAAAACCGGTACGGGTGCTGGGGTGTTCTCCTTGGATCTCAACATCAAATTATCACAACCGCTAGGGGGACATAGTTCTATTTTCCAATGTGAATGTGTAGCTATCACCCTAGCTGCCAACGCAGTCATGCAGAGGAAAATGGAAAACCATGGTATAAGAATACTTTCCGACAGCATGGCTGTACTCATGGCCTTGGAAAGCAACACTATGTCTTCCAGCCTAATTTATGAATGTCACCTTGCATTGCAAACCATAGCCACGAATAACAAGGTCACTTTGCAATGGATCAAGGGACATAGCGGATCTCTGGGCAACGATGCGGCTGATGAACTCGCTAGGAGAGGTTCGGAGGTGGAAGTGGCTGGTCCTACACCTTACCTACCCATCCCCTTCAATCAAATAAGAACCTGGATACGTCATCAAACCCAGACCCAACACAATGCCCGCTGGGCATCAATCACCACCTGTAGACAGTCAAAAGAAGCGGTCCCTGCACTATCACCGCGACTGACCAAAAGACTCCTCAGCCTTCAACGATCAGACCTGCGCATAATGGTTGGCATGCTCACAGGGCACTGCCAACTAAATAAGCATCTTTTCACCATCAACGCAACAGACAGCCCATTGTGCAGGGGCTGTCTGAACGCGGAAGAAACGGCCTCTCACGTAATCCTGGCATGCGAGGGAGTAGCAATCCACCGGGCAGAAATCCTCGATAATCCGGGGTCGCTTCAAGAAGCCTGTGAACGTCCCAGGAGACTTCTGAGCTTCTGGAAGGAGCTGGGTTGGCTAACATAGTCAACCGTCCCACCCAACGCATAAAGGACCACCTTTGAGTCTAAATGCGGAAAAGGGAGCCCACAATACAATACAATACAATAGATAAAAATGTACAATATACACGAATAAGACCGAGGGGTGTTGGATCATTTTTGACACTTTGCTTCGTAACACAAAATTCTATAAAGATAATTCGAATTTGATTACACCAATAGATACCAAATTATTGGAAAACTTCCAAAATTTTCATCGCAGGCAGGATTTGAACCTGCGACCTTCGGCATCAGTACTGCCGACGCCCTAACCAACTGGGCTACCGCGGTTCTAATCGGCAGTACTGATGCCGAAGGTCGCAGGTTCAAATCCTGCCTGCGGTGAAAATTTTGGAAGTTTTCCAAAAATTGTTTACCTAACACGAGAAGTGTTTTAAAATTTGGTATTCAATTTATCGCGGGTTTTCATCGCTTTGACTACATTCAATCTGTAAAGAATGAATTAGTCGCTGGGAATTAGTTGCAAAACTATCCCGGCAGATGGAGCCCATCCACGCGATAGTGGACAAGATATACTTCCATAATTTTGCGGGCTCGATTAGAACTGCGGTAGCCCAGTTGGTTAGGGCGTCGGCAGTACTGATGCCGAAGGTCGCAGGTTCAAATCCTGCCTGCGGTGAAAATTTTGGAAGTTTTCCAAAAATTGTTTACCTAACACGAGAAGTGTTTTAAAATTTGGTATTCGATACCAAATTTCATAAGCTTTCAAATGATATACACTTTAGAAGTGTAAGTGTAAAGTCTTTAATAAAAACTCAACTTTAGTTGAGCAAGTCATTTTTATCCAACACCCCTCATACCGAGGATTGTTGGATCAGGTACAGAGGGGTGCCGGGTGTTGGATCATTTTATGTGAATGTCATTTCAATAAAGACTTATTTAAAAATTTAAGTGTATTACCTCAAAATAAACCAAATAATTCATTTCAAACAATTATCTGGGGGCACAGTAGTGCTTTACTATCTGGGGACACAGTAGTAGAGAACTACCTACCTTTTCTCGAAGTACTTCGTAGTTTTTTGAACTCTCATATCTTTAGTACGTATTATACTGGGGTAAAAATATTCAACCATCTACCTGAATACTTTAAATCTCTAACAGGAAATGTTTTTAAAATTAAATTAAAATTGAGGTTGATCGCAAAGTCTTTTTATAGTTTAAATGAATATTTTATGACCAACCATTTATAATCCTGACATTAAAATAAATTATTTAGTTCCGTTTTAACCATGACATTGTATTTCTTTATTTATTGATATATCTGACTTTTGATTTAATGATAAATTTCCTATATTAATTTTATTATGATGATATTGATGATTGATGGAAGAAGAACAATGTCTTAACTGCTTGTATTCTAATTATATTGTACATCCGGAATGGATACACTGTTGTAACTTTTATACTTATAAGATCTTTGTACCTAAACACAGTGAACAATAAACATAATTTGTATTTGTATTTGTATTTAGTTTTCGATATACCATATTGATCAAATTCTCAGAATATCTTGTAGATAGTAACCGTATTAAACATGCAATGTTTCAATTACATAGCTTTGACTTTCGATTTTATGTAGGGTCAGGTAGGCAACAGTGACTCGGATTTCTTCAATCAATAAAATTTTAGTGAAAACTTTGAAGTATCAAGCTGATATTCATATCTAAGATGTATTGATTATTACTCTTTCGTTTCGCATCATAATTTTTTTACAATAACACTACACTTAGGTGACCAGACATATATTTCCAGAAAAAAAAAAGTGATTCACTGTGTACCGGTACCTGTCTACACCGACTCAACCCTTGTGGTACACAGTGACTCTAACAATTTATATGGACTTAGCAACCCTGTCGTGCATGTATAATTTTTATTGAAACTATGCATTACCCTTTATTTGGCAAGGATATTTTCTTTAAAAAAATGCTATTTTGCGTGAATAGTCTGTTTTTGACATCATTAGAAACATTAAAAAATATTTAAAAAAATCGTGCTATACAGATTTTTTGGAAAAATTATGTTCCTCATACGGAACATTGCCAATTATCCAGTCACAATGTTTAATGGTGTATTGGTGGGGTAATACGTTATGGATATACACTGGATAGGATGGTACAATGGAGACCAGCTCAAGTAAGACACTTGCACCGTTATGTCAACTCCTAGGCTGTTTACACACGATACCGCGGTTATATAAAACTTAAATGAAATATAAAAGCACCTCCAAAATATTAGACTGACAAATATCAGCAAAAAACCTACTTTTGACGATTTTTTTGACGATGATCCAATAAAAACAAAACGGCGCGCTATTGGTCAAGGGCGCTAACTAAGGGGTTAACAAGGGGCAGAAAGAGGCACACTTGCATCGTAGTCTGCTCGTTCATACTTCTACTTTTCGAGAAAATAAAGCTGATCCAACACCCCTCTGATCCAATACCCCTCGGTCTCCCCTACTTATTACTCTCATCTATACATTTGTAAGTAAACAAGCTATCTGTAAAGGAAAAATGAAAATGATACGAAAAAATGGTAAAAATACGAATACGAAAAAATATATTAATAATAATATACGATATTTTAAGGCCGCTATAGAGCTTTTTATGAAGCCCATACAATTTTCCCTGCCAGACCTCTCGGAGCGTCATTTTGCGAAAAACATGGGGATGTTTGAATATTTTTTACAGTGATATTATGAATAAAAATAAATAAATTTTTCTACAATTAGATTAAGTACATCTTCTTAAATAACATATATTTTTTTTAAATCTTTACTACTGTTATTTTTTCATACAGAAGCCGTTATAATGGCGCATTATTTTGCAAAAAATCGTATATAAAAACGTGGTATTATTCTATATTTCTGAATAAAATTGTAAAATGTTCACTGTAGACTTTGTTCTCAAATATATACTCTATTTATTTGTATAATTGATATTTTTTTACAGTGAACCAAAACTCTAAAACTCACGCTTGATTTGAGGTCTTTTCCTGAATTTTGGTTTTGTCGCTTTAGATATCGCTGTTTGTAACAGGTTTAAAACTAAAATGTTAATATTTACATTGTACATTTTTTTAGATGAAGATATGCTTGATTAAATGTTCAAGTAACATATTATTTTTACATAACGGTTTTCGAGAAACTCGCATGTTTATAAAGCCAATATTTGCAAATTTGCTAGAAAAAATTGAATGCGCTCTTAACGTACACATTCATAACCCCCCACTAGGACTCCCTGTCACGAGGTAACGGGGTGGACATAAGTGCACAGAAACATCGCAAAGAACACCTATACTCAGGAACAAAACAGATACTTAGTTTCATACCGATCGTTATTATTTTTGTCGATATTATCTCAAAATCCCAACTCTATTATCGTATGTATCGATTTTACTATCGTACATCCCTAATGTACGTTTCTTACCGTAACCCGCCCCCCATCCCGATTGTGCGATAGGGACAGTTGCAGGCTTCCTGAGAAATTCTCTCGAAAACAGTGCAAAATCGAGGTACGGGCGTTAACGTTTTACTACCCCTAAACTTCCACCGAATCCTATAATTTTGGTCTTAATCGCTTAGGTATGAATTGAACTAGGTTTGTACGTTTAGTTTTTAACCAAATTCTCTATAGTTTTAAAATTAAACGTGCTCAAACAAGAACAACTTTCATAACCGAAAAAGTGTACTTTGGGACCTTATTATTTCGGAAAGTATTAGTTATATCAAAAAAAGAAAAACGTATAAACCTAGTTTTTGTTGGTCTCAATAAAATATCAAAAAATCAAATCCATTGGTTACCGATAAATATGATAAAAACGTTAACGCTTTTTGTATGAAAATTTACAGCTAAACGATCCTCTTAAATAGCCAGGGTTCTATACTACTGTCAAAAATCTCAAAGTACCTATAAAAATATGAAAACAGCAAATCTGACACATGAACGTCAGAACCATTCTGAGCCAATTTTAATCCAAGAAATATGACGTTCGTGGCAACCATCTTCTTTGTTCCCCTGAGATTCCAGTTATTTTTAGTAAAAGTCAGAAAGCGTCAAAATCGTCGCTAGTACTGATTGAGCTATCTGTATAGACGCCCCGCGCGCCGTTTCCCTGATTTGTGCCGAGTTTCTAATAATTTTGAATAGAGGTGGAGTCTACCTGAGCCACGGTACACATACCTACACATAATCATGATTTATCCCTTGCGTTCGTTAAAACGTATGGTACCGGCTAAGAATACTGCCATCCCTAGTCCACTCGGAGTGTTTCGTAAAAGCATCGTAGAGTTTTTGACTTCAGCTTAATTGGTATCTGTCGATTATGATCAACCACATGCTGGCGGTGATATCACCTACAATAGCATTCCCAAAGAGGTATGACGTCAGGCCGATCATAAAACAAAGCCAAATCAATTTGCTACTTACGTGATTTTTGTTCTAACAAAACGTGTTGCGCTGACCCCAACTGATTGAGTGCAAGAAGATGATGGCTTATTGTTTTTAACAGTCAAGACAGAAGCGCCGCATGCCTTTTTCTTATTTCATTTCCTTCTTTTTTTTAGCAACTTATAAGAGTGTTGTGTGAAGGTAATACCGGGAGTAACGGAAAGGGTATAACAAGCCGAAATGAGGTCAAGGTACTCATGAAACTGAACAACTTTCCCCATAGAACATGGGTCGAAATATGAAAAAAAAATTTGGACCTCCCATAGTAAATCAATCAGCTGATCGGCAATTTTGTATGGGAGAATCAATTTGTTTTATTCATATTTCGACCTATGTTCCATAGGGAAAGTTGTTCAGTTTCATGAGTACCTTGACCACCTTTCGGCTTATTATACCATTTCTATTATTCCCTGTATAATATATTTATACTCTATCCGCGCGATGAAGATAATACCAGAAAATGCAAAATGATTGCCATTGGTTAGCGATAACGAGGCAAGGGTGCGTTTACATGGCGGAGCAATTTCAGTCCATAGTTTCAGTCTACTTCTGTGGCTTGCACGGAGCGGACGCGTTCTTTTGTTCTTATATCGATTGTTTTATTTCTCCTACGACCTAGCGCGTGTTTTGGACTATTTCCTGTGAAACATACACAGATGTATTTACCTAAAATTATTTTTACTTATTAAATATTGTAATAGACCAAAGAAAACCAAATATAATAGTAAAAAATATTTCTGAGTCTTCTTTAACCAAAGAGCCATGTAAACGCATCTTTACGTTTTTACACAATTGTTGACGCCCACTTACCTGGAAGGGCAATCATTTGTCCCTTTCACTTGCATACAAAAGTGCAGTTGAGAGGACGCTATATATCTTCATCGCGCGGATAGAGTATAGTAAGTAAGTATATTTGGCGGGTACCCGGGGGGGTCAATCTGTTGATCGTCGCGCGCCGCTCATTACGCGCGTGCTCCCATGACGTTCGCGTTTTCGTAAAATTAGAAAATTGTACTCTCCGTAATGCGTCCTCATCCGTATCCGAAACCGAACATTACATTTTTCTCATATCCATACGTATCTAATCCGTATCCGAAACATATTCGTCACATCCCTAGCAAATCCGATCAATTTATGGCACAATTAGACAGAAACCTATTGAATGGCCGGGGTTATCACGGCTATCGGTGGAATTGATGGTTATCGATATCGACTGTCGACACGCTAAGGCAGGTTGCACACGCACCGTGAAATTTTGCGGTATTATGCCGGATCCGGTTTTGATGAAAGGAAATATACCTAACATTTGGGAAGTCCCATAAAACTGCATTTCATCGCTCATCGCCGTGTCAACTTGCGGCTGTCACAACAACCGCAACAACAATGACTGTCATTCGTTTGCTGGGTGTCAAAAACCGCAAATTAGTGTGGTGCGTGTGTTCCCCGCGTAAAGCATTTGCATGGAGGTGATTATAATCTGTGTTAGTTACGGCAATTGACAGGTTAAAATGATTTGATTCGAAATAGATGATTATAACTCAAAATAGAGATTTTACAGAAGGACAGCTCGCCACTTTCTTAATCCTTTATACATACGCTATAAGGGATGTAGGAAGATTCAAACAAACCACCCACGGGCCTTAAATAAACGCAGTGACTTCGACAATTAGCTTGAAATAAAACACAAAATTCAAATCTAATACTTTATCTACTCATGTAAATTCGCAATCATCGTGTCAAAAAATGACATGACCATCGTAAGCGGGAGGCCAAGTTACGCCAGTCAGTCAGCCAGACCAGTGTTAACTTGGCCTCCCAATTAGGCTGGTCATGACACTATGATTTTGAATAGACTACAAAACCAGCATAACATGGTCTAAATGTCGGTAAGAACTTCAGTGATGATCACGTCCATCTTGGGGGTCCAGTTGAGTTTGTCGATGGAGGTTCGGAAGCATTTGGCGACTTCTAAGGCTCGCATGCATGTGTCCTCTATGTCCAGCAACTTGCTTTCACATTCATGAAGAGACGCGACAAGCTGCGAGGCGATGTCATCGGCTGAAAAAATAAACGCAAATACAGGGTGTTAGGGACGGTGTACCGAAAACTTTGCAGGTATGATCAGACCATCAAACTGAACAACTTTTACTATGGAGCCAAATTTTCCGACCTCCCATACAAAATTCACGATTAGCTGACTGATTTGGTATGGGAGGCCGGAAATTGTTTTTTTGTTTCCCACCATTGGCTCCATAGTAAAAGTTGTTCAGTTTCATGGTCTGAGCACGCCTACAAAGTTTTCGTTACACCGTCCCTAACGCCCCGTATAAACAAAGATAAATAAATAAATAAATATCCTTGGACGAGACACACTGCGCTATCTAGTCCCAAACTAAGCAAAGCTTGAACTATGAGAACTAGACAACTCATGTACTTCTTTTTGTAAAGATATACATATTAAACGTAGAAACACAGAGACTAAACACAAATATTTGAAAATAGAATTGACAAATACTTGTTGCCGAAGGGAATCGAACCCACGACCCTCGGCGTAGAAGTCAAGGGTACTATCCGCTACGCCATCGGGAGAGTCAAAGATAGATACATACTCGACATTGACAGCTCAACACGACACGACAACATTATTGAAGAGAAGTTAGACGGAAAGCGAAGCGAAATAGACCCAGACACGTCTACTGCACCCAAATTAAGAAAAAGTCAGTCTTGTGAAGTAACTAGGTAGATAACAAAACTCAAAAAAAGCGACGTTGACGCAGGAGGAACGCAAAAGCTTGCGTTAGCGTCTGCCTCTGTTACACTTATTATGGTACATGCAATATATCTATCTGTTTTGCAGAAATATATTCAGTTGTGGGATTCGTTGGCCTTGTAGGTATTTGTAAAAAGAGAAAACTCATCATAGAAATCAACACTGTCTCTTAATAAGGCGAATAAAACAAAGACAGGAGGAAGTATAGAATTAGAAATGAAAGATCATACCAGCCCCATGACTCATGGCGAATTCTTTGGTGTTCCCATGATGTAATTTTCCGCTGCTGTCGAGGATGTTGAGTTTGTGGCTCATGCAGACGATGGCACAACCTGTCTCCCGTTCCAGCAATGTGTAGTCCTCTTTCCAGTAGAAGTATAAATCGCGTATCACATGATCGGAGAGGTTGAGCTGATAAAAGGCAAAAAAATACTTACTTTGATGATTTTGTAACTAAATATTTTCAAATAAAAAAGAAATTAAGACGTCCTTCAAAATATACACTCAAAGCAAAATAGTTTTTAAAAGCAATTGTATTGTATGTATTCACAAACAAGAGGGGATAGAAACTTTTGGGAACACCTCAGGCTTACACATAATGCATAAAAACATGAAAAATAATATAAGATAAGGCGGAGAATAAAATCTGAAAATAGACAGGTCAGATAAAGATGATGAATAAAAACTTACCTCATGACGACATTCGTCCAAGGCCTTCATGAATCCAGAAGTAATTGCCTTCATAGTTTCTGACGATGATTCTACATGTTTAATACCAACAGCTACAACTACTATCACAACAACAGAAACTATTCGAATACGACCAGCCATATTTGTCATCAACACAAAATACCAAATAGCTACTCATATTCTTTTCACAGCTCTTATATAGCCCAGAAATGATTAACGGTTTAATTGCTAACCTTAGCTTACCATTAGCAGCTAACTGGAGTTTCAAAGTTTCAATTTGTCAGTTAAATATTAGGTAACAACCTATGATTAAGCAGAACTTGCTCTATCGTAATGATCAGTACCGAGAATGGCATCCTCACTACTATGTGACCTGCATTACCTACCTATATTGACGATATTATGATAAATAAATGAGCTACCAGGGCTGACTAATATTCTTCGATATTTTGTGTATTTTACTCCGCAATTAAGGATATTTCGCCTCTAAAACTCGTTCTATACGTACAAATCAACTTTCTTTTATTTTTCTCTTGATATTTCATCATAACTATGCTATCTATAGTTCTTTCAAATTTTACTCAAAATAACCATATTCTTCTTTCGATACATTTCCTGTTATATCAGTTATGGTTGTATTGAGTTCAATACCGAACGATCTTCGTTTATCCATGCTTTTAAATTTCATTAAGATTTTGGGTATCAAATCTGATACATCTGGAACCCAGTCCATATCTTCAATTCCGTCGCGGGAACATCTCATGAACTCTAAGGCCAACCAGCATGGTTCTAAATTTGAAATTCCTTTGATATTTTCGTATATAGTGTTTCTGCAATACTCGTATAGCTCTATCAGGGTTTTGATCATGTCAGGATCTAAAAAGCAGGTAATGTGTAATAGGCAAGTCATTAATTTATCCTTCCATGCTGCTTAAAATAACCGGTTGAGTAGTAGTAGGTACCTACGTGATAACAAACCTAACAATCTTCATCTTTTCGTCTTTCCCATAATAATTTGTTCAATATTATATGTTTGCATTCTGATTGCCATTGCATAATATGCAAAGATGTTCCACCATTAGCAGAATTTTATCACAAGCGTCTTGGTATTATATGGGTAATAGAGAAAGGAATTCAGTTACGTCAAGGCGGTTTGGGTATGATGTCGTAGTCTTGACGTCACTGGTCGACATGGATATGCCTGCCTACCTAGCTGTGTGTTTAATCTTCTATAGTAGGTACGTATATCTAAATGCATGTCGACGTGTTTGAATGCATTGGTACCTTAATAGATTTCTATTTCCGAATCAACCTTACCAGCGCCGTGGATCACCAG
This sequence comes from Phthorimaea operculella, assembly GCA_024500475.1. NCBI lineage: Eukaryota > Metazoa > Arthropoda > Insecta > Lepidoptera > Gelechiidae > Phthorimaea > Phthorimaea operculella. Next base: position 144,345 of record JANFCV010000076.1, on the reverse strand, counting down.
GAGCCTAGTGGCGTTAGCAAGGATCACCTCTGTATTCTGATCAACCAGCTCTAACAGAAAAGCAACGCAGAGGAGTGCGCAGCCGTATGCGTCGTGTCTCAGCTCGTGTTTCGTGTTCCAGAATTGCAGGACATCGGTGATGACGTCGTTACTGTATAATAACTGAAAATTTTACATGCAAATCACAATAAGAAAGAAAAAGTTAGTATTTCCGGAAATCTTGTAAAATTTACCGACGCTACTACTAACTGAGCTACTGCGGCAAGTATACTCGTATCTTGGCCACTACCGCGTGGCAGGTTTCCATCTACAAGGATAGTTTTCTGGGAATAGTTGCAAAATTACAAATTGGTTGCAAAGCTGCAAGACTGGAAGTTTTGCAAGTTTTCCTGAAATTGTATGTATACTTAACACGAGAAGTGTTTTAAAATTTGGCATTCAATTAGTTAGTATTATTATTAATTCTCACGCAATAAAGATCTAACCACTCATCATACACTTTTGTAGTTCAGCTGAATAACTTTTTCTTCGGCAGAGCTGAGTCGCCTATCGCTATTATATATGGAAGGGCCTATTATTACTTTTATTTAACCTGCTTATGTAATGATGCTTCGTTAAAGTTGTTCGATTTTGTGGAGTCTTCTCTTTTCATCCTGATTAACATGCATGAAGACCATGAGATCTATCATTATCTTATCTTATCTTATCTTAATTAGCCTACATTGTATTGGAATTTTTAATGCACTCACAGTGCTATATTATTCTCATAAATTAAATAATGAGAAAAAATTGAAAAATTCAATAGCGACCGCTGGGACTTGAACCCGGGACTGTGGATCACCGTTCCACCGCTCTACCGACTGAGCTACGGGCGCCTAGCGGACGCTGTTGAACTTTTCAACCTCTTGATGCTCGTCTTGAAGCAACGATTAAGCGACATCTAGTAGTAGTTTTTACAACTAACATTGCCTACATTACATAGCCTACATTGTCCCACTGCTGGGCAAAGGCCTCCCTTTCCTCTTTCCACCCTGTTCTATTTTGAGCATCCAGGTGCCAATCTTTAGTATATGCATCCAGCTCGTCGCGCCACCTACGACGGGGTCTTCCGCGGCGTCGTCTCGATGTGGGTGGTTTCCACAGGGTTGCTGTTTTCGCCCACAGATCAGCTGGCCAGATCTATCATTATATCGGATGAAATTTTACTAGTGACCGATAGCGAAAACTCAGAACTGGCTGGTGATAAGGAACAACTTTCCCCAAGGAACGACGAGGTCGAAATACTAAAAAAAATTTTGGGCCTCCCATACAAAGTTGCCGATCAGCTGATTTGAATTAGTATGGGAGGTAAACATTTTTTTTCGTGTTTCGACTTATGTTCCTTGGGGAAAGTTGATCCTTATCACCAGCTGGTTCTGGGTTTTCCCTATCGGTCACTTATTTTTCGGAATTTCACCCTATATAAAGATCATCATCTTAGTCCTTCATCCCCGTCACACATCAGTTAGGGTTGGCGCAATATAATTTGGTTAGAACACAAAAATGTGTAGCAGAAGGTTTTGGCTATAATTATTCTATGAAGGTGATTAAGATTTATTTAATGAAATTATCACAAACCTTGTCATCACTACAATTAAAATACACTTCAACCATGGATTCTGTGAGAACTTTCAATACTTCCTTCCTAGTGTTTAGCAATTCATTTTCTGCATTTACTACACCCAAATATAAAGCAAAAGTTATGAACACCATTTTTCAACCGTTTAATATCCAATGAGTGAGTTTAACATCAGAAGTGGCTATTAAAAGTCAATAGCATGGAATTAATTTCAGGTTCGAACGCTGTGTTTCCCTCAATTACTGGCAGTAGTTACAAGTCATGATCATGAGATTTTTAATTATTCAGATCCTTGTACGAACATTGCCAGCAGACCAACCCACCCATTTAATTGACCAAATTAGACTGGTATATCATACAAATACTCTCTCTTTTCGTGTGGGACACCGAGTCGTTCAACTACCCAGTAAACCTTGGTGTTAGAGTTTTTCAACCGCCTACTGCGAGTAGCAGGCCTCTGACATGGTTGTGTAATGACCGCCATCATAGACAGCAACCGGGACCGACGGCTTAACGTGCCCATCCGAAGCACGGAACCATCTTGTTTTTGGACGTCCAAACCAGACTGGGAACAAATTCACAAAGTGATAAATATCAACTTTGTAAGTGACCCCACCGGGGTTTGAACCCGGAACCTTCTGCGTGGCAGGCAGTCTACTAACCACTGCGCCACATCGGCTGTCTCATACAAATACAAAAAAAAACTATAAAAGTTTGATTCCTTGAATGGGTAGACTGCAGAACATCAACCTGCCTCGAAGGGATATACCTGGTTGTACTGGTTTTTCTATTAAACTGTATGAAAGACCAGCTCAAGTTGATTAAAGGGGTAGGTTGTGCTACTGATCAGATTACCTACCGCATGGTATTAATCAAGCATGGTATTAGCCGAGTGGTAGCGGCTAAGAGTTTTGCCACCCCTATTCTACTTAGGGTGTTTCGTAAAATGCGACGTAGAGTTTATGACCTTGGCTACAATATCTGCCGACCATGGACAACCGTATGGTGGCGGTAATACCACCTACGCTATCGTAGACACTACACCAAAGAGGGTTGACGTCAGGCAGGCGGCCGGTCGTTAAATTAAGCCAAATCCTTATGCAACATGATTTTGTGTTCATACAAAACAATTGGGATAAGGGCAGGGCGATGATGATGGTCTTAATCAAGCGTATAATTTAATGTTTTTATTTCGATTTATAAAGTTGCTTTATATGAGTTAATTGAAAAGAGCCCTGGGAAAGTTTAGTTCGATAAATGCTATGAAATTTATTGAAAATAATCTCAAAGAAAAACGTTTTTAGTTCGTTACTTAGGTGTTTTATAATGAGAAAGGAAAGTTAAAAATAAAAACAAAGCTATTTTTATTACCCAAACCTGAATTTTTGTTTATTTCTTATTCTAGTTACGTATAAAAGTATGTTTTGACTCTACTAGAACGACTTTGCACTCCTCCAGCATCTAAAAAAACTATTGAGAAAGATTTTTCCAATAAAACTATCAACTTTCTTGGAAACTATTGAAAATATCTACATAGGAACTATCCACTTTTTTTTACAGATGTTTTATCTCGCCATCACCAGCTACCCAGCCGTATCTACGTGTATGAATGAGTTATGGTCCATATTGCCATGAAATGACATGACCAGCATAATCGGAAGGCCAAGTTACGCTGGTCACTATACTTAGATACTACGCGACCAGCATAACTTGGCCTCCCTCTTATGCTGGTCATGATACTATGATTTTGAATACATGGATATTGTGCTTGTAAATCACATACACACACTCACACACAAACATGGCCCACAAGAAATCGTGAGATAAATCTGTACTTACTACTGAAAACTAGGAAACATTGTCAACTTATGAAAAGAAAGCCTTCCAAGACAACATTGCTTGATCACCTACCTTAATCAAGTAAATCTGGTCATGAGGTTTTATCTTTTTCACATTTTGACTGCACAATACAAGAAAGTTGATCAGTTTAATTAGAAAAATCATCCGCTTTGAAAAATATATCTATCTACTTTATTCTAGTTCAGTGTCCGTATTCGATGCGCCGCATTTCTTTGTCGGTTCTTATCATGACCGTCTTCTAGATTTCATCCTTCAGCCAAGATCTCGCCAATGACGAGATCCATGTCCGGGGTCCAGTTGAGTTTCTCAATCTCCTCCTTGAAGCATCTGGTGACAGCCAGCACCCTCACACAATCGTCTACTAAAGATGGAGCTGCTGCTTTAGTTGCCCTCTCGCAGCCGTGGAAGAGTTCCACCAGTTGTTTTGCCATGGAATCGTCTAGAAAGAGCATGGGACATTTTATCATGATGCCAAAATTTTGGTGACAGGAAATACGAGTAAAATATCATATCAGTTGGTAGTGCTTACAAAAAAATACAAACAGGAAATCGTAGTGGCTCTCACATACAAGGTGTTCCAAAGGAAATACATTAAATTGGAGACATTGTGTAGACCATTGTACTGAACAATTTCCATTATGGCACCAAGTTTGAATTCTTAACAATTAAAAAGTTGAAATTTTCATACAAACTAAATGCCTACATTTACTACAACCATTATGTATTACCCCTTATCCAAGATTGCAACCTTGCATTTTTAACTTGTTGGATTTGATTTGAATTTTCGAAAAAGTTTGGAACATAGTTGTCTATGTTTTAAACGAAAACTTAAGATAAAAGATCTCTTTCTTGGTGTCAACTTTATTTTATTACCGCCTCAAACTAAAAACTTCTTGTGACTTAGAGCACCCATAGAGACGCAAAGACAAAGGGCCAATCAGAGAATCCAGTAGAGTCTGTAGTGTCAGTTGTGTCAGTTTTTGACGAACATGGCATTTGACCTTAGTCTACGCCACAACTGTTGCCTTGGCAACAGTTGGGCCGGTAATTTCAAAAGTTTTTCCAAGATGGCAACATGCCATAAATAAAGGTCATCATCAATAAAGCTCCTTTCATAATGTGGCACTCAATTAAATTTAACAAATTTAAGTTACGAATTACTTCTAAACGAGGGGTTTTCATAACTTGGCCCCATAATGAAAATTGTTCGGTACGATGGCCTACACAACGTCTCCAATTTAATGTATTTACATTGGAACACCTTGTACTGGCAGCGTTTAAAATAAAATGGTCAAGACAGTAGCACAAAATAAAGAGTTTACAGAAGATTGAATACCATATTTTAATACACTTCTCGTGTTAGGTAAACAATTTTTTGGAAAACTTCCAAAATTTCACCGCAGGTTCAAATCCTGCCTGCGGTGAAATTTTGGAAGTTTTCCAAAAAATAGTTTACAGAAGGTTCACTCGACCCTATTTAGGATTTTCGCGTGATCGTCACTTGTTATATAGACAGGGTAGCAACCCTACTTTCAAATATTGCTACTGTCGAAAATCTCAAAGTATAAAAATATCAAAACAGCAAAATCTGATACAAGAAAGTCATATGAACATGAGCCAATTTTAATCCAATAAATACAGGGTTATTTTTTAGTCAGTGCAAACAAACTTTGCAGGATGTTTCTACTCGTGATTCTGAACAACTTTTACTATGGGGCCACCTGCTATATCTAAAAAAAAATTTTGGTTGTTCCATACATTTTTGCCGAGTAGGTATGAATTTTTCTATGGAACATCCAAAATTTTTTTTGCGAATTCGCTGGTGGTCCCATAATAAAAGTTGTTCAGAATCACGAGTAGAAACACCCTGCAAAGTTTGCGCACTGACTAAAAAATAACCCAGTATAACGTTCGTGGCATCCATCTTCGGGATGGGGAACCCATCCCCGAGATCCCAGTTTTTTTCAATTAGTCAGTGAGGAGTGTCGTGACTCGTGATCCCAGACTTATAATAACATCTCGCGACACCCCATAAGCTTGTATTTATCGCTGTCAATCTGAAGCCTGCTGAAAGCAACTACGTCAGTAGGTATGTGAAAGCCAAGACAAAATACACACGAGGTGTTAATACTTTCTGCTAAAATATCGTTATAATTGCGGCATTTGAATGCTTTAGAATTTAAGACCGAAAATACATAGGTATTTTTTTACAAACAAAAGTTAATCAATCTTACCAGCGCCATGCTTTTTCGCAAATTCGTGTGCGTTTCCATGATGCAGGGTTCCATCAGGGGATACGAGGTCCAGCTTGGTGCTGAGACAGAAGATGGCACAGCCAGTGGCTCGGTTCGTCACCACGTAGCCATCTTTCCAGAAGTTGATGAAATCCACGTCAATTGTGTCTGGCAGGTCCATCTGAATATTTGTTCGAAGGAGAAACGTTCCGCGTCAGCGATGTTATAATCATGGTATAATAAGATACTCCGCCTGGTATTTCTTTCCGAGACTCGTGAACCACGTGACCAACACAAGACTACGTCATCATTGTTGTGGGTTACCAGAAATACCCACTCTTATGATGTTTTTTGTAAATCATATAAGATACTGTTAACTAATAAATAAAATTTAAGTGTTGCTGTAAAGTTAAAGTTAATACACACGTAAATCTAAATTATAAAATTATTAAGAAATATTTTAACCCATTGTTCTGAGATTGAATTTACCCCATAACGTATTTTATTGAAATAAAGTGGCAATACTAAGTGACGTTGACTTGTGTTTCTCTGGGAAGGAAAGACCATGTTTTATTAGACTGATTGTCATCAACAATATTGTTTATTTCTGTTATGAGGAAGAGGAAGCAGAAGAGGAAGCGACAAGCTCAAAGGTGGAGGATGCGGATGAAGAATTTTTTACTGATGAGGTTGCGGATGAGGAAGAGGAAGTTGTTGAGGGAGAATGAAAATGAAAAATAGAGAGAGAGGGAAAGATTAATTCCGTTAAGATTTTGTGCAGTATTTATAAAGAAAAAACTCCTCGAAATATATGAGGAAGCGGAAGAGGAAGAGGAATTTAAAATTTTATTTTTTGAGGAAGCGGCAGCGGATGAGGAATCTCAATAATTGCGGAACTTCCTCATTAGGATGCGGAAGAGGAATCCTCATCAACACTAGTTTATTGTATAAAACTAGCTTCTATATGGAGAAAATTAAATTAGCTGAAATTATGTCAAGAGGTGAACCGAGTCGTAGAGGGTAACCGAATATGAAAAAGATTCTATCTAGCATGCCGCCCAATGACGCAATCATTGGGCAAAAAAGTATTAATGTTCCAGATGCAGTCATAATTTTGTGTAAAATACGGCTATTTCCAAATACACCGGTTTGAATAAATGGCTGCTGCGTGCCGGTAACACTCTATACAAAGTTCGAGGTCAAAAATAGGGTACCTATAAAGAAAAAAAGCCGGACATCTTGTGACAGTTTAGATTCAAAATTGGCCATCTTGTCCCACAGACCAATAGACGGTCGCCATTAGTTCATATCTTTTTAAAAGGGTCTTCCTTCTCACTTCAAAATGGGTCAAGCTGGAGTGAAATTTACAGAAAAAAACCGGCCAAGAGCGTGTCAGACACGCCCACAAATAGGGTTTCGTAGTCAACGTTTAAATATCAGGTTTTTCAGCATTACAAACTTAATTTTGTTGCTGGTATGTTAGCAGCAGTATGATGACCATCCGCAAATAGAAAAACTCATTTTTTTCTGAAACCTTTAAGGGTACAATATCCGTTATAGTTTTCATTGTAAGTTCAGATTGTAAGCTATATTCCATATTTATTTCAATTTTTTAGCGTTTATACTTTAGAAGTTACAGCTGGAACAAATTATGGGTCAATAACGCCCTTTTTAAAAGCAAATATCTCGTGACAGAAACATTTTGGTGACTTTGTTTCAAAGAAACCTCACCTTAGTTTTAAAAGACCTATTCAACGATACCCTACTCAACATTACAGAAGAAAAAATTTTTTTTGGTCCGCCTTACACTTGTATGGGGGTCATTATTCAGATTTCGATTCTCCGCGTAAGCTGTGTGGCAAATTTTAATTTAAGCAATTTGAAGATGATGACTATGAAATATGATTCTGTATACTTTCACGATTATAGAACAGTTTGGTGCTCCTTGCTAGCACAATTACTTTTCGAGAAATTTAATTTTAAAATTTTGTGTGCCACGCAGATTACAAATCAAGCCACGCAGATTACATAGCCAATTTTATCTTTGTATTTTCATTAGTTTTCTATAAGTTTTACTTGAAACATGATTATTCTTGACTTAAGTCTAGGTTATAAGGCAAAGATGGAGTCTGTGGTGGAGACAGGTCATGGAAAATAAGTCTTTATTCACTACTACCATAAAAAGATTATAAGGTTTTATGATTTTGGAATCAACAGATGCAGGTAATTAGTTCCTGTCTTTTAGTGTGCATAATGAAAGAAGATTCAGAGTGCTTAGTCCAAATTGATGGATTGGCAACTAAATATAGATGGTATCCCGCCAAATATACTTACAGGTGTTCTATGGTGGAAAGGAGCTGGCTAAATAAGGTCGTGGACGTCTTGGTTCAGCATAATTTTGAATAAAAAATATGATGAAGACTGCTAGGCAGGCCATCTTGCGACAAAAAGCAAGGCTGTGAAGATTGGTATTGACCAGATATGTGTCGTATTGAGTTACATCAAATCAAGAGCAACTTATTGACTAAGTCATCCAAGGGGTGGCCGGATTTCTACACACATGATCAGGCTTGAGTTTTATATGAATTCTTTAATAAATAACAATTGGTGATACTTAAATTTAGTTACAAAGGTGAGCTTGTAGCTTAGTTTCATAAGAAAGTAGTGATTTTTAGGCTCGAAGTGGACTACTTTTAGATGCAATAAATCTCCTGTGTTTCAGGCTTGAATGAGACCAGGGCTTTCTCTATAGAACGCAATTTCCGCTCTGCTGATTTGGACTTGACAATGTCTCTGTGATGGTACTGTCTTCTGCATACCATGAATACCAAACTGAAGTTGTTAAAAGCTGTTCTGAAGGAAAAAATCGCCTAGAGACTAAAACCACAGGCATCAATGGCCGTGCGGTCAGAGAGATAGCTGTTATTGATTACAAAAACCAGCTGGGTTGTCATAAACAGGAAGCTTGCAGAGGAGCCAGGTCAAGGTTTCTGCTAGATCTTGTCCAGCTAAAAGCCTTCGAAATGTCAAGCGAAGTGGCAAGTTCGCCACGTTTGCCCAAGCTTACACAAATATATTTCCAGTAGTCTTAGGTTAAAGTCATATTGACGGCCGCAGTTGGTAGGGGCAACTAACAAGTTAACTCACCATGGCCTAACTCCGTCAATTGCAGTAGATTTAAATAATATCAGGAAGATTTGACAGACATTGTGTCGCCCAGGACACGGTCATGGAATACGCAGGGTTGCCTGAGCCCTATGCGACCCTTTCGGCCTCCCTGGCTGGATCCGCAAGAAAGACAGGTCAGCTGCAGGTGTTTGCTGCACATTAGACTTATATGATAAGCGTCTGATGGAGACCTTCTTCCTCACCATGACGTAACAGTAAATCGAGTTAACGCTATCGCCCTGATTATGAACCAATGATACCTACATAAGCAAGTTAAGGGGGCTTTGGCATTTTACTTCTTTTAAAAATAGGTAGTGCAAGCGCAGATAAATTTAGCAAGATTGTCAAAACAAGAGATAAATCAGGAGCACTATGTCTCAATACAGTCGCTGGCATATTATTGGATCTACCTAACAGTTTTGACTTTTGGCCTCAAAATACACATAAAGCCTATGAGAAAACGATCACTGGCATCGAAAAATTGCTGCGAGACAAAGTAAGGTGGTTGAAAACAGCCAACGTCCAGTATGTTTTGACAAAACATGCACTCAAATCCATCAAAATTGCTAAAAATTAACTCAAAAAAATTATTTGGTTTTACCATTAAAAAAAATGGTAAAACCAATTATAACGATATGAAAACTCAAAAACTTGATGATATTTGCCAAAAGAATTCTTTTCATGTGTTTTTTAATGAATATTAGGTATAATAATAGTATTTAAAATTATTATTTCAACCTTTTTATAACTCTTAGAACCATTGTGTAATCTGCGTGGGAAATTGTAAGCTGCGTGGGTATTTTGCCACGCAAATTACTCCACGCAGATTACAAAAACAGAGTATTTTTGATAATAACTCGGCCATCTTTTATTGAATCTAAATAAAATTATAGACTAATAGTCCCGACTATATTACAAATCAGCCCTGTAAAAGACGAATCTCTAAGAGTATTAATTCTGGAAGGAATTTGAATCCACGTAACTTACATCCAAGGGTAGTAAAACTTGTGTCAGCCCTTATTTTTGGAAATATTTTTAGTTCTGGGCACTGAGGTGCCCATTCACTCTGCTTGATTATTGAAGCATATCATAATAATTTGAGGAACAAAATCTCAGCTGGATATGGTTATAAACTTGGAAGTTATGACCGATTTTACCACGCTTGGGCTAACTGTCCGAAATCGTGTGACCGATACATATTCGGGTTTATTTTTAAAATTACTCGCGTTACATATTTTCTTCATCATTCACCTAATATATTGTTTTATGACGATTATTTTGATATACAATAGATACGTACAAAACATAAGGAAAGTAGTAAAATCATAATTTGTAAAAAGTTAGTGCGAGGTGTGACACGCGGAGAACACCAAAAATACCCCCGTTTTCAACTTTCAGACTGGGTTTTCAAATACTAAGTGAATATAAAATAAGACTTTTTAATCGATTTCACATAGGTATTGAAGTGTTAAATCATGTCCAATCGATCGATATGTCCAAACTTGTATAGTTTAGCATTTACAACCCTGTGACCGAAATTTTCGACCCTTTGAAGAATGACCCATGGGAGGGGGTCCAAAAAATATTTAAAATAATTTTTTCTTAACATTTCTATATTTGGGTCAACACGATCTATCTTCTCACCAAATTTCATGTCGATAGCTCTAAAACTGACGAAGATATGAGGGCGCGGCATACAGACAGACAGACAGACAGACAGACATGACGAAACTATAAGGGTTTCTAGTAGACTACGAAACCCTAAAAATGGTTTACCACTTTTGAAAATAACGTCTCTCTAGTCACTCATACTGTGCCCACGTTATATCGTTTTAATTTTTGCAGTAATTACTTATTTGCCTACCTCTTTTTTACATTCTTGCAATGGCCTTCCGAAGTTGAGCGCTATGGTTTGCATGATGTCCGCCGTCGCATCCACCCTCGACGGTGTTGCCAGATACACACACATCAAAAGCGCCGCCTTCCACATCACGCAAACTTATTCCTAGCAACTAATCAAATACTTGTGTGCTCATTGCATTTATATACTTGTTTTAATTGATATTCTACAAGTCTTATGCTTGCTCAAGTTCATGTGTTAATGTGTGATCAGCTAATTTGCACATGTCAGAAATAATGTGCGCCTGTCTGAAAGAAGTCATGTTTAACAAATACGAGGAAATTCACACTTTGCTTACCTATCATTGTTCTTTGTGTTCTGAGGAACAGTAGAAAATTAAACGCGACTGGGTTAGTTCTTCTTTTCGACAAACGATCCGATGAACCCTGGTGTCAGACTTTTTCAACAGCCTACGACCGCCATCTAAGTAATCATAGACAGCAATAATTGGGTTAGGTAGTTTTGTGAAATATGTACCAGTTTCGATTCTACATTACATAATAGGTACTAGGTACAATATTTTTTGTTAGCATTGTCAAATTGGAGGCCATAGGCCATAGAGTAAAGCGAATATTCCGTCCCGTTCCGTCCCAGTTTGTAGGCCCGTCGTTGCTAGGAAATGGCGGCCGATGAGGCACAAAAGGTACTGCGCTGCGACAAGGTTATGCAAGGCTCCGGGTTTGATGCGCGGTTTTTACCAATTCCCATTTTTTTAGGGTGCCAATTTCCGAAAGTTTTAGGGTAAGTCCGGGATATACGCCCAAGCGGGATATGTGCCTCAGTACAGTTGTGTGAAAAGTATGTATGTATGTATGTAATAACTTTATTGTACCACACAAGAAAACAATACAAAATAAAACTTAAATAAATTAAAAGTTAGTATAGGCACAAAGGCGGACTTATCCCATTAAGGGATCTCTACCAGTCAACCTTTGAGAAATCCAGAGGACATGGTGTGCGCAGGTAAAATATGGTACAAAATTTTTCAAACAATATATAGTTTATGATCTATACAGGAGATACAAAATGACTATACTGATTCTAAATAAAATAACTAACTTACAAAAAACACTATATACGACATAAATATAAAATAAATAAAATAAAACAAAAAACACTATATACGACATAAATATAAAATGAATAAATAAAAGTAAAACACACACACAAAAAATTACTCTATTATACAATTGCACACCCTCCCCTCTTCAGTCTGCCACAAAGCGTTGGCGCGTGCTTATATGCGTAGGAGTGTTTTAGACGGCGACGTGACAAACAGTCGGAATTTTACTTTATGGACGAATTTTGGCCTTCAATAACTTTGGATTTACCAATTTATTCTTTTTACGTACAAATAAGGACTAGGGTATGTAGTTTGTTAATAAGGCAACTTTTTTGATAAAATATTAGTATTTATATTTATTTGTGATAAGGGCAAATATCCCTGTGAAAAAGTATATGTGCCCCGATATTTTTTGGGATATGTGGCCCTAAGGGCACATATCCCTGGCCTAACTTTTATGTTTGTCTTATATTTCAGATTGGAAATTCCCAGCAAGTAGAAGCGTAAAACTGACGTGCAACCGCGAATTATTGCTTGGACCGAGGATGCAGCCAGCCTGAGCGACGATGCAGCCAGCAAAAGAGACGACGCCTCCAGCTAAAGAGTTGACGCAGCTAGCCAAAGAGACAACGCAGTTAATCAGACAATCAAAGCAGCCAACCAGAGACGACGCATCCAACCAGAGACAACGAGCCAGCCAAGGAGACAACGCAGCCAGCCAAGGAGACAACACAGCCAACCAGAGACAAAGCAGCCAGCCAAGGAGACATCACGGCCAACCAGAGTCAAAGCAGCCAGCCAAGGAGACAATACAGCCAACCAGATACAAAGCAGCCAATCATGGAGACAATACAGCCAACCAGATACAAAGCAGCCAGCCAAGGAGACAATACAGCCAACCAGATACAAAGCAGCCAGCCAAGGAGACAATACAGCCAACCAGATACAAAGCAGCCAGCCAAGGAGACAATACAGCCAACCAGATACAAAGCAGCCAGCCAAGGAGACAATACAGCCAACCAGATACAAAGCAGCCAGCCAAGGAGACAATACAGCCAACCAGATACAAAGCAGCCAGCCAAAGAGACAGCGCGGCCAACCAGAGACGATGCAGCCAGCCAAAGCGACAACGCAGTTTTGTTGTTGTTTGTTTGCTAAAATGATAAATATGTACTAATAAATGTATGTTTATATGTTCAAAATATCTATTTTCTTGCCAAGGGCATATATCCCCACCAAAGGCATATATCCCCATCAAATAAATCGCTCTGGGGCAAATATACGGCATGTGAGGCATCTATCCCGGTTTGCAGTTTTATTTTTAACTTGGAATATACAGATCAGTAATAGAATTGTTTTCAAAAAACCATTCAAAATCAATAAGTAATTGTCCAAAGTTTGGATATTTATGAAAATCATGTGCTTATTATTTTTAAACAAAAAGATATGAAAATAATAAAAAAAGTTGGGCATATATCCCGGACTTACCCTAGTGCTCATAGCTAGACAACGATTGTTAATAGATAAAAACTGCCAAGACTAAGTAGAGCATTTTAGAGGCTTTCATAGTTTTTCGAGAGTATGTTTGTTTGTATACATGTATGTACGTGGACAAGAAAATTCTTTTTCACGGGCTACAGCCCAAACGGATAGTTGGATTTTGACATAATGAGGTGTCGTTAGATTTGTCTCAGCAGCGCGAGTGACACTGGCTATATTAATAATCATAAATTCAAGATGGCGGATTTTTATCGCAAAATACAACTTTACTTCCCCCACGGCGCCCAGCCTCAAAGAGATGAGGTATGTTTTATGTGTGTCTCCCTAAAAGCCCAAACAAAGTTCCGTCGTAAAATTGATGGTTCAGGGTTTTCCATCAGTAGCCCTAAGAAACACTCATTGACCACTCTACCATGCTTTTGATCGGTTCCGTCTCACGCTGTGTCTGAATGGTAACTAATTTTATCATTTTGTTCATTTGATTTGAACAGTCTCAAAGAATCATGCCCACTGTTAGTATGGATGTTCGTCTATTGCTTGCCTCACTACTTGCAGGCCTCGCCTCAAAGCCAATGTTAAATAATTATAAAGTCTAATTACTGCTCAACATTTTGTAACTGAAAATAATTCAAATATGACAGGAGTTCTGAAGTTATTTAAAGTTAAAGTTGGGTATCGAAAGAGAAAAAAGCCCTATACTGAAGTTTGGCTGTATATCAAGTATTTCGTTCTAAAGTGGTTATCGCTAGCTATACCGAAGTAAGTAAAAAAGGCTCACACCGTCACACCACAGTAAAATCTTTGGTGAAAATACCTAATGGTAAAAAGACCTTTAAAAATTAATCTAGTTCCCCTGTTTTGTACAACGATTGCTGTAGTTAATCTTCATTAGAATTAGGGATATTACATATTGCTTTTATTTTCATTTTGAGGCGAGATAATTTCTTAGAACAGAAATGGGCATTCTCCTTTTATCGTTTCTTTCTTAAACCTTTCGTTTTTGTATAGCACAAAAAAACATGGCCTGGAGCCTATCGTGTTGGGTATCAAATGAAAAAGCTTAACAATTTAAAAATTATCTCTTAATTCATTTCACTGTTCGTTCAGTGTTTTTTAAATTAGTCAAGTCCCCTAGCCTCTAGGTACAAAATGGCTGACATATACATATCTTATTAAAAGTACACCATTTGATTCACCATACACTACAATAACGTGAAGAAAGAAATTTCGAAAATATTAAAATTTTTCAATTTTATTTCTCTTTTCGGAAATTAAGCTTGATTTATGTACAGTGCATCAAAAAAGAGTAGACAAACAATGAGGGCGCCACTTTGTATGAAATTTCAAAATTAAATGGCAGCATTGGCTATGAATGGCAGCAATTAATTTCGTATGAATTTTTTTTAGTTCCATTTTATTTAATTTGTACTCTTTTTTTGCTGGACCGTATGTATGTTTATTACTTCTTATAGCAAATGCAGTCAGCTGATCGAATGATATGTTACGAACGATTTATCGTGGTTGGAAGGTCGAATTATTTTGTCGCCCCCTGACTTAACCTCGTAAGGGTCTGGGCCTTACGAGGATAATAATGTTCCTGACTAGGTGGAAGTACCTAGTTCAGTTTCATGGTCTGCATGCACCCTATCTGTAGCTACCTAACATAAATTTAAGTGTCGTTATCTATACTATTTAAACACGTTTAGTCGCCGAGTGCCGACATGAAAAGGTCTTCCCCCATAGTTTTCATATTTACCCGACTGCCTCAGAAGGAGGGTTATGTTTTTTGAGAGTATGATTTTCTTGTCCACATACATTGTATGTGGACAAGAAAATTCTTTTTCACGGGCTACAGCCCAAACGGATAGTTAGAATTTTACATTGAGGTGTCGTTAGATTCGTCTCAGCAGCGTGAGTGACACTGGCTATATTAAAACTTCATAAATTCAAGATGGCGGATTTTTATCGCAAAATACAATCTTTGAAATTATCGCAGTCGGGTTTTTGTTTTTCATCTGCTTATTTATTCATAAGTACACATAAAATTCCGCGTCTGAACTATATTGTATTTCATTATCATCTGAATAAGTATTATTGGTACGTACTTACTTCCCAACTAACAACTTGGTCCTATTAAAAACAGACTAAACGACTTTTGGTTATATAAAGGTCGTATAGTGGTAAGCAGAATTTCACTGAGTTGTGTAGTGGTGTTTTATTCGACCTTTTAGTCGCAAACGTCTAAAGTCGTATAATTTGGTCGAGTACACGTTTATACGACTTGATTATACGACCGTCGTAAAAAGGTCGTATAAATGATCGTTATACGATTAAATTATAGGACTAATCGTCGCTGTTGGGACCATTATATAACCTTCAGTCAGGCCACCGACTGTCTCTAGATCATAAGGTATATAAAAGTCGTATCATTATCTTTAATAAAACGTATAGTCGTATACAAGTCGCCAGTGCGACCGTTATATGACTTTAAGTCAATTCAGCGACTGTTACCAGACCATAAGTTGTATAAAGGTCATATAAAAGTCGAATAAATTTCTTGTCTAAATGTCGCATAAAAGTCGCCTTTGCGACTGTTATATGACTTTAAGGTATGCAACCGACTGTTACCAGACCATAAGGTATATAAAGGTCGTATTACTTGTGATAAACATCGAAGTCATATAAAAGTCTCTATTGCGACCGTAAGATGATTCTTAGTCAGGCCACCGACTGTTACCAGACCATTAGGTATATAAAGGTCTTATTATTTGCTTTAATCAACCACATAGTTGAATTAAGGTCACCATGGTGATTCTTATACGACTTGAAGTCTGCTAGCGACTGTTACCGGACCATTAGTTATATAACGGTCGTATAAAGGTCTTACCGCATTCTCATAAAAACGTCGCTGCTTCGACAGCTTTATGACTTTTAGTCATGCCACCGACTGTTACCTGACCATTAGGTATATAAAGGTCATATTATTACCTTTAATAAACCGCAAAGTCGTATCAAAATCGTCATTTTGACCTTTATATGACTTTTAGTCAAGCCTACAACTGTAATTTGATCATTAGTTATATTATGATCATATTATTACCTAAAACACAACGCAATGTCGTATAAACGTGGTGTAACATAACCATTAAACGACTAAAAGTCCTAAAAAGGCTATTTATATGACTCTTAAAAACCTTTTAATTGTTTAGTAGTCGTACATAATACTTCTTCACAACTACTTGACCTCGCCGTGGTGTGAATTATTGTGGCCATGGTTCTGTAGGTAATAAAATAGGAAATATATGTTCGAACGGACGGACAGACTGGATGTATGTATGGATGAATTAACGACGGACGGACGGATGGACGAATGGACAGACAGATGGACAAACAGTCGTAAAATTAAGCCAAATCCTTTGCAACACGATTTTGTGTTCAACAAAACGTGTTGCGTCGACCCCAGGTAATGGGATAAGGGCAGGAAGATGGCATTGATAAGTAGGTATGTGAAATTAACAATTAAATCAGATCACTACTGCCAGCCTTGAGAATAGTTCATCATGTTGTGTAGTACACCCCCGTACATTTTTTGTACGGGGCTATAGTTGGTCCTGATTCCATTCGTACTTCATTATGTCGTACATTACTCTGTCAGCAATAGTTATGCTGTACAATACAATGTCGTACATTATAGGGAATCGTCGCATCAATTACAGCTGACTATCACTTGTCTGACAGATGTTATCTTACGTCTCACCACGTTTCCTCCGTGGAGTACATACTGTGCACGATATACTCAATGCATAACACGATAATGCCCGATAACGTATTGTACTACAGAATAATGTACGGCATTATGGATAGGCTTGAAATACGGGCCCAGACTAATAATGTAGAGTGCTGCAAATAGAATCAAAACAAGTTACGTCATAGCGGATGAAGTGATGTGACAGTGTTAGCTGTAATCGACTTATATAGGGTGTTAAGAAAAGTAATACGATCCTTTAAACCACAAGTTCTGTTACGTAGGTATAACATAGTGTCTTGACCACGTTAAAAAAAAATTATATAAAACATTATTTAAAAAAAACATATTGAAATATTCGACGTTATATTGAAATAGTCACGTTCAGCTGCGGTTGCACCGTTGTAGATCTTATTACGCGCTGTGAAGGAACAGTGCAAACAGTGCAGACGTTATTGGAGTGGTAATTGACAGTACATTGTAAAGCGCTCTGTGTTGTAGAGTTGAAATATTTGATTAAAAGATTTTAAAAAATTTTTTATCTTCAAATATTTTTTAAAAATCATTTGAACACCCTTAACATACTTTATTATACGATTGGACAGACTACTTTTCCTAACTCCCTGTTGATTCATTATTCGAACCTAACATACAAGGCAACCCAGGGAGGCGGGACGGTGGTTTGGGGGGTGCAGCCCCCACAATAAAAGACCACCTTTAACACAATTCCAAAACAGTAGGCTAGGTAAGGTTAGAGTTGGAGCGAACAAATTGAGCGACTAAGCTCAATAAAGAATATTATATAGTTATATTATTTTAAATAAAAACGATATGGATTTTGTTAGGAATGTATGTAAAATTATCAATCAAGTCACATTACTACGCTACTACTCACGTGATGTCTCCGATCACAATGTCGAGCATTACACCCCCGTACATTTTTGGTAAGGGGTGAAGGATGGCGACATTGTTTTGATTCCATCCATAATGTTGTATTGTGTTCCTCTGGTGTACATTATACTGTCGGCCAGTATTATGCTGTACAATACAATGTCTTTCAAGGTTTTCACTTTCTAAACGGTACCCTGAAAATGGCGGACAGAAAATGGTTTCTAGTCATATAACCCGACTTTTAGTCGTAAAGTGTCCTCTAACAGTCGCGATCACTACGTAAAGTTGTATAAACGTTATATAAATAAATAATGAATTAATAACATAAATAAAATAATTCAAATCGTTATTATTTGTAGGGGGCATTAAAATTTTGTTTGAATAATAACACAAAATAGTCGACAAAACAATTTCCCACTTGAAAACTCAACACTTAACAGTTCCTAACACCATTCACAACTTTTCAGATTATATTCGATAACAAACATGGCAGACATTAATTATTTTTAATGATTTGTTTCTCTTTAACCTCACTTTCACTCGTTTGATAGCACACTGAAGTCCGTGGACGTTAAAGTAACACCGATGACCATTACACGATTTCAGGTCGTGTAAATGTCAGTAATACGACCACTACACGACTTTTGATCGGTTTAAAGACAATAATACGACCACTACACGGCTAAATGGTCGAATAACAGTCGTATAAGTTACTGTTATTCGACCATACGTCGCGAATCAGACTTGTATATGACTTTTACCGGACTTAAGCCCATTAATACAACCTTAATACGATCTTTATACGGACAAAAGTCATATTATTTGTGCCCAAATCGCGTCGTATAATCGTTTATATAACCACTATACGACCAAAACTATCCGACTTCAAGACGTAGCGATAACGTTGTTCCGACCATTAAACGACCAAAACTTGTTAGTTGGGTTACTATTTCAGGATAGATAGGTAGGTAGATCATAATAAAGTTTCCGGGAGTACTGACAATAAAATTAAAAATAAATGAAACAAAAGTGTTGCTAGCCATATAATTTATTTTGATATTCTCATAATTTATGGTGTTTTATATGCATCGATCTGCAATGACCAGGACATTAATGCTTATTCAGCCAAGACCTCGGCAATGGCTAAGTCAACGTCGGGAGCCCACTTCAGCTTGTGGAGCTCGACTTTGAAGCAGTTAGCCACGTTCAGGGCAGTCATGCAATCATCGTCATTCTTTTCGATGGAATTGCTGCAGCCATGAAGTATGTCTGACAGTTGTTTTGCCATGCCCTCGTCTGCAAATAGGGAATTATTTATTAACAAATTGGTAAACAAGTCGCCAAATTGGTAAAATGAGGTAATAATGTATTCTTGACATTGCAAAAATGCTAAAAATGTAAAAATTTACATGAAAGGTGCTCACAGACGCAGCTATAAATCCGCTAACTAGTATTGTGGTAGTGTTACTTCTCCATAGTCGAAAAACTTTGGAAAAATAAAAATAAATGAAAGTAAAAAATCTGCAGCTACAAAGGAACTTAAATCCTCATGTGTGGGGCGTACTATGGGACTATTAGGACTCCTAACGTATGTCACTGATTTAACAACTGTCACCTAAGACGAGGCGTGACGTATCGGGTAAAATTTTACTAGTGACCGATAGCGAAAACTCAGAATTGGCTGGTGATAAGGGACAACTTTCCCCAAGGAACATAGGTCGAAATACGAAAAATAATTTTGGGCCTCCCATACAAAGTTGCCGATCAGCTGATTTGAATTACTATGGGAGGTCAAAAAAAAAATACATATTTCGACCTATGTTCCTTGGGGAAAGTTGTTCCTTATCACCAGCCGGTTCTGAGTTTTTGTTATCGGTCACTAGTAAAATTTCACCCTATATATATTTCAAATAACTTGATGATAAAAAAGAAAACCGAAACAAAATATGCGTTTTTATTATAACTAGCATGGCAGTTTTCTTGAATCTATCGGCTTTGAACTATCGAACGGCTACAACAATAACGACGATATCGCTACGTATGTGGACACCCTTAATAAGTACAATTATAGTCCGACAAGTTCGTGCGCGACCTTCCCTAGGGGTGACAGACGTTGGGGGAGGAGATGTCAGCGGGTAGCGGGAAGAGAAACGCGCGCATCTGCGCCGCACGTCATATTAAAATGACGTGCTTCCTCGCCCCTTTACCGTCTGCACCCCGCAGGAAGGTCGCGCACGAACTTGTCGGACTATAATATTTTAGGGGTGTTTTCTACTCACAAAATTTAATAACTTAGAAGATCCAAATATTTTTCCGTGTTTTGATGAAAATAAGATGAGCTAATGCATAAAGTAATCAAAGTAAAAAAAAAGTCTAACCAGCGCCATGTTTTTTGGCGAACTCCTGAATGTTCCCGTGATGCAGGGATCCATCGGGTGCTATCATCTCCAGCTTGTGGCTCAGGCACCTGATTGCGCAACCGGTGAAGCGGCTGGTCACGTCATAATCTTCTTTCCAGAAGTTGTCGAAGTCCGCGTCCACTGTATCTGGCAACTCTTTCTGGATGTCGGTAAGGATTTTTTGTTAGGATTATCAATGATGTCACAAATGTAAGAATTCGCTAACTTAGGAACCGTAAGTCCTCTTTTTGATTAGTTGTAAAAATAATGGTTATAAAAAAGATTAACGTTCAGAATTCTCTGTCATGATATTGGACTTGGGGACATTTGCTACTGGGCCCCTCAATTAACATGTATAGGATGTAAAAAAATTAACTGCAAATATTTTAAGGGGTGAACCAGTCCATGAAACTGAACAACTTTCCCCAAGGAACATAGGCCGAAATATGAAAAAAAATTTGGACCTCCCATACATATTGACTCGGTCGGCTGGTACTTTTTGTATGGGAGGTCCAAAATTTTTTTTTCGTATTTCGACCTATGTTTCTTGGGGAAAGTTGTTCAGTTTCTGAATGTTTACTATTTTGTAGACATTTTTCCACAAGATAGTAATTATAATAATATTGGAACACCTGGCGGCGTGAATTTTTTCCGCTTGCTTCGTTTGTATTAACTTTGTAACCAAAAAGTTGTTCAGTCTCATGGACTGGTTCACCCCTTAAAATATTTGCAGTTGATTTTTTTACACCTTATATAACAGTTAGAAAGTTTTGCGGTTTTACCTCCAACAAGAGCAAATTAGTCACATAGGGTTTTATTGTGTTGGTAAATTTTCTTTCACAGAAACAATTTATAATAATCGATATTTGAAAATGCAGAAAAAGTATACCTCTTTCTTACACTCGTCCAAGGCTTTCTGAAAATTGTCTGATAATCTTTTCATGATCTCTTGCGACCCATCTACCCTCGATGGTATTGCCAGGTACACACATATCAGCACTGCAGCCTTCCACATCTTTCTATAGCTTTGGTCCTTGTTATTTATCGCCTGCATCGTATACGGTGTTTATATAGTCCTTTTAATTGTCATCCATAAATGTGTTATTTTCTCATGTGTTGACAATTTCATTAACATGCTTTGATTGTTCATTAGGTAACAAATTGGATTTTCCTGCACTGAGCCTGATTGTGGGTTAAAGTGATAATTATCTTGTCATTGTCACTCTGTCCTTGCTGTTCATGTGTTCATCTATTTTCGCCAAGTCATGTCCAATTATTTTGAGGTAAACGCAAAGATAGCTTGTCATCGAAGGGATAAAATAGTAGGTAGTATTATCAAACTATTGTTTCATTGTGTTAATAAAATTTTGATAATCTCCCGAGTTTAACCTCTACCTAGGACCGTGAAATTAGGTCATCAACATACGTACTACTTCATATACAATTTTACTTACAAAACTTCAGTCGCACCCATCATGCGATATTTTTTCTATCAGTGTGAACTGCGGACACTTGCATGTTAAAGGCAAGTTTTAGTGTGTCACAAAATAGCGAAAAAAATAAAGGCCGCGCGGACAAGGCCTTTTGGGGTTCTATTTTTGCCATGACATAATATGCGGTGTTCTTTTTTTTACATTTTATTCTTGTGTAGTAAGGATATCTTGTGCCCAATATAAGTACATCATAATAATTTGTGCAGCTCAAACTTTAATTGATTCAGATTTCATATTATGAGCTCTACCTTTATTTTTATATCAGTCAGATATCTTTGAAATGCCCATAATGCGAGTTAAGGTGTGGTTGGTTGGTATAGGTATTATGTGTCTTGAATACCAAATTTTAAAACACTTCTCGTGTTAGGTAAACAATTTTTTTGGACAACTAAGAAGACACATAATTTTTGGAAAACTTCCAAAATTTTACACCGCAGGCAGGATTTGAACCTGCGACCTTCGGCATCAGTACTGCCGACGCCCTAACCGTCAGAGCGTCGGCAGTACTGATGCCGAAGGTCGCAGGTTCAAATCCTGCCTGCGGTGAAATTTTAGAATTGTCCAAAAATTATGTGTCTTGTTAGTTGTCCAAATAATTATAATAAAATAAAATTAATTGAAAAGCTAAGTGGCTGGGCACGTAGGATAGTTTTGTTTATAGAAAGTAGCTGCTACTTGGTGCATACCAAAACAACTAAAAAAAACAATGAGTACAATTTTCAACTTTTATTTTGCTTTAATAAGCTTTTTTTATTTTATTTTTGTAAATGCTTGCTATATTTAACACAAACGAACTTAGTACAAACGTTATTTACCACAATCCATGGTCTTGCTTAAACTATTTAAAATACTAGGTATCATCATTTATATGCCAATTAAATAAATTAAATTTCGAGTCGTTGATCATACCTACACTAGAACAAATCTTTACTATCATCCAATAGGCAAGTGGAACTACAGATGTAAAAAGGTCATCCACGTAAGATATTTTACATATTGCCAATCATTTTATCATACTTCATACCTATCGATAAACTAACTAAATTCCCGTATAATGGTACCCTTATTTTTCAAGCGTCGCGACAACGACGCGCGTCAACGACGCCGTCAAATTTTGACGGCGTCGTTGTCGCTGCGGTCTTGTAGAAAAACCCGACCGCATCCCATACAAACTCTAAGCTTCTCAGCGCGCTGTCAACGTGACGGCGTCGTGGCGCGCCGCAACGACGCCGACGCTCGGTCTTTCTGGTTCCCCATACAAACCTATACAAACCAGTCATTTGACAGCGACATCGACGCGCGTCGTTGTCGCTGTCGCTTGGTTTTTAAGCCTACCTTAATCCATTTCCAATGGTTCACTCACGGTGCCATAACAGCTCATAACAGACAGCCCTTTCATTCGCCGTTACCAGAGCCTCTATTATATTATTATATATTATAATTGACACTTATAACTTACGTATATTATAAACTTAAACATAAACTACTTGATTACTAGTAAACAGAGAGGTACCCAACGACCGAAAACGCTAAGCTCAACTTCATAAGTTTCCCCAAGATCAAAGGTCAAAGGATATGTTTATATAATTTGACCACTCATACAAAAAAAACAGCTGTTCTCTCCGAGTTATTGACCTCTGTATTTTTGGGTGGTTGCTCAGTTAATCATATCAAGCTTAGCGTTATCTGGAAAATCGTTCGTTCTGAACCGCCCTTTTCATAGTAGAAGTACTGTAATAATACTTATGCCTAATGTTTTGATTCAAATCTCTATAAAACACTCCAATTCTAATAGTGTTCCATGACAGCCTCGATCATAGCCACCTCGGGTGCTATGCCCTCCTTCTTGGCGTCCTTCTTGAAGCAGGCAGACACCTTGACCACGCGGCTGCAGTCATCTGTGATGTCATCGTAGAACTTCTCGCAGTTGTGGATCAGGTCCACCATCTTTTGGGCCAGGATCTCACCTGGATAATTGAAACGAGTGGTTTATCTATAGCTTCCAAATGAAAAACTAAATCATGTACTATTGGCCATTTCTCAAAAAATTGGCCGCACAACCTGTGCATCAGTTTACGTCAGATATTTTTTATATTTATGTACCCAGCTGATAACTTTTGCCATATTCGTTTTTAAATACAGTTCTTACACAAAGGCCATGTGTATATAATATCGCTCGAGGTATATTATATACTTTTATTCTGATTTTTACGTATATTTGGTCGCTAACCTGCGTGTCTTTTCACGATGTGCTTAAGTTTAAGCATTAAAAAAATATATTAATGCGCAAAAATAAAATATTCTATCAAACGTTTCTATTTACGTATATCCATAGGAGAAGAATCACACAATATAATAACCTAATATTCATTATTCATAACATAAAATATAATTTAAAGTTTTGTACGAACATTTTTGTCGTTAATCTGCAAATGTGAAAACACGATCGTACCGCGGGTACCACTTCACCTCTCCCGTCTCACTCTGCAACACCCAAACCAGCCATTCACTAGCAAACATCTGCTGAGAGAAGGCCTTGTCAGTTGTTCAGTTTCCGGAGAAAAGGCGAGCTATATATCGGATTCTGGAGTTTGTAACGGGTATGTAGTCGTTTATATGCCTCTTTTATGTAAAAAACTATGCTACCCGTTGCACTCATTTCAAGTTATAATGTGTAAAATAGTGTTTGCTTTAATGTGTCTAAGTGAGCAATCCTTGTACAAAATGGTTTTCCTGTGATGACGAAATAACTGCTTTTTAGTCGTTAACCTGCCGGTCGTTCACCTGTCTCAAAAATGCAGGTGAACGACCAAATAGCAGGTTAGCGACAATAATCATACAAATGTGTAATTAATAATATAAAATAAATGATCTAATTCATTGCTTAATATTTTACTAATTTGATAAAAGTAGTACCAAATTTATTAAACAATAATTTTAGAAGGGTTTTTCTAAAAAACATTGAATTTTTCATAGAGATATTTTATTATACTTATTAAAAGTTTGATTTAGTTGAAGTGCAAAAATGTTCATATATGTGCTGTACGAATTTAAGTTACTAAATGATTAGGTATTTTGTGTTTTTATTGCTGAGAAATTACAGCCCGTACCCGTAGTCGTTAACCTGCTGACGTTACTTAGTAAATTTGTACTAAAATGTCGTTAACCTGCACCTATTGTCCTTAACCTGGCGACATTGTCGTTCACCTGCCCTCCTCGTAATTTATATTGCCCAATTTTCCTAAATTAATGAAAAGAATTGCTTCCCTCCACTAAATATGTAATAAAGCAAACATGCGCCTACTCCTTGGCTTACACAAGAAATACTGGACCTTATGGCTAGTCGCGACAGAGCCAAAAAACGGTACAAAAAGCGACCAACCGAACAGAATCTTGCACAGTACAAGTTGCTCCGTAACCGCTGTAGTCGTCTGTGTAGAGTTGCGAAAAGACGCCACATTCACGAGTCAATTGATAATTGCAATCCTACGCAGGTTTGGAAATTTTTACGCTCACTCGGCATCGGAAAATCGCCTGATACTTCCGGTAGTGGAGCCGTTGATATAAACGCACTTAACGCGCATTTCTCGTCACCACCTGTTACGTTAAGTGACATTGCAAAATCGACAACAATTTCCAACATCAGTAGCGTACCACTTCCACAGTGCACTTCTTTCTCTTTTAATGCTGTTGCCGAGGAGGATGTTAGGAAGCACATACTTTCTATCACTTCTACTGCCGTGGGCAATGATGAGCTTTCCTCCGCATGATCTCCTTATCCTGTCCGAACTCTTACCAGTACTCACACACATTTTCAACTTTTCCTTGGAAACGAGTTCTTTCCCTTCAGCATGGAAACGTGCTGATGTCGTTCCTCTCCCTAAGGTACCCAATCCTTCGTCATTTTCCCAATTTCGACCTATTTCCATTTTACCATTCCTTTCCAAAGTCCTAGAACACATTGTCCACAGGCAGCTAGCTGACTTTATAACAGCGCAAGGACTGCTATCTCCTTTTCAATCTGGTTTCCGTGCTGGTCACAGTACAGTGACAGCACTGCTTAAAGTCACTGACGACATTCGTTATGCGATGGAGAACAAGACTTTGACCATACTTATTTTACTAGATTTTAGTAACGCTTTTAATTCTGTCGACTTTGACGTTCTTCTTGCCATACTTCGCTCACTAAATATCTCTGCCTCGGCAATAGCTTGGTTTAATTCTTATCTTCGGGGTCGCTCGCAGCGGATCCGCTCTGACGAGGTTTTCTCCGAATGGTGTGATCTCTCTGCGGGTGTCCCACAAGGTGGCGTCCTTTCACCTCTTCTCTTTTCCATTTTCATTAACACAGTTACCTTTGTGATCTCTTCTAACTTCCACCTCT
Source organism: Phthorimaea operculella (assembly GCA_024500475.1). NCBI lineage: Eukaryota > Metazoa > Arthropoda > Insecta > Lepidoptera > Gelechiidae > Phthorimaea > Phthorimaea operculella. Next base: position 118,090 of record JANFCV010000076.1, on the reverse strand, counting down.
ATGCAGACGATTTGCAGATATATCGTCACTTCAACTCTGACGACATCATAGGTGCTACTGCATCTATCAATGATGATTTGCGGAGGATTGCTAACTGGGCCGAATCTTTCGGTCTTGTAGTTAATCCTAAAAAGTCGCAAGCAATGCTGATTGGAAGCCCGTATATGTGTAGGCAAATAGATTACAATAATATCCCATCTGTCACTTATAATGGAACACCTATTGCCTACACTAAAAGTGCAAAAAAATTTGGGTGTGTTACTCAACAATAATCTGGATTGGACTACGCAGGTAAATGACGTGAGTAAGAAAGTGTTTTATTCGTTTCACTCGCTTAAGCGCCTCCAAAATTTCCTGCCTTTAAAAACTAAAATTTCTCTCGCGCAATCACTTCTTTTCCCTCTTTTTGATTACGCTGACACTTGTTACCTGGATGCCACTGAAGAGTTGTTGAACAAACTCGAGCGTCTCCAAAACCTTTGCATTAGATTTGTCTTCGGTTTACGCAAATATGACCACGTCTCGCAGTTTCGTTCGCAACTCAAGTGGCTTCCTATCCGACTTCGCAGAAATGCTCATGTGCTTTCTTGTCTTTACAATGTTCTTCATAGCCCTTCTTCTCCTTCATATCTTAAAGAACGTTTCCATTTCTCTCGGCCCCAAGACAGGCCTTGTCGCTCACATGTAAGGTCTATTCTTTCTATCCCTATCCACCGCTCCGACTTCTACAGTTATTCTTTCACTGTACATGCAGCCAGATTGTGGAACTCCCTCCCGCACACAGTGCGTGACAGCCCTTCCCTCTCAGTGTTCAAGAAGAGAGTAAAAGAGCATTATCTTTCACTGTGCAAATAGTTTGTATGTAAGTAGGTATATGTATATATATAATATGTATTATGTACCTATATATTTTATTTATGTAATATTATACGTATTTTAGTATATTTATGTATATCTCATATATATTATTTTATTTTTGTTTTTATACCTCATTTAGTAGAATAAATTGTGCACGATCTATCAGCCTCACCTTATGCTATCACTCTACCGTAGGACTGCTGGAAGAGATTTCTTTTTAGAAATAAGTAGTACCTGTTGTGTTGTTTTTCTTTATGTAATTGTCCTGTGTTTTATCTTGTGTGCAATAAACAGTTAAATAAATAAATAAAAAATAAAAATAAAGAACCATTAGTCTAGCTAGCAAGATATTTTTTTTCGCGAAAACACGAACTTTTTAAAAACACTCAAAAATGTAATCTTGCGGCCAATTTTTTGAGAACTGTCCTATTAAACGTATCTGAGAAACGGGCTTCTTTATTTCTTCAGCTACTAGGATATTAGTTAAGTTTTAAGATGTTGTTTTCACAGTTCACAAGATTTGTCGATATTTACGACATCTAGGCGATACATATGAAACCAGTTACTACTTTGATGTGTGTAATTTTGGTGTAACTTACTAATATTTGAATGTTTGTTGAAAAATGAAAAAGGAATGGTGTAACTAATGTAACTATAAATTATAAGTGCTCTGGGTCTCTCACTCAAAGTAAAGCTTTTTTTTAAGCTTGTTGCAATTCTCTCTTACGTCTTGTTCCATCCCAGAAGGGACGGGGCTTAGCTGTCTAACTCGATCCAAATAATTCTAGCGTGTGTCTCTAGACTTTACATCGGAGAGATATTTCCGAATTAATCTTTCTGAAAAGATTCCCATACTACTTAAACAAAAAGTTTTAACTAACATGAAAATTCTTAATAAGAGTTATCTTGAGTTCCTTACCATTTGGGAAGTTCTTGATGTAATCGCCCATGTTCATGTGGTGTATTCTGGTGTCGTCCTTCAGCAAGGAGAACTTGTTGGACATACAAATGATGGCGCAGCCGAGCTCCCTGTGCACCACCTCGAAATCCTCTCGCCAGAAGTGCTTGAACTCGTCCATTATATCAGTGGTCAAACCCGACTGATAAAAAAAAAACTTAGCTTAGCTTATCTTGATCAGCTCGTATCGTAGAAGTGAAATAACAAAAAAATATTCTGGACAAACTAAGTATAGTTTGTATTATTGGAAAAATAATAGCAGATAGGTATCAATATGTAATGTATACCTACCTATATACTACTCACATTAAACACCCAGAAACATTTGAAAGATGACTTGAAGAATATTAGTGGCCTATGGGAATCGACCCTCGGCGTAGCAGTTAGGAATAGGTATGCTTAAAAAATATAGAGAACAAAATTTATGAACTCACCTCCTCTCGACATTCTTCCAATGCCTTACCAAAATGAGCAGTAACATGACTCATTACTTCTGCATCACTTTTTACCCTCGCTATACCCAGGATCATCCCAAAAACAACCCAGCGAATCATTTTGTAACCACGTTAAAGAACTCCGGTACGAGAATAGAGCCTTGTGGTACTTTACCCGTGTTATATCTTAGAGATAATTTTTTCGGCAGGTTATTGTAGGTTATTATTATGTAAATAGATGTTGTAAGAGTTTACAGGGTTTAGTCTTCCGTAACTAAGGTTACGTTCAAACGGGGAGCTATCATAAAACAGATTCTATTTTATGATTTTTGATTTCAACACTTTTTCACTTCTATCTCTTATATTACCTAATCAAAAATCATAATAATTGAGTTTCAGCAAGCGCCTACGCCTAATCTATCAGTTTTTTTTCTCTATTCAGCCAGTCTTAACTTGATATTAAACATCATATAATAAAGGAGTTGGTCAGATGAGATTGAATGAAGACCTAATGTGTTTATTTTTTCAAACACCTGTATTTTAATTAAATCATCTACTTACCTAGGTACATAATATAAGAAATTAAGAAAATCTCTGAGATACTGCAAGATTGACTGTTCACTCCTCCTCAAGCACTTTTTAACCAAAACCAAAAAAGAATTATAATACTACTTCAGATGTCCAGTGTCGATTCGCCACTCTTTATAATTTTTTCATTTTATCATTATCATGCTCAAGGGTTTATCCTTCTTCAGCTAAGACTTCAGCAACAATCAGATCCATGTTAGGAGCCCAGTTCAGTTTGTGGATCTCAGCTTTGAAGCACTTAGCCACAGTCAGAACTTTAGCACATCCATCTTCAACATCAGGAGCTGATTTTTCGCAGCCGTGAAGAAGTTCAACCAGTTTTTTTGCCATTGTTTCATCTAGGAATTTGAAACAGATATATTAGTTAAAACGTTGTATGAAGATTGATGGTGTCATAGCGATTCCAAAATGTCATTACATTAAAAACCTTTACTGCATAATTTGTAATAGGCTAACAAAATACTCAAATAAATGTTGATGTCAAAGCTGATAATGTAACAACCATAGTCAAAAATAGTCACAGTAATGTTTATAAAATGTGATGCAAAATAAATATATTTGTATTTTGTATTTGTCACAACTGTAGTCACAACTTCACCTGCGCCATGTTTCTTCACAAATTCCTGTGCATTTCCGTGATGCAGAGTACCGTCAGGCGAGACCAGATCCAGCTTGGTGCTCAGACACATGATGGCACAACCAGTGAAGCGGTTCGTCACCTCGTAGTCCTCCTTCCAGAAGTTCATGAAATCCGTATCAATGGAGTCCGGCAGTTCCATCTTGTTAAGAAACAACAACATGCAACGTAGATACAAATCATGTAAAAAGATTTAGACTAGAAACCAAATCACTCAGGAGGGACGAATAAAACAAATTCAAAGAATTATGCACGAGTAACATGCGAGGAAACTGAGGAACAAAAGCTATCATTTCTTTTTGCAATTAGAAGTTCTTACGAGAAGAAAATCCGTGTTCACTGTACGTTTTTCAATATCAGGCCACTTCTACCCACTGCTGAGTACAGGCTCCTTTTCGTTTACGCCAAATCCTCCTAAGCTTATATTATAAGTTAGACTTAATTCGTTTTAAGATGTTAACGTACCTCTTTCTTACACTCGTTCAAAGCCTTCCCAAAATTGATTGATATTGTTTTCATGATATCCGCCGATCCGTCTACCCTTGAATCTATTGTCAAATACAAACATATTAAAACTACGGCTTTCCACATTTTCTTTGGCAGGTCTAGTTTTGGCTTGGCACTTATTAACGGCATGCCAACGTTTCTACATTGTCCACGTTTATATGTCCGTTTTAATTGTCTTCCACACGTTTGATAAATTACTAATTGCTAATGTTCGAGTCTTACTACAATTACAATGTCGCCATTGACAACATTGTCAGTGTCAATCTAGTTTGTGTCACTTAGTCTCTACTTTGTACCCAAATTAAGATTTGAAACTTTTTATGGAAAACCATTTCTAACTGGACAATCTCGAGGTAAAGTAGAAAGTCATCATCAAAATAGAAAGAAAGACTTTAGTGCTAATAAGTTATCCCATTTACACGAGCCCTTACATCTTACAGCCTTGACGATGTGATGACAAAGCAAATCTCCTACTGTCTATGATTAGGTACTTGAACACAACCTGATAGTATGGGTAAAGTAGTACCAAAAATGCCATTTTGGCGGCAAAATTTGTACCCGGTTTAAACTGTGTTTTGTAACTTTATCTTGGCACTAGCAATAAGGATCTGCCGAGTCCTAGAAAAAAAAAGGCGACTGACGCCTTCCCAGGGTACCTGAAGTAGAACACTAAGAGCCCGGCTAAACTATAGGAGATACAGAAATGGTTCCATAGCAAAAGTTGTTCAGTATGGTTGGCCGCTTCGGTTGGTACTAAAATATTGAGGATCTGGAGTACCTAATGTGGAAGACAGCGATATAAGGTAAGAAAATGACTCGATAGCAAAAAAAGGTAACATGGTCTGCCACCAGCTTCTGTAGTGTGGGACAATGAGGTAACGAACGGCCCGATGAGCTAAAATATCAGGCATTACACTGCTAAGTGGCCTCTGAAACGTATATGTAACTTTTTTCGCAATCTATCTTCGTATGGGACACCGAGCCGTCCATCGACCAGATGAACTCTGGTGTCAGTGTTTTTTTGGATTATTTCGCAATGAATTGAAAGACATCATACCTATGCTTATAGGATCGACATTTAGTGAGACATGGAGGGAATTTATAGAAAAAAATTAAGTAAACATTTGGATTCAACAACTTTAATTTGTAAACTTGTAGCGACCAACATAAAACGGGTAAAGTATGCCTTTATGCCATTTTGCCAGCAGAAGGCAAAAAACAACTCCTCAATTTCCTCGAGAAAAACCCGAGCCTACAAGAATGTGCTGCAGTTTTGAACAAAACCACTGCTACGACGGAGGAAGTACTAAGTGTAGGGGAATCTCTGTTCCTGCTACTGTATGGCGCCAAACACAGCAAAGCCACTCTTGATAGTCATCGTTACACACTGTTTAACAAATCTTTAAAGCATGCTGCTGCAAAATTAGAGACTCTGCCACCTACATCTGCTAGTGCGATGCAACACTCTTTCAGAACATACCACCAAGTACCACTATGGCTGGGAAACAAACTGAATCCTGAAGAGTGGGGTTGGCGTCGTGAAAATGGTGTCCCTGTACGTTCTACCCTACCACCAGCTCTGGATGAAATAATGGCTTTTATACAGGGTGTTAATTTAAATGCGTGCCATAGCTTCAGGGTAGGCTTAGTAAAGGATGCCGTAAAAAATATTGAAAAATATCCCATTCACAATTTTTTTTTTTACTTCGCTGACATTTGATTCAAATGCCTATATCTCAGCCGAAATTCGTTCAATCTCAAAGTTGTTTAGACGAAAGTACTTGTATGGGCACTCTCTAAATTACAACAGCTTCAAAAATTGAATTTTCAAGAAAAAAGTTTTGTGTAGGTACCTAAATCCGATTTTTTTTTATTTTACTGGGATTTTCTTCAATATTTTTACGGCATCCTTAATCGATACTTAACCTACCCTGAAGCTATGGCACGCATTTAAATTAACACCCTGTATTTTGCTCGTGCAAAAGTAGATGTTCCACTCTGAAGTTCTCATGCGTTAAATGTGGGATACTCTGCTCGCCGGCATGCAAAGCATGTGAAGGAGTTTCTTGTACCAACTCAGATATGGACAAAGGTATGGCAACCGTGGATGATGATGATTTCAATAAGCTTGGAGAAATTGAAGGATCGATTGTATATTAAACTTTACTTGTTTTTGTCACTTGTATATATTGTTTTGTATAATTAATGTCACAAAATGTTGATTATTTAAGCTTGAGTATGGTCGCTATAAGTTTACAAATTAAAGTTGTTGAATCCAAAAGTGTTCTTAATTTTTTTCTATAAATTCCCTTCATGTCTCACTAAATGTTGATCCCATAAGCATAGGTATGGTCTCTTTCGATTCATTGGGAAAAAATCCAAAAAACACTGACAACAGAGTTTATCTGTTCTTTGGAAGGCTCAGTATCCCATACGAAGATAGATTGCGAAAAAAGTTAATAAACGTTTCAAAGGGCACTTAGCAGTGAAATGCCTGATACCATAGCTCATCCGGCCGTTCGTTAACTCATTGTCCCACACTACAGAAGCTGGTGGCAGACCATGTTACCTTTTTTTGCTATCGAGTCATTTTCTTACCTTATATCGCTGTCTTCCACATTAGGTACTCCAGATCCTCAAAATTATGGTACCAAACGAAGCGGCCGATCATACTGAACAACTTTTGCTATGGAACCACTTCTGTATCTCCTATAGTTTAGCCGGGCTCTTAGTGTTCCAGTTCAGGTACCCTGGGAAGGCGTCAGTCGCCTTTTTTTGTCTAGGACTCGGCAGATCCTTATTGCTAGTGCCAAGATAAAGTTACAAAACACAGTTTAAACCGGGTACAAATTTTGCCGCCAAAATAGGGCACTTTACCCGTACTATGACTGATTGGCGAGTGTGACCGTCAATTTCCGATAGAAACCTGCAATTTTACAGTATTTGCGACTGACATTAGAAGTGTGCATCCATGCAGATACAGAGGAAAATAACAAAAAAATATATTCGTACCTCATTCATTAAGATAATGTTACGAAATATAATAAAAATGGTTTTGGAATATGAATACATATTTTGAAATAAAGTTATTCAATTTGAGTTGAAAACTGTTTCTTTTTCGTTATATTGTATTCGTCTTCATCATCACGTATTGTTTTTTTTTCCTTTTACGTTACATTCTACAAAATATCGTCTCTTCCTTACCTTGCATAAGGACATACATCTTTATTTTAATCGGCTCGTGCCCAGTCGTGTATGGCAGTTACTGTTGTGAACTTTATAGGTAGATAATCAACTACTAGACGAAATATTAGAAATATATCCCTTATTGCATTGTACCTTAGTAACTGCCGTGTGATGCTGGCTTATAATAGCATTACCCCTTTTACTCTTTAAAAAGCAACTGAGTGATAAATTCATCCCTAGGGACACCCATACGAGGGACAAATTCAAATAACTAGGCTTTCTCAGAAAATGCAACATTTTGCACTCCGCTCACGAATCCAAGCCATCTTGCCAAGCGAGGTAAGTATGCTAATAGGCTTTAAAAATAGTTGTTCAGTTTTATTAACGAATTCACCTCTTAAAATATCTAGAGCATTTTTTAAGGCCGTTCGCTCACTTGGCGCAACGCATACATGTTGAAAATTCTGTTTCCGTTACATCTATTAAGGTAGATGGAATATCATTTTTCCACAAACGGACTCAACTGTGGGCTCTGCTTAAGTACCTGGTTGACCGAGATTCCTTGGTTTTTCAACAATTTGGTTGTAAGTTGAGAAAAAACACCTAAAAGAGGGGTGAAGCAACGATTTTCGGAAAATGAAACCTATCTAGATCTATTTATCATCCCCAAAAAGTCCAAAAACCCCGACTTACGAAATTTCATGAAAATTGTTCTAGCCATTTCCGTCTTCAGAGATCCCGATTATTCGTATGATATTATTTAGGTTCTATAGCCCGAGCGGCGACTGGTCTCATCCATACCTCACAAAAGAATAGAATAATTTAGCTATGTACGGGTAGAGGAGCTCGAGTACTTCGGATTGGTCGTGGTCTGCCGCGGCGCAGCTTGGCACGTTTGGCGGAGTAGCTAAAAGTTTGCCCTCTGAAAAAAGTTAAAAATATCTCATCGAAGAATAGAATGAGACATGGCTGTAGCGATAGGAGCAGTTTAGTAAAGCTTATAAATCTTGGTCTGCCAGCTGCTATCTTGGCACGTTTGGCGGAGTAGCTAAAAGTATGCCCTCTTAAAAAAGTAAAAAATATCTCATCGAAGAATAGAATGAAAATATATCGTACCGATAGCTTGCTTGAGTCTGCCTACATATATACTGGTCTGCCTGGCCACAGCCTGGCAGATTTCCCATCCGACCACTTTTACTTTTTAGTAAAATTGTATCTCTTCGAATAAAAGAATAAAAATATGTCGTACCGATAGCTTGCTTAAGTCTGCCTAGAAAATACTGGTCTGCCTGACCACAGCCTGGCAGTTTTCAGATACGACCACTTTTACTTTTTTTTGAGAAATTTTTATTTCTTCGAATAACAGAATGAAACTAAGTTGTAATAATAGTTTATTTAAAGCTGAACACATATCCCTTGGTCTGCCTGAGCTCAGTCCGGTAGTTTCTCCGATGCGATCACTTTTCACTCTCAGTAAATTTCAATTTTAAAGGACCCTGACTTTGTTTATTAGGGAGTGGGCCCCGTCAATAAAATGAAAATTTGTCGGTGTATAGAAGTGAGATTTACAGAGCTGTAATCTCTCAATGTCTAGATGAAGAATAAGTATGTTAATTTCAAGAATCTACAACTTCAGATGTATTCGTAGTAATTATTTCAAAAATACAATACTTGGGAAAACATTTTCTTCATCTGGACATTGAGAGATTACAGCTCTGTAAATCTCACTTCTATACACTGACAAATTTTCATTTTATTGGCCAGCCCACTCCTAATAAACAAAGTCAGGTCCTAAAATTGAAATTTACTGAGTGAAAAGTGATCGAGAAACTACCGGACTGAGCTCAGGCAGACCAAGATATGTGTTCAGCTTTAAATAAACTATTATTACATTATTCTATTCTTTTGTGAGGTATGGATGAGACCAGTCGCCGCTCGGGCTACTAGTAATTCTTGCTCGGTTAAAGGTATTCGATGTGGCGAAAATCTAATAGCGCTCAATACGTTTTCAGGTCACGTCTCAGAATCAGTTAGGAACGATCCCATACCATTTTCCACACGGCTGCGTCAGGTATTGAGGCACTATTCATCAGGAGCGATGGGTCATGAGCCAATGGTTCGAGGAATGGCAGACGTGAAGGGAATGCCAAACGAATTTTTTAAAAGTTTAAAGGTTCTCGAAAGGGTTATCAATTGAAATGGGTAAAGACTGAGAATTTACCTTACGATCGGAACTTAGTAGTGCCTCCCAATTTTAGGTTTATCTTCTTCTGGAGGAATTCCTATGAAATATGTTTCGCTGTATTCAATATTTTGATATCCTCCAGTACAATAATGTTACAGATTAACAAATAAAGCCCACTTAATGTCTTGCAGTCAGTGCCCTATCTGCACTTTGTCCGACTTATATGAGGCCACCGACAGTGCCGTAGCCGTGGCAAAATGGTCGAAATTTATTTGAGTCATCGATACGAGAGAAGAAGAAGAAGAACAAATAAAGCCGAAAGGGTGTGGAAAGATACTTTGTAAAGCGTCTATTAATACAATAATTACAGCCGAACAGTTGTTCGTGAAAATAACAATAAGAAAATTGTTTTATTATATTACATCAAATGAAGTTACCAACGCTGCGCAGCGTAATTCGGTATACATTTCTGGCTATCACAAGGGTGTCATTTCATCACTGTACTATTACAAATAACTGAAGTCAACCAACAATGTATGCGGAAACACACTTTGTTCGCCAGGTAGTGTAGCACTGACTTAGACTAGTGATATTGAAACATTTATTTTTTTGGTTCATTCTGTAACAGGTTGTAGTAAATGATTCAATCTCAAAGAGATCTTAAAAATAAAAACATATTTCTAAAATCACTTAATAAAAAAAGACTCTGTCTTTATACAGAACAATAAAAACTTTGGTAATGATAATGACAATATTTTCCGAACTATTCATCAGTGCACCTTTTACCATTACGTGCTGCAACAACTTAAACTTCTTTATCCAAGTTTTTCCATCAATCTTTCTCCCGTGCACCATCAGAAACATTCACTCCATCATCATTCACACTAATGATGTGCTTTATGACAGTTGTTGACAGCTCACGTAGGGTGGCGTCAGCATTTGTTTGCTTTCCAATGTAATTGGCTAATTTTGCTCGCCTTTTCTCTGTTGTTCTTGGAAGAAAACTTTCTTCATTAATCTTTTCACCTTGTCATACAATAATCCATTTTTTTTTCACATTCAATTTCATTGAGTAATCTCGGCTTTTGCTTACTAATACGAATAAGCATAATATAGATTTCTTTGGGTCGTTTTACCCCACACGACAAATTAAGAATTATTATGAAAATATTATATTTATGCATGTACGTGGGTCAAAATTTAGCACTTTAACATACCTATCAGAAACTGATCTTCTGTAACTGAATGCTTTCGTTTTATTTTATCTAAATCGGTCTAAATATTTCCTTAGATATAGCTTTCTTACTATTTCTCCCAAAATATTTTGTTTTAAGAACTAAGCAGGTGCGCAAATATATACAAACATTGAATAATTATTGCATTACCGACCTAATACCTATAATGCAATCCAGTTTATGTCATTGCACACGCGACTAAATTCGCAAACAAACAAAGCACCATAACATATTAAAAAACAAAAACCCGACCGCGGGAGTTTTAGAATTGTATTTTGTGCTAAAAATCCGCCATCTTAAATTTATGATTTTTTTAATATAGCCAGTGTCATTTGCGCTGCTCAAATGAATTTAACGACACCTCACATCACACGTCAAAGTGCACCCAGCCGTTTGGGCTGTAGCCCGTGAAAATGTATTTCTTGTCTACATACATACTCTCGAAAAACAACCTTCTTGAGGAAGTCGGGTAAAAACAACATGCATTGGAAAAACCCTATTCGCAATATCCGTCCGAATTCGTTTATTTACATACAACACATTCAATTGTTTTCCATCAGACGATCCTAGCGACACCTGCGCCCTTAACAATAAAAATAAAAACACGACTCCATTCTGTAAGGAAAAGTGTAAAATGCGCGGAATTTCCATATAAAGAAGCGGAGATATTTATGCGTCCCTTGGCAGTAAGTACGTACGTGATTCGAATTTGGGAGATTGCGGTTTTTGTCGCATACGACGATTAGTCATAGCGGCCCCCTTGAAAGGGATCTGTGATTTTGGAAAAGAAAAAAAACCATCAGAAACATTCTGTAAAAAACTAGCCAAATCTCGATAGAGACTCTCTTGTTTATCACTAAAATGTAATGAAATCTAGACAAAGTCATGCCAAGTCTAAGGTTACTAGATACTATTTTTTTATTATTATTATAGTAAGAGTTATACGACTGGCCGTTCAACATTCTATATACGTTTGTGGATACAAGTAAACGGCCAGTCGTATAACTCAAAGAAATAGCATCAAGGAACCTTAGACTTGGAGAACACAAGAGTCTCCATCAAGACTTGGCTAGTTTTTTAGAGAATGTTTTTGGTGGGATTTAACTTATTTTTGTAGTAGCGTCCCATCAAGCTGAACAACTTTTGCTTTGAAGTCATATCCGTATCTCCTATGGTTTAGCTGGGCTCCTAGTGATGTGCCTGGTGGTCTACCTACATCAGGCAATCCAAACCTTCGATTTTCTAGTTTTTATAGTTTTTCCTTTATAAGGCCATTAAAACCTAACTCTGTACCAAATTTCAGCTCTCTGAGTTTATAGGAAGTACTAGACTAGTTCTATTTTGATGATCATAAGTGAGAGTGTGAGTGAGTGTCTGTCTTAAATGCGAAACTTTGCCTTCATTTAACTTCGGAACTAAATGACCTGCAGACTTGTGGATTTTAAGTATGTAATTATAGTTTACTAGATGACGAAAATTTCTGCGTTCTGGTCTTATCCAAAAGTTCTTAAATAGGGGCCTGAAAATGCTTTGAAATGGTTCCAGTAAGGGATGGCAAGGCAGTGTTTGCTTTGCGCTCGACTTTGCGGGGGCACTGCCGTGCCCCCAGATATGGAATCATATAACCATTGGGAGGTAAAGTCACAGATTAGCGTAGAAGGAAGAGCGTATACTTGTCGATAAACTTGTAGTTCGGTTCAGAAAAGAATGATGTTAGTCATGCGAGGATGATATATGAAAACCTCCTATCTACAATGGAAATCCTATGTAGATAGATAGGAGGTTTTCATATATCATCGTCGCATGGTTTCTTTGCCATTTCCATCTATACTCACGTTTTGACGTTATTTTTGACGCTTGGACAAAACAAATTTCGACCTTATTCTCAAACAAATACTACAGTTTATGTCAAATTGTTTCACCTATGCTTCCGTCAACGCAGTGTTGTGCGTTTATTTTGCGCTAACGGAGGATGTGTCCGTCAAATTTGTAAGAAAATAAGGTGGAATATCAAAGTTTCGGATGCCGTGTGGTGCCGGCAGGGTGTCGTGTGGTGCTGGCAGATTAGAATAGCACCACCCCCTCTCTTCCCGTGGGGGCCGTAAGAGGTGACCGAGGGATAAACCCGACCCAAACAGCTAGGCCCAACCGTAAGGTGGCGGTTAATCCACCACAAAAGCATTCCCAAGGAGGGTTGACGTCTGGTAGGCGGCGGGTCCTTTTGCAACACGATTTTGTGTTCAACGAAACGTGTTGTGCCGACCCCAAGTTATTGGGATAAGGGCAGGAAGATGATGATCAAAGTTTTGAATAGCGCTGCGCAAAAACAACGTACAAACTGACATTATGTGTGTAAAGTTCCTAAACGTTTAGTGTTTTATTAATGGAACACACTTAACTTAGTTACAATTTTCTACTACACATAAACTGAAGGCTTACACGCTGTCTACCCCGTATCGGGCCTTAGCTGTGATTTACGCGTACAAAAATAATCCTAATGAAGAGTAATCCGCGGTGACGCAAATCTGCTGCTGTTGGTGTATTTCCATGGTCAGATACGATACGATACGACACACTTAAGGCAGGCTTGGCGCACTCCGCGGCGTAGGTATAGAGTTGCAAGTACATGCGGCGTCCCCCGCGAGGTAGATAATCAGCTGGTTGGAGCGCGCCGCACGTTACGCGCGCGAGTTAAGATATCCGTGTCAGCATCTTCTACTACGTAGCCTAATTATAATTTATAAGATTTGCTTGGTAAGATAATCAAAGTGCAATCTTACTAAGCAATTCATTTTAGTAGTGGGAGGTGTTGACTTAGCAATTTATCTAAGATTTATTTAGTATTTAAGCTAGTGTAAGCCTAGAATTAGGAGTTCTTATCTGCCGGACGATCTCCGAGTGCAAATAAACAGAAGAAACCATAAGTCTGCCTCTTATTCCACTTCTTGAGTGGCGCAGCCGGTACCTCCCCTTCGTCGTGTCGCTGCCTGGATAATCGACTCAACAGTCTTATCCAGGCAGCGGGTTGCTGCCCTGCTGGTTGAGGACTGCCCTGGGACAATCGCTGCCATGGAATCGCTGCCTGGAGGACAACCCTGGTTCCTGGAAAGCCATCCCGCTGCCTGGAGGACAACCCTGGTTCCTGGAAGCCCATCCCGCTGCCTGGAGGACAATCCCGGTTCCTGGAAGCCCATCCCGCTGCCTGGAGGACAATCCCGGTTCCTGGAAGCCCATCCCGCTGCCTGGAGGACAATCCCGGTTCCTGGAAGCCCATCCCGCTGCCTGGAGGACAACCCTGGTTCCTGGATGCCTATCCCGCTGCCTGGAGGATAATCCCGGTTCCTGGAAGCCCATCGCCATGCTGGCCGGAGGGGACTCAACAGCCTTGCGGAATGCTGCCCTGCTGGTGGAGGACCATCCCAGGACAGCCGCAGCTCGACGTGTGTATCAACACTTTAAAGGGGAACCGAATCTATAAATTTCTGAAGAAGCCTGGAAGAATGCAGTACTATGGGACTTCAAAGTTTGCAAGAGGTTCCGGTTAAAGATCCACGTGAGTTATACTTTGTCACTGTCCTATTATCTGTCCGTTTACTATTTTATTTGGAAATCATTTTATATTATCATAGGAAGTTGTTTTACTATTATACAGCAAGTAGCTATATTTAGCATGATTTGGTATACTGAGTCTTTTTTTATAAGATAATAAGATTGATGCATAGGGACGTATAATATTTGGCTGATCAACATATATGTTCGAAGGCTAAAATATTTTACACAATCAAAACTATTTCTTTACCAATACCCGTTAAGAATTGCGTGTTTGGTAATTTATTAGATAAAATATTTTGGGGGTTGTTTTGTTAAAACAAAAAAATATATTTGTGTATAGGGACGTATGATATTTGGCTGATCAATACGAATATTCGAAGGCCAAAATATCATACAAAAATTAAAGCTATTTCCTTACCATTATCCGTTAAGAATTGCGTGATTGGTAATTTAATAGATACTATTTCTTCGTGGGATTGTTTGTTGAAACTTTAGGAAGACTTTTGTATAGGGACGTATGGTATTTTGCTGATCAACATATATGTTCGAAGGCTATAATACCATACACAAATTAAAACTATTTCCTTACCACTATCCGTTAAGAATTGCGTGATTGGTAATTTAATAGATAACATATTTGTGGGGATTATTATTGAGTCTATAAGACTATTTTTGTATAAGGACACGTATGATATTTGGCTGATCAATACGAATATTCGAAGGCTAAAATATCATACACAATTTAAACTATTTCCTTACCATTATCCGTTAAGAATTGCGTGATTGGTAATTTAATAGATAAAATCTTTGGGGAATTATTTTATTGAAAATAGTTAAAAGAATATGTATGAAGATATAATTAACACTCGATATATTTGACTCAGTATATAAATAAAGTAGAATTTGTTGCATAATGCCCTATTACAACGATTATGCTGACTTAGTGAAGCAGCTGATTGAAATACTAAGTATTGCACATAGGCAAAACTGCATGTGTAGTTGTTTTGTTATACGGTATACCTAAATAGGTATATTATTGTTGTTATGTTTTGTTTTGATATTGTATAAAATGATTCCAATTGTTATATAATGATCTCCAACTTACATTATAATTCCTCAGTACAGTGACAACGTGACAAGTATAAACTTCAAAACTTTGGTACATTCTCAGAGAAATAAGGGC
Source organism: Phthorimaea operculella (assembly GCA_024500475.1). Lineage (NCBI taxonomy): Eukaryota > Metazoa > Arthropoda > Insecta > Lepidoptera > Gelechiidae > Phthorimaea > Phthorimaea operculella. The sequence goes on along the minus strand of JANFCV010000076.1, from coordinate 102,767 downwards.
TCTTACCTATTATAATAATGCACCCTAGTAAGATAAGATAATAATTTATTTCATAAATGTAAGAAGCATTATGTAAGTGAGTAAGTCTAGTAAGATAAGATAATAATTTATTTCATAAAAGAACAATATTTTAATTCATACACTTAAATAGTATAGTTGTAAACTATAGCTTATTAACTAGTAGGTAGAAGAGTTAAAATTTTATTAATATTAATGTAAATGTAAAAATTAGTGTATAATAATCTTAGGTCTCCCATTTCCACTATTTTGCTTAGGTATGTGTTGTTTATACATTAACCGTAATTTAAATTTTTATTAGAGTTTGTAGTATCTTCGTAGTAAATAGTTAGTTAGTGTCGTAATTTAGGTTCTTTTATATTTTTCTTCCTTACTCGATGTTTTCTGAAATCTGTTGCTTCCCTCCCTGATTTCTGAAAACACCGACCTTAAGGAGGGAAGAGTTAAGATATCCGTGTCAGCATCTTCTACTACGTAGCCTAATTATAATTTATAAGATTTGCTTGGTAAGATAATCAAAGTGCAATCTTACTAAGCAATTCATTTTAGTAGTGGGAGGTGTTGACTTAGCAATTTATCTAAGATTTATTTAGTATTTAAGCTAGTGTAAGCCTAGAATTAGGAGTTCTTATCTGCCGGACGATCTCCGTGTGCAAATAAACAGAAGAAACCATAAGTCTGCCTCTTATTCCACTTCTTGAGTCGCGCTCCGATGCCGTTCGCATTTCTTCACGAGATTTATTTTATTTTATCAATTCTGTTTTAACTAATTCAACTTCTTGCCTCATTCGTAAATTTTGTATACTAATACAATTTTAATGTTTTTGCTTTGATTTTCGTTCAATATCCTACGTTTAACAAATCATTTTTTTTATGTTTTACTTGGGTGTAGAAGGTGTTACCCCAGTACACTTTTCGTAGGTACCTACTTTCATATAAATCTCGAAATTCGCATCCCTACAAAGCGCGCAGGCTGTGACCTTCAAAGGTGGTCTGCGGCAGATGAACTTTCGCGCGCAGCAATTCGGCTCATTTTTGCTTGCGCGCGCGATCAGTAGGCTAATATAAAAGTAGGTATCCAAGGCCGGCGCGAAGGAAATTGTACTTTATTATCGCGCATAAAGATTTATATTTGTTGAATTGCTATGGCGGAGTGCGTCTTCTGTACCTGTACTATTATGTATTCTGTGCATAAGGTGCAAATTCGTCTGGTGCAGTCGATCGCAGCCGCCGATATTATAGTCGTAGTATGAATGTATTCGATGGATGCGTCAGACGTCATATAGGTATTTCACTTTATATCGGCCGCACGCGTCAGTCACATGGCCACACGCACCTACATACAATTTCATTAAAATCGTTAGAGTCGTTTCCGAGATCCTGATTATAAATACCTACGTACCTAATATTCCTATTACATGCGCGTTTACTCTCAGCATCAGACACAACTACTAACTTGTATAAATAAGTACTATACCTTTATTCTACTCTGTTATTCCTATTTTTACGTAACATGTAAAATTAAGATAAAAAGTCAAGAAGAAGAAGCAGATCTGCTTCTATACATTAAAACACAAAAACCCGACAGTGGTAATTTCAAAGTTATCTATATTTTGCGATATATAACCTTGAATTAATGATTTTTTAATCACTCACGCGCTCACATGTCAAGATCCGCCCAACCATTTGCCCGTGAAAACGAATTTCTTGTCTACATACATACATACCTTTACAGCCACAACAGTCCACTGCTAGACATGGGCGTCCCCCGTATTGGGGGGGTATTGCCATACTCACCACGCTTGGCAGGCGGAATGGCGAGAGCAGTGCAAGATATTTAATTCACAAAGAACTCTGCTGCCCATTCCCTGGATATCCCTTAGTCGCTTTTAACGACACCCACAGGTAGAATTGGGGTAATTTTATTCTAAGCCGGCATCACACGGCATCCATACCATACATACTTTCGAAAAACAAAACCCTCCTTCTGAGGCAATCGGGTAATAAAATAATCGTAATCGACTTAATTATGGAGACAGACTATCCAGTGACATCATATAACCACATATAACCCCATCTAAATAATGCGCCTCTAAACTCATTGTCGTGTCGTTCTAACATGCATAAATTGCATACGATATATTGTAATTAAGGGTTAAATTAGGGGTTAAATTGATCAAGTGAGACGAGATACACGCGTAAAGTCCGTTTGTGCGTTAATTTTGCGCAGCACTATCGCACGCGTTAGGAAAATGCGACGTTCCACCTTGTTTTCATATTTACGGTTACTTTTAATTAAGTACAAATCTCTTGAGGGTGTAATCTACTCACAAAACTGAACAACTTTTGGTAGAAACTTTTCTTTGAAATATGAAAAATAAATTTGGACCTCCCATACTAAGTGACACACTTTTTCAGCATTTTTTGTCTGGGAGGCCCAAATTTTTATTTTGTGTTTCGAAGAAAAGTTTCAAACAAAGGTTGTTCAGTTTTATGAGTACATTACACCCTCAAGAGATTTGTACTTAATTAAATGTAACCGTATAAATCTCGTGGTATAAAGGAACGTATTACTTTTCCTAACATCCTGTATATTATGTAGGTATATGTATGTCTAAACACATGACATGGCTGTTGAAAATCGACGCAGCCGACAGATTTATAGAGCCAGCGCTGTTTTTAATTGCTGACGATAACCAAAGGGGGTTGACACCGCTGACCACACACTGTCAAACAATTTCGTCAATGCCACACTATTTTTACCCGACTCCCTCAGAAGGAGGGTTATGTTTTTTGAGAGTATGAATGTATGTATGTGGACAAGAAAATTCTTTTTCACTGACTACAGCCCAAACGGATAGGTGGATTTTGACATATGAGGTCAGCGCGAGTGACACTGGCTATATAAAAAAAATAGATTCAAGATGGAGGATTTTTACAGCAAAATACTACTTCAAAAATTTACCGCAGTTGGGTTTTTTGTTTTTTAACACGTCTAGGTACTTGTTACCCGACTGCCTCAGAAGGGTTATACAGGGGGTGTTAGAAAAAGTACTGCGTTCCTTTTGAGGGATGGACCAGTCAATGAAACTGAACAACTTTCCCCAAGAAACATACCTATCTATACATATAATAAAACAGTAAAACCCGTGTGTCTGTACATTGATTAGAATTACGAAAAACTAATTGGGGGTGATGCAAAAATTTCGAAATATGGAAAGGAATATTGGACCTCCCATACTAAGTGTGTCGACCGGCGGCCGGGTCAGTTTGTACCTACGGGAAGACCAAATTTATTTTTACATATTTCGACCTATGTTCCCTGAGGAAAGTTGTTCAGTTTCATAGGCTGGTTCATCCCTCGAAAGGAGTGCAGTACTTTTCCTAACACCTGTATTTTTAAATTTTATATTTTTAAAGTATGGTATGGTGACAATAGTTTCCGAGACAAAGGGATTTTAATTTATTGTAGTTCAAGCAAGTGCGACTGAATTAAAGGTGCATGTTTGTTTTTCTGAAGCTGATTTTTATCAATCATTATTATTATTACTAAGATAACATTGCTCACGTTCTTTTCTTGTTTCAGGTAACAAACTGTAACATAAGTAAAATAAAAGTGGGTAAGTAAAACAAAATCATCAAACGGTAACGCAATCGTAAGTATTTTTAACAATGTTCAAAAAGTATCAATAATGTACGAACCAAGAGTTGCAAACCTTCGATCCTCATCCTCATCATCATCATCAAAGCCTATAGCAGTCCACTAGTGGACGTTTGCATCCCTAAGGTTACATAAAGGCAGCATTGTCCCAATTCCATGTGAATGTCACAAAAAGCAATTTTTAAATAGCGCAGTTTTGTTTTGTTTTACTTTAGGCTTAGAAAAGGATAGTAGACATCATAGATCTAGACACACGGCAGTGTGTCCGCCAAGTTCGAGCAAAGAACCGACACACCGGCCGTGGGTTATATTACACGAACCATTTCGGGCCAAGTTCGACCCACCTATAACTAAAAATCTATTTTATCTACGCATATGAAATTTCTAGTATCTGTCGAGATCTACTTATTTATCTAAAATACAAAATTTCATTAATGTACCTATTATTGTAGGTCTTGAGATATTGACGTCAGAAAATCGCTATTTTTACTATACACTCACTGACTGACTGACTGACTGACTCACTCACTCATCAAAAACCTAGACCACTTCCAATGGTCGTATTGACTTTAAAATAAAGTTTTAATAGAAAATTATATACTTGACTCATTGCGTTTAGTAGGTTTATAACAAAGTGTGTGAAAACTTGCCAAGTTATATCATTAAAAAGTACAGATAAAAATAAATAAAAAATGTTATAAGGAAACTGCTGAAAAAACAGGTTTGCGTTTTTGTAAGTATTAGAATTTTAGGTATTTAATATGATATTTATTCAGAATCTACTTTCCAAACTGCGGAAAATCAAGTGTGCATTCCTGTAACGATTTTTAACTGAGGTCTGTGTATGGAACTTGGTACTTATTTAGATCTCACTTATTTTATAGGCGAAGCATTCCAATATTATCGAACTTGGCAGCCTTTCACATTTATGTTTTGGGTGGTAGAGCATTTTTAGACATAATATGTCTTGTTTTCTTTTTTTTACCTGACTTCCTCAGGGTCAGGAGAGTTATTGATAGTGATGCTTCATTTTGACTGATATCGCGTAATATTCGTAAAGTCGTGGACAATTTATGTATTTACAAAAAAAACTATGTACAATATGTACGTATTTACAAAAAAAAGTATATAAGAACTGATATCAGCTTTCTAGTTCCCATAGTACAAGCTTTGCTTAGTTTGAGGCTAGATGGCGCTGTGTGAATTGTCCACCATTGTCCACCATAGGTAATTATTTAGTTGAAATCATCCCCTGCCTTTTTCTAAGCCTATTTTAGTAAAAGTGACAGCGATATTCTGAAATTGCTATCTTTGACAGTCACATGGAATTTAGACCAATACTGCCAATACCGATCCTAACAATTTCTTGCAATCTTACCCCACGTCGACCTTTCTTAATCCTAAGGGTCGCTTCACCCCCATTAGGGCAACTTAAGGCTGGTGACATCAGCTGTGTGTACCCCGCCTTATCGCCGTAGAGAGATCGCTGTTATTTGCCTGGCCTAAGCTTAAGACTAGTGTAAGACGATGGTGAAGAGCTTAGAATGATGCAAACGTTCCGACATTTTGAACAACTTTAAAAACAATTAACCAGAAAATTGGTAAAAATGGCTATTTACCCGACTTCTTGAGACGGAGGGTTATGTTTTTGAGAGTAGGTACGTATGTACTTAGGTATGTGGACGAGTAAATTCTTTACCATGGGCTACATACACAAGAATCTCATAAACTCAAAATGGCGGATAAAAATCTTAAAATTTCAATATGGCGCGTTTTTAACGCAAAATATAATTTAAAAATTACCGCTGTCGGGATTTTGTTTTTACAATAATAATGCTGTCTTTTCTCTACGTTACTAACCCTATCTGAAAGACACCGTCATTGGTCCAAAATCCCAAAACATTTGTACAATACAATCTTAGAATCGGTCAACCGGATTAAACCGGATAAAATCTTCCGGAATATCCGGACAGCCGGACACTTGCAGTAGCGGATGTAAAACACATTTATGCTGATGATAGGATTACAAGGACTGAACTGACTGAAGGTCTTGAATTATTTTAGGGTAAAGTTTATCTACCGGGAGTAACAAAAAGGTAAAATGCCGAAAAGAGGTCAAGGTAGGTACTAAAGAAACTGAAAAACTTGCCCCACGGAACAATGATAAAAAATGAAGATTACTTGGAAATCGGAATTGGTACCTAATCTTAGAGCCGCCCACATTCTGCCCTTTCATCAACATTTTTTCATCAACTTGCCACTTTTTTCAGGCCTCGTTAAAAATCGTATTGATAAAAAACACCAACCTGAACATCCCGGGATAGTGCTGTACCCGCTATCGGCAATTATCCCGATAATAAATTATCCCGGGCCCGCGAGCGTCGGTTATCGGTAATTACTGCACAATGATGTATGGTCGCGAATGCTTTCGTGCTCGGTATAGTTTGGCATAGGTAACACGGTTCGCATAAATTTCTTTGTCATATTTGTTTGGCATAAATTTTATATGTCATACGCATTTATAGTTATGCGTATTGAAGTTATGACTTGAAATCATTATGACTATTGATCTTATGCCTCATAAAAATATGACTTAAAATTTTATGCAACCCGACCCCAATCCATACATACACAATACTTATCTCGCCTATATCAATTCCGGGATAGGCAGAGCGTAAATGGCTGTAAAAAACCGTTTGTTTACCTAAACCACGTCTTTCAAAAGTTGAGAGTCATTCAGAAGATTTTTTATCACTTTAGTGATAGCTTGTCAACTTTCATATCCCTTAGTCGCTTCTTACGATACCTACGATAGATTCTACAAAAAAAGCAGCCTGCAGTGCCCATACAACTAAGGCCCGTCGCATTTCGTAGAAAATCAAAGGAGCAAACCTTTTTTCGTAATTATATATTCCGTAATTCTATGGAATAATAGGTATCTTGGAAATGGTCTTCCATCTTAACCCCTTCAGGGAATGGGACGAATTTCTTTTTACTCTGTATAATACCTATTTGCGGGATTTTCTTTACCGTCAGGATCGCAATAGGTATTCGTGGGAACCTGCTTTTCAATTGTTTTGTGGGACCACCGGAAATAATTTTTACCTACTAGGTGTAACTAGAATAATAATTATTAGTACCTACTTAATAAAATAATAACTAGAAGAAAATTAGTACTCCATGGTACATATCAAAATTCCTAAGAAATTGTAAATAGTTTGCAACAAGTAGCGACATCTGTTGATAAGAAGCCGCAACTGTGAAGCGGTTCGACGCGTGGGCAAAGTCCTTGGCTCGCACTGCTGTCTTCTCGAATGCTTTGCTTAAAAAGTTCCAATGTTAACAGAAAGATGGCGTCCAAAAGGATTTTTTCTTTCAATGATTTCGTTGTGGTTATGTCGTGTGGTGACATGCCATTTCTTTTCCTTGGGTTTATTAAGAAGCTACTTTAAGGGATTTGATTGATGTGTGTTGAAAGTTTAGGCGACAGCGCGACAGGTTGATACACAGTGTTGTAAAAGACTCTCAAACTTTTGCATATGCAAAAGTTTATTTTGTATGTACATTTAAATACTCCTATTTATCGTGCTATTTTCCAACAACATTGTCTTATCCAACCACCCTTCCTTACATTTATCAAAACTAAATCGCCTGGACTAAAACTTACGATCACAATATTCACAATAATACATTATTTCGCTTATCTTCCCACTGGATACACGATATAGGGATGGGACAATCGCGCGATTTACGGGACCGTCCCGGAAATTAACTTACCGCATTTCATGTTTTATGACAATTTGAACTCCTTGGAGTGGACATTGGTCACAGAGCTAATCAGATAAATCGTAGGGGTAAAATAAAAGCAAGTTATGGTTTTAGTTCTGGATGAAGTCAAAAAGATATCACAGGTAAGGTTAATAATAATGCGTCCAACCCAGCAGCGGTAGCTGAAGCCAAGCACTGGCAGGTATTCGTTTAATAAGTTTATTTTACAAATTAAGTTGAGAAGGATAACATTGACACGATAAGAAGTATACAACCTTAATTCAATACACATAATAATTTATTTAAAAAAGTATGAGTCAGGGCAACTAATAATATTTATTGTTATCAATTTTGTTATACTATAACAATCGCTTATATTGCGATATCTGTCTTATTATTATAATTGTTATTGAAAGAGGGTTAACATAAGGCAGGTGGCTGGTCATAAAATATCAAATCTTTTGCCTCATGATTTTGTGTTGCGGTCTAACTAACAAAATATGTTGCGCCGTCCCTAGGATAAAGACAGGAAAATGATGATATTGTTATTGTTTAGATGAATTTTATTTTTTAGAGCACTCATGGCCTCAGAAATTTCATACAAACGTTCCCTTAATTTCTTGTTTTCGTTCCATGTAGGTAGAGCTACAATTTACAGACATGCATGACTCTATAATTTATACTTGCGATTGACGCCGCTTGGTGAAACTCCATTTTAACTCCAAGAGTTTTAAATACAAACATATTATGCATGACTCTATTATTTTATTTTTTCAAAAAGTAGTTAAGTCCAAAACATTATACATTTTATTTGTAAAAAAATCATAATACATAGTTTCTTCTCTTCTTCATAGGGGAATACTTTTATTAGGCCTTAATTAAAGTAAAAAATATTTATAGCTCTACATGCATTATTCGGGATGAATATAATTACGTTTGTATGAAAAGGCTGAAACAGGCATCTCTCAGATATTTTTATTATTATAATTAAATGTAAATAAAAGTTAATAGTAAATAAATAAGATGGAAGTGAAAGTTGGGTATGGCAGAAAAAGCATGAAAGTAGGATAAATGCGGTAGAAATGAGAGCGTTAAGAAGTATGATAGAAGTGAAATTGAGTGACAAAATAAGGAATATAAAATATAGTAGTGTATATTAGTTGCGGTATAAAAGAAAACGTAGTGACTGGTATAAAAAAAGGTATGTTTAGATGGTTTGGTCATGTTGTGAGGATGAATGAAAGAAGATTGACGAAACAAGTACCTATATTTGGCAAACGTGGACGGGAACGTTGGAAGGGAAAGGCCTTGACGAACGAACCTCGATCAAATCGGGGACGTGCTAAGGAAAGGTCAGATCAAGAGCACCCTAAACCGACGAGCATGTATGAAAAGATTGACGAATAAAGAGGAAGCGAAACAGGTGTGTCAGGATCGTAGCAAGTGAAAAGAAGGTAGTCTCTGCCTACCCCTATGGGAAAGAAGTGTGATTATATGAAAAAATGCTAAATATTATACATTCTTTCTACATATCCAAAAAACAATAGGTACCTACGTAATACCTAACAAAAGTGTAGTCATTCAAATCAAATGATACAATACTCCATTAAACGGTCTCTTTAGTCACAGCGATCATGAAAACCGTGTTTTAAAATTATCTAAACTACTAGCGGTTCGTCAGCAGTTTCACCGGCAGCAACTCATTATTCCGCGGGAAAAAAGCATTTTTTCTATGTTTCATAAACCTTTTTTTTTAAATCACTCTATGAAAAAAATCGCGTCAAAATCCATTGCGTGGTTTAAGGGGAGTTAGATAATTCCACAACAGACAGAGAAACGTAAAAAGTAAAAAGTGACTTCATTTTATACTATGTTCATTGATGTATTTGATAAGCCCTGGATGGACGGACATGGTCCCTAGAGAGTTTAAAATAGACTTAATGACAGTTTTTTATTATTAAATAAGTAGATATCATTTATTTTATAGAATATAACCCGGATAACCACGCCTTTGTTAATGTTTTTACAGTCTTTAGAATAACTTTTTTTTTATAATTATGTACCATCATCAAACCCTTAGTTTATTTCGTTTGAACTGAAGGTTTTAACATTTGCACAAATTTTAACTATGGCAATTTTTATTCATTAAATTTATTTCAATTAATTTATTTGAATACCTACCTAGTATTCAAATTCATTCATCCTCATAAAAATCATATTTTATTTCTATTTATTTGACTGTCATCAGTACCCATCACGTTATGATGGTAACCATATGGTATATACCATACACTTACCTAAATTCGGTTGGTGTGATTTACATAGCCAGTTTCGTGCGCTTAAATTATTAAACTACTGAAGTGAAGGCGGCAATGTAGTTCACTTCACTACACTTGAAACGTCACGGTAATATAGGCTTGGCGCCTGTCTAGCCACGAGGTAGCATCTGGTAGCTGAAAGAAAAAGAACCACATCTCAAAGACGCTAGGTCTGTTTTTGCAGTATCGATGTCACGCAAAGTGGAGGGGCAGGGTATTGCTATCGACCGTAGTTCGTCTCGCTCCCGCAGAGCTCATGGACGAACGCGCGGGATGTTCCGGGCCATGCCTGCAAAGGCATATTTTAATTTCGCTTTTCGGAACCGCTAATCTTTAAAAACACTCGGCCAAAAATCAAATTGTAGCGGTAATGACTAGAAATATTTGTTATCATCATTTTTATTTTAGGTTTGCGGCAACATGCGCCGTAGGGAAGTGTCAAAATTCGTCAAAGTTCTTATAGGCTGTTTTTTTTATTCTATCGTGTACATTAATATTTCATTTCTGATGGCGCCTACCCCAATCTACAATTTCGTGAGTGAAGACATGCGTATTGGAGATAAATATGTGCTGATATATTTATTTGCAAGAGGGCCGATATTTTCTGACGTGGACGGCGCGGAAGTTTTCCGGAGTAGGGGCTGTGGGAACTGTTTCATAACCAATAACAAAGGATTCCTGCCCATCAGTGAGTACGATGCCATCGTCGTGCACGGTGACATGAAAACTTATGTGGATCCTTCGAAACAGTACATAATGCGGTCACCAAGAAGATGCCTTGAGAGGAAACTGCGGGGTTGTGAGCCTAGGATGACGTCAGTGGCGACAGGGGAAGACTTCGATCTACATAATTTGTGTCGGCATTTACACGAAAAACGAAACAATGTATCCCGTTTTAAGTTCAAAAAACATTGACTCAATAGAAAATGAATATTTATCTTATTTTAAGAGCTTCTGTTTGGAATTTTAAGCCGTCAATGGTATGCCAATATATGAACTAAGAAAATTAGGTGTCATCAAAACGAATGTCCATTATTCCTTCAATATGCGGATTTCATTTATTCAACACTACTAAATTACCTAACACGCACAGTATTAATTAGAAAATCATCGTTTTATTGGAAATGGGCGTCAGCAAATTTTTCATAAAGTAGAATGTGTATCTAATAAAATTTTAGTTTTATGTGGATGATTTTATTGATCTGCACTTTGATGGCACCTAGTAGGTATATTTAAATATAAGTCTGTTAAGGCTGTGTTATGAGAGATGCCATGAATGGAATGTTGAGGCCTTGTAAGCTAAGCCGGTAAAGATATTTGACGATGAGCTTGTAGTTAGAAAAAAATATATGAAATAATGTAAATTATGTTAAATCACTTATTTTTATTATGAATTAAATAATTTTCTTAACTTCCTGCGTACCTATTGCTTAAAATTGTAATGGAATTACCAGAATATAAGGGAGATTTTATTAGTGACCGATAGCAAAAATGCAAAACGGGCTGCTGATAGGGAACCACTTTTCGCAAGGAAGGTTTAAATATGTAGACCATATAAAACGGACCATTCATAGTGACTTAAATCAGCTGATTGGCAAACTTTGTATGGTTTTTTTATTCATATTTGGACCTATATTCGTTGGGGAAAATTGTTCCTTAACACCAGCCAGTCATGCATTTGCGCAGTCAGCTACTAGAAATCAATCGCTCTACCTATAGGGTAAATATGCCAAATCCCGGCACCCCGGATGCATTTTTCAACTTTGACTCTCTTTAACTTCTTCAAATAATGTCCCATAAATATGTTTGATACATTTTTAGGTAGCTTATTTAATCTTTTTTCAAAAGTAATGCTCAAACTTTTGTAAAATATGAGCGTTAAAAAGAAGGAAGCGTTTAAACTCGGGAAGGGCGAAAAGCTTTAATGTCGGCCGTTTTCAGTCTATTTCCGGCCACGATTTTGTCAAATCCCGGCCGTGTAAAGGGTGCTCCAGAATGAATGGATTAAATCCATGTTTGACTTGAAAATAATTTATTTTGTTAGTTTCGTAAGTACATAATATGAATTACATGAAAATAATGTAAAAATGAATAAAACACTAAGAAAACAAATAGAAACTCTTTCGATGTTAGTTTCGAACATCCTGTACATCGCCCTGCAAGTAATTGGAGACGGCCGGCTTTACGTTGTTCGGGATATCTAATGTCGGCCGCATTTTAAGATCTCAATTGCTATGAAACTAGACCATGTAGCCCCGGCCGGTTTTTGAATAGGAGATGCATAAACAGTAAATCTACAATACGACATGAACAATTTCATCTTTACAACGATAGCCTTAAAATAAATGAAATTATAAAAATGGAATCAAATAGCCTATACTCGGCCACCGGCCGAAATTTGAAAATTTACGGAAATCTCAATCCCAATACCGGCCCCCCCAATTTATTCGTAATTAAGCAATAAAATAAATTTAAAATGCAGTTAAAATATAGTTTAGACAATCTTCTAATAGATATGATGCAATAAATTTGTCAAAACCTTTTCCTTCCCTTCATAAATCCAATGCCCAGAATGGACGTGAAGAGCTTCGATCTTACTTCTTCTCGAACAAACTGTCCGATCCAGCGCCTCGGTCACAACTAACGTCTATTGCTCGAAGTGTGAGGTGGGTAAAGGATTACCAATGGTTTTTTAGGGAAGCAGATATAATCAGGTTGTAAATAGAGTGAACAAGTTTTAAGTTAATCCAGTATTTTGGGAATGCAAGCCAAAATTGTGAAAAAGGCCGGGATTAGGCGGGGGGCCGGAATTCGGCATATTTACCCTACTTTTTTTAGCTCATGCATTCAGTGAAAATTCTAATAAGAATATTATTTTTTCTGAAGGCAGATTAAAAAGACAGCTGTAGCGAACTCAGGTGAATTCAGTTTTTTTATTCTAGAAAAACAAATTACATACCTATAATGATTTAAATATTTTCATTAAAACAAAATATTTAGATTAATATATATGAAATGAATTAACCTTGGTAACATTTAAATCCTCGCTCACAAATATAAGTACAAAATATAAATGTATTTTAGGGATACTATTAGCAGCACATTAACATACCCGTTTAAGAAATCAACTTACAGACGTTTATCATACATTCTATATAAAAACCGGTATAGTTTGATCCCTGAAAGAGGTGAGTTGATTGTTAATAAATGAGCTTTTATTTCGGAAACAGCACAAATTAGAAAATTCAAAATCCGTCAAACTATACAATAGTTTGTAGGCAGTAATATATCTCCCCTCTTTAGGTACTGTTGCTTCCAAATTAAGTAACATTGGATATGTGCGCGCTTGAAATTTTATGGGTACCACTGGTACCTCTATGTACCACTTGTAGTACCTACTGTAGCTAGGCGCTAATATGAATAGCATATTTGAAATTCAACATCTATCCATCCAATATTAGTTAGTATATAATATGTATATAATATGGAAAAGTCATTTAAGTCAGGGTCCAAACCCCGGTCATTGCCTTGACGTGAAAATATTTGTGTGCTGAAGGGAGAAATAGCAAACTTTGTATGTTATTACGTGTTTGTCTGAAAAGTTGCCTTTGTTTTCTTAAAGAAATCAAGATTATGAAAAAATATTGCAAGATAATATAATTTTTTAATTTGTTGATATCCCAATGTTCAGCGTTATAAAACAAAACTGGCATGCCTTTAAAAAGGTTGGATATAGAATGTGCATGTTTAATACATAAAATGTTAACATAACACCTAATTACTGATAAGATAAAATACCAGTTATGTATTTAAAATAAATATGTGCCAGTTAAGGACAATAAACATTTTATACATTAAATACACTTCGGTTTAATATAAAATATTACACCTACTTACCTAAACAGGAAAAAATTGAATCTAAGTAGGAGCCAACTGCCTATAGGCATATATTTTAAAAGGAAAACGCAAGATTTTATTAAAATATCGACTATCCACTAACTTTGAACTTTTGTCAACATAACTGAGTAACATTCATGAAATAAGTTTTATTCGTTTTAAAATTGCAGAACCCTTTGGTTTTAAAGAATAATCATCAAGAATTGCATAGGTATATCAGTGAAAGATACATTGCTTATTTTCGTTTTTTTAGATACGTAATAAATAAGTACCAGCCTCAGTAAGTACCTGTCACAAATTAGGCAAAACCAAATAAAAACGGTGCCATAAATAACTTTTACAATAAGTACCTATTTAGTTTGTTGAATTCTTTCAGATTGACCTATTCTTTGGAAATCTATGTCGGTATTATTTATTTTTATTTAAAAAAAAAAACGACGCAGTGGACAGTGCACTTAATGGGTTGTTTAATTTTTTAATAATTCTATGATGTCAAATGTAAAATAATAGTATATTTACTACTGTTTCAGACCTTCTATCTATTAAATGTTATTAATATGCGGCCCATTGTTTAAACATTTATACATATTAGTTAGAATATAAACAAAGATAATATTATTACAACTAAATATTATAATAACTAATATTTATTTTGATGTGTGAAAAATCTATTTAAACCTACTTAACATTATATTGTATGTTGTCTTATCTTCAATTTGTTTATTATGTTTGTTGTCTGTCAGACATTTATTTAAAAATTATATACAACATTGGAATACCGTATTTTTTAATTCTTGAGAATCACATTATATTCAAAACTTTGGTAACAAACGACGGACTGAACAACTTTCCTCAACTTTTCTTACGTTCCGTAAGTCGAAATATCAAAAAGACCTTCAAAATCTGACGTTGTTTTTGGGGAAAGTTGTTCAGCTTATCAGGTTGAGCTAAGCATTGCCGAGTAAGTCTATCCTTAGGAATTTCCTTGTTCATTCAAAGTCACAAGTCAATAGGCGCCTAGACCCGCAGCTGCTTTGAAAAAGTCGTAGCCGTGTTATGTTAGAAACATTAAATACCTAAACCTACATGAATATTAAGTATTTTTTTGCGGTGACCAATCAGCAAACTAATAGGTATTAAGTAGTGTATTAATGTGGTATTAACTCTGTTAGTCGCTTATGTGTGTTTTAAATACTATGCACGAACTAATTTCAGTTTCGTTATGTGATTTATGCTGTTCTGTTTTGTTTTTGTGACGAATGCTGTTTTGTTTAATTTTTTGTAATTTATCTAAGTGTTCTTTCTATTTTAACATAGTTTATTGTCTATAGATATGTGAAAACCTGTAATTGGCTGCATGTTTCAATAGTTTTTAATTATTTGGTTTTACCTGCTGTTGGTTTTCCTGTCAAAATAAAATAAAATAAAATAAAATAATTGATTAAACAAAAATAAATAACATTGAAGCCGCATATGTCAATGACGGGATCAAAAGGAATCCCGCAAATGAATACCGGGATCAAAGAAGTGCGGCAAGCCCTATATCCCGCAAACTAGGAATATCACATAATTATGTGAAAAAAAAACCTTTGTAATGTTATGCGCTATCTTCACACATGACTTGAGACGCGAGACGTAAGGCCCTAGCACCACACATTAGACGGAGACGTGAGACGTGCGACATCGCGAAGCTTGAACCGTTTCCATATAAAACGTGTCAAACAGAAGCGACTAAGCTACACACGTGAGACGCGCATCGCGTCAATGACGGCTGGCGATTACTTGTCTGACAGATACAATCCCACCCACACGTCACGTCGCACGTCTCCTCAGTGAAGCTTGCACCTTAGGCGCTATCTTCACACATGACATGAAACCGCCAGACGTAAGATAACATCTGATTGCCATACTCTGAACGCTTGGCAGGCGGATTGACGAACGCAGTGTAGGGAACGCTGCTGCCCATTCCCTCGACACCCACGGGCAGAATTGGGGTGATGTTATTCTAAGTCGGCATCACACGACAAATTTTTTGTGTCTCATTGTCAGCTTAACTAGGTTTTAGCTGCTTAGGTATCTATCGCAATAAAACGCATGCATATTTATATTTGCGTATGTTCTACTTTAAACCGTTAATGTCGTGCATACAGGGTGTTAGGCGGATGAGTGTAGGTAAATATTTTCAAGGCGAGTTCTAGGTACACATGAAACTGAACAACTATTCTTTGTAACAAGAAGTTTGTACCTTTCATACAAAGAGACAACATTTATCTGACTTTTAGTGTTTGGGAGGTACAATATTTGTTATTAAATTTGGAAAAAATGTTACAAACACAAACGCACCATGAAAATATTCACACTCCTCCGCAAAATACCATGTATACCAACACGTATATGTGAAATACTTAGTATTACTTTGATAATTAGTCTACACTAGACTAGAAATACTTGGCAGTAAGATCAGTGTTAGGTTTTAGTATTGTAGCCGGCTTAGAGGAACGGAACATCCAACTCATATCGACAGCCGGTGTGGCGCAGTGGTTAGTATGCGTGCCTGCCACGCAAAGGTTCCGGGTTCAATTCCCGGTGGGGTCACTCACAAAGTTGATACCTATTTATCACTTTGTGAATTTGTTCCCAGTCTGGTTAGGACATTGCAGGCTGAACCACCTGATTGTCCGCAAGTAAGATGGTTCCGTGCTTCGGATGGGCACGTGAAGCCGTCGGTCCCGGTTGCTGTCTATGATGGCGGTCGTTACACAACCATGTCAGGGGCCTGCTACTTGCAGTAGGCGGTTGAAAAACTCTGACACCAGGGTTCATCGGGTCGTTGAACCACTCGGTGTCCCACACGAAAAAAAAATCATATCAACAAAAAAATATTTTTGGAATACATAGAAAGCTAGCGAACATTCCAACGACGGCTGGATATGTTAAGATGATGGATGGTGAGTTTTTTTTCTACCTATAAAAAAAACTCCCGATCTGTCAGCTGTCTGCTGTGGGAAATCTAAAAAAAAGGCCTGACATATATTTTTTAGGAAATCGTTCAGTTTCATGGTCTGAATGTAGGATACCCTATCAGTATTCAGAGAGCTGTTCCTTACACCTTGTATTTTTTGTGGCTGTCCAAATGTTTTGTTCATATTTCGACCTATGTTCTTTGAGAAAATTAGTTCCATCACATATCACCAGCCTGTCCTAAGTTTTCAGTCACTAGTAGGCCGTGCTTCGGAGGGCACGTTAAGACGTCGGTCCCGGTTGCTGTCTACATAATATAACGTTGACGGATGCAACCATGTCAGATAGAGGCCTTGTAGGCGCTTGTAAAAACTCAGACACCAGGGTTGGACGACTTGGTGTCCCACACGAAGAAAGACAGAGGTCACTCACTAGTAAAATTTCACCGAATATCTCCCTTCCTGCGACCTTCCGAAGTTGAAAGGAAGCGACCGCTTTTTACCCGCTAAAGGAGAAACATGACTTATATCCTTTGTTGCCCAAGTCTTGCAATCCAGGATGTGCTTGCGCATCCAACCGTGGTACTTCCACTCCTAGCAGTTGGTCAATACGCATGCGCGGACTAACTACTGTCTTATGTTTTATTGCTGTTCGGAATTCGTGGTGATTCGTGACAATGGTCAGTGCAAGGTGCGTGTTTGTGTTGTCGTTATCAATTATCAATTAGGGTGAAATTTTACATGTGACCGATAGCGAAAACTCAGAACCGGCTGTGATAAGGAACAACTTTCCCCAAAGAACATAGGTCGAAATACGAAAATAAAATTTGGACCTCCCATACAAAACTGCCGATCAGCTGATTTGAGTTACTATGGGAGTCTTTTTTCACTAGTAAAATTTCGTCCTATATACCATTGAATAAAGCTGCTTGGATTTACAATTAAGCGGCACGGTTTTCTATAAATTATGTGTTGTAATGAAGTGATTCAGCCGTGTGGTGGCTACAAATACTGCCACCCCTAGTCCACTGAAGGTGTTTAGTAAAAGGCGACGTAGAGATTTTGACCTCGGCTGAATATCTGTCGACTATGGTATTTGGATGGTGTATGGTATGGATTTTTCATGTAGCGTGATTCAAAAGTATTATACATACCGGGAAAATGTCTTATTTCCACGGGAAACAAATAAATAGCAGCGGGCAGGCCGCTAGTATCTTTGAATCGGTGGATGTATTGTCGATTGTTATACAAAGTGTAAAAAATAACGGCATAAAACTGAACTTTCCCCCAAGGACCAAGGCCGAGATATAAACAAGCTATTTCAAACTACCAACTATACTCCGACAGCTTCGTGCGCGACCCTCCCTAGGGGTGACAGACTTTGGGGGGGCGATGTCAGCGGGTAGCGGAAGGTGTAGCGGGGAAGGGAGACACGCGCACCCGCGCTGCTCGTCATATTAAAATGACGTGCTTCCTCGCTCCCCCACCGTCTGTACCCCGCAGGAGGGTCGCGCACGAAGTTGTCGGACTATAAGCTATAGAGTGCGCATATCGCCCTACGGCGTACTGTCAAAACGTAAGCAGATGCTCCCTAGATACATACGTGAAATGTATGAAAAGTAATAGAGGTTTAATAATGTTATCTGTCACTGGCATTTTGCTACTGATAGACGGCCAACCGTTCTAACGTTTTAGGCGCACTCTAAGAGTTCAAATTAAAAAGCACTTTCCCGATTCATCTTCCAGCTCGTTCCACTTTCTGCTCCTCTTGTACCTGTGGCCTCCGGCCGCCCCCACTCCTGACCTGTTCTCCAAGGCCACCAGGACCAGAAAAGATGAACTGGACATCAGGAACAGTGTGTTCGACTTCATCATCGTTGGTGGAGGCACTGCTGGATGTCTGCTGGCCAACAGACTCTCCGCAGTGCCGGAGTGGAAGGTAGATATGGGATATAGACAAAATTAGTATAGCACAAAAAAAATACTGATTCTGAATTACTTTAGTTTTATTATATAGAAATCGGTCCAGTAATTACAGAGATATAGCATTGTAAAATCAACTACATAAGTATGCTTCTTCAAACTCGACGATTGTACAAATATATCGTATCGATATCGTGCCTCGTGACAAACAAATGAAAAACTACAAAAAATCTAACCCTACAAGTTTTAGGGATGGTGACGTAACGATTACGATATACTACTATATACGATATAATACGATTACGATATAATACGATAGCCGGTTCCTTTGAAAAAGTGTATTTGACTTTACATTTCTATATCTCTGGAAATACTGGACCAATTTCGATGAAGTAAAGTTTTAAATAATCAGAAATTACTGAAGATTAGCTTGTGATATGTTAAAGTCAAATTAAAGTGCAATATTTTGACCCCTTATAAAGGCTCATTGGTTTAGGTGAAGACTTCTTGCACCTCATCTTGCACACTAAGTATCAGCCTAACACTGCTGCACGTACCCCCTTATGTTACGTCATAAGGCACCATTTTCGCTATCCGGTCGGCACCAGTCACCATAGGTACAAGAGTAGGTATCATGAACATCTAATTTTCATGGGTTTTGGCTGGGTTTTGGTGATACCTAGATCACTTATTACACCTCATCCATCATGTGTGACACAATTTAACCCATATTTGCACTTTTAGACCTTGGTGACAGTGTTTTCGGCGAGCGGGCATTTATTCAAACTATTGGGATTGTAATGCACTCAATCCCAATAGATTGATTAAGCAAGCTTCATCATATGGTTTGAATTCCACTCATAATGTGGACTAACCATGTAGTAAGTTCTAAATACTTTCTACAGATGTCGCTGGATCGTCACTTGGAGACGAGCATCAAGAGATAGAAAATTTGGCATTCGTCAACCGGTGCATCGATAGCTTAAGTGGCAGAGTCGTGGGGCGTTTACCCATGCGGCCCGGGTTCGATTCCCGGTCGATGTATGACATCTTTATTCAAACTGGTGATTCTATAGGCATCTTCATGAACAACTAATATCTACAATGGGCCCAGCTAGGGCTATTATGTCAAGAAGGGTCAAGAATCGTGCTGTAATTCTATTCAGTACTAAAAAATTACCTCCTCCTTATCACAAAATCATCTGACTTACCTATTACTGAAATTCAGTGAATTCATGATCACAAATTGAAAGCTACCAATAAAACATTTTTTAACTACATTTTACTAAGTAGAACTTTACCTACTAAGTAATAAAGAAATATACCTGACCATTAGGAAATAATATTGCAAATTGCAATCACCTACAAACTGGACAAGATGACAGGTGACTGCAGGATAATCGCGTCACGATCTGCAATGTTTGTCAATCAATGTCGTACTAAAAAGAAAAAACCGGCCAAGAGCGTGTCAGACACGCCCACAAATAGGGTTTCGTAGTCAACGTTTAAATATCAGGTTTTTCAGCATTACAAACTTAATTTTGTTGCTGGTTTGTTAGCAGCAGTATGATGACCAACCGCAAATAGAAAAACTCAATTTTTTCTGAAACCTTTAATTGTACAATATCCGTTATAGTTTTCATTGTAAGTTCAGATTGTAAGCTATATTCCATATTTATTTCAAATTTTTAGCATTCATACTTTAGAAGTTACAGCTGGAACAAATTATGGGTCAAAAACGCCCTTTTTAAAAGCAAATATCTCGTGACAGAAACATTTTAGTGACTTTGTTTCAAAAATACCTCACCTTAGTTTTAAAAGACCTATTTAACGATACCCTACTCAATATTACAGAATAAAAAAAAAAATTTGCCCCCCTTTCACTTGTATGGGAGGGGGTCCAAAAAACATTTAAAATATTTTTTTCTTAACGTTTCTATATTTGGGTCAACACGATCTATCTTCTCACCAAATTTCATGTCGATAGCTCTAAAACTGACGAAGATATGAGGGCGCGGCATACAGACAGACAGACAGACAGACAGACATGACGAAACTATAAGGGTTTCTAGTAGACTACGAAACCCTAAAAATAGTACCCACGTACTAAATGCTTTGCCCAACTTATGCTCTAAAGTACAGCCATTCGAATAGGTCATATTTGATAGCTGTCAAACCCATCATACTAGAACACAATGTCGAGCAGGCACTTTACATACATAATATCCACTTCGAGCGTTAGAAATATGCTAATTTCCACCTTAATTCCATATAAATACGACGACGCATGGCAAGCCCAACGGTGCGTTGACGGATGCGTCTGTCAAAGGGTTTGGTATATAACGTCAAAACGGGCGTTATGTGAGCAAAGCGCCTAACTTGATTTTGCCAGTTGTCAAATATGGCCTATTGGAACGACCGTACTGTATTAATTTCAGTGGAAATTAGTGAGAATAGAGCTGGGTGATTAGTTCCACTGTTCGAACTGGTGCTATTTACGTCTAAATGCTCACGTCGTTACCAGTAATTATTGTACCGATTATCCGTAAAAAGGCAATACCAGAAAACCTATTGTTTCCTTCTGAATTTCAGCCAAGTGTTGGCCAACTAAAGTGACGGATGAAAAACGACTGCATGTAGCTGAGATGAGAATGTTGCGATTGATGTGTGGTGTGACATGGATGGATAAAATAAGGAATGGGTAGGCATATATTAGAGGGAGTTTGAAAGTAGCACCAGTGACAGAAAAAATGTGAGGGAACCGTTTATCTTGGTATGGGCATGTATTGAGGAGGGATGAAAAAAAAAGCAATGCATGTAACAAAGAAAGTAAAGAACATGAATGTGGACGGACGCAGAAGAAGAGGACGGCCTAAAAAGATTTGGATAGTTTGCATAAAAGACGATATAAAAAATAAAGGCGTAAGTGAGGATTTAACTGGTGATAGAGATAAATGAAAGAAAAAGACACGTTGCGCCGACCCCAAATAAATTGGGATAAGGGCAGGCAGATGATGAAAGGCATTTTATTTCAACTTGCAGTCGACGCCCACAATAATATGACTCCACATGGTTTCGCAGATAAGAAAGAAAGAAAGAAAAAACGTTTATTCAAACAGTTGTGGCACCTTACACACTAAAATACAATACAATACTGTAAGTACGAAAATAACAAAGTAAGATATAAAGTCACTATTATATTTCAGTCTGCAATGCAACACAACAATGAATAGGTCACGCCTCAGCATATGTCTATCACAGCAGAGATAGACGCTGTTTTTCAGTCGCGCCTGATTTGTCGTCGAACGGATCTCAAGAGGAGCATCAGTGCGGCGATAAAATAACTAACAAATAAACAAAAATAATAATTAATAGGTACAACTAAAGAATATAGTTTTAGTGGGTATAAATAAATAAATGTAATTGATATAAGTATAGATAGTAAATAATAGAGTAAGGAGACGTTAAATATAATATTAGTAATCTGTGAAAATTATCTATATATTTGTAGATATTTTGATAATAACATTTAAAATGTGATGAGAAGTGATAATGATTATAATTTGTAGATACTTTCCAGTATCAAAGCAACATTTTCTGTTTCGTTAAAAGTATATTTTTAACTTGCTTTTTAAAAACAAGTTTAGAAACGCCCTTGCGTAGAGGAGGCGGTAGGTTGTTCCAGCATTTAGTTGCCTGATACCGGAAACTACCTTCAAACGCTCTAGTTTTGTGAAAGGGTGTGACTAGTAAAAAACTGTTTGCCCTTCGTGAATTATATGCATAAGTAGCCCATTCTAATTTATTGTACAGATAAGGTGGAATTTTAAATTTTATAATGGAGTGAAGAAGGTTGGCAAAATGTAGAGAACGTCTCGAATTCATATTTAAAATACCGTTTTTATTTAGCACAGGCGTTATATGGGTTCGGGGTGGAACTCTAAAACAGAACCTAGTACAAGCGTTTTGCACGCGTTGAATAATACGCTTGGAGCTCTCAAGCAAGCACGGCCCAATGACAACGTCAGCGTAATTAAGTTTGGACAAAACAAGTGATTCACAAACTTTCAATCTAACGTCAGATGGCCCCTGTGAAATCACGTGGAGGCCAAAAGTTGTTAATTTAGACGCAGAATAACCAGTTTGAATAAATGCCTGCTTGCCTGTAATAGTAATAAGTAGTAGGTATGAATCGCCATACAAATGAACTTCGGGAGTTCCCGGTTAGCCCCGCTTTGAAAACTAATTTTTAGGCTTTTCTTTAGCTATGCCGAGCCGGGGCATTGCCGGCATACTTTAAAAAAAATGGCAGCCGTTTAAAATATTTTTTACTGGCCAAAATTTTGTAATTTGTTAATAACTCAAAAATGATAAGAGCTACAACTAAATATTGTATGGAAGATATGTTACGCGTAAATTTTTGCACAACATTGCTCTAATAACTTTTTCTTAATCTAATAGTTTGCGAGAAAAACGCTTTGAATTATGTTAGTTTTGCTGGAATCTCACAAACTCTAAAATATTAATTAGGTATTTAGTGAAGTTGAGGATTAAGAATCACTCACTGTGTGGGTAGATTTTTTTTCGGTATCCGGGCTGATATTTAGTAACAAGCTTTCCTCCAAGCGGTTTTACCCGCTGATATATTTTACGATAAATATGATAACGTTCTTACCTACTATAACGCACTTCTTCTTCTTCTTTCGAGTCGATGACTCAAATATATACAGGGTGAAATTTTACTAGTGACCGATAGCGAAATCTCAGAACCGGCTGGTGACAAGGAACAACTTTCCTGAAGGAACATAGGTCGTAGCATGAATAAAATAGTAACCCAAATCAGCTGATCGGCCATTTTGTATGGGAGGACCAAATAATTTTTCAAATTTCTACCTATGCTCCTTGGACAAAGTTGTTCCTTATCACCACCTGGTTCTGAGATTTCGCTATCGGTCACTTGTAAAATTTCACCCTATAATATTACGACTAGAAAAGCACGGCTTCTTGATACAGAACAGACTTGGGATTTCCCAAAATAGGTACCTACCGCGTATGTTTATTATTTAACCTTATCGCATAAAAAACCGCACAGTTTGTTTATCATACTAACTTGGGCGAGAAACACACGTAACGTCCGTTTGTGCGTTATTTTTGCGCTGCGTAACGTATGCGTTAGATAGAGCAATACGAATGTCAACCTTATACCTACCCATACGAATGTAAAACGGTTCATGTAAAACGGTTTGATTGGCGCATCCATCCGTAGTGCGATCGCCTTGGAGGAGAACGGGACGGAAGATGCTCGAAGGTTATTTGTAATAAGATAAGGTGGACAATCGCATTTTCCTAACGCATGCGATAGCATTGCGCAAAATTAAATATACAAACATACGTTGAGCCAAGTTAAGCTGGTCGCAATACTTAGATACTATGTGACCAGCGTAACTTGGCCTCCCGCTCAGGCTGGTCATGCGTGCCACAATGATTTTGAATGGACTTTATGTGTGTTTTTGCCTTAATCTGCCCAATCAGTGAGTCAATTATGCTATCAAGAAAAAGTTCTAGACGTAACGTCACAAAATTACACAACATAAAACAAACAGGAAAATACATAGAAAGAAACATTTATAGAAGAATCACTCAACCCTATTTATGATTTTCGCGATTGTCACTCGTTACATAGCTAGGGCTGCTACTGACAAACATCTCAAAGTATAGGAATGATTCTGAACCAATTTTAATTAAAAAATATGACGTTCGTGGCAACCAGCGTCCATGACTTCTCCTGAGATGCCAGTTATTTCCAGATAAAGTTGGTAAGCGTCAAAATTCTCTAGTACTAAGTGAGCCATCTGTAAAGGCGCTACGCGCGCCGTTTCCTTGATTTGTGCCTAAAGTACCTCTGAGATTCCAGTTAGTGTCAAAATCGATAGTACTGAGTAAGCCATCCGTAAGGGCACCCCGCGCGTCCCTAATTTGTACTTTCGTCATATTAAACTCCCAATGTATGGTTTCAAGGTCCTCCTATTAGAAGCTGGTGAGGAGGAAAACATAGACTATGATATACCAGGAGTGCCCACCAAGGACTATCGGCCAATACTGTGGAATTACAGAACTGAACGGAATGGATTCTCATGTCTTTCAAGGTAAGTACCACAGTATTAGACCACAGTATTATAAAAAACCGGCCAAGAGCGTGTCAGACACGCCCACAAATAGGGTTTCGTAGTCAACGTTTAAATATCAGAGGCCTTACCACAAAAAAGTTAGACCAGTGTCGAACGCGTGTTTAAAATGAAACTTCATACAAAAAAAACGCTAGACACGCGTTCAACGCTGGTCTAACTTTTTTGTGGTAAGGCCCCAGGTTTTTCAGCATTACAAACTTAATTTTGTTGCTGGTTTGTTAGCAGCAGTATGATGACCAACCGCAAATAGAAAAACTCAATTTTACCTGAAACCTTTAAGGGTACGATATCCGTTATAGTTTTCATTGTAACTTCAGATTGTAAGCTATATTCCATATTTATTTCAAATTTTTAGCGTTTATACTTTAGAAGTTACAGCTGGAACAAATTATGGGTCAAAAACGCCCTTTTTAAAAGCAAATATCTCGTGACAGAAACATTTTAGAGAATTTGTTTCAAAGAAACCTCACCTTAATTTTAAAAGACCTATTCAACGATACCCTACTCAATATTACAGAAGAAAAAAAATTTTTTTGCCCCCCTTTCACTTGTATGGGAGGGGGTCCAAAAAACATTTTAAATATTTTTTTCTTAACATTTCTATATTTGGGTCAACACGATCATTCTTCTCACCAAATTTCATGTCGATAGTTCTAAAACTGACGAAGATATGAGGGCGCGGCATACAGACAGACAGACAGACAGACAGACAGACAGACAGACAGACAGACAGACAGACAGACATGACGAAACTATAAGGGTTTCTAGTAGACTACGAAACCCTAAAAACGCCAAAATTCTTAAGACTGCACCTTTCCCCACGCCTGTATGTCATTTTTTTTTACATGTTTTGATAATTTTCATACATGTTACGGGCAAGCTCCACAGAGGAGACGTGCGACGTGACGCGTGGGATGGCATCTGTCAGAGAAGGGATCGTCAGCCGTCATCGATGCGACGCGCGTTTCACGTGTGTATCTGTTTTTTGTCTCTTCTGTTTCATACGTTTTATATGGAAACGGTTTTAAGCGTCCTAATGTCGCACATCTCACGTCTTACGTCTTACGTTTCACCTGTGGATCTTTAAGTGATTTGACAAATCTGAAGTCTGCTCACGCGTAAGATAAGTCTCTCTACCCTGCACATACTGTCTGTGTCTTATCCATTAGCCAAAATGAATGTTTGAATTGGCTTAATCATCATTATTTGAGTGCCTTTAATTTGTCTGTACAGTAATATTTAATTTGTCATAACAGCCGTTTTAAAGACATTGCAGCATATTACTTAAGGATAGGAAATCATCCACGTATACAACCTGTTACATAACTAACTAAAAAAAAGAATATTTTTCATTATCATCAGTCGATGAAATAATCACATCACTAGTCTAGGTCAGGTGCTACACTACCTGGCGAACAAAGTCCCCTTCGGCATACATTGCTGGTTGACTTTGTTTTTCGCATTGATGCCAGCAATGTAGGCCGAACTGCGTTTCGCCGCGTCAGTAACTTCATTTGAACTTTGAGCTGTCAAAATTAGTGATGCGATGCCACGATTAAAAATAAGTGTAATTTAATAAAAAAATATTTTTTTCGTAGTTTTCAAAAACGATACTACGGCTCTAATTTTTTGTTAATTGACTCTTTGCAACGGACCTTTCCTTCCTCTTTCAGCTTTATTGGTTGTTTTGTAACACGTTGTATATCGCAAAATTTTAGATTTGTATCAAATCAATAATTTTTTTCCGATACGAAAAGGACAGTAGATATTAAGTCATGTCTTGACCACATTTAAACAGGTTTTGTCATTAAATCGTTGCCTTATTGTGACAGATAACGCTTAATTGCGAAGATCTGCTATCCTTGAATGAAAATAGCTATCTCTTATCAGTATGAAGCTATCTCTTGTCCATACTATCGCGATCAAACTACCAATATACAGGTGTTTTTCGCCTTTAACCTTTTAGGCCCGGAGGTAGCTGCGAGGTCCGCACTGGGAAGGTCCTGGGAGGGTCTTCAGTCACCAATGACATGAAATACACAAGAGGCACTAAGGCTGACTATGACTCCTGGCATAAGAATGGGGAAATCAGCTCCATTGATTGGAAGTTTGGCAACTTGCTGGAGTTCTTCAAGCATTCCGAGGATAATGGTAAGGGTTGAAGTTTGAAATGCATTTGCACATTCTTAATTCCAGGAATTTCAGACAGTATTGGATATAATGCGTCAACAAAATTAATGATATCATATTCAAAAGTTACACACAAGGAACCTTAAAAAATATGTTGAATTTTTCTCAAATTTTTGAAGACGTAGGTAATGCCTCCATTCCTGCCTTTAACCAAGATTGAAAGACCAGCGAAAGTGTGGTCATAAGATTCCTGATTAATTTATAAGTTATTATTTTGTTCAGGTGACTACGATATTCTGATGAACTCGCACTACCACTCACGAGGTGGTGAAATGCGTGTGCAGCGCTTCAAGTACGCCGATCGCTACCTCGAGGTTTTCACTTCTGCTTTCACTGAGATGGGCCTGCGCAGCCTCGACGCCAACATCAATGCGCCAGAAGCCATCGTCAACCACCAGTTCGCTCTACAAAACAACACCAGGCTCAGCACCAACTCTGCCTTCCTCAAACCCGTCCGACACAGAAAGAATCTCGCAGTTGTCACTGGTGCCACTGTCACCAAAATCGTCATCGATCGACTTGAGAAAACGGTCGATGGGGTCATCTATGAATTTGACAAGGGCAAGGAAAGACCGGCGTATGCTAAAAGAGAAATAATTCTAACAGGAGGAGCTATAAATAATGTCAAGTTGCTTTACATGTCCGGTATTGGACCAAAAGCAGAGTTGAAGAAATTTAATATTACAACATTGATGGATTTGCCAGTAGGTTTGAATTATCAAGACCAAGTAACTACTGGTGGTCTATCATTTTCTTTACCCGATGTTGCGCCTGTTAGTGAGAATCAAGTCATTAATGATTTTAAAACTTGGTTTCAGAGTCGTAGTGGACCGTTAGCATCTAGAGGTATTAACCAAATTTCAGCATTCATACAGTTGTATGAACAAAATAATGCCCCTGACGTAGAAATTGCTTTCGAGGGAAATTTTGTTAGAAGTGATAAATTTATGTTAACAAACGTTAGTGTCCATGCGGCTGAAGAATCTAACATGCCTTTAGCATACTATAATTTAATCAACGTGATTCCAATAGTACTGAGACCAAAAAGCAAAGGAAAAGTAACATTGAACAAAAGAAACCCAAAATATGGCCGTCCGGTAATAACTGCCAACTTATTAAAAGAACCTGAAGATTTAGAAACTTTAGTGGATGCCATTGACATATCGTTACAGCTTCTTGATAAAAAAGAAGTGAAAAAAGCTGAGGTTAAGTTTGCTCCTATTGACCTATTTCCATGTGACAGGCTTCGAAGTAGAGATCAATGGAACTGTATAGCACGGCATTACACTAAAGCTGTAGGTAATCCTATAGGGACATGTAGAATGGGTGACAATGCTACAAACTCAGTAGTAGATTTTGAACTTAGAGTTCACGGTATTGAAGGCCTAAGGATAGTAGACGCTTCAGTTATGCCTACTCACGTTAGAGGAGGAATTTTTGCTCCAACTCTGATGATTGCGGAAAAAGCCGCAAAAATGATTACAAAAGATTGGAAAGAAGACAAAGGATTTTATTTCAACAGACGATAGCATAATATTTTGTTTGAGTGTGAAAGAAATAAAAGTCTTATTTAATACCAAGATGTTTTTATTAAATCACTTGCCTTTTCAGCTATCATCAAAACCGTAGCTGCTGTTGATCCTCTAATTAACCTAGGTATTATGGATGCATCGACAACTCTTAAATTTGTTACACCATACACTCGCAAATGATTGTCAACTACTGCTTCTAGATCTTTTGTGGGGCCCATTTTACATGTTCCGGCATAATTATGTAAAGGCGCAGAAAAGTGACGAATAACACACAGCCAAAAATCCTCAGATACTCTCTCGTAATCTTTGCATTCATTATTTAAAATTGGCCTAGGATCAAATTCAATTCCTGCCGTTTTAAACACTTCAGTATCAAATATTTTTACTATCTCTTGTATTCCTTCAAGTAGCTTCTTTTCATCAGATGGGTCTTTCAGAAAGTTTGGGTATATGAGAGGTCTACCAAATATTGGGTCCGAAGCATTTAGTAAAACTTGTCCCCGACTTTTTGGTGTTAGCAGCGATATACACATATCGATCTTATCATAATACATGTTGGAGTCATGCCCTTTAAATCTTATTTCAATATCGGGTGTACCAACAATATCGGATAACGTAGTTTCTAAAAAAGCAACAACTTGAAAATTCGCAGATAATGGACCTATTCCTTTTGAGTAATACGTCGTCATGTCTTTTAATTTATCAGTAAATTTTGAAATTGTCGATGTCTTTGTCAAACGTAGGACTGGTAAACATACTGACACGTGATCATGAAAATTACTGCCTACGGGAAGATCGTAGTTTACTTTTATGTCTAAATAGTCAAGATAGTCCTTAGGACCAACGCCGGATTGCATCAGAAGTTTTGGCGAATTAAATGCTCCTGCGCTTATTATTATTTCTTTTTTTGCAAATGCCTTCTGCATTGTACCATTTTTTATGTATTCTACGCCTACAGCTCTGGTTTCTTTACCATCTGCGTCAAATATTATTTTAAGTACTAATGCACCTGTCACTATCTCGATGTTTGTCCGCATATTTCTTATAGGCTCTATAAAAGCTGTATACGAGCTGACTCTTTCGCCAAAGTACGACATAGTCTGTACTCTCATGAATCCAAGTTGATTTCTTCCATTCACATCTGTATAGTTATAACCTAATTCATTAAATGCACTAAGTAGTACATCAACGTTAATGTCCACATAAGGGTATCGTCCTATATCTAGTGGTCCCTGAGTAGAATGGAAGAACGTATTCTTAGAAACGTCTTTGTCATAATTCCCTTCAGAGTATTTAAAGTAGGGAAGAACGTTTGCAAAACTCCATCCGTCGTTTCCGTTGAGAGCCCATTCGTCGTAGTCTGCTGGGCTGCCTCTTAGATACGCCATATCGTTGATGGAAGAAGTGCCACCAAGAACTCGTCCTTGAACGACTTCACATCCTTTTTCGTTTCGATTCTGACAGAAACTGGAACGTGATTACACTATACGTTTGTTAACAAATACTGTTACATATTAACGGCCCGTTCAAAAATTTTGACTTTGAGACACGAGCTCCTTTATATGAGTCAAGATTTTTGAACGGAACTACCGTATATATATAGTTGAGACTCACCCCTTTCTCGGTCGCATGGTGAACTGCCAGTCAAGAGAAGAGCCTCGAAACTCGCTAGTAAGTCCAGGAATTAGCGCCATTTTCGGCTCCTCAGGTCCTGCTTCCAGTACCAACACCTGTTAAAGATGTTTATGTATTATTGTAACTAATCATAACTGTGTAATAACTAATCAAACCTGATTAGAACTGTATATCTACGTAAATGAATCGAGGAGAGTCAAATTTGGTAGAGTCTATAATGTCTAGGTATATGACGTACTGGAAGTTACTAGCTAGACTAGACAGACACTTTTGAAACAACAGTGATTTTCATGATGGAAACATACCTTCCATTTTCTATTCTCTGAGAGCCTACTGGCGAGGACACATCCGGCCGTCCCACCACCAACGATGATGAAGTCATACTCCATGCTCTGCGTTTCCATCGGCACCTGTTCCTGCCTCTCTTCCTCTGCCACATAGCTGAACGACTTGAACCTTGGTATCGCATCATCTATCCTCGGACGAGGCTTCCCAAAGTGTGCTACAATCTTTTCTCTGTTGTTACCGAAGTAATCCGGTTCAGGGCCTATGTGGCCGTAAAGTGTGTGGACTAAAGATATGAGCAGAATTGCTGTGGGTGCGCACTCGATCCTTCCATCACAACATATTTTGCAGAGGTCATCGGTTGTGTTGCCTGTCATGGCATGTTTTTACTTCCTGTTTTGGGAATCACTTCGTTGATCAATATCATTGGTTAATTCAAGACAATCTTCTGTTTCGTCAGGCCGAAAATCGGCTCTCTAAAAATGATCAGCTCCAGAAATTAATTTACCAGAAATATAGCAAATGTTTTTGCATACTTATCCTAATACTAATGATAACGACTTTTTATTTTCTTATTTAGTTAAAATATGTTCTAAATCTGGACAGGACGTGACTCTTTAGCTTCAGATAACGGACTGCAATGGCGGATGCTTTTGTTCAAGCGGAATGTCATGTTTACCAATATGTTTTTGTGTATTGTGTTTCTTCCAAGATGTCTTCAATGGGTCACTTTGCTCTGAGAATTCGGACCATTATTGCGATTCGAGAAACGATTGCTGATAGGAAAAAAAATACGGGGTGTTAGGGACGGTGTAACGAAAACTTTGCAGGTGTGCTCAGACCATAAAACTGAACAACTTTTACTATGGAACCAATGGTGGGAAAAGAAAAAATGTTTCCGACCTCCCTCCCATACAAAGTCAGTCAGCTGATCGGAATTTTGTATGGGAAGTCAGAATTTTGTTTTTGTTTCCCACCATTGGCACCATAGTAAAAGTTGTTCAGTTTGATGGTCAAAGTCAAAGCATTTATTTCTCAGTAGGAATTACAAGATTCGTTTTAAGAAAGTCACATTCGTAGTGCAAAATTTTCTCTTTAGTACATATTATAACAATTTGTGTTCCTACTCTAAACGCGGCTTGAGCGGGATAAAACAAATAAAAATAAAGGCACTGCCTTGGGGCTGGCCATGCCTGCAAAGTTTTCGGTAAACCGTCCCTAACACCCTGTATGTTTACGGCGGTTCTCACACGCTACGAGTGACTGAGTGGATTTTGCCGGATCCGGAATTTTTATACAAAAACATTGGATATCTTTGTGACAGACGCACATAGTTGCGGTTGCCACGGACCGTAATATCATCGTCTAGTACCTACTATCATAAAGTGTTACAAAGTCGGGTTTTGCGAAGTTAATATTTCCGTGCTATATTTCTTCACCACTGCTCATTTAAATTATTAAAGTTAATGGAAAAGTCACAACAACCGATGTAATCTACAAAAATACAGTCTTTATTGAGAACAAACCTTCCATTTGGTAAAATTGCTTCATTACGGGGTTTCCGTGTCATTTCGAGAAGTCACAGCATTGACCACCAAATTATGCCTTGAAAAAGTTTTATAAGTTTCTGTCAAAAGATTTCTAGCCACCCACGACGGTTTTCATACAGGGTGTAAGGGACAGGCTTTGCCGTGTGGTGCCGACTTAGAATAACATCACCTCATACCATTACCCCGTATGTGTCGTAAGAAGCGACTAAGGGTTTTGAGAGTTGATGTGTATTTAAATTTTAGGCGACAGGTCTTATGAATGACCCTCAAACTTTTGTCAGACGAGTGTTAACTCTTGGTGGAGGTTCATACTAAAAACATACCTAAACACTCCAATAGGTATTTCGGATCTAAATTATTAAAACTTTTGCAATTATAAGTATGGATACAACGTTTGGTCTGAAGCGTCTGAAGTGTCTTACAACTTTACTATTAACCTGTCACAAACAAGACCTATACCCCGATTATAGTTAATTGAGTCCCACCATAAAAGACTTTATGAAAGAAGCGTCCCGTCGATTTTTCGACAACGCTGCCCATCATAAGAATCCCCTCATAGTTAAAGCATCCAATTACTTCCCCCATCCAACTTCGAGATTCAAACGCCGCCCCAGGCATGTCCTTTCTGATGATGACGATCCCATCACACTAGCAGCCGCTGCAGCCAACGCGAGTAGACTCATACACTCCACAAGCTCTTCAAGCAACCGCCGTCCCCGCCGGCGGGGACGCGGAGGTCCCTCATTTGTGCATTTCTTTGGCAACTACCGGCATATACCCGGTAGACATAGTCCGATTCGTTCTTCCCAGAACAACTCGTAAGCCCAGTCTCGCCCCAAGGGCGTGATTGGGCTGGTTGTTTGAACAACCACCCAAACACATCCGGGTGAGCCCTCGCTCCCCACCAAATAGTCAGGTGTAGTTTTAACGGCCCCGGGACCGGAAAACATAGAGTCCAGTAGCAAAAAAAAAAAAAAAAAGTTAATTGAGTTCTTGTTTTGCAAATAACTTCTGATTACGCCTGACAGAAGCTATATGGCAATTATTTCACAGAGTGCAGACATCTCTGCTTACAAAAATATTGCAGGAACAGGTTTGATGGAGTATGTTAGGTCGGATGCCAAGATCGGATAGATAGAGCTTCAAAACTCAAAAGATATTTCAGTGATATTTTAGTCATGGAGGCCTTTGCCCAGCAGTGGGATCAAGTAGGCTGACTAATAATAATATTTGCTTGAATGCTTTATGTATTGTGTAGTATTGTTTTAAACGTAAATGTAGAGTCATCCACGTACAACATAACCTATCTCCCTACCTAACCTGGGTAGTTTTTTTACCTACTTACCTACCTACATAGTTAGCCAAACAAGTAGATGTGTTAAAAAACAAAAAACCCGACTGCGATAATTCTGAACTAGTATTTTGCTGTAAAAAATTCGTCATCTTGAATCAATAATTTTTGATATAGCCAGTGCCACTCGCGCTGCTGAGACGAATATAGCGAAACCTCATATGTCAAAATCCAACTATCCGTTTAGGCTGTAGCCCGTGAAAAAGAATTTTCTTGTCCACATACATACATAAATACTTACATACATACTTACCTACATACATACCTACATACATACTCTCGAAAAACATAACCCTCCTTCTGAGGCAGTCGGGTAAAACTACTTCGAAAAACATTTGAAAAGTTAGCAAGTATCCAAAATAATCGTCTATGGCTGTGACTTTATAACCTCTGTTTCTCTCTAATATACATATAGTAAACAAGCAACCCATAAGCAGTTTCACCCGCTGAAACTCATTTTCCCGCCAGAAAAAACAATTTTCCCGACATGTGTTCTACCTACGTACCTATAAACCTTCCTCTTGAATCACTTTGTCTATTACAAATAACCGCACCAGAATACGTTGAGTAGTTAAGGAAGAATTAGCGAATTCCACGACAGACAGAGTAACGCGTGCAAAAAGCCATGCCGCTGCCGTATCGGCTTATACCTACAGCCATGAAAAATCTTGCCTCAGACACTGAATAAATCGTCTGACACAGACGTATGAGGCCAATGATGATGAGATGACTACGTATTGATGTATAGAGAATAGCTATTCAAACTCTACATTCTCATTTCGCTACTAACCAAATAGATTTCGTTATAGGCAATTTAACCGCCGCAGACCAGTCGTGCTCAAATCTTATACCCTTAAAGGAGCAAAAATTATAAAACCTACCCACCTATATAGGTACCAAATTGAGATCTCGCAAACAATTTTCTCCAAATTGCGTATCTGGGGCTATACTCGATCTAGATAGGTTTTATTTTCTTAAAATCGTTGCTTATCTGTTGAAAAACCGAGAAATCTCGGTCAACCAGGTACTAAGACTTATACCGGGAGTAACAAAACGGGTATTACAAGCCGAAAGGAGGTGAAGGTACTCATGAAACTGAAAAACTTTCCCCATGGAACATGGGTCGAAATATGAAAAATAAATTTGGACTTCCCATACAAAATCACCGATCAGATCAGCTGACTGATTTACTATGGGAGGAACATTTTTTTTTTTCAAATTTTGATCCATGTTTCATGGGAAAGGATGTTCAGTTTCATGAGTACCTTCACCTCCTTTCGGCTTGTAATACCCTTTTTGTTTATTATTGTAAACTCTATTTCTCTGCTCAAAAATGTAAGTAAATGTATAGGGCATAGCCATTCAAACTCTACATTCTCATTCCGCTACCAACCAATATCGATATCGATAGGCCACGATATCGGCAATTTAACCCCCGCAGACCAGTCGTACTCAAATAAAAACTTATCGCTGGATTAGCAACGCCAAATGCAAATGGCAATCGATAGACTGTCCCGATGGCGTAGCGGAAGGTACCTCGGCCTTTTACACCAAAGGTCGTAGGTTCGATTCCTCATTATCATCATTGGCCTCATGCGTCTGTGTCAGACGATTTATTCAGTGTCTGAGGTAAGATTTTTCTTGGTTGTATAAGCCGATACGGGAGCAGACACTGCGTTGCCTGGGACGGAATTATGGAAAACGCAGGGCTGCCCAGGACCTGCGCCACCCTCTCAGCCTTCCTGGCTGACACCACGGAACGACGGGTCGATACGTGCGGAGCCAGGTCGGCTGCAGGAATCTGCCGCACGATTCATTACCAGTCACTCGTGCCTGACGGAGACCCCATTCCGGGTTTGAGTGATAAATACATACTTACTATACATAGAAAACACCCAGACTAAACATTGAAAATTGTCTTAACAAATATTTGTGTCGGTGGGGATCGAACCCACGACCCTGGGCGTAGAAGGCAGTAGTACTTTCCTACTACCCTGTCACAAACAAGACCTATACCCCGATTATAGTTAATTGAGTCCCACCATAAAAGACTTTATGAAAGAAGCGTCCCGTCGATTTTTCGACAACGCTGCCCATCATAAGAATCCCCTCATAGTTAAAGCATCCAATTACTTCCCCCATCCAACTTCGAGATTCAAACGCCGCCCCAGGCATGTCCTTTCTGATGATGACGATCCCATCACACTAGCAGCCGCTGCAGCCAACGCGAGTAGACTCATACACTCCACAAGCTCTTCAAGCAACCGCCGTCCCCGCCGGCGGGGACGCGGAGGTCCCTCATTTGTGCATTTCTTTGGCAACTACCGGCATATACCCGGTAGACATAGTCCGATTCGTTCTTCCCAGAACAACTCGTAAGCCCAGTCTCGCCCCAAGGGCGTGATTGGGCTGGTTGTTTGAACAACCACCCAAACACATCCGGGTGAGCCTCGCTCCCCACCAAATAGTCAGGTGTAGTTTTAACGGCCCGGGACCGGAAAACATAGAGTCCAGTAGCAAAAAAAAAAAAAAGTTAATTGAGTTCTTGTTTTGCAAATAACTTCTGATTACGCCTGACAGAAGCTATATGGCAATTATTTCACAGAGTGCAGACATCTCTGCTTACAAAAATATTGCAGGAACAGGTTTGATGGAGTATGTTAGGTCGGATGCCAAGATCGGATAGATAGAGCTTCAAAACTCAAAAGATATTTCAGTGATATTTTAGTCATGGAGGCCTTTGCCCAGCAGTGGGATCAAGTAGGCTGACTAATAATAATATTTGCTTGAATGCTTTATGTATTGTGTAGTATTTTTTTAAACGTAAATGTAGAGTCATCCACGTACAACATAACCTATCTCCCTACCTAACCTGGGTAGTTTTTTTACCTACTTACCTACCTACATAGTTAGCCAAACAAGTAGATGTGTTAAAAAACAAAAAACCCGACTGCGATAATTCTGAACTAGTATTTTGCTGTAAAAAATTCGTCATCTTGAATCAATAATTTTTGATATAGCCAGTGCCACTCGCGCTGCTGAGACGAATATAGCGAAACCTCATATGTCAAAATCCAACTATCCGTTTAGGCTGTAGCCCGTGAAAAAGAATTTTCTTGTCCACATACATACATAAATACTTACATACATACTTACCTACATACATACCTACATACATACTCTCGAAAAACATAACCCTCCTTCTGAGGCAGTCGGGTAAAACTACTTCGAAAAACATTTGAAAAGTTAGCAAGTATCCAAAATAATCGTCTATGGCTGTGACTTTATAACCTCTGTTTCTCTCTAATATACATATAGTAAACAAGCAACCCATAAGCAGTTTCACCCGCTGAAACTCATTTTCCCGCCAGAAAAAACAATTTTCCCGACATGTGTTCTACCTACGTACCTATAAACCTTCCTCTTGAATCACTTTGTCTATTACAAATAACCGCACCAGAATACGTTGAGTAGTTAAGGAAGAATTAGCGAATTCCACGACAGACAGAGTAACGCGTGCAAAAAGCCATGCCGCTGCCGTATCGGCTTATACCTACAGCCATGAAAAATCTTGCCTCAGACACTGAATAAATCGTCTGACACAGACGTATGAGGCCAATGATGATGAGATGACTACGTATTGATGTATAGAGAATAGCTATTCAAACTCTACATTCTCATTTCGCTACTAACCAAATAGATTTCGTTATAGGCAATTTAACCGCCGCAGACCAGTCGTGCTCAAATCTTATACCCTTAAAGGAGCAAAAATTATAAAAACCTACCCACCTATATAGGTACCAAATTGAGATCTCGCAAACAATTTTCTCCAAATTGCGTATCTGGGGCTATACTCGATCTAGATAGGTTTTATTTTCTTAAAATCGTTGCTTATCTGTTGAAAAACCGAGAAATCTCGGTCAACCAGGTACTAAGACTTATACCGGGAGTAACAAAACGGGTATTACAAGCCGAAAGGAGGTGAAGGTACTCATGAAACTGAAAAACTTTCCCCATGGAACATGGGTCGAAATATGAAAAATAAATTTGGACTTCCCATACAAAATCACCGATCAGATCAGCTGACTGATTTACTATGGGAGGAACATTTTTTTTTTTCAAATTTTGATCCATGTTTCATGGGAAAGGATGTTCAGTTTCATGAGTACCTTCACCTCCTTTCGGCTTGTAATACCCTTTTTGTTTATTATTGTAAACTCTATTTCTCTGCTCAAAAATGTAAGTAAATGTATAGGGCATAGCCATTCAAACTCTACATTCTCATTCCGCTACCAACCAATATCGATATCGATAGGCCACGATATCGGCAATTTAACCCCGCAGACCAGTCGTACTCAAATAAAAACTTATCGCTGGATTAGCAACGCCAAATGCAAATGGCAATCGATAGACTGTCCCGATGGCGTAGCGGAAGGTACCTCGGCCTTTTACACCAAAGGTCGTAGGTTCGATTCCTCATTATCATCATTGGCCTCATGCGTCTGTGTCAGACGATTTATTCAGTGTCTGAGGTAAGATTTTTCTTGGTTGTATAAGCCGATACGGGAGCAGACACTGCGTTGCCTGGGACGGAATTATGGAAAACGCAGGGCTGCCCAGGACCTGCGCCACCCTCTCAGCCTTCCTGGCTGACACCACGGAACGACGGGTCGATACGTGCGGAGCCAGGTCGGCTGCAGGAATCTGCCGCACGATTCATTACCAGTCACTCGTGCCTGACGGAGACCCCATTCCGGGTTTGAGTGATAAATACATACTTACTATACATAGAAAACACCCAGACTAAACATTGAAAATTGTCTTAACAAATATTTGTGTCGGTGGGGATCGAACCCACGACCCTGGGCGTAGAAGGCAGTAGTACTTTCCTACTACGCCGCCACCGGGACAGTCATGGGTCGTGACCGGTCGTCGGAACATTATATAGGGTTACATTCAATTAAGTACAAATCTCTTGAGGGTGCGATCTACTCACAAAACTGAACAACTTTTGTTTGAAACTTTTCTTCGAAATATGAAAAAAAAATTGGGCCTCTCATACAAAAATGCTGAAAAAGTGTGTCACTTAGTATGGGAGGTCCAAATTTTTTTTTCATATTTCGAAGAAAAGTTTCTAACAAAAATTGTTCAGTTTTTTGAGTAGATTACACCCTCAAGAGATTTGTACTTAATTAAATGTAACCGTATATAAGCTAGGTAAATTAATGCAATACTGTAATACCTATGCCACGAATAGAAATAAGTAGAATCGAAATGAAGTGCATCCATTGCGCCACCTACCGGATGCATTAGTAGTACCTGTTACGCGATTGCATAAGCTAAAACGCATATGAATAGCACTCAAAACGATGTCATGCTACGTTACGATGTGGCGCAGTGGTTAGTACGACTGCCTGCAACGCAGGAGGTTCCAAGCTCAATTCGTGGTGGGGTCACTCACAATGTTTATCAAACGTCGGTTTAATTAAAATCGGTTAATATACGACTTAAATCCGTTCAAGTCTTTTATTTATAATGTTTATCACTTTGTGAATTTGAACCAGGCAGGGCACTACAGTATTTATTTATTGACATTACCATAGAAAGCCAATCAGCTGATCGGGAATTTAGTAAGGGTGACCGAATTTTTTCTTGTTTTCCAATTTAGATAGCCTCCATAAAAAAGTTGTTCAGTTGAACGATCGGATGATGCTTCAAACACTGTCCCTCACATCCGATATTATTATCACCAAATTATCACATAAAAATAAATAAAAACTAGAACTTTAAGAAAATCCAATTATTTCTACACTTCCCAGATACAAAGATTAGATACACAAGAAAACATTTCAATTTCAACCACGGATCTAAATACCGCCTTCCGGTGGGTATCACATTTGACGTCCGTTGATGCGATTTTTCATCGCATTTTATCGCATGCATTAGGAAAATGGAAAAAACTAATGTCGTCGTGTCAAACGGTTTAACAGTTGCCGTACCTATTTATAGGTACAATATGGAAATCCGCATTTCCCTAATGCATGCGTGCGTTACACATGCGATAACAAGTAGATGTGTTAAAAAACAAAAACCCGACTGCGGTAATTTTAAAGTAGTATTTTACTGTAAAAGTCCGCCATTTTGAATCTATATTTTTTAATATAGCCAGTGTCACTCGCGCTGCTGATACGAATCTAACGACACCTCATTATCTCTAAATCCAACTCTTGGACTGTAGCCCGTGAAAAAGAATTTTCGTGTCCTCATACATACATACTTACATACATACTCTCGAAAAACATAACCCTCCTTCTGAGGCAGAAGGCAGGCCTTCCGGGTAATAAAAAAGGAAAAAACGCAGCAGCGGTCGTCAATTTGTGATCCCCGCATAATGCTTGATACACGTAGCTCACAAAAACTGTTGTTCTGTCTATAAATCTCAACAGATAATAATACATAATGCTAGGGTCCCACGGCTAGGGCCAAATTGAAGACGGAATTTGGGTAAGAAAGAGTAGGAAGAATAAAAAATGCTCCATATACATATATGCGTGATAAGGAACAACTTGCCCCAAGGAACATACGTCGAAAAAAGAAAAACAAATGTTGACATCCCATAGTAATTCAAATCAGCTGATCGGCAACTTTGTATGGGAGGTCCAATGTTTTTTTCGTATTTCGACCTATGTTCCTTGGGGAAAGTTGTTCCTTATCACCAGCCAGTTCTGAGTTTTCGCTATCGGTCACTAGTAAAATTTCACCCGATATTTTAGTACGCAAACGGGGTTTAACAGACAGGGTAGCAAAAACTTTGTAGCCGTGCTCAAAACATGAAACTGAATAACTTTCCCCATGGATATGGATGGTGGTAACGAAAATAAATATCCGACCTCCCATACAAAATCGATCGACTGAAAACATCAATTAATATGCAAATTCAATTTTCTTTTTGTTTACCGCAATTACCTCCATTTTCCACAGGGAGAGTTGTTCAGTTTCATGGTCTGAATGCACCCTTTCAGTATTCGGAGAGCTGTCCCTTACACCGTGTATAACTTATGGTTATCCTTGAATAATCTAAAGCAATATAAGTTTTTAGGTTTTCACGGTTGTTCACAACACTAAAATTATTGTTTAAAACAGGATTATTACCGTGATAATATTTTTGTTGATCCCGATATTTCGGGGCGGTTGCACGCCCCATGGTCACGAGTAGTCTACTCGCCCCGAAATATCGGGATCAACAAAAATATTATCACGGTAATAATCCTGTTTTAAACAATAATTTTAGTAATCTAAAGCAGCCTTATTTAGAGTTCCGCGCAATTTCCTGAACACTGTAAAGGCGTGTTCGTTTCATAGCAAAATGATATATAGCTAGTGACAGCCAAGCACTGATATCGGTGTCAGATCGGGCCGGAACGGGACGGAAGATCGAGTTGCTCGAAGGTGTCAGACCAAAGTCTAATAAAACATGGTCTTACATTCCCAGAGTGACACTTGCCTAGGTCACTAGTATTGCCACTTTATTTCAATAAAATACGTTAAGGGGTAAATTCAATCTCAAAACAATGACTTAAAATATTTCTTAATAATTTTATAATTTAGATTTACGTGTGCGTTAACTTGAACTTTACAACAATACTTTATGTATTAATTATAAGAGTGTGTAATTTTGGTAACCCACAAGCATGATGACGTAGGCAAGTGTCAGTCACGTGGTTCACAAGTCTCGGAATGGAATACCAGGGGGAGTATCATACCTATTATACCTACCATGTGTCAGACAACCTATGCGCCGTGGTGCCCGTGGTTAGTATACGACTGCTTGCAACGCAAATGCCGGTTCAAATGCCGGTTGGGTCACTCACAAAGTTGATATTTTTCACTTTGTGAATTTGTTTCCAGTTTGGTTAGGACATTGCAGGCTAAACCACCTGATTGTCCGAAAAGTCAGATGGTTCCGTTCTTCGGATGAGCACGTAAAGACGTCGGTCCCGGTTGCTGTCAAAGGTGACGGTCGTTACACAACTGATAAACAAGGTTGAGAAACTGACACCAGCATCATCGGGTTGTTGAACGACTTTGTTTCCCACTTGAAGAAGAAGACTGATATCGGTTAAAGAACGGCCGTTCGAAAAGCCATATTTGTCAGCTCTCAACCCCATACTAGAAGACATGTCAAAAAAGAAAAATAGACCTTTTGTCATACCTAGCATTAACAATATTTTGAAAGCTGTGAAATGTTGCCTATTTGACGGCCACCGTACTGTAATGAATCGCCCGGATTCAAACTTTTTAATTTTTTCTGTTGGTAGGTACCTACTTCTAATTAGGTTATAGGTACAAAGTATGCAAGAGAAGTGGGCTTTACACATCTCCCAAAAGTTTCGATTAAATAACTAGGTATGTAATCAAGGTTTTGTACTCGTACTCGAGGTAGGTAGATATCTATCAGATTTTATTCTTCATGAGTTATTCTGAGACCGGAGACGTGATATCTACGTGAGACATCGCTATCGCGACGCATTCATACACTTTAATGGACCTAAACTGTAGGTATTCATAATTATACATACATAAAATACTCTCTTGCGGAGTAGGCAGAGCTTAAACGGCTGTTAAAAACGGCCATTCACACCACGTCTGACAAAAGTTTGAAAGTCATTCAGATGACTGTGTATCAATCACCGTAGAGTCAGGTTGTCAGCTTGACGCCTAAAATTGCAATACACATCAACTCTCTAATCCCACAGTCGCTTCTTACGACACCCTCGGGAAAAAGATATTGCGGTGCGGTGATACTATATTGTACCAAATCCGGCGCCACACGGCAACAGCATTACAGAATTTTATAATTATCATTGTATCATATTACCTAGGTATGTATTTCTATAATTTTCAATTCCCACATAGACAAGCGTGTTTAATCCAAAATTTATCACTCCGAATACAAATCTAGAAATAATTATCAACCCAGGATGTCGTCATCTTTTCGTAACGCATCATCAAAATCTAAATTATGTCTATTGTGGTCCACAGTGGAAATAATTTTGGAAATTGCCGTGTGTCATCTCGAATTTTATTTCGTGACTTATGAGCTTATGGCACTAAATAGAGAATTTACAGAAGGACAGCTCGCCCGCTTTTCCAATCATTTATACCTACACGCTAGAGTTGCTACTTGTTCAGTTTTTAATTTTAAATTAAGGTACTAGATTTAACATACAGAAAAAACAGACATACATATGTAGGTACACACTACAAAAAAAACCCTTGCGAGTCGCTATTTTACCGTCCGCACACACCGACCGCTGCTGTCAAGTATACTATACCGGGAGTAACGGAAAGGGTATAACAAGCCGAAAGGAGGTCGAGGTACTCATGAAACTGAACAACTTTCCCCATGGAACATGGGTCGAAATATGAAAAAGAAATTGGACAAATCAATCAACTGATCGGAGATTTTGTATGGGAGTTCATTTGTTTTTTATGTTTCGTTCCATGTTCCATGGGGAAAGTTGTTCAGTTTTATGAGTATCTTGACCTCCTTTCTGTTACTCCCAGCTGGTTTGAGACTATTTTTTTTCGCGCGTAGACAAATGAAGGCGTGTAGAAGACAGGTTTGTGTGCGATTGTAGTGACGTTTACTTGTACCCGTCTCTCTGCATTGGGCGTCCACCAAAACATGCTTTGTGCTTATGGTCAGAGGCCACTTCCCGAGGACCTATTAAATATTCATTAGTCTGGTTCGAAACTTTATGAACTATGATGAACCTAATAAAAAAAAAACCTTTGTCTAATCTGATGATGATGCATTTCACATACATACATACATATAAATATCACGCCTATATCCCTTGCGGGGTAGGCGAACGTAAACGGGTGTATAAAACGGCCATTTGCACCACTGATACTTGTTTGAGAGTCGCTCAGAAGACTGTGTATGACTATAGTGACAGGTTGTCAGCTTGTCGGTAAGTATTGTAATACACATGAACTCTCAAATCGCTAAGTCGCTTCTTACCACACCTACGGGAAAGATATGGGGTGATGCTATTCTAATCCGGCATCACACACCATGCATTTCACAATGGTACCATCTGTCTTACGGTCGGTCCTACAAATCGAGGAATTTTGATGAACCGGCCTTCTATCAGTTTTTCTTAAAATTAATTTTAAACAGTCGAAATCTCATCTTCCCTGGGGGGACACTCCGAAATTTAAGATGTTTGGTCGAATATTATCAATATAACACTTTGCATAAAATTATACTATTAAAATGGCGCTTATTAGAGCAACTTTTTCAAGAATTTATTAACTTTATGATAAATTATTGAGCTTATATTCCTGAATATTCTTGAGTTCTTCTTGCCTAAACAGAGTGGACACAAAAGCTGCAAATATTTAGGTACCAGTTTCCCTGTCTGGTTAGGCCGACATGATTGTCCGAAAATTTAGAAGCGGACTTTGTTCTCCAGGTAGTGTAGCACTAACTAGTCTATAGTGACGTGATTATTTCATCGACTAATGATAACGAAAAATATTCATTTTTTTGGTTAGTTACCTATGTAACAGGCTGTATGTTCATTTGTTGCCCAACTCTTGCTGAGTGAGACAGAGAGAGTCCCAATGAATCCACAACAGATTTTCTTATCGAAAGGAGTGGGACGGAAGCTGTCGTTCGCGCACGCAAGCTCGCGCATGCGCATTGCGCGTCGATAGCATCGCCGCCTGCGCATGCGCAGCTTTCGACGCTAATTACTGCGCAGCTTACTTGAGACACGCATACTTGAGACAGACATGCATACATATTATAAGGTCCTATTAAATTCACTGCAAATATTTTAAGGACTTGCGTAAATAATGTATATAAAAAAGTGAAAATCTTTGACTGACCCGACTGACGTTCCGCCACGTAGACAGGATTCATTTACATGGCGTGCACATTAACAGCCAACCAATCACAGCACCTTCTTTTGGCGCGTAAATTAAATTCATCAAAGTAGCGCATCAAAGCTAAAATATTTGCAGTGAATTTAATAGGACCTTATATATGCCAATATCTCTTTCGGAGTAGACTAGGCAGAGCGTAAACCACTGAAAAACGGCCATTTACACCACGTCCGACGAAAGTCTGCGAGTCAT
Source organism: Phthorimaea operculella (assembly GCA_024500475.1). NCBI lineage: Eukaryota > Metazoa > Arthropoda > Insecta > Lepidoptera > Gelechiidae > Phthorimaea > Phthorimaea operculella. The sequence goes on along the minus strand of JANFCV010000076.1, from coordinate 58,343 downwards.
TCAGAACACTGTGTATCACCATAGCGACAGATTGTCAGCCTGTCGCCTAAAATTGCTATGCACATCAACTTTCAAATCCCTTAGTCGCTTCTTACGATACCCACGGGAAATTTATGGGGTGATGCTATTCTAAGCTGGCTGGCACCACACGGCGGTAAAGGAGACACGGAGTAAAGGAATAGTGTTAGCCGACTTACCAGTTTTATTTTCAAAGTTAAAATTTATAAGTTACTAGCGGCTCGTTAGCAGTTTCACTCGCTGCAACTCATTTTCCCGCAGGAAGTAGGCATTTTCCCGGTAAAGGTGAACGATGGATCTTTTTTGAAACACTCTACTATTAAAAAAAACCGCATCAAAATCCGTTGCGTAGTTCAGGAGGAGTTAGTGAATTCTACGACAGACAGACAGAGAAACGCAAAAAGCGACTTCATTTTAAACTACCTATGTATTGTTGATGCGTAGCCTATTGAAGCGTCTTGAATTTAGCGAATTTCACGACAGACAGACAGAGAAAAGCAAAAACCTACTTCATTTTATACTGAGTATAATATGTAATGATGATAAGGGCAGCACTTAGCCTATGGAGGCGTCTTGAAGGTATTTTCTCAGACTGACTCCGTCAAGTTGTCACTCTTATTACATGGCATGCTTAGCCCCAAACTCCATAGAGAGGACAAGGAGAGGACATAGGACGTAGGGCATGACGCTTGACGTTTGACATCGCGACGTTTCCATACAAAATATACGAAAAAGTATTGACAAAGGCACACACAAGCGTCGCCAAAGCGTCGCATCTATGACAGCTTTCGTCAAAAACTAAGAAGAATATTTGACGATCACTTGTCTGTCAACTGTCATTCTTACGTCTTATGCCCTTCGTCTTTTTGGTGGAGTTTGCGCCTTACATGGCATGCTTATTATTGTTTTCTTTCGCCTTTTTGTCTTGTCTGTCGAATCCAGTAATAAGTTCATTATCTACACTGAGAACGTCCACTGTGGTTATTACAAAATCTTTGTCATAAAAATAATGCATGACTTCGTCTTACATTGTTCCTTCAGTTTGGTAAATATGCCAAATCCCGGCACCCCGGATGCATTTTTCAACTTTGACTCTCTTTAGCTACTTCAAATAATGTCCCATAAATATGTTTGATACATTTTTAGGTAGCTTATTAAACCTTTTTTCAAAAGTAATGCTTAAACTTTTGTAAAATAAGAGCGTTAAAAAGAAGGAAGCGTTTAAACTCGGGAAGGGCGAAAAGCTCTAATGTCGGCCGTTTTCAGTCTATTTCCGGCCATGATTTTGTCAAATCCCGGCCGTGTAAAGGGTGCTCCAGAATGAATGGATTAAATCCATGTTTTATTGAATAATGGACTTGAAAATAATTTATTTTGTTTGTTTCGTAAGTACATAATATGACTTACATGAAAATAATGTAAAAATGAATAAAACACAAAGAAAACAAATAGAAACTCTTTCGATGTTAGTTTCGAACATCCTGTACATCGCCCTGCAAGTAATTGGAGACGGCCGGCTTTACGTTGTTCGGGATATCTAATGTCGGCCGCATTTTAAGATCTCAATTGCTATGAAAGTAGACCATGTAGCCCCGGCCGGTTTTTGAATAGGAGATGCATAAACAGTAAATCTACAATACGATATGAACAATTTCATCTTTACAACGATAGCCTTAAAATAAATGAAATTATAAAAATGGAATCAAATAGCTTATACTCGGCCACCGGCCGAAATTTGAAAATTTACGGAAATCTCAATCCCAATACCGGCCCCCCTAATTTATTCGTAATTAAGCAATAAAATAAATTTAAAATGCAGTTAAAATATAGTTTTGACAATCTTCTAATAGATATGATGCGATAAAATTGTCAAAACCTTTTCCTTCCCTTCATAAATGCAATGCCCAGAATGGACGTGAAGAGCTTCGATCTTACTTCTTCTCGAACAAACTGTCCGATCCAGCGCCTCGGTCACAACTAACGTCTATTGCTCGAAGTGTGAGGTGAGTAAAGGATTACTAATGGTTTTTTAGGGAAGCAGATATAATCAGGTTGTAAATAGAGTGAACAAGTTTTAAGTTTATCCAGTATTTTGGGAATGCAAGCCAAAATTGTGAAAAAGGCCGGGAATAGGCGGGGGGCCGGAATTCGGCATATTTACCTACTAAACAAGAAGTAGCGTCATGAGAAGCATCAAACTTCATTTGTTTATTTTTATACACATTATTAGAACAGGTGAAAACCGACTTAGGTACTTACGTAATTAGTTACAAGGGTAACCGTAACTACTTACGAGTTCCACAGAGTTGCGAGTGGAACACCGAGTCGTCCAACGACCCGACAGCAAACTTGTACCTATATACGGAGTGTTAGGGACGGTGTAACGAAAACTTTGCAGGCGTGCTCAGACCATGAAACTGAACATCTTTTACTATAGAGCCAATGGTGGGAAACGAAAAAAAATTCACAGAAAAAAAATTTGAAAGTAAGTTTCTACTATTTTATTCAATATAGGAATAGGAATCCATGTTCTCGTTATAGGTATCTGTAACATCAATGTATGACGTTGGGAAAAATTTTGCTGTACGAGTAGAATCGCTCACAAATGCCCACGAAAGCTATAATTTCGCGCGTTTTTTGTCAGTCCCTAGTCATTCGTCCCACTGTGCGTTCCCTCAGGCTCATAATGACTACCTTTTGCCTTCTCAGAACCAAGGGAGAAATTCAGACGGAAACCTTGAAGCAACTAATGAGGCGGATCCGCCACTGACGTCCGTTGCTTTGCATTTTTAGCGGTCGTCAATTGTCAGCCACACCTAAGCTTATTTTGAGTGAAAGGGGTGGGTCCTGGAAAGACCAACAGGCAATGCGAACTTTGCCGCCTAGGCTTATGATGTGCACAGTAGAAAGTTTTTTATAGAGCGGGAAGACTTCAGACCGGACAAATCGTATGGATCTTATTAAAATTAGTGAAAACTTCAATTCAAAGATAGAGAAAAGCTTGAAGTTGTGGTGCCAATCATCAAGCCTAATTCATTTTATATTTATTTTGAGCAATAGTAATTATCAACGATGCATTTTTTATATCGAAACGGCCCAAACCGTCCAACTGACACTATTGTGTATCAACACAAGAGTCGTATCGGATTTGAACCGAAATATTAAAGCTATGAAAAATCATCGCACTCAGAAAACAGAAAATAGTGAATAGTTTAATTTAGGATTGTTTTTGTAGAAATAATGCGTGTTTTTATGTACCTACTTATTTAAGCTAATACTCCATCAGCGCACGCCTAATCATGCAGTAAGTTTGACATAGTTTAAGGCGCGAACTCCACAGAGGAGACGTGAGACGTGAGACCTAAGATGACATCTGTGAGACAAGTCATAGTCAGCCCTCATCGATGCGACGTGCATCTTACGCTTGTAGCCGGTGTCTCTTCTGTTTCATACATTTTATATGCAAACAGTTTCAGGCGTAGCGATACCGCACGTCTCATGTCTTATGTATCACCTGTATAATTAGAGCCTAAAGTTTAACTTTTAAGATTTTCTTTATCTTAGCTCCGCCTTCGCAAGTTTCCGTCTGAATCATCTCCTTACTCACATAATCTTCCTCCTCCTTGAAATCTTTTCTCTTATTTAGTCGGTCTTTTTGCAGTTTCAAGAATAAAGGAAATAGTTATGTAATTTTCGTGTAGTTACTGTTTTTAATACAACTTAGCAAACTATTATTTCTAATCTCGTAATAGTTGAACTAATCATTGCAACATCTTTTCGGAAAACTTGCGATATTTTCTACCGCAGGCACAGAATATATGGGGTGAAACTTTACTAGTGACTGATAGTGAAAGCTCAGAACCGGCTGGTGATAAGGAACAACTTTCCCCAAGGAACATAGGTCGAAATACAAAAAAGTTTTGGTCCTCCCATACAATATTGCCGATCAGCTGATTTGAGTTACTATGGGAGGACACAATTTTTTTTCGTATTTCGACCTATGTTACTTGGGGAAAGTTGTTCCTTATCACCAGCCGGTTCTGAGTTTTCGCTATCGGTCAATAGTAAAATTTTACCCAATATAATAGTACCAGCTGCAGGCAGGATTTTAACCTGAAAAATTCACTACACGCCCCTTACACCCACTATCTTCTTCTTCTTTGTCGTATCCTTATGGCTGTGGGACGTGATTTTACTGGGTTTTATTCGTCACCAGTTTCCTCCAAACTTCACGGTCTTGAGTATGGCTGCCTGTAAGGTGGTGTGAGTGAGTGACTTCTTGTACGGTGCCACTCCAACGAGATGGTGCTCGTCCTCTGCTTCTTATGCTTTCAACACGGCCAATTATGAGGAGCCTCTCCAGACTATCTGGGGCTCTGTCTGTGTGCCCAAAGAATGTGCCATCTTGCGTTGGGTACAGATGGTGGAAAGCCTGGTCTTTATTCGGGGTTATTTTTAATGGTAGGCTTAAAAACCAAGCGACAGCGACAACGACGCGCGTCGTTGTCGCTGTCAAATGACTGGTTTGTATGGGGAACCAGAAAGACCGAGCGTCGGCGTCGTTGCGGCGCGCCACGACGCCGTCACGTTGACAGCGCGCTGAGAAGCTTAGAGTTTGTATGGGATGCGGTCGGGTTTTTCTACAAGACGGCGTCGTTGTCGCGACGCTTGGAAAATAAGGGTACCAAGTGCGCTAACTTTGCAGGGTATTTCTACTCGTGATTCTGAACAACTTTTACAATGGGGCCACTAGCGAATACGGAAAAATAAATTGGATATTTCATAGAAAAATTCATACCTACTCGGCAAAATTACACAAATGGAACACCCAAATTTTTATGGCCCCATTGTTTGCCCCATAGTTAAAGTTGTTTAGAATCACGAGTAGAAACAGCCTGCAAAGTTTGCGCACTGACTAAAAAATAACCCTGTATTCAGTTCTTCAAAGATAAACTCCTTGGTGCGGCGTTCCGTCCAGGATATTCGGAGCATCTTGCACCAGCCAGCACCACATAACGAACGAACCTATCTTCTTTCGGATTCAGGCTTTTAATGTCAAGGTTTCAGAGGCAGAGCGCTGTCAACGTCGCTGAGTTCTGGGCTGGGATCATATAGATAATGATTGCCATCGATACGCTAAGAAGAAGAAGAGGCATACAGAAAAATAGAAAAGATAAAGGTCTATATTAATTTAACTTTCGTTTTGCGATATCTTCTCTAGCCTAGCCACTACGTAGGTAAGAACTTAAAACGGGAAACCAACGCCTCTGGTGGCAGTTCTAGATAAATTGCCTACAATTGAATCAAATTAAAATCACCGTAAATTGATTTATGTTTTCCGACACTGGTGTTCATGTGGCATTTCAATGTAGTCTCAGATGAAATCAATTGCCGATGCAAATTAAGACGGGAACCAGACGAAACGTCACATGCTACGTAGAACTTGTGGTAGAACTTGCGTAAGAGAAACGCGCACTATATTTCCACACATGCCGTGTCAATCAGTTCAAATTGTTCAGTGACATTGTCAGTTCGTTGACACAACCGAATAGGTACCAAGAAAGCCCGTGTGCAGTCCACCGGGCTTTCTTGAAAACCTTGAAAACTTGAAACTTTCTTGCTAACTGACAATTTCACAAAATCGTAGCAAGCGACTAAGAGACTTGAGTGTTAATGTGTAAGTTTGTACCGCTTTCTGACTACCTGTCACTATAGTGATACTCAGTCTTCTGTATAACTTTCAAACTTTTTACAGCCGTTTACGCTCTGCCTGCCATATAGGCGTGATATATCTATGTGTGTATGTTTAAGTATGTTTTCATACAAGGACGACGTATGTCAAACTGTATAAGCTGGAAATTCGCGTTTTCCTAAAGCATGCGTTATGCAGCGCTAGATTACCGCAGCAACGGGCGCTGCATGTGGTCCCCGGCTAAGTTACTAGAACATTATTAAAATAATTGTTTAATAGATGGACATTTACATAATAGATGTTTGGTAGAAGCATTGCACTCACACATGGTCACAAAGTAAAGAAGTTTTGAAATACAGAATGTAAAATAATAATAAGCTAAATAAAAAATGTTTGAGCATTTTGAACCTGAAAATCGTTTCCCAAGTAGAACCAAACACTGAATTATACAGACAGAACCAAACTCTGAATTATACAGGAAGTAACAAGAACGGTATAACAAGAAGTAGGTACTTATTTAAAAATCGAACAACACCAAGTCCCAAGTTTAAAAATAGAATAAATGAACGTTAATAATGCATGACGTGTGCTGATGCTGACCGTTTGTTACCTAGTACTTATCGATTGACCTGCATTTAAAGAACGCCTTCTAAGAAACAGAAGAAACAAAAAACATTAACGAAATTAAACGTTTTTATGGCTGTAGAAACGGTAAATTTTGTAAAGATCACGGGAAAAGTGTTAGTATAGCGCGAATTATTTATACCACCTTACATATCGAGTAGTTTATTAACTCTTACAAAAGGGTGAATTTTTTCTAGTGACTGACAGCGAAATCTAACAATGAATGAAAATTTGGACCTCTCATACAAAATTGATTTTGAACCGATCAGCTGATTTGTTACAATTTGGTCCAAATTTTTTGTGAGCGTGTAGTTGAAGAGCCCAGGGGGTAAGTAGCTATCTCATAAGGTACCACGATAGGCTAGGTTTGGATCGTTAACCGAGACTTAAACAAGTCGTAAGACCCAGGTCTGCCAGAGCAAATCCTGCCAAAACATAAAAATAATCGATATTTTTTTAATACATTTTTTCGCTTCACTTCACTTCCGGCAGGGTGCGCAGTGGCAGACCAAGCTTTTTTTACATAATTTTTCAATCGTTAACTGATGCCAGCACTTTCATTGTGGTACCTTATGACATAATTTTTACGAAAAAATTTCTTCAATAAATATCGATTATATTTATGTTTCGGCAGGATTTGCTCTGGCAGACCTGGGTCTTACGACTTGTTTAGGTCTCGGTTAACGATCCAAACCTAGCCTATCGTGGTACCTTATGAGATAGCCACTTACCCCCTGGGCTCTTTAACTAGTGGATCTGTTAAACTCATGCGAACGCTAGTATTCCCAATCTTCCTTTACGCCTCAGAGACGTGGACAGTACGTGAGTTAGAAAAGGGAAAGATAGATGCTCTAGAGATGTGGTGCTAGAGACAAATGCTCGGCAAATCGTGGACAGAGCTTCGTACCAACGTCTCCATATTGCAAGAACTCGGCATCACAAAGCGTCTTTCGACCTTAGTACAGACGCGCATACTGCAATACTTTGGTCATATATCAAGGCGTGAAAATGACTCTATAGAACGGCTAGTCGTTCAGGGAAAAGTAGAGGGAATCAGATCACGTGGCCGATCACCAATGCGCTGGACAGACGAAGTGAAATCCGCGGTGGGAATCTGCGTATCAGACTGCGCCAGACAGCAGCAGATGCAGATCATACGAAAGGCTGTGTCCGCCTCGAACAGTGCCTCAACGTGACCACGACCGCTCTATCAAGAGCGAAACGACAGAGAAGAAGAAGGATCTGTCAGCCTTTAAATTATTGCTGTCACTTTCCGTCAAATAGGTTTAGAAGATGATAGGAGATATTTTAGCAATTTTTTTTTTAAAAAACTTCCAAAATTTTCACCGCAGGCAGGATTTGAACCTGCGACCTTCGGCATCAGTACTGCCGACGCCCTAACTAACTGGGCTACCGCGGTTCTAATCGAGCCCGCGAAATTATGGAAGTATCTTGTCCACTATCGCGTGGATGGGCTCCATCTACCGGGATAGTTTTGCAAAAATTGTTTACCTAACACGAGAAGTGTTTTAAAATTTGGTATTCAATATTTTAGCTTTTTCATTGTCATGTTTAAATATGACAACGGGTTCTTCGCCATTTCTAGTCAATTGCGTCGCCATTGTTTTCATCGTGTCGCCCCCATGTCACCTCACTTTAACAATCGGGTCGTTGCACGACTCGGAGTCCCACACGAAGAGAGAGAGAGAGAACAGACAAAGCGCATTTTACGTCAAATTAGAAGACAATTTCATACGTCATCATCTTCTGTCTTTTTCTAAACCTATTTGACAGAAAGTGAAAACACTAACTTTAAATTAGTTTAGAATTTATTCTGCGTAAAGACATTCATTGCTTCTGTACTTGCCCTAGAGGATAAAGGCCATCCAAAAATATGCCTCACAGGTGTAACAGTATTTTTTCAACCTTCTAGACAAGTATGAATAAAACAGGCAAATCTTCAGATTGCAGTTAAATTTTTATGCGTTTTCTATTCCATGCAAACTTTTGCTTGATAACGTGTGAGTTAAGTGTGAGAAATTCATTTATTTATTATATTTTAACAATTATAAATTCATAATTTGTTTATTTCAATTTATAACATACATAACAGTCAATAGAACCAAAGCGTTATAAAAAAAATTATGACATTTGAATTAAACATTCACCAATATAGGATGTAAAAAAATCAACCGCAAATATTTTAAGGGGTGAACCAGCCCATGAAACTGAACAACTTTCCCCAAGGAACATAGGTCGAAATATGAAAAAAAATTTGGACCTCCCGTACAAACTGTACCAGCCGACCGAGTTAATTTGTATGGGAGGTTAACCTTTTTTTTATATTTCGACCTATGTTCCTTGGGGAAAGTTGTTCAGTTTCTTGTGCTGGTTCACCTCTAAAAATATTTCGACGCTCCCTACGTATACTAGTCAAAGTGAAAGAAAATGCTAACTGCACTGGCAAGTGCATTAGAATGTACACATTAAAACGCATCTACTGGCATTTAATTTTTTTCTAAATTCAGTGTAGTTTAGATTTTAAATCAGCCACAGGCTATTCTATCTGCATTCTAAGTGAACCAAGACTTCTAAAAGTATTCGAACTGCCGCTTATCATAGTGTACCTTGTTTGCAACTTTTTTAACTCTCACGAATACTACGACATCTGGCAGTACGAACATTTTTGCTGGGGCACGACACAATGATAGTAAATACCTAATCAAGATATACTAACGTTCTTTTAGCTTTATTAATCTGGAATTTCCTTTAAGTCCCAAGTTTTGTTTTAATACAACGTACACTATGCCATCTACCAGATTGAATAGTATTCGTTTTAACGTCTGAATTAGTAATCAATGTACACTATTCGATCTGGTACATAGAATAGTGTACGCCATAAATTTATAGAATAATAGAAACGCATAGTATTCTATCTGGTAGATCGAACAGTTTACTTTTGTTGTATGAAGTCACGAAGCTATTCTAACTGGTAGATGGAATAGTATACCTAAATCGGGCTTTGCTGATAAAATGAGATTTAATTGAATACATTGTAAACCATACACCGTACTGAAGAATTTGGAACTGACAAATGAAAAATTTAATAAAGAATGATGAATTATTATTTATATTCAATTAATGCAAACTGCTCAGATCAAGGTTGGTACCAAATAAATTTCACTATAGCTATAGAACATGGTAGACCACAGGGAAGGCCTTGGCCTAATAGTGGAATCGGTTAACCCTTAACTGCTTAAGAACAAAGTCAAGACTTGGTTCCAAAATATTATGTATTTGTAAAATGGCACCCGCCTCAGCGTGCCATCTTTTTTTCTGTACGTAATATTAATGTGTTTACAAATTTGCCGGTATAAAGCTAAGTAAAATAATAAGAATTAATTATTTGCCCACTATAATAAGACGAAAACAAAAAAGGAAACAATAAAAAAGAAACTTATTCAGCAGATACAATACTTGCCGGCGAGGAACCTATGGCTGAAATCTCTGAAGGTCACCAAGAGCAGTGGGTTAATCTGGTCGAATCAGTGGGTCATGTCCTACAATAGTAAAAAGGCTTGGGGCATACTTTGAAAACTGACTAGTGACCCTAACCCGGCAATACAATCTGGCCCCGTTACTGCGAACCAGGTTGCCCACCAGCTGCTTCTTAACGGTAAACCTGGTCGCGGGGCTGGTATCCGTCGACCTAAGTGCAGCCTACAACACCGTCAATACAAGCGTCAGCTCGGAAAATTGACGACGTACACAAACAACTTTTTGTTGTTATCCTAAGCGAAATGCTGAGTAACCGCCGGTTCCATGTGAGCTTGAACTCTGAAAAAGAGCAGACGGCGAGCACAAAAAAATGTATTCCACAGGGTAGTGTTCTCGCACCTACCCTGTTTAACAATAACCAACCCCACCATCCTGCAACGAACCGGTTTATCAACGCGAATGATCTCGCTTTGACATGCCAGCGAAAATATTTCGACGGACGTGGAAGGACATCTTTCGACAGCGTTAGCTAATCTAACAACCTACTATCACGAAACCCTTTTAAGGCGAAACACCACAAAACTGAATCATGCGCGTTTAACCTCTGAAATCGAGAATTTAACAAAGAGATTGATATCAAGTGGTGTGGTGTAGCCATTCAACATAACAACACGCCTAAATATCTAGGCATCACTTTGGACCGGACACTAACTTTAAAATAAAACGGCACTAAGTTGAAATCTTAAGTAAGTGCCCGTAATTGCCTTCTAAAGAGACTCATCACCACCAAACGGGGCGCCTCTGCACAGCACATGTTCTTCGCACCAGCAGTCTGGCTTTGTCTTTTTCGGCTGCTGAGTACGTAAGTCCGGTTTGGGCTCGCTCCTAACATGCGAGCCAGGTAGATGTTGCCTTGAACGAATCCTGCCGAATAGTGACGGGCACATTCAAGCTGACTACACTCTCCCACCTGTACTCGCTAGCCGGGATAGCCCCACCTAACGTCCGCTGATATTCTGCCTGTTGTATCGAGAGGGTAAAACAAACGGAGGATCCCAGACACCCATTGCATAACCACGTTTCACCACCACTGCGACCTAAGAGCCGAAAAAGCTTAATGAGTGAAATATTAACTTTTTAGGTTACAAAGTTAATACAAATGAAGCAAGCGGAAAAAATTCACACCGCCGGCGGGATTCGAACCCACGTCTTCTGACAAGCCGGGTCAGACGTGTTAAGCCGCTACACCACGGCGGGTTCTGCCCGAGGCGGCGAAATTGTGATCCACTTGCTTCGTTCATATTGCTTTGTCACTTGACTACTCACGGGTAGCTTGAGCGCCATCTATGACTTTGTAGTAGAACTATACAGTCACTCAACTGACAACATTACGTATGTACAAGTTGACGAGAGATGGAGCTTTTTCCGATTTGTGAATGTTTACTATTTTGAAGAAATTTTTCCACAAGATAGTATTTTTTGGAACACTTGGTGTTTTAATCAAACACTAGATATTGACATTGACTTTTTTGGTAACAAAGTTAATACAAATGAAGCAAGCGGAAAAAATTCACACCGCCGGCGGGATTCGAACCCACGTCTTCTGACAAGCCGGGTCAGACGTGTTAAGCCGCTACACCACGGCGGGTTCTGCCCGAGGCTTAATGAGTGACCCTTATTCCGACACAAATGGGGCACCTGTAATAAGGTTGGAACAATGAATAAGAAGGTACCCTCCTGACGCGTCCCAACTCCCGCCAGATGAAAAACTCCCACCTGGTGGCAACCTTCCCTGGGCAGTCTGGAAGTCACTCAATCGTCTCCGGGATGGTGTTGGAAGTTGCCACGCAAACAAAGTAAAGTGAGGATTTTCAGCCAATTTTAGGTTTGGTTGTGGCGCCGTCCAAACCATGGACCACCTGCTGTGTTTCCCCAATTGTCCCAACTTCAAGAGGCGAACACAATCTACCCAGACTGGGAGATAGCGTTAAGTTCACCATGGTACAGCTGAAAATTATGTTAAATAAATAAATAACTAATTCAGTCAGTCCCCGGGAACGACGCAGTCGTAAAATTAACTCAGGTTTTACTATGACACCAATTTGAACCCAAATAAAGCCGTTTAATAAAAAATAACCTGTTTCATAGTAGACAATGTTTAGTCAGTACCAAATTGATACAAAATAGAGTAGTATTCAAATCAATACTTTTTTGTAACAACGTATACAATTCTATTTACAAAAAATATTAGATTTCTGCGTATTCACTACATAAATATATATATTTATGTATAAAAACTTAAAGAATAATGTAACACAACCGATTATTAAAACTAGTCTTAAATTTTCATGTGAAATTAATGTCAGAGTTGAGCCCGAGGTATACGAGTCTATATGGCACATTGAATAGTATGTCCAAAATAATCGGATAATATTTCAAAGAATACTATTCTATGTGGTAAATAGAATAGTTTAACCAAAAACTTGATGCTATATCAAGCCACGTATAGTATGCTATATGGCAGTTAGAATAGTATACGCGTATGTTGGAACACTGACTTGACCTTATAAATGTTCTATCTACAATAAAATCCAAAAATAAGCAAAATTATTTAAATATTAAGATGACATTCATGAAAATATTGTTTGAAGTTCATACTGTATGAATTTCGAGTTCGTAGGTAAATTACAAAAAAAGTTGTGACTCTTCTACGGTTTTTCGGCTCTCCTGTAAAGTAGCTATTTTTCAGATAGCATAATGTACGTAGGGAGCGTCGATTTGCAGTTGATTTTTTTACACCTTATATAGGTAAGAAAGAAAGTCCAAATTTTTACCCTTGAGCGAGTCACATTTCTATTCCTTTACATAAAATATACTTACAAAAAGATAATTTAACCACGTTTTTCAGATAGTTGATGACTAAACTAAGGTTGACTTCATTTAAATTCTGTAGGTAGTCTTAAATCTATTATTAAAAGGTATGTTATGTCACTAAACTCGACAGCGGGACTTAAAAATGTCGTAACATTTAAAGAAACCGCAGCTCCAACGGAAAACTGTATGGGAAAAACAGTATTTTACTTTTTACCCAGAGTGAGCACGGTAATCTGTCATTAAATTGCAAATTATAGGTGTCAAATTATACAGCATTAGTCCCCAGGAGTCCTTCATTGGCAGAAAAAGTACACACAGCAACATTTTATAGAGTTAGACAGCCATGATAGCGCAAGTCAAATGCTTTAGCTAAATCGTTCGAGTCAGCTTTTACTTATGGTTTTTACCGGGAACTTTTTAATTTACAGAAATGTGGGTGGAATAAGTTGTGCTATGCTGTGTATAATATATAATGCAATACAACATAATATATTTATGTTTGTATAATATAACAGGAACATAATTAAGATTTCCACATTCATAAAAGTGTTTATATTTTGCTATGCAACCTATGTAGACGTTGGATTGAGAAACGCCTTGGTCCTATACTTGAGTCCCGGAACTTCGGATTTTTACATACCTTGTAAGACCCGGAGCTGCAGGCGGACGGTTGGACGATTGAAAGGCCGGGTTGGTGATGAGAAGGTTTATTGTGGAGGAAGAAGAAGAAGAAGAAAAGGCCCTGAACTTCAGGGCCTGATTACTTAGTGGTGCTTTTCTGGATACTAGATGAAAATGATAAATATTCGTAATATAGATAGTAGATGTAATAAAATGTTGTCTGCCGAAGAAAGAAAAGTCAAGTCAAGTGCCAATTTTGATGATGGATGATGGATGTCACGGTTATGAATGAGCAGTTTGGTGGGGGAGTATGGTATGAATGAGGTTGGCATCGTTACAACCTACTTACTTACATATATCAAGAAGGCGGATGGTTTGCATATTACATCAACGAATATTCGCACAAGTTGTCATTATCTAGTTAAATTTTATAGTAAGATCCTAATCTACGGTCTATATAAAAAGTATGGCGATTTTATGCACTCTGTGTTGTATACCGGCATCTATATTTTCTACTTTGAGAAATTAAGACTACTCCATTATACCATTCGCTTCGCTTATCACTTGAATCGCACATAAACTACATGCTGGAAATTTATACCAACAAGTTTTTCTACTGCTCCCAGTTTCTTTGCAACTATGATAACTACAACATACTGGAGTAAAGCTTATGTTGGTTCCATTGCGTCTCTTATTACGTGTTTTGTTTCGTTTACATCAATAATCTTCAATGGAGCTATAACCTTATTGTCAGGATCAGGATAATCTGTTTTTAGTTGTTGTCTTGGTAGAAGTCGGTTATAATTTATGGGGTAAGAAACAAGTCTGGACTGGGGTATGCGTAACTACCTATTAATGGGTTTTTATTATATATTTTTTAAATTGTGATTTTATCTCGTACAAAGGGTAATTGGATGGAAGGAACATAATTTAAGTTGACATTGTATCTGGTTTAATAAATGTATGAGCATTTATCACTTTTTAAGTAACCGATGGTGCGAAATGGAAATTTCATGAGCATTGTGAAGCATTTCTTTATAATAACGAGTTAATACTACTTGTAATAAATCTGTATATTATATATTTTTATAAGAGACTTAACCAACATAAATAAACCCCATATCAGCAAATCTTAATAATTGGCTTAAAAATTCAGGTAGTGCGAAATTAAAAACGGACTTTTTTTTAATTTTACAGACTGCTTCAGTTTTTCGTGAGCATGTAAGTAAGTATGTGGACATTTTAAACACAAAATATTTCCTGTTGCATAGTCTGCATTAATATGAGCTTATATTAGCAACCTTTCATCACTACTGACTTTTAGTTTACTTATATTACCTACTATCTCTTATTGTTTCAGGTAAGCAAAGACCTTCACGGGTATATTTCAACATCATCAGTTTCAACATCTAGTGTAAGCTAGTTTAGCTTACTCCAGATTATTTATTTATTATTTTCTCTATATTTATTAGAATTATATTTGGTGGGATTCAAAATAAAATATTATAATGAATACTTCAAGAATGTATTAGTTCAATTAACTATTAATAACAGTAAAACACACAAATTATAATAATTAAATAATTAAGCTATTAAAATAATTAAAAATTACTTACATGGAATACCAGCTTACTTACATATACCAATAACACTTGTATAAACTTCCAACGAAACGCACAGCACGACTGCCAGGACAAGAATGCCGGGCCGCCCGCCGAGCGGCCGCTTTTATACCTGAGCGTGCGCAAACACCACGGGCGTGTACACCACGTGAGCGTTTGCGCACGATTTATTTTGTTTATTGAATGGCATGACATTTCTTTAATTCTAAAAGGATTTTTAAGACGTTTTACATGTAAAAATAGTACATGAATAATAAATGCTGACAGTCGGCCATCCTCCTTTAAGCATGACCTCATGCTTTAATCCTACAAAGTTATATAACCATTGAACATCAATTAACTAACGCCTTTAATTTTAAGCAGCATTTTTTTGCTTTTATCACTTATAACTACTATGTTACAAATACAATAAGAATACATATTGATACATCGAAACATTTTACTTATAATATAAGCACATTTTGCCTTAATATTGGCACCATTTGCCTTAATATTGGCACCATTTGCCTTAATATTGGCACCATTTGCCTTAATATTGGCACCATTTGCCTTAATGTTACAAATACAATAAGAATACATATTGATACATCGAAACATTTTACTTATAATATAAGCACATTTTGCATCAACGTTGGCACCATTTGCCTTAATATTGGCACCATTTGCCTTAATATTGGCACCATTTGCCTTAATATTGGCACCATTTGCCTTAATATTGGCACCATTTGCCTCAATATTGGCACCATTTGCCTCAATATTGGCACCATTTGCCTTAAAATTGGCACCATTTGCCTTAAAATTGGCACCATTTGCCTTAAAATTGGCACCATTTGCCTTAAAATTGGCACCATTTGCCTTAAAATTGGCACCATTTGCCTTAAAATTGGCACCATTTGCCTTAAAATTGGCACCATTTGCCTTAAAATTGGCACCATTTGCCATGAGTGAATATAACCTGGAAGAAAGAAAAGATTAACATACCTAATTTGTCATTTGTCAAATTGCGAAACACTAGCTCTCTCAGAGAAATCTCTCAAATAATTAGTAAAGTTGTGAAACAGACTAGGAAAAGTAGCTAAAAGTGTTAATTGTGTTGTGATTAACCTCTGAAAACGTTATCTCATCAAAACAAGTGCTAAAACAGTGAAAAACCCGAAATTAAAAACTAGCATCTGAAAGTGAAACAAAACTAGTGAAAATTGTCCAAATTTCGTTAAAATTGTCTTTAAATATAAACAAAACTGAAAATTCCAGTAAACCGAAATGACTCCAAAAAATACCACTCCTGCAAAATGCTCTAAGTGCGGGAAAATACCAACTGGCAATAAAAGTCATTGTCAGTTACCTGCGATTGCTGCAAGATCTTTCTCTGTGGAGATTGCCATGGACTATCACCCACCGAAATTCGCGTGTTGGAATTGAAAACTGTCGCCCGTGTTATGGCCCTTTTGTGCGGTGATTGTAAACTAGCAATGGCCCAAATGCCTAACATCATGAAAAAGCTTGATCTGCTGACAGAGGAGGTCAAACAACTTCGTGTACGCCAGAGCGTGCTTGCCACTGAGGCAGCTGTACAGGAAATGATGGAGAGAAAACACCGAGCAACCAACATTATAATATTTGATGTGGCGGAGTCCACCTCAAAGGAACCAATTGAACGCATAGACCATGACAAGGTTGAAACATCAAAAAAAATATTAACAGTGTAACAAGAAATGTAGACTGCAATGGTATCAAGACATTCCGTTTGGGTGCTCTGAAAGAAAACACTGCTGGTCCCTGTCCACTGAAGGTTGTCCTGAAAAGTAAAGCCGATGCCATCCAGGTACTCAAGAACAAGGGTAAGCTACCCAACGCCAAGAAAATTAAATCAGACCTGACACCTCTACAACGTGAGTACCTAAAATATCTACGTGATGAGCTGGAAACCCGTACTAATGATGGCGAACTTAACCTAACAATTAAATATGTTCACGGGCAGCCAAAAATTGTCCAGGCTCCCCTAACAAAAAAACCACTAAACGCTTTACCATGTGGCCCACATAGTATCTCAGGTGTGGACCACGAAAGTTCAACCGATTCTGAGATAAAAACAGAAGCACCCACACTATCCACAATTACAATACTTTGCACCAACATTCAATCATTGACATCTAAAATTGACTTATTTGCTGCACGTGTCAATTCAGTAAAACCAACAATAATAGTAGTAACAGAAATATGGTTGAAACCAAATATTCCTGATTGTCTTATCAGAATACCAAACTACAACAACATATACAGGGATGACCGGATTAACAAACGTAGTGGTGGAGTTGCGATATATGTGGCAAATACCAATGGACTGACAACCAAACTAAATTCTAGTCTTAATGTAAAACTTGATGCAACGGAATGCTTATGGATAGATATTACACTTTGTAAAAACAAGTTTGTATTATGTGGACTTTATCGGGGGCTAGACTCTACACTAGATCAAGACAACATACTGTTCCAGCAAATCTCAACAGCATCTGATGTTAACACTGTACTTGTAATGGGAGACTTCAATTACTGAGGAGTAAAATGGCCTTTGGAGAATTGTGCCTACCTCATTCCCATTGAAGTTAACTTTGTACAATGGTATTTGAACAGCAATCTTCAACAACTAGTCACCGAGCACACCAGGTTTCGACAAGGAAATCAACCCTCGTTCTTAGACCTTGTACTAAGTAATGAAGAAACACTTGTGGCGAAGGTGGATCACCAAGCTCCAATAGGCAAAAGTGACCACAACTGTATAGAAGTCACAATACAATTAGAAAACCATCAATACAGTAAAAGTACTGCATCACTGAAGTGGAATTATAAGAAAGCTGACTTTGATAAAATTAATGAGGACCTGTCAACATTACCAGCGAAGATCAATATTTATAACTGTGTGAAGGATCAATATAATAACTTGATGAGGGCTTTGAAAAAAACAAGGAAATTGAATGTCCCCCAAATAAAGAATATACAATTTACATCTAATAAACCTTGGATTGGGAAAGAACTACAGGATATGATTAAAGAGAAACATATCCAATGGAATAGATACGTGCTCACTGGAATAGACAGTGTACACGAGAAATATAGAAAAATAAACAATAAAATAATCAACAAATGTCGCAATAAACGAATTAATTATGAAACAAATCTTCTCAAAGAAGGGCCGAAGAAATTCAACTCCTACATCAGACAGCAAGTGACGTCCAAAGTCAGCATTCCCACAGTGCTGCATAATAACCAAGGTCAAACTGTGACTTGTGCTAAAGACATAGCTAAAGCATTTGCAGACCAATTTGAAGGTGTATTTGAAATGGAACCATCTGGACCATTGCCTATCCTTGACCCTAGCTTACGTATAGAACCATCTATAACAGAACTAACTTTTACAAGCACCAAAGTAGAACAAGCCATCAAAGAATTAAAAACAGACTCATCGCCTGGACCAGACGTAATTCCTGCAATACTACTTCAGAAATGTAAACTAACCGATGCTCTTGTACATATCATGCAAACCTCATATGAAACTGGAATGTTGCCACCACTGTGGAAGACAGCAACAGTAACACCTATTTTCTAAAAGGAGACAAATTGGACCCTGCTAACTACAGACCAATTAGCCTAACTAGCGTCATATGTAAGGTCATGGAAAAGTTGACAGCTAAGCACATCAGAAACTTCTTACAGGAACATAGCATAATAAGCGACCAACAGCATGGTTTCTGCCCAAGTCGTTCCACCGTTTCCAACTTGCTATCATGCTTGGACTCCTGGACTGAGAGCTTCAATAACAAAGACCCAATCGACGTCATATACCTGGATTACGAAAAGGCTTTTGACAAAGTTCCAATCATATGACTTCTGCAGAAACTAGAGTTTGTCGGCAACCGCGGAAAGCTTCTTCAATGGATTGAGGCGTTCCTTCGAGAGAGAACCTTCCGTGTAAGAATTGGAGACACAGTTTCGACTTACCACGTTGTCTTCAATCTAATGTGAGCATTTTTGCTGATGATACGAAGATCTTTGCAAACCCTTTACTGGACTATGATCGCCTCCAAGCAGACCTTGAGAGAATAGCAAATTGGTCAAAAGAATGGCTCATTAAGCTTAATGCTGGGAAATGCACAGTATTACACATAGGCAGTAAGAATCCTAGGCTTGGCTACAAACTGAATGGCGTTGAGCTGGTCAAAGTCAAGACACAAACAGACTTAGGAGTCAAAATTGCTGAGGATCTGAAATGGTCTGACCACATTGAAAGTGTTGTGAAAAGAGCCAACAGCTTCATATACCTCACAAGGAAAGCCTTCGGTACCTTGACTCCAGAAATGATTGTAAAAATCCATAAAACCTATGTAAGACCTATATTGGAGTCTGTATTTCAAGTATGGAGCCCATACTTTGTGAAAGACATTGACCTGCTAGAAAGAGTCCAGCGTAGGTTCACAAAAGCACCTAGACAGCTTAGAAAGTTGTCCTATGAGGATAGACTGAAACAACTAAATCTCCCTGCTCTTAAGGACCGCAGAGAACGTGGTGATTTGATTGCAACCTTTAAAATCATGAACGGACATTATGACCTGCAAGACTTTGAGAGTTTGTTTCATCGCGCTGGAAATTCCAACTTACGAGGTCACTCACTAAAGCTAACCAAGACAAGAGCACACAATAATCCTCGCAAGCACTTTCTGAGCAACAGGGTGGTGGAATCATGGAACAGGCTGCCAGAGCATGTGGTGGCAGATTAATAGACTGCTCAGGCCGCACCTCGCGGCGGCTCCGACTGCGCGACCGCTCGCGCACGCTGCCAGGCCGCTCCTCACGGCGGCTGCGACTGCGCGACCGCTCGCGCACGCTGCCAGGCCGTTCTTCACGGCGGCTGCGACTGCGCGACCACTCGCGCACGCTGCCAGGCCGCTCCTCACGGCGGCTGCGACTGCGCGACCGCTCGCGCACGCTGCCAGGCCGCACCTCACGGCGGCTCCGACTGCGCGACCGCTCGCGCACGCTGCCAGGCCGCTCCCCACGGCGGCTGCGACTGCGCGACCGCTGGCGCACGCTGCCAGGCCGCACCTCACGGCGGCTCCGACTGCGCGACCGCTCGCGCACGCTGCCAGGCCGCTCCCCCCGGCGGCTCCGACTGCGCGACCGCTCGCGCACGCTGCCAGGCCGCTCCTCACGGCGGCTCCGACTGCGCGACCGCTCGCGCACGCTGCCAGGCCGCTCCCACGGCGGCTGCGACTGCGCGACCGCTGGCGCACGCTGCCAGGCCGCACCTCACGGCGGCTCCGACTGCGCGACCGCTCGCGCACGCTGCCAGGCCGCTCCCCACGGCGGCTGCGACTGCGCGACCGCTCGCGCACGCTGCCAGGCCGCTCCTCACGGCGGCTCCGACTGCGCGACCGCTCGTGCACACCGTCAGGCTGCGCACTCCACCGGGTCGCCGGGAGCGATGTCCGTCAGCCCCGGATCTCGAGGTAGCCCTCGAAGACCTTGGTGGATTATGCGGTGTATGATCCATTGGCTGTGAACAGTTTTGAATATTATGGGCAGTGTGAAAGTTCACTTTGAGGTGTTGAGATATAATCCACTACAAAAAATCGAGAGAGAGAAAAAAGAACGTGCGTATTTTGCAGGTGTAAAAAAAAAGCTAAAATTACCTATCATATATACCTATATATTTTTTTACCAAAGTAGCGGTTTCCAATCCCACTTCTGAAATGTAAGCTAGTTTAGCTTACTCCAGATTATTTATTTATTATTTTCTCTATATTTATTAGAATTATATTTGGTGGGATTCAAAATAAAATATTATAATGAATACTTCAAGAATGTATTAGTTCAATTAACTATTAATAACAGTAAAACACACAAATTATAATAATTAAATAATTAAGCTATTAAAATAATTAAAAATTACTTACATGGAATACCAGCTTACTTACATATACCAATAACACTTGTATAAACTTCCAACGAAACGCACAGCACGACTGCCAGGACAAGAATGCCGGGCCGCCCGCCGAGCGGCCGCTTTTATACCTGAGCGTGCGCAAACACCACGGGCGTGTACACCACGTGAGCGTTTGCGCACGATTTATTTTGTTTATTGAATGGCATGACATTTCTTTAATTCTAAAAGGATTTTTAAGACGTTTTACATGTAAAAATAGTACATGAATAATAAATGCTGACACTAGTAATTCAAAATATACCGGTAAGTCACTAGTGTTAAATTATTCTGTCTTTGTACTATCACCTGCATCTCGAGAGACCAATATAAGCTGTATGAGCTCAAATCTGGTCATTCATATTAACTGTACCTATGGATTCTCGTGTGGAAGCCTTTCCTCGCAAGCAAAGCATGCCTTTGTCGGAGGGCGAGAAAATGAATAAGAGGGTGAAAATGGTAGATCGTGCCTTATACCTTGTGGGAGGCCTACGCCAAACAGTGGACTGCAATAGTGTAATACCCCGCGCACGGTCCCTAATTTTTGGTACTTACTACTACGTTAATCCCTTGATTGGTAACTCGAAGTGTTACTGACAGTACAGGCTGTGGGGCGCATTAGAATGGAATTATAGATTTCGTCGGTTGTAATTCACTTTCAATTTGTGTAAGAGAAATTGAACAGAAAACAGACTTATCTTTTTAGTTTGATCTTTGGTTCAAAACAATGAGTTAAGGCTCGTCTACCATTGCTCAGACATTCGCTCAAGCTCTTTTTACCCGACTGCCTCAGAAGGAGGGTTATGTTTTTCGAGAGTATGTATGTATGTATGTATGTGGACAAGAAAAATCTTTTTCACGGGCTACAGCCGAAATGGATAGTTGGATTTTGACATATTATGAGGTGTCGTTAGATTCGTCTTAGCGACGCGAGTGACACTGGCTATATTAAAAAATTATAGATTCGAGATGGCGGATTTTCACAGCAAAATACTAGGTACTCCAAAATTACTGCAGTCGGGTTTTTTGTTTTTTAACAGAACTACTTGTTTAATACGAGATTGTTTGTGTGTGTCTTTGCGCTTGCCAATTAGGTTTTAATCTATCCAAAATCACTGGTCGGAGTTTGATGTGGTTTTCAGTGATGGATTAGGATATCAAGCCTGTCATCACGTACACATGCACATGTAAAAATTACAGTTGAATATAACGAGTCCGTTGTAGGTATGGGAGTGTCCGAGGTGTGTCCGAAGTAAGACGTTGTCGATAAGAGTTTATATTCTATATTATGTCAGGTCCCTAAATCAAAAGAAACATTGTCAAACTTGACTTTTAAGTATCTTCGAAAATTATAAAGTCATCCAAATAAACTCCACCATGGACGAAGCCTAAGGAATGTGAACTTTAGACACCGTCGGCGTCGAAATGGTCCAAATGGTCCAAATCTCCCATTCAAAATAGCCCCTAATTTCGACCACTGACTTAAGTATAGCCCTAAGTATTATTATACAGGGTGTAAAAAAAGCTACCTGCAAATATACTGTAAACATAAAGGCGGAGACTATATAAGCATATGTTTATTGAAAGTAATTATCACGTTGATATATTTGGCCGTTATTCTTCCTAAGAATAATAAAATAAAATTACAGTAAATAAAATATTTTTAGGTGTGAACCAGCCAATGAAACTGGACAACTTTCACCAAGGAACATAGGTCGAAATACGAAAAAGAAGATTGGCCTTTCCATAAAAAATGTATCACTCGTATGGGAGGTCTTTTCTTGTCATATTTCGACCTATGTTCCGTGGGGAAAGTTGTTCAGTTTAACGGCCTAATCGCGCCTGCAAAGTTTTCGGTACACCGTCCTGTATAGTCCGATCCGTTCTTCCCAGAACAACTCGTAAGCCCAACCGCGCCTCAGGGGCGCGATTGGGCTGGTTGTTTGAACAACCAACACACACACACTTCCGGGTGAGCCTTCCGCTCCCCAAAATTCAGCTAGGTGTAGATATAGTTGCCTAAGTAGGTAGATATCGTAGGGACTAGTTAGGAAAAAAAAAAAAAAGGTACACCGTCCCTTACACCCGGTATACTGCTATGAGAGCTGAATGTAAGTCAATTTTGTAATAACTTCGTTGGCATGGACGTATAAAAGGGCGGACAGAATGCCAGTTATGTCAAAACTGAATAACCGTAATGGCGGCGGATAAACTTGTGTGAGTGAATTAGGGTTGCCATGTTAGGATTATTTTTACCAATAAAACACAGTTATTAATACGATTATATTGAATTGTTCTATTTACGACTTACATCCCATATGTTGAGTTAGTTTTTATAATACGTTGCTTTGAGAAATTCTTGTCTCGTTTTCTTATTTAAAGATGTGGTGAAACCGAATTTTTTGAACCCACCCACCCAATAATTACCTATACTTTAGGGAAATTTATAACGTGAATAATGGCAACACCAGCCCTCAGTTGGAGGCTAATTTAAATAATTTAAAACATGAAAATGAGTACCTAATCAAATTATTAATTTACCTGTGAAACGTGATTCCCGAAATTTTATTCCTCTGATCTCTGCTGCTTTTTCAATTTTTTACACCGCACGACATGATGTTTTGTTTTTGTTTATTTTGCAAAAATCGGTAGGGTAGGCTGACGTTTGCGTTCGGAATGGCTGGGTTTGGTGTGAATGTGTGCGTGCGTTCTTGTACTACAGCCAACTGGCTGACTTGGGGCTACACAGAGGTTTTATTAGCGCGACTCTGTCCGCCCTTTTATACGTCCATGTTCGTTGGTAATAACTTCTAATGATAGACAAGTTGGGCGTTTTGAACTTTAGGGAAATGACGGGTCTTTTGTTGCTGTGTTGTACTTGTTTTGAGCTTAGTGAACGTTTCAGAGATGGTAATACACGTCACGCCTTATTTCCTTGTGGTGTAGACAGAGCGATAACCGCCGTAAGAAATTAAAAATGAGAATATTGAAAAATTCACCAACGTATTAAAGTTCTAAGTACTTTCTACAGATGTAGCTGGATCGTCGCCTCGAGACGAGCATCAGAAATTGAAAAATTCACCAGGGTCCGCTAGGCGGTCGCACAGTCGGTAGAGCGGTGGAACGGTGATCTACAGTCCCAGGTTGATGCTATTCTAAGCCGGCACCACACGGCTAAATAATAGTTCCTGATAATAGAGATGTCTTTATTCGGCGAATCAAAGTCAAGTTTTTTTAACAATGTTTTAAACGCGGCCGCCTGCGTGACATCACCCTTTTTGGTAGGTGGTATCACCGCCACCACGCGGTTGACCATAGTCGACAGATATTCAGCCGAGGTCACAAACTCTAGTCTATCAACATTAACTACAAATACATAAGTCACACGTTCTTTTTATGGCGTTCGTACTTTTTATCCTTGTCTAGCACATAACTCTCGATAAGGCAGGATATATCTTCAGGATGCCCAATAAATAGCCTAATAGGAGCGATAAACGAAATTGGCGGTAAAGAGGTGGTAAAGAGGTTGTATAGAGGTTGTATAAGGCAGTAAGTGCTTCGGACCTTATCCGGTACATTGCGATACGAGTGTTGCCAGATACCTCCCCGTAACTTCTTCCTACCAAACTTTTTGGATAGTTATGGTGGCAGTGAAGTAAAGAAGAAGGTTTTCAAAATTATACATATTGTACGAGGGCCAGTGGCAGTAAATTTAACCCACGTTCCTTTATATCATTTTTTACTTAAGTATATCATAAAAAATATAGTTACACTCCCAAATCACTCCCAAAAAATTCATGTGACATGTTAGTTCACGTTCCATTTGAGTACAAATATGGCATTCAATCTTGAAACATAAAAAAATATTTTGTCCCATAAATTATCAAATTCATAAAGTGTGAGATTCTTTGATTAATAGGCCAATTTCGTTGTATCTAATGAAATGACGCCATTTCCAAGTGAATGGAAGAAAAGTTACCAAACATCACTAAAATACACACATACATAGATACAACCCGCGCGAATTAACTCTGCACCTGGCGCCGATGACGTCAAAGTCATTACGGTGCGCAAAAAAAGTGAAAGTTTACTAACTAATAACTAAAACTGAACAATAAAAATATTGTTCAGTTTTAATGAATAGTTAGTAAACTTTAACTTTTTTTGCGCACCGTAATGAAAAAATAAATAAATAAATAATAATAATAAATAAATAAACAATAAAAAAATTGTTCAGTTTTAATGAATAGTTAGTAAACTTTAACTTTTTTTGCGCACCGTAATGACTTTGACGTCATCGGCGCCAGGTGCAGAGTTAATTCGCGCGGGTTGTACGTGCTTGTATCTCGCCTGTATTCCTGGCGGGGTAAGCAAAGTGTAAACACCTATTAAAAACAGCCAAAAATTGCAATACTTTGACATCAACTCTCAAATCCCTTTGTCGCTTCTTACGACACCCAAGGTATAAGTAAGATATAGGGTGATTCTATTCTAAACCGGCATCACACGCTTATCTAAGCTGGCACCACACGGCAAATCACTGAAATGGGTAGGTACACAAAATATAGCTTATATTGAAATGGTTGTATGTAGATAAGTAGGTAAGTATTGCTACTTAATATTAAAATTAAACCCCTTTTGTCTGGCAACCCAAAGAGATAGAGATGTTACTTAGCCAAATAACACAAGAACCTGAACTATTTTAAGTGGTCGCATTCGTCTTTGTGGATAACGATAGAGATGTGACAAGAATGCTTTACAAGATGGCCGAAAAAATAACGTTTCGAAAGGTATTTGTTCTTAATATGGAGGGTAGGTATGAATGCCATGTTAGGTAGGAAAATTGGACCAAAAGTGGACTTACAAAGCCATAAGGACAAAATAATTTTAAAAAATGGAAATCTTTTTAGGTACCTAGGTACGTCTTTTACGGCACACGCACACGCTGGAAAGAAATAGGTTGATGCTATTCAAAAAGTTACAGTTACCATAACCATATCATCACTGTGCCATACTCACTACGCTCAATGGCAGGCAGATTGGCGAGTGCAGTGCAAAATGTTGCATTGTCAGTGAACGCTGCTGCCCATTCCTTGGAAATAAGCCCACGAAAGCTTAGATCAGATCAGACGGAATGCAGATATTCCCTGACTCAATGTCGTGTGGCAAATTATGAAACACCGTCCGTTTGTGCGTTAGTTTTGCGCAGCGCTACCGCATGCGTTATGAAAATGATAATTTACACCTTGCTTTCATACAAATACGGTTTATGTCAAACGGTTTGACAGATGCATCGCTGAGTTGACGGATGCGTCTGTTAAACCTTCCTTTATATTGGAATAAGGTCGAAATTCGTGTTATCCTAACGCATGCATTACGAAGCTCGAAAATAGCTTACAAACGGACATGGCGTATGATTGTCGCTAGAATGTTGTGTGGCAAATTATCGCTTAGGAATCATTTTCACACTTTCACATCTATCTATGATTTGCATTCCTTGCAAATAAGCGGTGTTGTAACGGGATGGGAAATTGTGATTATACATCATCACACGTACCTACCTAACGGTTTGACAGACGCATCCGTCGACGCAGCGTTGTGCGATGCGCAGCGTTAGCGGATGCGTATGGCATAAAACGTTAAAATGTGTTGGAAAATCGCATTTTCTTAATGCATGTGATAGCGCTGCCCAAAGGTAACGCACAAACGGACGTAACGATCATGGGGATAAAATGGAGAATATCGCAAGTCAGTGATTTTTTTTAGTTTTTTCCAAGATTATAATGACTCAAAGTTATGTATTTATATGCCATATCAATCAGATTCAAACTCATGGTAAAAAGTTTTATATCATTTTGGACGGTATAGAAAAATAATAATAAAGGCACGTATCTATCTATACCTATTAGAGGCCAAGGTTCACATGAAACTGAACATTTTTCCCCATGGAACATGGGCTGAAAATTTATAAAAATTTGAAAATCAGCTTAATGATATAGTATCATTAAGCTGATCGGCGATTTTGTATGGGAGGTCCAATCTCTCATAAATCCTTATTCATTATCTTATCACCGTACGTTTCTGAGTTTTCGCTATAGGAAACTAGTAAAATTTCACCCAGTATACATACACCTACGGTGTTATTTACATCCATCAGGTTTTAATAAGTACCTACTACATGGCTCCTACACTACAGCCTCTTACGATTTCAAGGAAACGTTTTTTTATTGCATCATACTACTCGAAAAGTTTCTAGTAGCGCTTGTAGATTTTATCATCGTACTGAACGTTATGGTACTTGACTACAATAACAAAACTCGAAGCGTGGAGATGATGAATTAGATAAATACATAGCATGCGCCAAGGCTAAACTTAAGGGGAAAAAACTGTTCTTGCTAATTTGCTCATAACTTAAAACAAAAAATGGTTACGTTTACGGAAAATACAAAATCAATCTAGGTAGGTACTTAACTGTTTATTCCTGCTAGATAGGTACACAAAGCTTTAAAAAGTGTTCATCCATTACTGTTTGTACAATTTCAAAGCAAAGGTATAAACTGCCGTGCGGTGCCGGCTTAGAATAACATCACCCCCATATCTTCCCGTGGGTGTCGTAAGAAGCGACTTTTTTGACAACCTGCCGCGATGGTGATAATGATAACATCGTCTTCTGAATGACTCAATCTTGTAAGTCGTGGTGTAGGTAAATGCCAGTTCTCACAGCCGTTTACGCTGTGCCTACCCCGCAATGCGTATAGGCGTGATATATGTATGAATGTAGGCCACATCACAACAGAAACTTTCATAAAGTCTTTAATTTTGATCGTCGTTAGATTTTTATGGTGACTACAACATAACAGAAACTTTTATAAAGTCTTTAATTTTGATCGTCGTTAGATTTTTATGGTAGGTACAATGTTATGCACCCGCCAGCCCACATATCATAAAAATACGTCAAATTATACCCTTATTTTCCAAACATCTATAAGCATTTGGTAACCTTATTTTCTAACAGATAAGGGATAAAATTGCATGTGTGTAGAAACGTTCAAAAATGCCTCTAATTGCTTCCCGACCTGAGGGCAGTTCAAAAAACCCACTTAGAAAAGGAGTAGTTTTTAGGGTTCCGTAAACGGGACATGGCTGCGTTTGACATCGTCCATCAAAGCTGGGAGAGCTTTCTGAGAATAGGGATGAATGGAGAAAGCTGTGTGTTTGATGGGCGTAAAGCTCACGATGATGCCTGGTTCGCTGGTCTCGCAAACAAAAGGCAAAAACGACATCTAAACATGCATGTGCTAGTCTCCAATTCTACCTTCATTTGTAGAGCGTGCGGAAAGTCATGCCGCTCCCATATCGGCTTATATAGCCATGAAAAATCTTGCCTCAGACACTGAATAAATCGTCTGTCACAGACGTATGAGGCCGATGGACCCAATGGGTTTGGATACTACCCTGTCTGTGTCCGTCTGTCACCAGATTATTCAAGGATGGCGTTTTTCTGTTGGCGCTATGCTATAACTACTAATAAAATTGAAAACAATGGGTTCCTATATGAATGTTTTGTTTTGCTCATAGTTAAATAATTGCCGCAGAACATGTAGACAAAATTAAATTAAGTGGGTAGTTTAAGACTACGAAAGTGGCTACGACACATGACATGAGATATAATTTTCAGGTCATTTCTAAAAACCAATGGTACGGGACCCTTCGTGTTCTAAGTCTAATTAACACTTGGTCGATTTTTTACTAGAAGCAGGTGATGAAACCAGTCGCTAGAATGTTTAAGTTCGGTGAGAAGTGAACATATCGTTCAGTAAACAATTGCGTTAAAAATACTCACATCTTAGTAGTTTTAGCGGTTACTGTAAGACCCAGAACCTGAAGTACCTATGACCCGGATGCCTCAGAATTATTTATTTATATTTATTTATTTATGTATGAGGGTATGGATGTGGATAAGAAATTCTTGGGTGGAAGAAATTCGCGCTGGTGAATCCACCCAAGAATTTCTTGGGTGGATTCAGCAGCGCGAGTGACACTGGCTAACATTAATTTAAAATGGCGGATTTTAAACGCAAAATATAACATCGAAATAACCGCAGTCGGGTCTTTTTTTTTTAATACAACTGCTTGTTCCCATTCTTTAGCCGTGCGCATAATGAAAGATGATTTGAAGCGCTTAGTGCGTAATGTGGGTATATCAACTAAGAACGGATGGTAGCCGGCCGTGCGTCTGGATGTCCGATGGAAGAAAGGAGACGGTGGTATGAGCTCATGCAGCTCACGCGCACACTCTCCGAAGTACAATCTGTAGAAGACCGATAGGCAAGCTACCTTGCGGCGGTGAGCCAGGCTGTGAAGCTTGGTCGCCACCAGTTTTTTATCGCCTATTAATCTCTTGGCTCTGCGTTCCACCGAATCCAGTGCAGCAAGTTGGTATTTAGCCGAGCCATCCCAAAGGTGACAGCAGTACTCCATGCAAGATCGGACTTGAGCTTTATAAAGAGTTAGAAGCTGTTCAGGCGTGAAGTACCGCTTGACTTTATTCAGGACGCCATTGTTGAATGAAGACAGGTATTTTTTAGACACTCGTTCATCCCGCCTTTATTTTGCCTCAAGAAAGCGCCAGTCAAAATGAATTAGTTTGAAGAAAGGCCTATTTTGTCAGCATCCTCGCGTACCGAGAAGCAGTAACGCTCACCGCAACAGATGCGGTCAGCACCGTTACTAAGGTTCCGCAAATCATGGGCCATTGTCTGCCAACAGGGCTGCCGGCAATGACATCTTCCTTCAGCTACCTGTGCCCGATTTTTCGAAACTGCAGGCTATAATTCTACAGGCGAAATTCGATGAATAGAGTCTGGCCAGCGAGTCTTTGGACGTCAAATAATTCAAATATTTCAAATGGCAACATGTTAACACTGAAAAACTACAATAAAACAATTTTGATACTTACTATTTTTTTGTTTTATGCTCTTCAGTTTGTGTTTACCTTGCCTACCGGTATGTATGTATGATGTGATGTATCTACCGGGAGTAACAGAAAGGGTATACCTAACAAGCCGAAAGGAGGGCAAGGTACTCATGAAACTGAACAACTTTCCCCATTGAACATGGGACGAAATATGAAAAAAAAATTGGATCTCTCAGAGTAAATCAATCAGCTGATCTTCGATTTTGTATGGGAGGTCCAAATATTTTTTTCATATATCGACCCATGTTTCATGGGGAAAGTTGTTCAGTTTCATGAGTACCTTGACCTCCTTTCGGCTTGTTATACTTTCTGTTACTCCCGGTAGATACATCATATACCATACCGGCAAGGTAAACAAACTGAAACAGAAAACAAAAAAATAGTAAGTATCAAAATTGTTTTATTGTCGTTTTTCAGTGTTAACATGTGAAAGATTTTTAAAATTGGCGCCATTTCCGTGTCCAAAGACTCGCTGGCCAGACTCTAGGTCTCACACTATGAATAAGCCACACAGGGGTAGTCGAAACGAATGAAAATATTTTTATTTCCATTAAAATTATTATAATTCTTAAAATTGATTGTAGAACAAAATGACTCCCTACACATGTTTATTTTTATTGGAGATTATAATATTTCAATTCGTTTGGAGTAGCGCTTGTGTACCTACATGGTAACCGACTACGCAATGTACATCGAATTTTACCTGTCGAATTTTCGCCTGTAGTTTCGTTGCATAGGCCACAGCTTTACCACAAATTAGGAAAACTGCGCTGGGGTCACACACAACTATTCGCACCAGAATATTCTTTCGCGACACAAGGAACCGTGGCGAGAAAAACACGTAAATATGTTCGTTTGTACATTATTTTTGCGCAGCGCTATCGCATGCTCTAGGATAACGCATAAAGATAACAAACAAACGAAAGTTACCTACGTGTGTTCCTCGCCTTAGTTCATTGTTTGCAGCCGCTTACTACTTCACTAAGGTCCCAAACGTAGCATAAAGTTTGATACCTAGGTATTTGTTCTAAAGAAAAGCTTAAATAGATAAGTACGTAGGTATAATGCATCTTGTATCGAACCATAACCATACCATGCTGGATATGGTGCATTTATAGGGAACGCTGCTGCTCATTCCGTGCATTCTACATAAAACGAATCTGATTTTTTTAGATTTTTGTCTGATATCAGGATGAGAAGCATTTCCGTGTGGTGCCGACAGAGTAGAATAGCACCACCCCCTCTCTTCCCGTGGGGGTCATAAGAGGCGACCAAGGCATAAACCCGACCCAAACAGCCAGGGCCAACCGTATGGTGGCGGTTAATCCACCATAAAAGCACTCCCAAGGAGGGTTGACGTCTGGTAGGCGGCCGGTCGTAAAATTAAGCCAAATCCTTTGCAACACAGTTTTGTGTTCAACAAAACGTGTTGCGCCGACCCCAAGTAATTGGGATAAGGGCAGGAAGATGATTAGTATTAGGAGCTAGTCATGGTATAATAAGATACTCCGCCTGGTATTCCATTCTGAGACTCGTACACCACGTGACTAACACAAGCCTACGTCATCATGCTTGTGGGTTACCAAAATTACCCACCCTTATAATGTTTTTGTAAATCATATAAGATACTGTTAACTAATAAATAAGTGAATTTAAGTGTTGTTGTAAAGTTCAAGTTAAATACACACGTAAATCTAAATTATAAAATTAATCAGAAATATTTTAACTCATTTTTCTGAGATTGAATTTACCCCATAACGTATTTTATTCAAATAAAGTGGCAATACTAGTGACGTAGGCTTGTGTTTCTCTGGGATTGTAAGACCATGTTTTATTAGACTATGTAGCTAGTTTATGCGGCAGCCCTACAGCGCATACGAACAATCGACGCTCGCGCAGTGAGTGCTGCGCGTACGATTTTTGTTGGGATTCCTACATCAAATACACAAGCAATTGTGTATTCGCACAGAATTGTAAGAAAGTAGGCATGCAGTATCTAGTATGAGACAAAAAATAATAATTTTGGTAGGTTACCAGATGCCATGTGATAAGCCTAGCGATGATATATAGGGTGTAAGAGAAAGTGTAACGAAAATGTGGGCGTGCTCAAACCATGAAACTGAAAAACTTTCCTCATGGAACATAAATGGTGGGAAACGAAATAAAACAACCGCTTGTATGGGAAGTCCACAATTTTTTTTGTTTACCTCCTTTATGTTCCATGGGGAAAGGGTTTCAGTTTTATGGTCTGAGCACCCCTGCAAAGTTTTCGTTACACCCCGTATAAAATGCCAGATGATGATGATGCTTTCGGAGATAACTTTATCCTAACCACCAACTGATACATTTCAAACCAATACGATTGCACGTTATCACAAGAATTACTTGCCCTTTACATCTCAATCAGGCGTTTGAATTACAAATGCAATGGTCAGGATTGTAATTAACTTTATTACTTCAGCAAATTCCTTAAACAGGTGAAACTTGTTCGTGTAACCCCCTTTGACTTGACAGTTGGTAGTTCAATATAAAGCATGCGTAACATAAAGCGTACATAAAGCATGTAGGTATATGTTGTAGTTGCACTATTTAGATCAAACAAAAACCTTAGCTTGAATACCAATTTTTAAAACACTTTCCATATTAGGATAATAGAGTGATAATATTTGGAAAACTTGCAAAATCCACCTCAGGAGGTGGAAAAATGTGCGAGTTTTCAAAATACGTTAGCTTGTCCTACGCGACAGATTAAAAAGCTTGTGTTAGTTCACTAGTTTCAGACGTATCTTTTTACAGATGGATATGCAGACGCTTCAGCTAGGAATAATCGAATCTTCGTTATCAAACTGGTAACAATCTCACACAGCACCTTTTCCTTACCCTTTTTCACATTCATTCTTATGTATCAATCTGAAGACATTTTTCAATCAATGCATACAATCCATTAATAATAATTAATGGTTCTCCAATAAATATAAATCGAGTCCTTCCATTAAATTTCTCTGTATCTATCATGTCTCGCGGGCATGCTTTATATGAGAATGCTATCTTAGCATTCGCAATAGCGTTTCACAACAATTTATCCGACCAACATATGGCAATCAGCATAAAGTAGCGCAACTTTACTCACTCATGTCGCTATTTGCAAGCGACACGAAACGAATATTAAATTTTCTTTTATCTTCAACCGCTATCGGTCACCCATACAACGTTCTAGCCACCTGCCTTCGGAGGCTTCGCGAACCCGTCCACTCAGATCATCCCCTCAAATTTACACTTTAACCATGACGCAACAGAGTGCAAAGATTCCTACAATCTCATCGACGCTTACGACGTTTTGGTTTTAATTGAAGCAACAAGTGTACGTAATGAAGACGAAGCTCTAAAGCAAAAGGTTAGAGACGAAATTTGTAAAGATAAAGGCGAAGGAACTAAAGCGCGTGCTCACGTCAGGTGCGGTACTCCGGACACAAAAGCCGATCAGGTTCACGATAACACGGACAAACAGCTGTAGATAGCTAACAATACGAGATGTCCATCTGATGTTGTTATAACTGTCTTAGAACAGATCTGATTTGTGTTTCGATTATTGTGAGGATAACAGTTTTATTGACCCAGTGTGATCAAGACAATTGATTTTATCTACTGTAGTAGTAAAGATCAAGAATCTTTTCAATATTTCTGGTGACTTATTCGTGGAAAACATGGTTGATCTTACATCTTTTCTTCTTGCTAGATCATCTGCCGGCAAGCGACAATATTGTAAAGAGCACATAACATTTGAGATACTTGGGCATGCCATTCTCGATGGTGGAAAAAGTGACTTCTAAGTGTAATTTGGTTCGGTAGTAGCCCCGTAGCCCGACCAATCATCTGCCGGTGTAGTTATTACGTTGATTGCGAGGTAGCAAATGATACCGCCCGCCGTACCGTCCGGCCCTAAATAATTGTACAGAATTCTTCCTACAGACATTCCTGTACTCCTGTCTCTTGTAGTTTCATTTCAAATAGTTTTAGGTCTATCAATTGTCAATGATTTCTCATCATTATTACCTAGTAAGTAAACGGTGACAATTTCTTATCTCTAAGTTACCGTGCTGCTGTCATTAAGTCTAAATGTTGTTGAAATAATAGTCCAGCATTTTTATTTTATGTAAGAAAGTGTTAAATGTCTTTTGCCTTATGCATAAAAGATGAGTCAAAATTTGGTCAAAATTAATCACACCTAATAAATCTGACTTCGGTGTTACAAGATCTGTAATTTATCGATCGAATATTTTATTTCCCTGTTCAGTTTTAAAAATGTTTCTATCTCCAATCTACATTCACGTTTGTATCTCAACATAAACAATATAAACAGAATACGATTCAACGGCAATTTCATTCAAATTAACTGCTTTGAAAGCATTTCTCTCACAGATAAAGGTAAGAGAAATAATTTCCGTTATAGCATCATCAAGCGTAATGCTCCGTCAATCTTGCTTCAATTAATTCTAGTTCAAGTGCGCGCTTTGGTAGATAAGCGTGGATAAGCTTAATGTTGACCTAGTATCGGGTAACAGTTCTTCGCATACATAAACAGATCGACTTACCTCATTAAGTCAAGAGCTAAGCCTGATGAAGTCATCATCGCTACCGTCTCAAGTTTTACGATGTTTTATTTTATTAGCTTTACCATAAGTATCATCTTATTTTATTATTTCTTTCTTACCTGGATGGTTATAATTTTTAATTAGAATATCAGTTTATAAACGATTCTAACATTTTGCAACGAAGTTCGACCTTACACAAAATATTAACAACAACGGGAGGCAATATTTATTTGATGGCCCATCAAGATACTGCCAAGTTCAACAACAGTTAGTGCTTGCAAGCACTTGTAAAGTAGTAAAAGCCATACAACTTTATTTTAGTATTCAACATGTTGAGTAATAGTTTCTTTATGCTCAGCTTTTGCAATAAATTTATCACAATAAGCACCATCGTCAAGATCTTTCACTGAATTACCTTCAGCTTTCTCTTTGTATTCATCAATTGCCTGTCTATTGGCCATAATTTCTTGAAACACTATCTTCTTGAGAAATAGGGAACATTAGTCCAACATCAAGATTAGTGAAGGAGGCTCTACGTTCCTGCCGGCGCGGCGCCGGCGCACCCCTTAAGATTTATTCCAACTTTCTAGTTAATTAAATGGCAAATGGAGGCAACACCTAATTTATGATAACCTCGCCGCCGTGACATATATGCTGTAAAACCTGTTTCAATTAAAGCCATAAATAAAGAAGCGAGTAAAATTTGAATAGCCTCTACAAACTGAAGGGATGGTTTTCTGTTTCTATCCTTGTCTAGCTTATGGGAAAGTGTATGGCTGTCTCGTGTTTGGAGGCGAAACGCACGGCGCGGTCCGCTGCCTCCGTGTCACTCAGTTGCGCATACGCAGCCGCGGGAAGCGTCTGTGTTCGAATTTCGAAAAGTTTTCGCGCGCTCTGTTTTCAAATTGGATTCGTGTTCCGTTGGA
Source organism: Phthorimaea operculella (assembly GCA_024500475.1). Classification (NCBI taxonomy): domain Eukaryota; kingdom Metazoa; phylum Arthropoda; class Insecta; order Lepidoptera; family Gelechiidae; genus Phthorimaea; species Phthorimaea operculella. The sequence continues at coordinate 22,922 of JANFCV010000076.1, read as the reverse complement.
TGTGTTTTGTTTGACTGATCGGAAGGTGTGCCCGGAACTACGGGTGGTGACTAGTGATGCCCCAGTGATAATTTCGCTGTGAAATAATAGTGGCGTGACGTTTTTCTGTCACTGTGAAAGTGAAGTGATTCGATCACAAAGGATTACAGTGATTGATATTGTTGGATCACACCAGATTGTACTTGCTGTGGTAATTATAGTGCAAAAAGAGTCTATTTACGCATATTAGCTAGATAGTTTCTAGCTGGAGATAATTGATGGTTACGTTTGAAATCAAGAACTGGTTCGTATACAAAAGTACAAAGGTTGAATGAAGTTTTGTTGATACACATTTACGAACACATCGATGATCTTTGGAAAAAATCGTTTTATATTGATAATTATCTGCTGGTATTTTATTTATTTAGAAATACCTACCCATTTAAAAGACGAAGATGCCTACATAAAATACCTACCTACCTATTCTGTTTTTTCGTAAGTAGGTACAACCGCTAAGAAGAACTAGGTACCTACCTAGTACCTATACCTACGTTGATTTCTGAAATGGGCATGTTGGTGTACCTAGGTAGGTAGATACATAGAGTAGAGGCAATCGATATTTTTCATAACTAAGCAAAATAATTTTATCTGAAAATCTTTATACTTACGAGTACAGTTCTCTGAAATACTATCCGAGCTAGTAAAATAAACACCCTACCTACGCTGTATAGTTATAATACTTCAATCAAAACAACATAAAATCCTAATCAACTGGGAGATGTTGGATGGAGAAATGTATTTTACGGGTACAACAGAACCTTAGGTATATATTGCTAGTTGTTAAATATTAATTGGGTGAGCCATGAATATCGATATCTTAATGAATACCAAATTTTTAGAGACGTCGCTAGTGATGTTAACGAAAGTCGCAGGTTCAAATTCTGATTCAATGTTCCGTTCAAAAATTGTCAGTTGTCAAGTCAGAGTTAACCATACATATCTATTAGGGGTCCTATATTGGACGCCTCATACGGGAAGGGTTATGTTTGGGATTCAAATGGGATTTTGACAAATAAAATTGATTACCTACATATAAGTAAATACTTTGATGTCATATTTAAACAATCCGAAATATTTTCCAATTTTACAGAATCATACGTAGGATATGAATTACTATTTAGTGCCTAATTAAATTCCCTACATAACGTAATCTTTTAAGCATTATGTATGAGAAATCATATTAAAGATGACTGTCCATTACTTGCCACTTAGCCATAGAATCTTCACATTAACACAAAATAGTGAATTAACAGAAGGACTGTTCGCCCCTTTTTCCGATCATTTATACCTACCTACACTCTAAATTACTACTTTTTCTTACTGGTTTTGTGAAATGAGGTACCCGTGTAAAACATACTAGAGAAGTGAATGATTCTGGTTAGGAAGTCCTGAACCATCTCTTTTATGACGGAACTTTATTTGGGCTCTTAGACAAACTTATTAAAATACCTTACCTCTCCGAGGCTGGGCGCCGCCGTAGGGGAAGCACAAAGACGGTCAGAATTTTGGTTATCGGCTTATATCTCGAAACACATTTTGCAGTCCGCCCGCACTCGGTTGTAGCCGTTCTGAGCATGGTATAATAAGGTATTTCTTTCCGAGACTCGTGAACCACGTGACCAACACAAGTTTACGTCATCATGCTTGTGGGTTACCAGAATTACCCACTCTTATGATGTTTTTTGTAAATCATTTATGATACTGTTAACTAATAAATACAATTGAAGTGTTGTTGTAAAGTTAAAGTTAATACACACGTAAATCTAAATTATAAAATTATTAAGAAATATTTCAACCCATTGTTCTGAGATTGAATTTACCCCATAACGTATTTTATTGAAATAAAGTGGCAATACTTGACGTTGACTTGTGTTTCTCTGGGAAGGAAAGAGATGGTGTGGTATCGGGTGTAGGTAAGCGACGGTGAGATCTCTTTGTGAGTCTAGGTATTGACGTTACCTAGTAGCCGTCTCTCTGTATCAGGAGCCCACCATACTTACATTGTGACTTTAACCTCTCACATTGAAAGCAAAACTCCTTATCTTCATAATCTGGCCATATTAGTCGGCTGATCGATTATCTAAATTAACCGCTATTGTACCCAGAATGGTTCACAGGGAGAAACTGTTCGGAATATAACACTATTGTTATGTTCAAATGGCTGGAAAGATTTTGAGATTTAATTCGTGTTTCTGAGTCAGTAGGGAGTTCTGGTTTAATGTGATCGATGATGACATGAAAAATACATATAAATAAAGCTAGATTTTTTTATACGCTCACATTGAATTTCTTCGGAAAATCATGATAAAGAACCCCGAATCTCAGGTTATGGAAAAATGGTTACGTTAATACGATTTTCTATTTATTTCCATACAAAGATTTGACAGACGCATGCGGCTAGCGCTGCGCATCGCAGAATGCTGCGTCGACGTTTGCGTCTGTCAAACCGTTTCACATAGGTAAACCGTACCTACTTAGGTATGTAAAAGTATGAGAAATTCTTATTGTCCTAACGCATGTGTTATGCAGCGCAAAAATAACGCACAAACGGACGGAACATGTATTTGTCGTCTACTGCATTTTGTGGAAACCCTAAATATACTTCTCATAAAAAAAAAACGAGAAAGTTTCGTTTTCATAGTTAAACAAAATATGAAATCTATGAAATTAAAAGTTGAATTTAAAACATTGACATTATGAAATAGAAACCTCGTAATACACACTATTGAACGACATTAGACATTAACTAAATAAATATATTTCTTAGATCCGTACAAAAAGTAGACTAGCTAGGTGTATCGATTTTTCTGATGGAGAGTGTATTTGGAGACGGATAAGGCGAACTCTTTGGCTCTTATTACCCGACACAATATACATAATCACAATCAGTTAGGTAAGTAGGTAGGTTTTTCTTTAGATAATTTAATAGGTAGTAATAATTAAAATAACACCAGTGAATTTTCATAGAATACTTACGAGTACTGTTCTCTGTGCAAAAACAAACTAATGGTTCCCACGGGAAAATTGCGACAGACTGCTAATTTTATACCTACCTATACCACAGAATCCCACAGTAGAGGGAAGCTTATATCTGTCCCTCAATGTTGTACGTGATTCAATCTCCAGTAATATTGCACTGTTTACCAGTAATGCCACTGTGCCATACTATGTAAGGTCCATTCGCTGTCATAGTGTCATGACCAGCCTAAGCGGGAGGACAAGTTACGCTGGTCGCAATACTTAAATGAGCTAAGCGACTAGCATAAATTGGCCTCCCGCTTAGGCTGCTGGTAGCGGATAATAGTCAAGGATATAACATCATCGATTTATGAAGGAGCCTTAACCTAACAGAAAATAGGAAGAAAACGTTTAACGTTAAACCACAGAATACATAATGTTAAACCTAAATCTTGTCTTGTGGATAGATATATCGACAGTGGAAAGGCTATATCGCTTAACCGCCAATTTAGTAGTTTGGAGAAAACGACGATTAAAGTTTTATTTTTACTTAAAAAATCATATCTTTTTTTCTATTGACATTATAAAGATAAAATTAAAATTATATTTTTTTATTTATGTGTTTTGTATATCTACATTGTTCAATTGTACTTTGCATCGCCGGTTTACGAATTAAGTGTCGCTTAAGCGATAATTATGATTCTTAAAATGTACAGTCAAGCAAAAATCGCTAAACGACAAGACATTGTACAAATACTGAAAAAGCTAATGGCTAATATAAAATGATACTGGATTCACAATACATTTTCGATTACTAACCAACCAAATTCATAGTAAAGAGAGTATAAATTTGGCTAATAAATACCAATTACTCATATTTTAACCAAAAAAATGGCCTTATGAGTAATTAATATTTATATTTTTCAAAATTATTACTAACTAGTCGGTATCCGTAAACTTCCTTTCGCTTCGTTCCTTACACTGCTAAATCCGACTTGTTGATTGGGTGGTTCGTCAGTCCATTTTTAGAAGAGAAGCATTTTAGCATCTCTATACTTTAACTGAGCCATACTGAGCTCTCTGATTTCCACATTACGATTTTCAATCTTATTGTACTAGCAAAAGCGCCCTATTATTTGATCAACTTCAATTATGGAGCCGTTTACATAAATTTACTATCATTGATGCGAAATAATGGGTATTCACATGCGGTACCTTCCTTCTCCAGAACAGAACTTTGATGTCTATTGTCTTTCTGTAGTAGAAACGGTCCATCATGATGATAAATTTTTGCTTTGGAGCTAATTACGTATGTTTAATAGTTTAGTTAGATGGGCTATTGATGTTCAGTGCCAATGAAAGCAGTCCATCATGCCATGCTAAACAACTTTTGCTATCTCTTAAAATTTGGGTGATCTTCTGGTTATTCTAACAGGTCCTCCAGAACCTAAGTATAAATGGTTCCTCATGCAGATAAAAGTTTACGTTTAAACCATTTTCAAATCCGTTACCTATAGTTTAACCGAGCTTCGGGTGCCACATCAAGTACTCTCAAGTAGCCATCGCCAGCAGAAGGGGCCATCGTGCTGATCACCTTTTTACTTTGGAGCTATTTCTCTATGTTTAGCTGGGCTCCTGTTGGTCTACATAATGTACATCAGACCTTCTACTTATGTCAGCAGAAGCGGCCCATCAAGTTGTTCAACTTTGCTAAGCCATTTCCGTATCGCTTTCAGTTTAGCTGGGCTCCTGGTAGTCTACAATGGGAACTCCAAGCAGACCCTTTATATCCATGTGATAGTAGAAACAGACCATCAAGCTACAAACTTTTAGCTATTGCTGTATCTCCAATCCTACAGTTTAACTAGGCTTCTATCCAGAAAGAAAGCGCCTAAAGAGGAGTTGGAAGATCGAAGACTGATTCAACGATTTGACATCGATTAAAGAAGTTGGAAGTAGCTTGCTGAGGATAGGGATGAATGGAAAGTGTGCGTGAAACTCACGATGATGCCAATTTCTCTGGTTTCACTAACAAAGGGCAGAAATTGCCAGCCTCTAATTCTACCTTCACTTGTATCGGCTTGTATAGCCATGTAAAGTGTTTCCTCTGACACTGAATAAATTGTCTGTCGCTGGCGTTTGAGGCCAATGATGATAAGCCAGAAAGGTGGCAAGCTGATACGAAAGGGCGAAAAAAGAGGCTGACCTCAAAAGTTATGAATTTGGCATAGTTTTGTAAAAGATATACCCCCTCTAGATAATAAAGCCTCTCATATCATGGTTTAAATCTCTGGTGGAAGGTACCTCTATATCTATATTCATTGTCTGAGCACTAGCCTACACGCCACCATACTTAACCGACGTGGAAGTCTCAGACAAAAACTGACTCCGGACTCAAGTCGGCCGAAGTAAAGAAAATATGTGTAAATACCTTTCAGAAAGTGCTTGCCTGTGTGGTATAATATCACCATTATCTATGACATATATTTCTGTCTTGCCCCACGTGCTCTACTTTCACACGCGAGGACCTGAAGAAAGCAATACTATTTGTGGCTCAGTATTGGTAGAAATATATTTATAGCTTCCTAATTGGTGAAGAACAAGACTAAGCTCCCGGTGGTCTACATCAGGTACTCCAAATCTTTAATTTCTTTTGAAGCAGCCCATCAAACTGAACAATTTGTACTTTGAAGCCATATAACTTAATGTGTTGTTGTCAAACCCAATCGGGTTTAACGACACTTATATGTATACTTGTATCTATTGTTTTGTAATTAAATAAATAAATGAAATGAAAATGAAATGAAACTGTAGCTCTTATAGTTTAGCTTGACCGCCTAATGGTTTACATCAGATATTCCGAACGTTCGATGTCTTTTATTCTTATTTATAACCGGGTTCGAAATAATTTTAAAACAAGTTATTGACTGGTTAAGAATATTAATTTACTAACCTCACTTTATCTCAGTAGAAGCAAGCAGTAAATCTGGTACAAATCCAAACGAAATGAAAGCACAAACAAACGCAACTTTTTAATCACACGCGATTTAACAAACACGTCCTCAATGTGGCGCCTACAGCCGCGTACTGAGCGGTAAGCGACGAGTTTTGACTTGTTCGGCGCGATCACGTGGTCTTACGCACACAAAAATATGCGGGTACTTTTCTTTCTATCACTTTTGTTTTAAACTAAAATTGCGTAATAGAAAAAGTGTCTTGCATTATCATTCAAATTTAAACTTATTTGCGTGCTAAACACTAAAGAAGCACCTTTTACTTTCACTAATTAAAAAAATAAATCTTTGCTTCTTCCATATTTTCGCTAAAACATCAATGAATGATACAAACACAAACACGTAAATGTTACGTATTGATCAACTTGGAATGAAATGCTGCGAGCATTATCGCTAAAGCGCCGGTCTGTTAGCCTTTAGCGTTCGAATAAAATCGCTTAACTACCATTGACCATATTATTGCAATAATTTTAAATCACTTATCTCCATAAAAAAGTAGTAAAAGAGAAATCAAAAAACGCTAATACTTATAAACATCAGATTCAACAACCTATTAAGGGGTGTAAACGCCGTTCGTTCAAAAACACGAAAAATTACGTCGCTTCAGCGATATGACCTATGAAAAATTATTAAAATTGAGCCGCTTAAGCGCCACAAAAGTGCTCCGATTTGCTTGAAACCTGAACAGATCGACGCAGAAAAAATCGCTGATTCTCGTGATATATATAACTTATTTTCGACCAAGGTGGCGGTTAAGCGATTTAGCCTTTCCACTGTCGATATGTAGATATTATCCTAAAAAATAAAAATTGGATCATAATCATAACATAAGTTATGACTTATGAAATAATTAACGTGAGACAGGGTCAGAGGCCTGCTACTTGAAAACTTTCACACAAGGATTCAAAATGTCATTGGACGACGCGATGTCCCAAACAGAGAGAGAGGAAACGATGAAAGCACAAAAATGATTGCGCTCGATTTTCTATTTTGTGTAAAAAGTTAGCAATCGCAGAATCCTGAAAAAATTATTGAGAATTGCAACAGTATAAGCTTTTTTTTGTATTGGATTTTCTTAGTATTCGTATGAAATCCATTTTAAGTCGGTCCCTTGATAGGTAGGTGGCGATATATAGAGCCTAAAATCAAAGCAAATCCATGTCATATTATCGTTTACAAACCTGCCTGCTTGCCTACAAAGGCGACTTGAATTCAAATGTCGTACTTAGCCAGAAGTGTGCTATAAGGGTCCTATGAACGGCGTAAAGTATCACGTTACAGGAGTTGTTTAATAGCGTTATTATTGTCACCTGGTGGCATATCGTTGCTTCTGCGTTTTATTCTGTTGTTGGTTGATAGGCATGCGATTATTTAAGTTGTAGAGCAGAAAACTTTGGTTGTCACTAACACAAATTAGAGAAACGGCGCGCGGGGCACCTATATTTGTAAGTTGTAGGAATAAGCTTAGGGTTGTCCAACGCTCTTTGAAACTCAGGCAAAAAACACAAGGCTTGTAGGTATTTTAGCGTGGTTTTAGGGCAATACGAGTTCACACCTTATTCCCATATATTATTGATAGACGTATCTGTCTACGCAGCTCTAGTGGATGCGTCTGTAAATGCGTTTGACACAGATCATATTTATATGACAATAACGAGGAAATTCATATTTTCCTCACCCATGCGCTTTTTAGCGCTAAAATAGTCGGTTGTTACGTGTGATTTCCTCCTAATCCTCCATTTCATTGATTGATTCAGTAAGAAACTCTAGTTATTAGGTATACAGAACAAATTTCTAATTCCTTCAACCTTTACAAGGCAAGACACACACTTACACCAATTTTATGTCGCAAAAACGGCACTAGGCGATTTCTCACACTTATAGTGGTTGCCACTGTAGCTACTACTCGACTTAAAGCCTTATAAGGGTGATTTGAGATGGACGTCTAACAAATAAGGGAAATACGAAGATAGGCCTACGTCAACAAGTAGTGTGAGCAGAATAATTTGATTTATCTAACCAGTGAATCTCGAAAAATAGCAAGTATTCTTTAATGTGTAATTTACTATATTTTTAGCCGATGCCAGATAGCCGATGTGGCGTAGTGGTTAGTATGACTGCCTGCCACGCAGAAGGTTCCGGGTTCAATTTCCGGTGGGGTCACTCACAAAATTGATATTTATCACTTTGTGAATTTGTTTCCAGTCTGGTAAGGACATTGCAGTGCAGGCTGAACCACCTGATTGTCCGAAAAGTAACATGGTACCGTCTTCGGATGGGCACGTTAAGCCGTCGGTCCCGGTTGCTGTCTATGATGGCGGTCGTTACACAACCATGTCAGAGGCCTGCTACTTGTAGTAGGTGGTTGAAAAACTGTGACACCAGGGTTCATCGGGTCGTTGAACGACTGGGTGTCCCACACGAAAAGAGAGAGAGAGTAGTTTGGCTGTCCGCCCAACGTTACACCCGCTGCTGCAAAACCGTTTTCTCGTGGAAGTAAAAAAATCCTTGAATGCATTTAGAATGTACATAACTAATATATTTATCTATGCCGTATGCGTGTGGTGCCGGCAGAGTAGAATAGCACCGCCCCCTCTCTTCTCGTGGGGGTCGTAAGAAATTACCGAAGGATAAACCCGACCCAAACAGCCAGGACCAACCGCATGGTGGCGGTTAAGGGTTGGCTTTAGTATCCTGCGGCATGATTTACGTGATTATTTTAGCGTCATTAGATGCGCAATGATGCTAATGATTACCAGCTAGCGGGTTTTTATGCGGAAATGTTTACTTTTCGAGAAATCATTATTTTTAATTTTTGAGGTTAGGTTGAACAAAACCAATAGAAAATGACACAAAAACAACTGTTATAATGTTAGAAAGAGATAGCAACATGGTCGCTGTATGACTTTTACATAATGCTATCCCTTTCTAACATTTTAATTTAAGCTACAATTTTGTAACTGAAGCACAACTGTCACAAAGTTTTTTCGTTCTTTTCATGACCCTCCAAGGTGCCTGTGCTTAGTTACGCAAGGGCGAAGGGGCTGCACTTCCCGCAGCGCTGCGCTGGAGCAAAAGCAGAAACCAAATAGTCTTAGTAATAGGTCTGTTAGGTTAGGTTAGAACGGTGACCACAACGCACGAGCCGAGCGAGCGGAGCGAGCGTGCCCCGGCAGGGGCCGGCGATGTGCCAGAACCGACACAGAGCAAGGCTAGTAGACTTAGATACCTAAACCCCACAATGCCAAAAGGGGGGGGTTCCCTTTCCCCCCCACACTCGGCGACCACCTATCAATGCCGCAGGATTCTCTCCCTTTTGGTAACATAACCTCAAAAAACTAAAAAAATAATTAAAAAAAGGGGGGGGTTTCCGCACCCCCCCATTTTAGGGATGGGTTCTCCCCTCCCCCCCTCCCCCTCCCCCCACTCGGCGACCGCCTATCAATGCCGCAGGATACTAAAGAAATCCCGCGGTTAATCCACCACAAAAGCATTCACAAGGAGGGTTGACGTCTGGTAGGCGGCCGGTCGTAAAATTCAGCCAAATCGTTTTGAACACGATTTTGTGTTCAACGAAACGTGTTGCGCCGACCTCAAGTAATTGGGATAAGTGTATCTGCTCTGTGGGATAAGGCATGGATAAGGGCAGGAAGATGATGATACTTATCTATGAACCACTCTCTTCAATCACTCCAGCTTAAAAATCCGCATCTAAATCAGGTACATTGTTTTGAAGGAATTAGTGATGTCCATAACGAACAAAGTAACCTCATCATTTTGTATTTTATGTTTTGACATACCTAAATCCACTAACTGATTCACATTTTTTTTACTAAAATGCAATAAAACCGACTTCATTACAAATCTTTAAGCATCAGAATAGGAATAAACTAGAAATTAAAAGGAGTTTCACTGAAATATCTAACCAGCTTGCTTATGAAGCTTAATTTTATTAAATTATGTCCATCTGGATCTATGATAATCTTAATGCCAGGTTTTAGACCAGTTTTATACTTAGTTAATCCAATTTTATTACCCTACTGCCTCGAAAGGAGGGTTATGTTTTCGAAAAAATATGTATGTAAGTATCACGGGCCACGGGCTACAGCCCAAACGGGATATTGGCATAATACGAGGTGTCGTTAGATTCGTCTCAGCAGTGTTAGTAGCATTGGCTTTTTTAAAATTTCATAAATACAAAATGGCGGATTACAATCTCAAAAATATAGGGGGAAATTTTACCTACTATGATCGATTGCGAAACCTCAGATTGGGCTGGTGATAAGGATCAACTTTCCAAAGAACATAGGTCGAAATATAAAGAAAATGTTGGACTTCCCTTCCCATACAAGTTGCCGATCAGCTGATTTGAGTTTCTATGGAAGGTCCAAATTATTATTTTTTCATTTTTCGACCTATGTTTCTTGGGGAAGTTGATCCTTATTACCATCCCACCTGTAGTTTCTCTATCGGTCACTAGTAAAATTTCTCCCTATTATAACTTGAAAACCGCAGTCGGGGTTATGGTTTGTAGAATTATGCTTGTTTTTACATGCAGAGCCAATCAGGTGTAATAAGATTTAAATAGCATCCTAAGAACATAAAAAGGTAGATAGGTAGGCACATAAATACCTTATATCTAAACTAGTAATTTGTATGTTAGTAATTAATACCAGATGTTAATGGAATCCGACAATTAAACGAAGGTAATTAAGTTTGTCTTATCACTGTTAATATTTTTATTAATAAAAATTCCTATGGCGTTGAAATTAACTTTTTCATAACATAACGCATACGTTACGCAGCGCTAAAATAGCGCAATGGATATCACGTGTGTTTCACGCCGTAGAGTCATTTAGAGGTGGGTATATAATTGTCTCACAAAATAGCTAGTTGACGGCGTATCTTTATAGCGCTAAAATAACGCACTAACGGACGTAACGTGTTTGTATTTGTATTTATTCAAAAAAAGCGTTTCATTTACACCGTATATAATTTAAATGTAGAAAAAAACACTCGTATAATGTGATTCCCGCCTTAGACCAGAAACCCGTTTCTGCCGTTAGTTACAAATTGCGATTAACGCGGTGACAGACGTTGACACGTTGTCACGACGACTGGGATATCAGTGGCACCTTAACCTACCTATAAAAGAGATCAACTTTTACTTGTTTTACTTAAAAACTGTATGAAGTACCAAAACATGTTGGTCCGGTCACCGAGTGTGAGATAATATACCTCAATAGCACAAAATAGAGAGTTTACAGAAGGGTCACTCGACCCTATTAAGAATTTTCGCGATTTACACTTGTTACAGAGCCAGGGTTGCTACAGTCTAAAGTCTTAAAGAAGAAGAACAAGACCTAGTACCTAGTAGATATAAGAACGAGCCTATTTTAATGCAAGAAATATGACGTTCGTGGCAACCATCTTCTTAGTTACCTTGAGTTCCTATGGGATTCCAGTTTATTTCAGTAAACGTCAAAATTGTCGAGCTGTCTCCCTGATTTGTGTCTATAGCATCCAGTGACTCTACAATACCCTACCTACATTTAATTACGAACTCCACTACTACAGTCAAAACAGTCCGAATGGCAGGCGCAACATATTTCATGCACAGGGAACGCTGCTGCCCATTCAATTATGAAGCCGGCAACACATGGCCTACAAAGTGACATTCAACTGTCACTACTTCAATGTCTTCAGATAATTCTACTATGGCTTCGCATCAATCTTTACGTAACCCTTTACCTGTGTTCTCGTTACCCTACTGCTACAGAACTACTCATCCTCCATATTACTATAGGTAATCTATTCACAAAAGCGAACTCTTAACTAATACCACTAATACAGATTTCATTTTGTGAATTCGTTCCCAGTCTGGTTAGGACATTGCACGCTAAACTACCTGATTGTCCGAAAAGCTAGATGGTTCGTACTTCGGAAAGGCACATTAAGCCGTCGGTATCGGTTGCTGTCCATGGTGACTTAGATGGCGGTCGTTACAAAACCGTACCAGCTTAGGTATCAGCAGTAGCAGGCGGTTGAAAAACTCTGATACCAACGTTCATCGTGTCGTCCGTCGTCTCATCGTCCCACTTGAAAAGAAGGACAAGAATCTTGTCCATCAATTTGTATTCGACAAGATAGGAGGTCTGATCAGGTGCAAGCATCATGTCACGATATCATTAGGTAGACGATATCTCTCTGTCAATTATGCTAGCCTGGTAGTGACTGACTCTAATAAGACTAGTTTTGAAGTCGATTTTAAAGTCGCCTATGTCCGGTTGTTAATTTTCCTAAACTAGAATTTGAACGAAGAAAATGGTGAACCAGTCCATGAGACCGAACAACTTTCCCTAAGGAACAGAGGTCGAATCCATACCAGCCACAACAGTCCACTGCTGGACATGGACCTCCCCCTAACGGGGGGTATTGCCATACTCACCACGCTTGGCAGGCGGATTGGCGAGCGCAGTAAAAGATATTGCGTTTACAGGGAACGCTGCTGCCCATTCCCTGGATGAAAAAAATAGATGTCCCATACAAAATGTATTGGCCGGCAGGTACAATTTGTATAGGAGGTCCAACAAGTTTTTTCATATTTCGACCTACGTTTCTTGGGAAAAGTTGTTCAGTTTCAGGCTTATTCACGCTTTAAAATATTTGCAGTTGAAATTTTTACATCCAGTATACTTTCAGCTAGCCTTTGGATCAGGTTAAAGCATTCTGTAAATTCTGCAGCAAACGCGATAATTTCAATAATAATGGTTTATACTTCCGGTAGAGCTTAGAAAACTTATTACAGAAAACTTAATTAATTTAATTACGTTTTTCGACGTAGCGATGATAGCAATGCGGGAATCACACGTAACGTCCTTTGGTGCGCTATTTTAGCGCTGCTTATCGCATGTATTACGAAAATGCTAATTTCCACCTTATTTTCATACAAATACGGTTTGACAGACGCATATAGCTGTGTATCACACAATGCTGCGTCGACGGGTGCGTCTGTCAAACAGTTTGACGCAACCCGTATTTCAAGGATTTGCTGGTAAAAATGGTTAATCTGCTATACAATTTTATCGTATGACAGAATAATTATTAATTCATCATCTGCCTGCCCTTATCCCAAATCAGTTGGGGTCAGCCTAACATGTTTTGTCAGAGCACAAAATCATGTTGCAAAAGGCTTTGGCAATATCTTATGACCGGACTCCTGCCTGACGTCAACCCCCTTTGGGAATTTTATAGGTGGTATCACTGCCACCATGCGGTTGACCATAGGCGACAGATATTCAACCGAGGTCAAAAACTTTATGTCACTTTTCACGAAACACCCTGAGTGGACTAGGGGTGGGAGTATTCTTAGCCGCTTCCACACAGCCTGTTTGAAAGAGTTTTGCCGAGGCCTATTTCCTTCTAACTTTCCTTTTAATATTTTCTTTTATGAAGCACCAGCACAAAAGCATTCCCAAGGAGGGTTGACGTCTGGTAGGCGGCTGGTCGTAAAATTGAGCCAAATCCTTTGCAACACGATTTTGTGTTCAACAAAACGTGTTGCGCCGACCGGACCCCAAGTAATTGGGATAAGGGCAGGAAGATGATGATGATGATTTTCTTTTATGAAGTTTCTATTCACGAACTATACAACTCCAGACTCGCATTTCTCTCCGTTCAGTGAGCAACTGAACAACTGAACCACTTGATTTACTGTTCTCATCATAATTTACTTCGAATTAATCACAACCTGTCACAATGACAGCTAACTGTGAAACGGTACTGTGCCTGTGATTGAATAGCTCACCTTTTGAACTAAAGCTGTTATGTCAGAAAATATGCATCTGCCTACGCGTTTCAACTTAAATATTTATTTTGTGACGAAAAACGCAGATTTTAACTAGGGAGGATGTAGGTATTTTTTTATTTAGCCACGTCAATACGCCTTTTGTTCCGTCGTTGAATATTAAATGCTTTGAAAAATTTGTATTTTCCGGGAAGTTCTGTATCGTAATGATGATATTCGAGCGCTGCGAAATTCGGCGGTGTTGTGTTAAATGCTGAATAAAAAATAATAATAGACCGAACTTTACTGGAGAGAGGATAAAACTAGCGTTTCGTTAAAAGATGACTTGAAAAAATATTGCAATGCTTATTAAAAAATCTACGACTGACCTTAGATTATTTGTACCTGTCTGAGTTAAATTCTTAAAACCTTGAGACGGTCGCAAAGATACTTTTAAACAAGAGGCACAGATAGTATTCAGAGCAGATTCCAAATGTACCTCGCCTGAGGCCAGCTGTCATTATACCGACTACCTGAGATCCTGCACGTTATTTAACTCACGTAACATCAGTGTGCTCAGTGCTATCGAATGCGTTAGGAAAAAGCGATTTTTCACCTTATTCATACAGATACGGTTGTGTCAAAAGGTTTGACAAATGCACCCTTACTTACGTGTGTTTTTCGACTTATATTCTGCAAAAACTTGCGCATTAGTTATTTATAGCGAAAGTTCGGATCGTTTAAATACTGAATGACATCATAGAATTTTGACGTAAGTTGTCAATATCTCATGTAGGGCGGTTATTATAATGTAAACAATTTATTGCATACAAAAAAAAACATTACAATACAAAGGACATATACCTAGGTATAAATGAGAAGATTAAGAAAGAAATTTCTTACAGCTTACCTACAGCAAGTGACACTTTTGCATAACAAAACAAGTTTATGAAAAAATCCTCAGTACCTCAATCATCTTTACTTGTCGTATGCGACAAGCTTGTGATTACCAGACATTTTACCACCACAAAATAACATCTTGCCCAAGACATACTGGTATGTATGTACCTTCCTACCATGACATGGCCCCAGGCCTTAAAAACCTGCTACCCGTTCTCCATAAGACTTTTTTTTGATTATTGATATTTAATGATATCCCGTGGGGCCACTCTTCTGACTAAACCGAAGTTAGAAGCTGTTTTTGAGTTTGGGGAATTTTAGATTAGAGAAACACGAATAAAAAACCTGAATTTAAATTTGGACAGACTTATAATATTTAAGCCCCATAGAAAGTTTTCACTCAAAATGCTATCCGTTTGCCAGAATGATGGAATGAAGCTTTTTCTAGACGTAAAAGTAGCTTGCTCAATAAATTGTTAATTAAAGTAGGATCTAGGAAAAATAGAAAAGTAAATAATTTGGTAGGTATGTACATTTTCAGTAAAACTCTGACACCAGAGTATGGCTAGCATGAACACTTTAAGGTGACTTCTCTCTCGTCTTGTGCGTAGTCTAATAAAACATGGTCTTTTATTCCCAGAGAAACACAAACCTACATCACTAGTATTGCCACTTTATTTCAATAAAATACGTTATGGGGTAAATTCAGTCTCAGAAAAATTACTTAAAATATTTCTGAATAATTTTATAATTTAGATTTACGTGTGTATTAACTTGAACTTTACAACAACACTTAAATTGTATTTATTAGATAACAGTATCTTATTTATGATTAACAAAAATAATCATAAGAGTGGGTAATTTTGGTAACCCACAAGCATGATGACGTAGACTTGTGTTAGTCACGTGGTTCACGAGTTTCGGAATGGAATACCAGGCGGAGAATCTTATTATACCATGGTCTTGTGTACGAGAAGACAAAGATGTGTCGAATCATATAGAATTTACCAAAACAAGTGAAAACTTTTGACATAAGGATGTAGAAATACTCTACGTCGCGGGTCGTATTCAACGAATGTCGTAGGTATTCTAGTTATCCAGGATTCATAGGGTCGTTGGACGACTCAACATGAAGTGGTACACAACACTAAATAACTTTCTCTTCGCTTCGTAGAGTAACTACTTACTGCTATTCGGATATGCCATATTTGACAACCATCAGATCCTTACTAGAAGTGCTAAAAGCCATTTCAACAATGAATAAAACAATAGGAAGAATACACCTTATGTCAAAACATTAAGATGATTTTGACAGCTGTCGAATATGGCCCATTCAAACGGTCGTACTGTAGATGTTCACGAAACCAATTAGTAATTTTGGTAACGACTTTACATGTCGTTTCGAAAAACGTGCAACCTCAAAATTGTGACGAAAAAATTAAGGCCATTACAGCGTGCCCTTCGGTAGCCAGACATGAAAAAATTCGACTTTGCCTTAATCACATACTGACCACTATAATAGATGCATCTATCTCTTTCACTCTTGCGTAATTTATGTAAGGGAGAGTGAGAAACAGAATGGTCGTTTCGCTTTCGTATTTGCATGCGTGGCGCGCGCACATACAGAGTCCACAGTTTGCATAAAAGCCTTTCATAGATTTACATTTTAACGGATTGTTGGGAAATGCGGATGGTACTCGCAGACAGTGCTAGAAAATCATAGATAGATTCACACTATATTTTAACAACAGTACCTAAATAAAAGTTAGTAAGCAAAGGCGGCCTTGTCGCTTGCAGCGATCTCTTCGAGGCAACCTTTACCTTGAAAGACATAGTTCATAAGAGATAGATAATCTAAAAATTGCTTCAGATGTCACTCTCTTTTAGTGTGAGATCCAGTCAAAAAGGAACCCGATGAACCAGGCGCCGAAGTCTGCTGAATGAAAATCGTTTCAGCTGTGTGCGGGGCGCTTTTACAGGTGGCTCACTCAGTACTAGCGATGATTTTGACGCTTACTGACTTTAACTGGTAACTACCACCTCGGGGGAACTCAAGGTAACTAAAAAGATGGTTGCCACGAACGTCTTATTTCTTGGTTTTTAATTGGCTCAGAATCATCAGGTGCTGATGCAGGGTAAAATAAATACCTATTTAGTTTAACTCATGTTTAAGTCGATTCTTTCTCTCTTCGTGTGGGTCACCGAGTCGTTCAACGACCCGATGAACCCTGGTGTCAGAGTTTTTCAACCGCCTACTGCAAGTAGCAGGCCTCTGACATGGTTGTGTAACGACCGCCATCATAGACAGCAACCGGGACCGACGGCTTAACGTGCCCATCCGAAGCACGGAACCATCTTGCTTTTCGGACGTGTTAATACGTTTAACTCATGTTTAGGTCGATTGAATATCAGTTTTTCAGTTGTATGAGACGTTTCACCTTAAGACCCTGTATATCCCCATGCGTGTGAGCATGCATTGCCTATAATAAGGTGTTCCGTCGGTAACGGGAGCCGGTGTTGCCATTTACCAACATAAACACACATTGTATTGCCACCGGTAAAAATAAAAATAAGCAGTAGATGAAATGTGGTGGAATGCACCTGCAGGGTACAGTAGTTACGTCTATTACTGTAATTGTTATAAGAAATGACGGCCAGTAGTCTCTAGGCACAAAATAGAGAGTTTACAGAAGGTTCACTCGACTCTATGCAGGATTTTTGCAATTGTCATTTTGTTACACAGCCATGGTTGCTACTGTTAGCAATCTCAAAGTAGATATAAGAATATAAAAACAGTAAAATCTGTTACAAAAATGTCTTATGATTCTGAGACAATTTTAATCCAAGAAATATGACGTTTGTGGCAACCAACTTGTTAGTTACCTTGACTTCCCCCGAGATTACGGTTATTGCAGTAACAGTCAGTAAAAGTCAAAATCGTCGCTAGTACAGAGTGAGCCATCTGTACCTTTTTCTATTTGTGCTTTAGGCGTAAACACATGTAACGTCCGTTTGTGCGTTATTTTTGCGTTGCGTAATGTATGCGTTAGGACAATACGAATGACAACCTTATGCTCATAAGAATACGGTTTATGTCAAACGATTTTACAGTACAGTACGCTATAGCGCATCGCACAACGCTGCGTCTACCTACGTTGGTAACCGTAAACCGTATTTGTATGACAATAACGTAGAAAGTAGCATGCGTTAGATGCGATAGCGCTGAGCAAAAATAACGCACAAATGGATGTTATGTGTGTGGTTCGCCTCATAGGAAATGAAGGCCATTCAAATTGTGTAAATTTTCTATGTAATGTCAATAAAAGGCATTTTTTAAACTAACTAAGAAATTCTGAAGGTATTTTATACCTATAATAGAAATAGTAAATCCAGTTATTCTAGCATGCGACCCATGATAAAGATTTTCTCTACAAATTTATGTCAAAATTCTTTACTTGTTTTGATAAATTCCGTCCGTACAATTTGACACATCTCACTCAAGTCTCCTCGTACGAGCGCGGCAGTGATACCTACTAATTTCAGATCAAGTAGGGACACTGGACTGAATCAGCCGTGCTGATTCGTTCTGATTTCACGAAAGTGTCACAAAATAGAGAATTTACAGAAGGCCAGCTCGCCCCTTCTTTCGATCACTTATGCCTACTCTTTAGGGCTGCTACTTTTACTTTCTGATTTTTTTAATGAAGTTACCTATCGTTTGTAAGTATGAATTAGGCATATGCAATTGATAAACTCCTAAATTACCTGGCCGATATGAAATATTTTTTACCATATGGAAGTAGGTACCTACCTGAGAAAAAAGATCATATTTTTAATAGGAAATAAGTAGGTCCCCACCTAAATCAGTAGATAGGCAATGGGTTTGGATCACGAGACTAGGTGGTGACCGAAGCGACCCATAGGTAGGCAGGTAGGTAAGTAGGTAGGTAGTAGGTAAGTAGAGGACCGGCCGGCGGCAGTGACCGACACGACAAAGGGTTCCTTACGTCGTCCGTCGGTGTTTCTCACGGAAAACAAGTGTATTTATCTAAAAGAAATGCCTAAAAAAATACCTATCTTACGAACTTTAATAGGTTAGGTAGGTACCTATGGTTTGAAGGTAGGTATTTTTGAACAGGGAGTCAAGCCATCATGAAAGTCAAACGTACCGTCACTAGTCAGTCGTACACAGATTACCTAGCTACCTACCAATGTATTGGCGGGCGGGCGATACGCGCTGGGAACGGTAGGTAGGTAGGTTGGTAGGTACCTATCATGACATGAACATGACGACATCACAAACGCGGGGACGCGCCCGGAAGAAATGCGGGCATGGAAGCTGTATCTGTAGCTGTAAGTTGATAGCTGTTAGTTTTGAAGTATACCTACTTACCTACTATAGTTTCGGAGGTCACTAGCTGCCGTGACGAAAAAATGAAAAAAATATTCAGGATCGTAATAGTCTATTTGGACAACCATAGATACCTAGGTACCTACCTGATGATCGGAAATGAAGCTGGCATAACCTGGACCTTTTGCTATCGGTATGTCGTTACTCATCGTCGCTTCTCCTCAAATGCTGACTAGGAAGGTATCTATTTACTGTGGGTAGGTACCCACTTAAACCCATTTAACCTACCAAATCAAACTAAAGCGCAACCTACCTACTTCTACGTACGTACCTAAAACGCTAAAGCACATATTACGAACGAAAAATAAGATTAAAAAAAAAACCTCCATTTCTAGTGTTTTGAAGTAGGTGTTTATTTATTTATCAACTATAAGAGTTTTCATTATTGCGTGGGTTACTGAAAAATGACAATGCACAATTTTCGGTGGTATTATTACACCCAAACACATCCCAAAAATATATTTCTTTACTCGCCATTCCGTCCGCCCGCACCGAACGCGCCTTTCACACTCAACCATTACCGGTTCGACACGGTTCCACAGAGCGCGTAAACGACGCGTGTGGATGTCTGAGTGAGTTTAGCCGCGTTTGTTCGAAGCCGACTCTCTGGATTGCGCTAGCCAATACTTACTTTGTGAAAGCGTCGGCGTGTAGATGTGTGTGTGAGAGTAGTGACGTTTTCTTGTTGCCATCTCTTTGTATTGGACACTGACCAATACTTACTTTGTGCTACCAGGAAGACAGAACAAAGGCCTATAATAGGTACCTACCTGCTGTTCTTTAGCAGTTAGCTATTAGCTTCCTACTACCTTTCGTACAGGCACAGTATAATACTACTAGAGTAGTTAGTACAGGCGATGATTAGAACCAGCCTGATTCGTTCCAGCCATTCCACTGATGCTAGATAAAAGATGGTCAGGGCTCAGAACAGGGAATATACCAAAGGGAATCTTAAAATCACAGTGATGTCGCTAGGAACTCGTCTCAGGGCTTTTGGGAAGGGATTCTACGAACAACCAGATCGAGGTCACAATATTGTCGTATCATAATGCTCGAAGATTGAGCTTGATAGAATTGATTTACCAAACCACGAAATACTCTGTATATGGATTTAAAAATTAATCCTTCGTGTATTTCAGTCAAGTAGGTAGTCAGTTTCAGTTTAATTTTAGTATTATAAACACACTTTCAAATCTAGTATATCACATAGATAATTATATCACGCCTATATCCCTTTCGGGGTAGACAGATTGTAAACGGCTGAAAAAACGGCCATTTCCACCAAAATAGGCGCATTGTAGACGTCGAGTTGCGGAAAATAGTCCTTCTAACCATTACCATTACTAATACCACGTCTGACAAAAGTTTTAGTCATTCGTAAACTTAGTACCTACGTAGGCTTCCCTCTGAAATAATATTTTCTCTAAGACCCAGGTCCAAGGGCATCTATTACAAGAATGGTATGAAAGTATAGATGCCTCGACAGACCAATTACTTTGAGCAATGAGTTTATGGTCCGCTGAAGATTACTGAACGGGCTATTGTATCAAGTTATATAAATCAAAGCAGGACTTAATGGATGTGTTGTTCTTAAATTGAATAGTAGCGATAGATGGTTTTTCTGAAATATGTCTGAAAAAGTCCGCCCTCTGCGCCTATTTTTGCTACCGAATATAAGCCGAATTTTGTCTAGACAAAATCTTTCTTACGGACAGTCAGGAGGGTTTATCGGATCTTTGGATGACTTGGTGTCCCACATGTAAGACAAATGAAGGTGTAGAAGTAACAGGCCTCTGTCATGGTTGAGTAACGACCGCCGTCTAAGTAAATTATCGAAGCACGGAACCATCTTACTTTCGGACAATCAGATAATCAGCCCACAATGTCCTAACCAGACTGCAAACAAATTCACAAAGTGATAAATAGCAACTTTGTGAAGTGACCCACCGGGAATCGAACCCGGAACCCACACTACCACTGCGCCACAACGAGACTGTCATCTAGCTTGGTACACTAAGTTTATCTGACTTAAATATACTTCACAACAATCAGCCGATCACAGCCGTTACCTCGATAGTTCGATATTTGAACAGCACTAATTACACAGGCTGCGCACGACCAGCTGCGCCGGCGCAATTATCGATGTTATCGATGTCGATGCGCGCAGCACTATTGTATCGACCATCGGCAGATGATTTGTGATGCTTTTGTAGGAAGTTGTTAGGGGTGGGGCGCCTAACTGTGGTTTGAAAGTATTTTCAGATGTAAAGACGTACTTAGTAGTAGAAGATGTAGTTTAGTTACAAGTATTATGTAGTTGAAAATATATTAAATTTTAATGTACTCAATGATTGCGTTATATGATAATTAGAAGTACAAAATTATATAAATATCGAATCGATTATCTCTTCACCTTTATGGCAAAATTTATCACTTCATCCATAAATTCTTTAAGTACGTCTGAATTTTTCTCGCGCGTGGGATACATTTTTAAATTAGGTATATAGGTTCCTACAACGTTGCCCTATGTCGTGAGGTGGCATCTTAGAATAACATCACCCCAAATCTTTCCCGTGGGTGTCAAACGAAGCAGCTAAGGGATTTGTAAGTTGATGTGTATTGCAATTTTAGGCTGTCACTAGGGTGGTATACAGTCTTGACTCTGCCTACCCCGCATAGGATATAGGCGTCATATATATAGGTATGTATGTTCCTACAGAAGCAACTAAATGCAAACTTAAATACATCCTTTTTTCAAAAGTCCGTATAATCAAGCGACTTAAATAACGTTCTTGCAATAAAGAGCAGTGTTTATGTTATTCTGGTGACTTCATTGCACAAGTTTAATTCATTTTTTTATTTTCTTTTTGTGTTAAGGCTGTGGTTAAGACGGAGATCAAACGTAACAACTGTTTGTGCGCTATTTCGCTGCCTAACGCATGCGTTAGGATAGGACAATACGAAATTCCACCCTATTTTCACACAAATTCGGTTTATGTCAAACGGTTTGACAGACGCATCCGTCGACGCAGCGTTGTGCGATACGCAGCGCTAGCAGATGCGTTTGTCAAACTGTTTGACATAAACCGTGTTTGTAAGGTGGAAATTCTAATTTTCTTAACGCATGCAACGGACGTTACGTATGATTCCTTCCTAAGCCACAGAATATATAATAGTACTAGGGTACCTAAGCTTTGCCTGTTTACGTATATTGTTCACAATAATTTATGTATAACATTAAATTAAATTGCAATTAAAAGCGAAAAAGGATAAAATAATACATAATCAACGATGCATTTGTGCATATTCATATTGCAATTGTATAATTTTAATTATGATTGTATTCCTAACGTCTTCCTTTAAAAGGTTTTTGAACTGATGATGACAAAAATAAAATACTCCATAATACCTTAGTAACCTGTATAAGAAAGCAATTCACCTACTTAATACACATAACTTAATGTAGTCTTTGTCTTACCTCAACAAATCTATTAGATACGTTTATTGAATTTATAAGATGTTAAGGACTAAGTAACTAATTATTTTCTCTAGCTCAATAACTGGAAATAAATTACACTCATGAAAATAAGTGAAATAAAAACGTGAAGACATAATATTGACATTCAAAAATATAGTGTTTGATGATAAGTAGGCCAAATAAATATTATGTAGCCTACGATTCCGAACCGACCGACAATTGAGGATTATAAGTCGAAATCCTTATTTTACTGCCACTATTTTGGCCAGCTAGGTAGGCTACATAATATTTACTTTGGCCTACCTACATTATCCTTAAATTGAGAAGAGAAGAAAA